>CM057450.1:613325526-614006776 GCA_016271365.2 Neoceratodus forsteri | reverse complement strand
AGGCTCTAATTGTGTTAAAAAAATATATATGTACACACACACTCACAGCAGAGGACCTAGCCCGGAACTACCCGATACCATCCTTCTGGATCTGGCCCAGGTTCTGTCTCAGCTGCCTGAGGTAGTCGTCTCTGGACCACAGTGGAGAACATCTGACTTCTACTTCTTGGAGAATCCAGTCCTGCAGACCTATGGGTCATCACTTTTCTCAGAGGGAGATTTGCTGTTAATTTAGTGATGCTCCCTAGACCTAGGCAACAGCCCAGTCTATTGTTTTTTTTTTTTTTTTTTCTTCAGACTCTCTTCTCTTGATCAGAGCCTTAGAGTAACAGAAATAACTCCACAACGAGTCTAAACACAGGTTCTTGCTTGCTTGCTCCAAGTTAACAGACAGCATGCTCCCTTCTTGACCGTAAAGGTCAAGTATATCCTTGTTCGAGATCTCGGTATTCTTACCTTCGCTTCCTGCACATTGATTCCGTGCCAGTCGCTCCAGACTGGACTCTTCGGGAAAAATTGCTCAGCTGTCCTCTCCCTTTCCCAGGAAGAATTTTTTTTCCATTTAGGGGAGAGTGTTAGTTTCACCTTCCCAGCAGCTCCTTCTCTTAGGAGCTCCCCTAGCTACCTCCAGGGCAAAGGAGACCCTCTGACATGAAGTTACCCACTTGGAGCAGGTGATGAAACTGTTTGTTTTTCATCAGCAAGCAATTTATAGCTTTTTTCCTACTCCCTTTCAGGAATGCCGGAGCGAGTGGTGCCTCACCATGTTGAGTCACTTCAGTCGTTATGAGGTCACTTTCAACAAATGGGTCAGCCCGAACTTGGTCCCTTCTGTGTCCCCTCTCGATGCAGATCTGCCCCTGTCTTGCCTCAAAAATCCAGACTCTGTTTTTTCCTGTCGGAATGCTTCTCCGCAGTGGACACATCCTCCTGTACACTTTCCCTCTCTTCCCTTAGTTCAGAGACTGCTACTAGAGTTGTAGGTAAACAGGGGCAGAATGATTCCTCTTGGAATAAGAAGCGGGTAGGCTCTGGTTCTCCCAGCCCACCACAAGAGACTTCTAAGTCGTGCTTTGGCCTTCCATTGGGAAGGCTTAAGTGACTAAGTGGAAACCTTTCTCCATTGATGGGCTAACCCCACATGGACCTCAGGTTGCTCACCAAGTAAGGGGTTCAAGTGCCTCTTGGAGCTGTTGTTCACAGGGCAGCCATACTTGGTACTGGGGGTATCCATCTGCGCTTTCTTTGTCTACCTAGAACCAGTAGACTTTGCCTCCAGCTCTTTCAGTTAGTAAACCATTTTGCCTTGCCTCCAGAAGGAAGGGAATGCTCCCTTCACTCTTTGATTATTTCAGTGGTTCTATTACTTTCTTCACAGAATGAAGAGCTACACTACAACTTTTTTTTTGTGTGTGTAGCTTCAGCTTGCTTCAGTTGGATCACCTTCTTGCCCTGAGATATTTTAGTCTAGTTTAGCAGCGTGTCTTTGACACTATTAATTTTTGTCTTAGACCAAATTGAGAGGCCGGGTTCTCACCACTCTTCAAGAGTGGTTGCGGCCTCCTGGCGGAGTTTCATTTGTGTCCATTGCAGTCTTCTGCAAAGTGGTGAGTTCGAGCTCAAGTGCATACCTTTGTTAGCACTATGTTCTGCATCTTCTTTCCAGACAGCTCTTTTCTCAATAGGACAGTCCTTGGACGTTCATTCTGAGTGAGCCCTTATCTCCTACTGCCCTACTCTGGGTGGGTTGGTTTTAGCTTGGTACTCTCCCATTAGTGTGAATGAGTGGTGGAGACTGCAGTCCAGGAAGATATGGAAATTACTTACTTACCATAATTCTTGATCTTCTTGGACACAGTCTCCACCACTTATTCACATGCCCACCCACCATCCCCTGGGTTCACTCGTTTTGTTTTTTTGGTCTTCAGGGCCTTGTGGTCCCACTGTGAAGACATTGCTCAATTGACCCTTCTTGCAAGGGTTATCCGGACCCTTCAGGCCCGGAAGGTTTGGATGTTATTTTTACCAGTTACGCTGCACCTTCTCAGTCGAAAAGGTACTGAGGCAGTTGGAGAGTCGACGCCGAGATGGCCTACACAGGTGCGAGCTGGTCTTGCAGCGCCACGCATGCGTGGTCCTGTCTCGACACCAACCCTTCTGAAAATGTATGGCTCCCTCTTGGTCCTAGTGCCTCTGGTACTATTCCATTAGTGTGAATGAGTGGTGGAGACTGCGTCCAAGAAGATCGAGAATTACGATACATACGTAATTTCCATTTTTTGTGTTTTTTGTGGTGTTTTCTCTTTTTAGTCTCGGTCCATGCTAATTTACTAAATTTAAAGCAGCAATATTTGTTACAGTGAAAAAATTCATCATATAGTTTTTTTTAGCCAAAATGTATTTCTGACAACCCAAGATTCATGCTCAAGTATATTTTCTGTTTCTAGGGATGTGGATATGTTCTTATCCACACTTGCTGGCATGTCCCTTTTCCTTTAAATCTTGCTGGACGGTCTAAAAGCTGGCTCCTACCACCCACCCAGGTGATATAAGCCTCGGCTCCACCCCTTGACACCAGATTTTCCTTTCCGATGTAAGATTCCAGTTCCCTCCTTATCGCTCTCACGTTGAGTAGGCCCTGGCGAACAAATCCTCGGACTATTTACCTAAACTCGTTTGAGTTTCTCTGCATCGTTTTGTGATCGCGACCGCAGTGGAGGACAAGTCCTCATCTTGGTTCTGCCGGTGTCCTTGCAGGCAGAAAATGCCTCATACCGACCCACATACCTCGTGCGTCTACTGCCTGGGCCATACTCATGACACCCAGGCTTGCAACTTCTGTCGCGCGTTCCAGCCTAATGTCCTGGACAATTGTCTTGCACGACTTCAGCTCGACCAACCAGAGAAACTGAACCCACCAGTCAAATCTAAAGAGGTCTGTTGGGTGGTCTCCATGGCTGCAGGGTCCGCTGAACAACTCGAGCAGATGAAGGCTTTCGAGGAAGAGGCAGCTTGGGCCGCTGATTGCTCCTTTTCTGCATCGGTCTTCATCCTGCTCAAACTGGGCTCCACCTTTTCAGGGTCTTTCAAGGAGCTGTGCCAATCTCTCCTGATCAAGGGGAAGGGCCAGTCGGGCACACGTCTCCCGCTCCTGTAAAAAGCATAAGGAGTCGAGACAGGAATCATCTCATCAGTGACATTCTTGGGATCGAGAGAGGTCTCGGTCCCAGGCATGTTACTGTTTCTGGCTTCACAGTACCCCCGTCAGGCCAGCTGGCTGTGACGCGGGGGGGACGACCCAGTCGAGGATCTACCCCGTCAACCCATTGTCTCTCGATAAGGCCAACAGTTCCTTGTTCAGGAGTTCAGTCCTGACCTGACCTACCGAGGAGGGGACCCAGCTCACTGGTAACCTCTTCACGGTCTCTGTCCCTGACCTGGAGGACCCACGGTTCTCCCCGACTCCTTCTGAGCAACCCCGTTGGTCCCCCCCATGGTCAAGGTTTGACGCCTTTGACCAACAGGCCGAATAAATCTCACAAATGGCATTCAGGGTGTTCTACGATGCGGCGCAGCCACCATTCATCCTCAGGAGAGGCTTTGGCGCAAATTGTGTCGATGCTACATGGATATCATGTGGCAGCAGTTGGTATTGGCCGGTCTGAAGTCGACCTCGGCTTCCACACCGGTCATCATATGGCTGTTGCCCTCTCGGCCAATGCCGCCGACTTTGGAGCTGGTCGACACCATCCGTCCACCTGCGGAACCAGTGAAGACCCTCCTGGCTTGGCCCAAACCAACCTCTCCAACTATCAGGGTGGAGCCGCCACCTCAGCAGAGCAGCCTCCACCGGAGCTCCTCCCAAGGACTCTGGGCCTGCTAAGGGCCTCCTGCACAGGATATGGGTTACCCTCACTCCCAACTGTCCGTGGCGGGTCGAAGATGACGCGGGTGGTTGGCCTATCTGTCCGGAGTCCGAGGACTCTGACTTGCATTCTCCTTCATTCGATGACTGTTCATTTGGGGGTCTCTCGACAGAGGAGGATCCCAAGTTCTTCGTGGGCATTCTCCATCTCCTCTCTGAATCCATGGGATGCCTTTAGAGCCTGTTCAAAAACGGGCTGAATATCCCCTGACAGATATCCTGAAGAAAGGGGATTCTCCGACAGAGGCCTTTCCAGTGGATGATGCCATTGTTCACCTGGTCTTGGAGCTTTGGCAGCACCCTGCCTCCTGCCTTGCAACTTCAGCCCGGATGGCCTGCAAGTACATGGTCCCATTCGGCTCCCTATCAGGATTCACAGAACACCCTTCAGCTGAGGGGTTGGTGACCGAATCTGTGTTTCAGCGCTCAGGAAACATGGGAGACACCGATAGACCCCCAGATAAGGAGTCCAAGAAATTGGACCACTCTGCCAGAAAAGTTGTGTGTGCTGCCTCTTTGCTTAGTCTCCATCAGGCAAGCTCAGCTGTTATCATGGCACATTTTTCCAGTGCTCTCTTGGGCACTCTGGGTGAGGTGCCTCCTCATCTCCCCGTGGACCTTCAGACAATGGTCAAGCAGGTCCATAGCCATGGTCTGGTAGTTGCTTAACAGCAACTCCAGATGGCTCTGGACATTGGGGATTCTTGTGCTCATTCAGCGGCAGTCACCATGTACCACAGGGCCTGGCTGAGGGTCTCGACCTTCACTGCAGACACCCAGCACACACTGGCAGAACTTCCCTTCCTGGGCACCGATTTATTCTGTCCCGGGGTTGATGGTCACCTTCAACTTATCAAGAAGTCCAATACCACCTTGGACTCCGTTACTTCTGCCCAGAAGGAACCTCAGGGTTCCAAAAAGCAGAAATGTAAGCCCTTTCAGCCTTCTGCCCATGCGGCCAAGCAGCCCTGGTACCAGGGGTAGCAGCAGGCTCAGCCTTGGTGCTCTCTGCCCAAGTTAGGGGCTTCAGCAGCCCATAAGCCCAGAGGAAAAGGTCTCCAGGCTGGGTCCTCCTGCTCCAATCCTGCACAGTGACAGGATAGGGGTTGCCATCCCCCTTGCCCGTCATGCCCACTCTGGGTCCTCCCGTGGGGGGCCAGCTCTGCCATTTCCTTTCCTTCTGGTCCACTGTTACAATGGACAGGTGGGTCTTGGAAGTGGTTGGCCGGGAGCTGCCTCTGGAATTCGAGCAGTACCACCCAAGCCAAGCCTGCTCTCCATGGGAGGAAAAGGTATCCATACACACTCGGTCAGCTCTCCGAGACGACACTGCCCAACTCCTCTGCAAGGAGGTAGTGGTCAGAGTTGCGGATCCCTCTGTCAACCCAGGGTTCGTTTCCAGGTACTTCCTGGTCCCAAAACGGACGGGGGGGGGATGGCACCCAATTCTAGATCTGCACAACCTGAACCAATTCCTCAGGTTTCGCACCTTCAGGATGGTAACTCTGACTCAGATCATACCATCTCGAGCAGAACATGTAGTTTTGCACCCAGGATCTGCAGGATGTGTTCCTCCATGTCCTGATCCATCCTTCACACCAAAGGTTCCTCCACTTCAGGCACAGGGAACCCTATACAAGTTCCAAGCCATGCCGTTTGGCCTGTCATTGGCCCCCAGGGTCTTCACCAAATGCATTGCAGTGGTGGCGGCCCATCTTTGGTGTCGAGGGGTCAGAGCGTACCCCTACCTGGACGATTGGCTTCTAGCGGGTCCCTCCAGGTTGGAGGTGGAGAGTTCCAGAGATCCGGCCCTCCAGACCTGTGGCAACCTTGGCCTCTTAATCGAGACAAAGTCGGAACTTGGGCCTTTTCAGGTGATCTGCTTTATCAGGGCAGAGCTCAACTCTTGCCAAGCCAGAGCCAGGCTCCCGGTGGGCAGAGCTGAGGTTCTCTCCTCTTTTGCTCAGTAATTTCTGGTTGGGCGAGTGTGCCGTGCCTGCGACTCCTGGGTTACATGGCAGCCTGCAGCCCCATTATCTGATGGGCCCGGTGGCATATGCGCCCCTTTCAGTGAGAGCTGGCCAGCCAGTAGACTCAGTGTCATGGTCACTGTGACCCAGAAGATGTGGGATGCTCTCCAATGGTGGACCATCCCGGAGCATCTGCAGGAAGGGATCCAGTTCGTCCGCCTGAGCCAACGGTCACTCTTATGATCAATGCCTCTCTCATGGGCTGGTGTGTCCACATGGGGGACCACAGAGACCACGGGCTCTGGACTCCCGAGGAGTCCCAATGCCACATCAACCTGCTGGAGCTCTGAGAAGTTCGTCTGACGCTGACTGCATTCGCTCTGTTCCTTCAAGGTCAAGTGGTTCAGGCCCAGACTGACAATACTATGACCATGTACTACTTAAACAAACAGGGCGGAATGCACTCCTGGTGCCTCTGCAGGGAAGCCCTCTGCATTTGGACCCTTGTGAACCAACTGGAGGAGAATCTCCTAGCCATTCATGTTGCCGGAGTCTCAAATCATCTGACAGACACCCTCAGCCACGTGGGCAAGGCATCCCACAAGTGGTCTCTCCATCCAGAGGTAGTACACAGCTTGTCCTCCCAGTGGGACACCCCTGAGGTCAACCTGATCGCCTCCAGGGAGAATGCAAAGCTGAGGCTGTTCCATTCCTGCCCATCGCTGCAGGGGGATGCCTTTTCGAGGCCCTGGACCCCAGGACTCTTCTATGCTTTCCCTCCACTTGCTTTGATCCACAAAGTGCTTCTCAAGGTCAGGAGGGACATGGCACAGGTGATCCTGGTGGCACCAGATTGGCTCTGCCAGTTTTGATATGCCAATATCAGCAGCAGGCTTGCGAGGCATCTTCCAGTACACTCAGACCTGCTCTGTCAGTCAGGGGAAGGTCCTCCACCCAGACCTTCAATCCCTGCACCTGACAGCCTGGTTCCTGAGCAGCTAGAGTTCCAGGCTCCGAGTCTCTCCGAAGATGTCCTCACTGTAGTTGAGGCATCCAGGAAAGAAGTGCAATGCCTTCAAGTGGAAGAGATTCTCCATTTGGTGTCAGGGCAAGGGCCTGGACCCTTTGTTCTGTCTGGTGGCTAGTATCCTTGATTGCCTTTGGTCTCTCTCCAAAGGGCATCTTTGGTCTACGACCCATAAGGTGCACCTGGCAGCCATCTCTGCTTATCGGGCGCGGGCTAGTCAGCAGACGGTGGCACAGGAGAAAGTGGTCTTGCATTTCTTCAAAGACCTCGACCATATTTCCCCTCCGGTGCTTGAACCACTACCACCGTGGGATCTACTGCTGGTATTGGCAAAGATCATGGGCAAGCCATTCGAATTGATGCACAGGAGTGATGTCACACCTGTTGTGGGTCTTCCACAGGGACAGAGTTGTCCTGTGCCCCAACCTGAAGTTCCTTCCAAAGGTTTTGTTGGAGTTTCACCTGAACCAGGTGATGACTGCCGGTGACTACCCCAGTTGCACCTTGGAGGTCGAGTACAGGGCTCCATACTTTGCACCTGAGATGAGCGCTCTCTTGTTACAAGGAGCGTACAGCTGAAGTTCGGGAAGAAGTTCGACAGCTGTTTGTCACCTACGCAGAAGCCACAATTGGCAGATGGATTACATCTTGCATTAATCTCTACTATAGGTTAGCCAGTAAGGAGCCTCCCATAGGGATAAGAGCTCATTCCACCCGCCATACTGCTGCGTTGGCTGCTTCTCAGGACGTACCTATCCAGGATAACTGCAGGCTGCTACCTGGAAGTCGACAAACACCTTAATTTCCCATTACCACATCGACTTAGAGTCATGCTGGTTTTGCAGCCTCAGTTCTCCCACCTCTGTTCCCTAAGTTGGGGGGGGGTGTGCGCCTTGCCTCTCTCCTCCCGGAGAACTGTTAGGAGTCTGCCAACAAGTGTGGATAAGAACAACATATCCACATACCTAGAACCATAGGTTACTCACCTGTAACAGTAGATCTTCCTGGATATAAAGTCTCCACCACTCATTCACACTAATAGGATCTACACTGGAGGCGCTAGGACCCAGCAGGAACAAACTTTTCAAGAAGGTCGGCACCAGAGATGGAGTCTCAAGGAAGTGGCACCGTGAGCCATGGCTCGTGCAGTAAAGACTGCTTCGGCGTCGACCCTCCAACCGCCTCGGTTCCTTTTTTCCCCGCCGTTGAGTGCACTTCAGTGACTACGTCGCTCACCTGCTGGGAGTCAAACTTCAAACTAGCAGCATAGTTTTCAGTTTGTTTTGTAATTTATCTTCAAAAGTACCAAGTAGATTTAATTTATTGAGTAATAAAAGGAGTCTTCAGCCCTCCACTGACTGAGTCGACCGTGAGCGGGTCAGGTGACAGGGAGACTTCGTATGAAAGCTGTTCAGTCAGTCGGGCTGGGTCCGGTCCGCCGCCTTCTCCAGATGGTGGGTCTGACACTGGACGGTCCAGTGCTCGGGGAGATGGGCGGTCCCCTCGAAAGCATAAAAGGAAACGGTCCCATTCACGGCACCGTTTGGACTCGAGTTCTTCGGCGCACAAGTCGAGAAAGAGAAGGCATCTCTCGAGGTCACCTTCTGGTATGTCTGCTTGTTGACGGTTGGTCATTAGGGCTAGGCACCAGTCTCCTCCTCTCTCCGAGTCGTCTGTTTCTGACTCCGGTGCCCGACCTCTTAGACCTCAGAGCCCATCCCCGCCTATTGGACGGGCCTCCGATGAGCAGTTTCACCAGTGGGCCGCTCTTATGGAGCAGTGGGATCGGAGGTTGGTCCAGTTGCCTGGCCTGGTCACTCGGACCTTACTAGTCGTGAGGCACCTTCTTTGCTGCCGTCGACTCCATGCTCAGGTGTTTTCCCCCTTCACATGGCTACGGCGCAGGGGCCCACACCGATGCCTCTATCTCCTGTTAATTTTCCTTCAAATTGCAGTTTTCGGAACCTTGGGACACACTTGCAGCCGTCCCCAGTGCCAAGGGCTCTGTCGTCCGTGGCACCGAGGGTTCTGTCCGGGGCGCCGGGTGCTCTGTCGGTGGCCTTCATTGGCGCCGTGTGCTGGGCTTTTTCCGATGGCGCTGACTTCCATGGGTTCAGCGCCATGTTAGTCAGCGCCGATGCTTGGTGCATCCCAGTCCAGCCCCCAGGGCTTTTCAACTCAGATTCTTTCCCTCTTCCAATTTCCATTCTAATTATTACTCTTTTCCTGTCCATACAGTCTCTCCCCCACCCCCGGACTGTCGGGAGATGATTTTGAGCCTGACCCAGATCTTCATCTGGGGTGTGATGTTGAAGGAGCAGGGATTAATCCTGCTGCAGAGCCTGTGGTCGAAGACCTTTCCTTTAAGTCTCAGCTGAAAAATTTAAATTCCACTCTTTTTCTCCAGACTACAGAAATCAATCGTGGGAAACTTTTAAGATTCCAATACCTACATGTCCCAGAGATCCCTATGGATTTAACTCCTCTGGTACAACCATCTTTTGAGACCCTTTCTCAGATGGTATGGAACAATCCTGCTCTTATCCCTTCCGTGGCTAAGTCCATAGACAGGAAGTATGCTGCTCCCAAGGATCGACCCGTATTGGCCTCACAAGCTTTTGCTGATCCCATTGTAGTCATAGCAGAGAATGACAAAGCCATCCTTCCTCAGGCATCTACAGCCCAGTCTATCAAAGAATCTCGTAAGATAGACACCTTAGGTAAGAGAGTCTTTGCTGCCTACACCCTGGGTATGCGTATTGCAAGCTACCAGGGCTATTTTTCTCAATATGAGTGACCTTTTGCATTCACTCAAGCAAATGGTAGAAGCTCTGCCTGAGTCGGAAACTAATTCAGAGCTACTTCACACCATAACCAGGGGGCATCAAGTCCAATAACCAACAGGTTAAAGCTGCAATGGAAGCTTTTGATACTGCTGCTCGGGCGGCGGGCATTTGTACCTGTTGCCACTCTTGGCTACATACTTCGGGCTTCACAAATGATGCCCAGCAGCAGGTCATGGCCTTGCCCTTCGACTGTATGCATCTGTTCGGACACCTGGTGAAACAAACTCTGGAGACCACACAGAAGACTAAGTCAGCCATTAAGACAGCTCGATCTGCACCTGCCCTCTCTCTGGGAGGGGTGCCAATAAGCGTCAATTTCACAGCCGTCTGTCCTTTCGGGGCAAAGGCGGGGGGGGGCTTTAATAAAAGCCACAACCCACAGTCACAAAAGGAAACGCAGCAGAAGGCACAAGGCCCCAAAGCACCCAGTGCCACCTTCTGAGTTCTTGGCCCAGGTCCCACCTCAACTGCCCAAGGGGGGGCTCTTCCTCAGTGATAGGAGGACGTCTGACTCAGTTCTACGACTGGTGGAAGTCTATAACATCAAACAAATGGGTCCTCCAGATAATCCGCGAGGGGTATTTGCTCAGTCTTTCAGAATCCCCCCTAGATCATTCCCCCCAAACGACAGCCCAGGCTGTCGGCAGTACAGTCAGACCTTCTCACTTCTGAGGTGCAAGGCCTTCTGAACAACAGGGCAGTAGAAGTAGTTCTGCCGGACCAACGAAACACAGGTTCTAGGATCGTGGATATGTTGATCTTACTTCGAGTTGGAGCTCTTGCAGCAGACTATAACAGGACTATGCCAAAGGCACTAGGACCATCCGGAAAACTTCTCAGCCAGCAGTACCAAGCAGGGACTGCCCCCGTCTGCCCCGGCCCGACGTCAGCCCTGATACAAAGGGGACCCAGCTCCACCTCAGTTATTTTCCCACTGCGTCCCGCGCACGTAAGAAGAAGCCTACACTACTCGGCTTGCCAGGAAGAGCAAACATTGTTATTTTCATCCCGTTTTGTGCCGTTTTTCAACGTTTTTCATTTGTCTTGACAGATGTCTTCACCGTCTGTCTCTCCGGAGATTCATCAAAATAAGTGCGACTGCGGACAGCAGATCCCTTCCAAAGATGGGCACAAGCGCTACGTCTTTTGCCTTGGGCCGGACCACGATACTGCAGTCTGCCAGCCATTCACCAGCCGGATCCAGATACAACGTCTCAAGGCCCTGAAGGCTTTTTTGTTAGAAAAGAAGATGGATCTGCACACTTAGGAGAAGGGGAAGTACAAGGAGAAGAACAAATGCCACGGGAAAGACTAGTAGGTCCCGGTCGCAGTTCCATTCTCACTCGCGGCCCTCTCCCAAAAAGGCCCGTGTGTTCCCGGGCCCAGGAGAGCGTCCAAAGTTGTTCCAGGCCAAGGCCGGCCCATCGGGGGAGAAGCCGGCAAAGCCTAAGGTAACCCCACTAAGGGTCACCACCAAGAACTTGGAGGTAAAAGCTTCGGCCCCACCTCTCGGGCACCGGTGCTGCCTGCTCAAGGCATGCCTCTGGAGCCGAAGGACTCTCCTGCGTGCCCCCCCCCAAGGACACCCTGTCGTCGGTCCCACCTCCTATGCCGGTTGAAGGGGCAAAGGGTTTGGGCACGGCCATGGAAGAGCCAGTGTCCCCGTCTCCCAAGTCGTCCTCCCCCCGGGCTCCCGGAGGGCTCCGCTTCACAGGCTGACGTCACGGATACTCCCTTTCTGGGCCGAGCAGCCGAAGTTTTCATGAAGGATGAGCTGCAGGAGTTCTTATCCTTTTGGTGGGGGCAGGTCCAGAAGTGCGCCCCCCCCATGCTGGCCGAGTCACCGGTACCGGACCCTGCAGGCAAACCACAGCCTGGAGGTGAGCCTTCCCCGAGGTGGCCACTCGGAGGACTTCCTACACCTCCACCCAGGGCTCATTCCCGCTCCTGGTCTAAAGACCACCACCGACGCTCCAAGGACTCTGGAGACCATCACCGGTCCAGGTCTCGCACTCGCAGCCCTACTCGTTCCTTTGAGCGAGAGTGCTCCTGACGTCGGTCCTCACAGATGTCGGTCTACGCTCTTGTCGCCAGTCTTCGGACCGACGTCGGTCCCCCAGCTACCGACGACAGAGGGAGACTGGTCACAAGAAGAGATCAGACTATTCCAGACCTAGTAGTCAGTCCTCTTCTTAATCAGCATCCTCTTCCTCTTCCTCTCTTGGGATCGGGGGATCCCCAGGAGAGAAGGACCAGCCTCGCTCGCCTCTGAACGATCTGACCTTTACGGACGTCATGAGGCATATCCAGGCCTCCAATGAGTGGGAAACAGAGGACCTGAATCTGGAACACCGAAGGTTGGCTAAATAATTGAGGCAAAAGGAGCAGAAACCATTAGTGGTCCCTCCTTTGGTGGACACTTTCCAGGACCTGACCCAGACTACCTGGAAGCGTCTGTCCTCCATCCCGGCTGTTACCAAGAAATCGGACAGGCTGTATAAGGCCCCTGAGGGCAGAAGCCTTTTTAGTAGAGAACCCTCAGGCCGACTCTTCAGTCATTACGGCTGCCTATGACAAGTCCAGGCAGCTGAAACACCTTAGCTGGCAGCCTCCCGATCCGGAGCCTCAGTATTTGGACCAGGTGGGCAAGAAGGTTTACTCTGCCTTCATCTGCTCCATCCGGTCCATCAACTTCCTGATGCGTATGGTCCAGTACCAGAATGCTCTGTGGGAGAGGGGACAAGAGCTATGCCAGATTCTGAGCAGAAAACGGAACTTCTGGATGTACTTAAATCGGGCTCAGACGTGGGTTCTCATGTCCTGAGAGCCTTGTACAACACTGCAGATATGGCAGCCCGGGCAGCCGCTTCCGGGGTTTGTCTTCGGCGCCATGCCTGGTTAAGAGTTTCGTGCTTTCACCAGGATCTGCAGTCCGGTATCAAGGATCTGCCATTCCAAGGTACTGTGTTGTTCGGGCAGGAGACTGAAGCTCTGATTTCACATCTCCAGGAGCCGGGCAAGTCCATCTGGTTGGTCGGCCAAAGGTACCGTGGTGACCAGCGATGGCAACGGAAATGGCCTTTTTGCAAGCCCATGGTAACCAGCAGAGTCAGAGAGGCGGCTTTCATAGGAGAGCTGGTAACTAGCAACCTGGAGGCGCTCCTAACCATGGGCCCAAGTCCTCCCAGGCCTCTCTGCCTACGCCCAGCTCCGCCTAATGACTCCCATCCGCCCCTCTCTCCTCCAAAGGAAGATGCCGGGGAGACGGTCGGGAGCCACTTCTCTCTTCATTTCAAAGGGTGGAGCTAGATAACTGTGGACCAATGGGTCCTGGATATTATCAGGAGAGGACACATGCTAGAGTTCACGGAGTTCTCTCCAAATACTCCACCAAAGTACTCCCGATATCCTCCTTCTCACATCCCACTTATAGAAGGAGAAATTTAGACCCTCTTGCAGAAAAAGACAATAGGGGTAGTCCCCTTGCATCAGCAGGGAAAGGGGTTTTATTCCCACTTCTTCCTGTTCCCAAAAAAAGATGCAGGATCTTCAACCCATTCTGGACCTCAGCTCTCTCAATCTCTGTATAGAGTACAAAAGGTTCAGGAAGGTGACCCTTGCAGGTCTACTTCCCCTGCTGCACCAAGGAGACTGGCTCTGCTCCCTAGACATGCAGGATGCATATATGTATATCGGGGTCTTCCCTTCCCACCTGAAGTTTCTGAGGTTCCACTTCCAAGGGGAGCAATACCAATTCCGAGTTCTTCCATTCGGCTGCTCCTTGAGTCTTCACAAAGTGCGTGGCTGTGGCTGTAAGGCGTCAGGGGCATTACGTCTTCCCTTGCCTCGACGATCGGCTACTTACGGCCCCGTCCAGGTCAAGCCTGCTTCAGGCTCTCTGAGACACCTATACTCTGTTACAAGAGCTGGGGATCACCCTGAACCTTCCGAAATTGTTCCCCGAGCCCAGTCAAAGACTTGTCTTCATTGGAACGGTCTTGGATTCTGTCCAGGGCATGGCCTTTCTACCCCCAGACGGGCGATCGACTGCAGGAGATTGCTGAATGGATCTCAGTAACTCCTCAGGTTCCAGAAAGGAACTTCCTCAAGCTGCTGGGGCACATGGCGGTGGCCATTCTGGTCACTCCTCTGGCCCGCCTTCACATGCAGGTCCCACAGTGGATGCTCAGGGTGCAGTGGGACCAGGGCTCCAAGACGATCTAGACTTTCTAGTCAGGATCACTGAGCCAGTCAGAAGAACTTTGCTTTGCTGGATGGACCCCCAGAATTTGGAGAAAGGGGTCCGGTTTCGTCCAGAGCCACCAAGTCAGACCCTTACGACAGATTCATCAGATCTGGGATGGGGAATGCACCTGGGTACTCATCAAAAGCAAGGGGTTTGGACACCCGAGGAGCGATTTTTTTTTTTTTTTTTTTTCCATATCAATGTACTGGAGATGCGAGCGGTTCTCTACGCCTTAGGCATTTTAAGAGGACCTGGTGCTGGGCTCTCTTCTAATTCAAACAGACAATATGGCGGTCGTCTTTTACATCCACAAGCAAGGGGGCACTCATTCATATCCCATTTGTAGGGAAGCGATGAGAGTCTGGTACTGGACACTGAAACGACACATTTTGCTGTTGGCGGTGCACGTTCCAGGCATCCTAAACAATCTGGCCGACAGCTTAAGCAGGTCTCGATCCAGAGCACGAGTGGGAGCTGATCTTATCTGTCAGTCTTCACTATTCATCACAATTGGGTTCATGGCCGGAGGTCATGACCCCGCGGGAGCTTTTTTTTTGGGTAGGCGGAGCCGACACGCCATCGGCTCCGCCCTCAAGGCTGATGCATTGCGTGGCGCTTGCAGATTGGCCGTTGGGCACTGTCGACTCCACCTGCCTGCCAGTTCTTCATCTCCCACCGTCGAGGTCACCTCATGTGGAAGCTCTGCAAGAATTTGAGGCCTACCACCTATGCAGTTTTGTCCTGCCTTTATTCCTCCATGCTGCAGTCTGTCAGCTCCTTCCCTGTCGGTTCTAGCTGCTTTACTCAGCATCGCTTGGTAAGATCTTTCCATTTATTTTTATTCTTGGCAATGTCGAGTCTGTTTTTGTTTTTTTTTCCTCGTAGGTCATGCTTGGTCAGAGGGCAAGAAGACTTCAAAGACTGGATGGCCCCTCATGCGACAGTGCCCTTGTGGCCGTAAATTTTCCGTCACCGACCAGCACGACCGTTGCCTTACGTGTCTTGGCCCGCTTCGCTACATGGATTCGTGCAATACCTGTTTCTCAGTGGACCGGCGGGTCATCTAACAACGCACGTGGAAAGTGGGGCGAGCTCCGCCAACTTTCAGGGCTCAGTTGCGCACTCTGGCGTAGCCACATACTCGTGGCCTTTCCTCCAGGTCCTCTCCCGGTTCTACACGGACTGAGGAGGGGGAGCCTCTGCTTCTAGTAGCCTAGCCGTTGCCGAGGCTGCTTCTGTGGTGCAGAAGGCCCGTCCCGCTCCTTTCAGGGGCGGGCCAGAGGCACCCCCAAGGCAGTCGCCCCTTCAAGGGTGAAGGCTCCCCCGGTGTTGGACCTGCGGTTCGCAAAGGCCGGATCGGCACCGTCCTCGCCATCGGTCGGCGTCGTGGGCTCTGATGGAGCCATCGTCGGCACCAGTTTGTCACTCTGCGCTGTGGCTGCTGGTTTGCCGCTGTCAGGCACCGACATTCTAGTGTCGCTGTGGTAGTCTCTCACGGCTCCATCTTTGTCTTCCTCTCGCCTCAGTGCTATTCGTGGTGCCGAGGCTTGAGCACGGCGCCAGGTCCGCCTCGGGACTCTGCACAATGGGGGCATCAGATTCTGCTGTCGGCACAGTCGTCTGTGCCGCCCCTGCCCTCGGTGCCATTCACGGTGCTGTGGAGCCGGACGGCACTGTGACTGTTTCTGACTCGGGCTGCTGTTCGGGCCAGAGCTGTGTCCCCCACGGTTACCACTCGCGGTGCTGTGGGGGGCACTGGTGCTGATGGCACCTTCAGAGCCATTGGCGCTGTCCCTGTCCTTGGCACCACTCACGGTGCTGTGGGGCCGGATGGCGCCGTGACTGTTTCTGACTCTGGGGCTGCTGTTCGGGCCGGAGCTGTGTCCTCACAGCCATCACCAAGCAGTGTTATGGGGCACTGGCTCGGCATGGTCAGCGCTGAATCTGGCACTTCATTTGGCAGGGATGGCACCGGGCACCCTCCTATGGTCTGGCACAGGGCCTCTACCTCTTCAGAGGCGGAGTCTGGCTCTGAGTCAGACGAGCAGTCTGACTCCTTGGGGTTGACTGTTAGGGTGCGCAGCCCTGTAGTGTCCTCAACCAGCCGGAGTCTGCCCCCTTCTGAGGTGGGGTTGGTGGCTGCCAAGACTGGGGTCAGGGGTGCTGACCAGCAGGCAGTGGTGCAGGTCA
The DNA here is from genome assembly GCA_016271365.2 of Neoceratodus forsteri. NCBI lineage: Eukaryota > Metazoa > Chordata > Ceratodontiformes > Ceratodontidae > Neoceratodus > Neoceratodus forsteri. The sequence continues at coordinate 613,990,572 of CM057450.1, read as the reverse complement.
CCTTTGCTCTGCAGCCCGGTCTTCGTGGGTTCACTGACCCCTCAGCAGTAGTACCCCCACCTGTGGTGTGCCTGGATCGCCCAACTTTGGGGCCGATCAGGGCTTCTACGGGAGGGGAGGGTGCTGCACCCTGGATAGCTCCCTTGGGTGCTGGCCGGGGCTGTCAGCTACCTTGGTTGGCCCTCTTGAGGAGGAGGAGGGCTATTTCGGACTCCGAGGGGTCGAGGAACCATGGGGTCTGCACGGTGACCTTTTTCTGGGGCTCACCTGGGCTCTGGAAGAAGCCGTAGTGCGGATCTCCGCTCTTCCTCCTTGGTCTCTTTGAGAGAGCCCCATTCTTTTGAGGTAGGACACCCTCCTTCTGGACCAATATGGCACCAGTCACCTAGCAGGGGGGATTCTTCCGGGCGCAGACAAGGCAGTCCCGAAATGGTTCTTCTGCTGTCAGCTGTGGAGTCTTCTGGAGCACTTTCTTCTTCTGGTGCTCTTGGTCCGCTCCTTAGCCCAGGCAGAGGTCAGTCGATATCTCTTCTCTGCTCTGCCCCCATTCCTCTGCCACATTCTCCTACGCTCCCAGGCATCCTTGGTCCTAGCAGGCCTCTCTCCTGGAAGCAGTTCACGGCTGTGGCTGCTCGGTTCCCAACTTATGTTAGGGCAATGGACAGACAGATATTTCAACCTCCCCCTGAGCAGTCGGTGCCCTCCAGTTCTTCATCCCCCTCTTCTGGGGAAGAGGAGCCTTCTGTCCACATCTCTCCAGCCGCTGATCTCACTGAGTATCAGCGTTTCCTTGTGAGGATGTTGGAGGACTTACACCTCACCCCTTCCACTGTAAGCAATCCAGAGCATTCGGCACACACCTTTCTAGGTGATTTCAGCAAGGCCACCCTGGTGGTGCCCCCCGGCCTGCTCCCTTTCGGGAGGCGTTGTTGCGATCCTGGTAGAGGCCCTTCTCCGGAGTTCCTGCCTCTAGGGATCTCTGCCAGCGGTATTGTGCCCCACCCCCAGAGTCTCTAGGTTCTGTGCCTCATCTGCAGTCCAAATTGACGCAGTTAGACACTCCTGATGGGCTTCTCACCCTTCACCGTGACCAGCCCCCAGATCAAGATTCCTCGGATTTTGACTTCTGAGGTAGGAGGGCTTTCTACTCGACACAGTTGTCGCTTTCCATTTCTGCACATCAGGCCCACTATGTAGCCTATGACAGGTTCTTGTGGTCCAGGCTAGGTCAACTCCTAGCCTCGTTGCCTGACCCAGAGCAAACAAGACAAGCCTTTGCTCTCTCTGCATGTGGCCTGGAGCTAACAAGGCACGAGCGAGGGCATCCTATGATGCCAACGAGGTAGCTACCAGGGTCGTAGGGACAGCGATCTTCACTAGGCGGACGGCATGGCTGCATCTTTCCCGTTTGTCACCTTTGATCCAGCATAGGATGATTAACTCTGCTCACCAGAGAACCTATCTCTTCTCCCATAGAGTGAGACAGCGTTTGTTGGGGCAACTTCCCTTCCCCGTCTCACTCTCGGTCTTCCCCAGACCCTGAAGGTTCTCCCTCTTAGTGTGTCACCCACTGGAGAACTAAGGGACTTTGTCCCTTAGGGTGTAAAGAAAAACCCCTTGGGGGGGGGGCTTGGCACTCACCCAAATGTGATGAACGGTGAAGATTGACACAAATAAAAGATGAAAATTACGTACCTACCGTAATTATAATCTTTCTGTGCCATAATTATGATCTTTCATTTACAGTCCATAGCAGATCAGCTCTTCGACAAGTGGGATCATCCAGAGCTTGACCTTTTTGCATCACCACTCGATGCCAAACTGCCAATTGTTTGCACACGAGAGCACGCACCTGGAGCTTTCTGTCCAGATGCATTGTCCCTTTGCTGAGCAGGGAGGTTTCTCTACGCCTTCCTGCCCTTCCCTCTCAAGAGAGTCTTGCTGAAGTTGCAGGCAGAAGGGGCTCAAATGATTCTTGTAGCCCCCCGGTGACCTCGGCAGATTTGGTTCCCACTTCTGCAGCGGTTATCCACAGAACCTCCCAACTCCGCTGCCCATATGCTTGCAGTTGCTATCACAGGAACAGGAATCACTGGTTCATCCGGGCCTCCATTCCTTACATCTGCATGCTTGGCTCCTTCAGACGTAGCTCAACAGAGATATAGGGTCTCCTCAGAGGTAGCGGCAGTCCCAGTGGCGAAGCCAGGTTTGGGAGCCGGGGGGGGGCGCCATTCAGTCAATCATGGGCTCCACAATGGCGAGGCAGCCCTCCACCCGCTCTGCCTATGCTATGAAATGGAAGCGGTTTTGATCTTATCTGTGTCAATCTTCACCATTCATCACAGATGGGTACTGGCCGGAGATCAGGACCCCGCGGGAGCTTTTTTTTTTTTTTTTAAAAAGGGTAGGCGGAGCCGACACAGCATCAGCGCTGCCCTCGAGGCCAACGTACTGCATGGTGCTCGAGGGTTGGCCATTAGGCTGTGTCGACTCCACCTGCCTACCAGTTCTTCGTCTCCCACCGTCGAGGTCGCCTCGTGGGAAGCTTTCAACTGTACTTTAAGCCTTCAGCCTGCGCAAACTAATCGACGTCAGTCCGTCGGTCGTCTACCAGTTCTGGGTTCAGCCTCCACTCGACGTCGCCGGTAAGATCTTTCCTTTTATTTCAAATTGTGCGACGTTGAGTCTGTTTTGTGGTGTTTTTTTTCTCCATAGGTCATGTCTCGGTCGGAGGGCAAAAAGTCTTCTAAGGCGGGTCGGCCCCACATGCGTCGGTGCCCGTGTGGCCGAAAATATTCTGTTACTGACCAGCAAGACTGGTGTCTCGCGTGTCTTGGCCCGCTTCACGACATGGATTTGTGCGACGCCTGCTTCTCCATGGACCGCTGCGTCCTCGAACAGCGCACGTTGAAAGTGGGGCGAGCTCCGCTGACTTTCGGGGTAGGGTTCGACCGGGCAAAGCCGCTCGCCCTTCCTCCGGGTCCCCTCCGGTTCTATACAGACCGAGGGAGGAGAGAGCCTCGACTAATTGTAGCCTTTTATTGCCGAGGGCTCCTTCCGGCGTGCGCGCAGGAGGCCCGCCCTGCTTTCCTCCCGAGAGTGGGGCGGGAGGCACCGCCACGACAATCACCCTTTGGTGGTGAAGGCTTCCTCGTGTCGCCTCCCACGGCTCAGAAGGCCCGGTCGGCGCTGTACCGACACCGGCCGGGTCAGTGCCGCCGGAGCCTTTGGCGCCGTAGGCCCTGTCGACGCCGTTCACGGCACCATGGGGCAGGATCCGGCATCTTCTTTCGCCATGTCTCACCTCGGTGCCAAGGTTGAGCACGGCGCCGTGCCTGCGCGGCTCGGCGTCGTAGGGCCTTCGGCTTCGGCGGTCAGTGCTGTCCTCGGCGCTGTCGGTGCTCTCAGTGCCGCTCGCAGCGCTGAGGGGCTGTTCGGCGCCGAGTCCGCTGTCTGGGCTGTCGGCGCTGTTTCAGTCCTCAGTGCTGCTTGCTGCGCCGAGTGGCCTGGCAGTGTCGTCGGTGCCGAGGTTGTTGCTGGGGCTGCCATCGGCGCCATCTCTGTCCCTGGTACCACCCCCGGTGCTAGAGGAGTTGAAGGCGCCGTGGTTGGCCCTGGCTCTGGACCTTTGGCCCGAGCTGCCCTGGCACCTTCTGTGAGCCCCGCCCACGGGGTTGTGGAGGGCACGGATGCCGCCTCAGGCACAGCTCTGGCTGTCGGGCCCCCGGCAAAGTTGGTTTTGCCCGCCCTCCTACTGTTTGTCTCAGAGCCTCGGACTCTACCTCTTCGGAGTCAGTCGGGCTCGGAGTCAGGCGGCAGTCACACCCTTCGGGTTGCTCCGCGGAGGAGAGCCAGTGGTCTCTGCCGGTCATAGCCAGCCCCCACTGAGGAGCCAGGTAGTCCCTCGGGGCTAGGGTCAGTGGTGCTGACCAACAGGCAGTGTGCGTGCCGCCATTGCTCTGCAACCTGACCTTAGGGTTTCTTCGACCCCTCGGTGGTGGTATCCCCTTCAGTAGTGTCTTGCTCGCCCAATTTTGGGGCCCATCGAGAAGCCTGCAGGAGGGGAGGGTGCTGTTCCTGGGTCTCCCCTTCGGGGGCAGCCCAGAGCTGCCAGCTACCTCAGCTGGCCCTCTCCAGAAGAGGACTCTCTGACTCTGAGGGGAGTGTGGGGTCAGCGATAGTCCTTTCTCTGGGGTCCACAGGCCCTGGCCCGAAAACCAGTGAGATTTCCACCCTTCCCTTCCGGTTCTTTGAGTGGGTCCCATTCTTTTGAGGCAGGGGCCCGCCCTTCTTGATCTCTACGCCCCGGGTCACCACTGGGGGATTCTTCTACAGCCATGGCAGCTCAACGTGGTTGTACAGCTGTCGACTGTGGAGTCTTCCGGGCACCTCCGGGTGCTCATGGTCCGCCTCCCTAGCCCTGGCGGAGGTCAGCTGACTTCCTTCTCGGCTCTGCCCCATCCTCTGCCACATTCTCCAGTGCTCCCAGGCATTCTTGGTCCCTAGCAGCCCTCTCACCTGGGAGCAGTTCAGGCGGTGGCTGCTCGGTTCCCTGCCCTCGTTAGGGGCTATGGACAGCCAGGTTTTCAACCTCCCCGTGCAGCCACCCTCTGAATGTATGGTGACCTCCAGCTCCTCATCCCCCTCTTCTGGGGGAGAGGAACCCTCTGTCCACATCTCTCCGGTTGCTGATCTCTGAGTACCAGCGCTTCCTCGTGAGGATGCTGGAGGACCTGCACCTTTCTCCCTTTTCTGTTAGCAATCCTGAGCATGTGGCGCACGCCTTTCTAGGCGATTTTGGCGGGGCCACCCTTGTGGTGCCGCCCTGGCCTTCTCCCTTTCGGGAGGCGTCTTTGCGTTTCTGGCAGAGGCCCTTCTCCGGAGTTCCTGCCCCTAGGGACCTCAGCCAGAGGTATTGCGCTCCCCCGGAGTCTCCAGGTTCTATGCCTCATCCGCAGTCCGGCTTGACACATCTGGACACCCCTGATGGGCTTCGCGCCCTCCACCGTGACCGGCCCCCGGATCAAGACTCCTCGGATTTTGATTTTTGGGCAAGGAGGACCTTCTACTCGGCACGGTTGCTCCTTTCTATTTCCGCTCACCAGGCCCACTATGCAGCCTACAACAGGTTCTTGTGGTCCACGCTAGGTCAGATCCTAGCTGCTTTGCCTGACTCTGAGCAAACCAGACAAGCCATCGCGCTCTCTGCACGTGGCCTGGAGCTAGCAAGGCACCAAGCGAGGGCATCTTATGAGCGTAGCGAGGTAGCTACCAGGGTCGTAGGGACAGCGATCTGCACCAGGAGATTGGTGTGGCTTCGTCTTTCCCGGTTGTCACCCTTGGCCCGGCGTAAGGTGATTTGCTTCGCCCACCAGGGAACCTACCTCTTCTTCCGTAGTTCAAGTTCAAGTTTATTGCAGGAAAACTCCGTTGAGCAAGCTCATTTACAAGGAGGTCCTGAGACATTCATACATTCACAATGAGGTCCAGAGACAGACGTCTTGGTCCTAGCGGCCCTCTCACCTGGGAACAGTAGGGTGAGATGGCGCTTGTCGGGGCAGCTTCCTTCCCCCTCCGGGGGACCCCGTCCCTCTCTCTCTCTCCCCATTCTCAGGCCCGGAAGGTTCCCCCCCTTAGTGTGTCACCCACTGAGGGCTAAGGGATTCTGTCCCTTAGGGTGTTATGAATCAACGCCCTTCGGGGGGGCTTGGTACTCACCCATCTGTGGTGAATGGTGAAGACTGACACAGATAAGATATGAAAATTACTACTCCACCGTAATTTGATCTTTCTGTGTATCTTCACCCATTCATCACAACCCCGCCCACCATCCCCTGGGGCCTCAGTCTCTGGGTCCCCTCCTCTGTGGCTCCCTCCTCTTTTGAGCGGGTAAAGTAGGGACACACAGGGGGTATTTTCCCCAAAGGGTACAGCCCGATGGCACTCCTTCTACTACATGTCTCCACCCCGATGGGGTGGAGTGTGGTTGCCCTCCTCTTGTTCTCCTTCTCGTTTCCATCCAACTGTTTCAAAAAAAAAAAAAAAATCTCTCTTTTCACGAAATATCTTTCCTGAGAGAGTCTTAAATCCCTGTACCCTGTCCTTCTCCAGAATAGCCGACTCTGCTTCTGGGGTATTGCCAGTTATTCTGTGCCTTGAATTCTGGCAGAGAGCTTTGCTACTCCTTGCAGATCTTACTTCGAGATACAGCTCTTGCAGCAGGTTACACCATTAGGACTGTAGCCGGCAGGCGTCAGGACCCCACGGAAATTTTCTAGCTAGCAGTCTTCAGCGGGGACCGCCCCCGACGTTGGTCCCGCCCCCGACGTCAGACGTAGTACATAAGGAGGCGATCCCGCCAGATTCCCCAGTTCTTTCCCGCCGTCGAGTTGCATGTCTCGACCCTTCGGTTCGTTTCTAGCGTGCAATGCCTGGTTAAGTTCTTCCGTTAGGAAAAAAGTTCATTTCTTCTGCAGAGTTGCTGTCTGATGTCCTCCCCTACCTCCGTGGAAGGCCATCCATCCAAGTGCGCCTGCGGGAAGCAAATCCCGTTTAAAGACCCGCATTCGGCCTGCGTCCGGTGCCTAGGCCCAGACCACGACACACGGGCCTGCTCCTTCTGCCAGGGGTTCAATAGCCGGACCCGGATCCGTCGCCAGAAGGCTTTACAGGCGTTCCTGCTCGAGGAAAAGATTAAAGCCATGGACGCAGCCTCCAAGGGGGAATCTTCTGATAAGGCCCGGAGGCACCTTGAGAAGCATAGGGAGAGGGTGAGATCCAAGTCCCCATCTAGGGCCTCTGACTCCCGTAGCTCCGGCTCCCGGTCTGACCGCTCTCCTTCCCGGCCCCTCTCAGCCTCCCCTGCAGCAGTGAAGACCTTCGGGTTCCTCCTCTCTTCCTCGGGCCAAGACCTCCAGGCCCTCCGCTTCTTTGGCTTCCAAGGCCCCGTCGAGGTCGGGGACCGCCATCACCACCGCAAGTCCGGTTCCCGCCATTTGGAACCCGACGCCAGGTCAGTCTCTTTGTCACCTCCTCCCCAGCGAAAAACCAAAGAGCTGACTTCACTTAAGAGATCGTCGGATCCAACGTCGGCCAAGCACCACTCCCGAGAACCGACGACCGCCAGACGCCCGTCGCCAGTTAGGCCTTCGCTGCCATGGACGCCGGCCGGGGGACCGACGTCCGCATCTACAGAGAGGAGAACCCCGACGCCCCCCACTGACGTTGGTCAGGAGGCGATCACGGAGGAGGAGCTGACTCAGCCCGAGGACCAGACGGGCGAACCCGGTCCTGTTGCACCCCCCCAGGGAACCCTCTCCAGAACCTGAGACCCCTGGGGAGCCGACGCCGGATCCCGACGACCGGCCACCGGCGCCTGGCCCGTTGTTGGGCCTCAGCATATCCAAGGTCAAGGAGTTGTTCACCTACTGGTGGGATACCATAAAAAGGGATGTGGTTCCCACACCTCCTCCTCTTCCTCCTCCTCCACCTGCGACTCCACCGGCCCCTGCGCCCCCTACTCCATCCAGGGCTGCAGGCCAAGTGCCCTTCCCCAGGAGCCTACGAATCCTCCTAGGGGTAGACTAGAAAAAAGACCTCCATCCAGATCCTCTTCAGGGTCACCCAGCCCAAAGAGACCCAGAAGACGCCATCATTCGCCTTCGACGGAGGACACAGGATCGGACTTCTCGGACGCAGATCCCCCTCTCCGATCAACATCCCTTCTCCGGATCCACGTGAACTTCCAAGATCTCCTCCGGATGACCCATCGTTCTCAGAGATTGAGGCATATCCAGGAGAACATGGGCTGGGATGCAGAGGAACTAGACCCCGAGAGATTACGCCTTGCTAGATATCTTAGGCAAAAAGATCCAAAGCCTGTGGTGGTGCCACCCTTGGTGGACACATTTGTGGATCGCCACCAAGGCAGCGTGAAACATCCGCACTGCCTCGGCGATATCAAGAAAGCTGACCGCCTGTACAAGGCCCCTAGGGAGGACCAGTACTTGGCATCACATCCTCTGGCCGATTCTCTGGTCATTACAGCCTCTCATGACCAGTCCCAGAGGCCGCAACATTTGAGCACCCTGCACCAGACCCAGAGTCCAAGCAACTGGACACTATGGGCAGGCGCATGTATGTATCCGCTACCTGTGCCATTAGATCCCTCAACTACTTAACCCACATGGTACAGTTCCAGAATGCCTTGTGGGAGCAGGGACTGGATCTGGCGGAAAAGACGCCAGAAGGTGAGCAGAAGGAGGAGTTGATACAACTCCTTCAAGACAGGTTCGGACGTGAACCCAGGTGCTGCAGCCAGAGTGATTCCGGGGACTTTCGCCAGAGCGGCAGTTTAGGCGTGCCTCCGAGACGCTTATGGCTCCGTGTCTCTCGATTCACCCCGGACGCTCCAGAAGAACATCCTGACGCCTAGCCTATGGAGAGGCTCTTTTTTGGTGAGTCCTCAGAGAAGGTCCTCACCAAACTTCAAGAGGCTGAAGGCGCGGGTCTGTCCAGGCTATGTACAGACCCAAGCTTAGTTCCTTTCATAGGAACCAAAGCTGCTGAGGCCGGATGCAGAGACAGCAGTCCCCACCAAGCACAGAGGGGCTCTCTCCCGCAGAGCCCAGGAGAAGCCGTCCAGGCCGGGTACAGTGACTAGCTAAGCTGCCCAGCCTCATGGACCCTCAGCCACCACAGCATGATCTTCCCGCCCCCGCCTCAGGATCAACTGGGACACCAAGGTCGGGGCATTGACGACCATCTGCCAGGGTGGTTGTCCATAACCACCCACAGGTGGGTTCTTCAGTTGGTCGAAAGAGGCCACTTTATAGAATTCGTGGATGAGTCACCCACAAGGCCTCCTCTGCTCTCCCGTTACTCGGGTCAGCACAGATCACTCAACAGGCAAGAGGTACTCGCGCCACTGCAGAAGGCAGCAGTGGAGTATGTCCCAGAGAACCAGATAGGATCCGGATACTATTCCCACTTCTTTCTGGTTCCGAAGAAAACAGGGGACCTCCGTCCAATCTTGGACCTCAGCGACCTCAACATGTCAGTCGCCTACAATCGTTTTCACATGGTGACCCTCCAAGGACTCATTCCCATGCTAAAACAGGACGACTTCTTAGCGTCCCTGGACATGCAGGATGCCTACTTGCACATCCCAGTAGCTCAAGCGCACAGGAGGTTCCTGCGCCGAAGTTCTCGCCACCACTTTCAGTTCGGCTCTTCCGCTCGGACTGTCTTCGCCCCAAGGGTCTTACCAAGTGCATGGCAGTCGTGGCAGTGTCTCTAATGAGGCAGGGCCACCACGTGTTCCTGCACTGGACGACTGGCTTCTCGGGCCGCCCAAAGAGGCTTTGTTATGGGCTATTCAGAGCACCCAGGACCTGTTCCAAGCTCTGGGCATTCTTATCAACTACGAGAAGTCTCTCCTCGTACTGTCCCAGAAGCTGCAGTTCATAGGCGCAGTTCTGGACACCGTCCAAGGGAAGGCCTTTCTTCTCGACGAAAGAGCGGAACACATCAGATCCCTCATCAGGGATCTCTCGGCCAAGAAGACTGTCCCCACCAAATTGGTCCTTTGCTTGCTCGGACACATGGCTGCGGCCATTCCAACTGTCCCTTTGGCAAGGCTTCACATGCAGGTAACTCAGTGGATGCTTAAGGTGCAGTGGGACCAAAGGCAAGACCACATGCAGAATCCGGTCAGGATCACGAACGCCGTGATCCGAGACTGGCAATGGTGGCTAGACCCAGGGACACTTTCTGCGGGTGTCCCGTTTACAGCGCTCGTCCCGGAGGCAATCCTCTCCAGAGCGCCTCAGGTCTGGGTGGGGGTGCACCTGAACGGGGTGAGGTCCCAGGGAACATGGACCCCTCAGGAAGCTCACCTCCACATCAACGTGCTGGAGATGAGGGCGGTCCTTTACGCCCTGCAGGCCTTTCAGTCAGAAATCCCGTCGAGTACTCTTCTGCTTCAGACAGACAACACGGCGGTGATGTATTACCTCAACAAACAAGGAGGTGCACACTCTTACCCCCTTTGCAGGGAAGCTATGAGAGTGTGGGATTAGGTAATCCGACACAGCATGAGCCTGATTGCAGTTCATGTTCCCGGAGTCGACAACACAATCACAGACGGCCTGACTCATTCCCAGGCCAGAGTCCACAAGTGGGAACTTCTTCAGGAGGTAGCAGAGGATCTGTTTCTTCGATGGAGCACTCCAGAGTTGGACTTATTCGCTTCCCCATCCAATGCAAAACTGCCCAATTTTTGCTCGCTAGATCCAGGGCCTGGTGTTTTCTGGCGAGACGCGTAGTCCCTCTCCTGGGCGGACAGATTCCTCTACGCTTTCCCTCCCCTTGATCTGGAGAGTTGTTCTCAAACTGCGCAGGGAGCATGGAACAATGATCCTGGTGGCGCCTTTCTGGCCCAGGCAGATCTGGTTCCCCATGCTGATGCAATTGTCCCAGGAACCTCCAGATCTTCCTGGACAGAAGTCTCCACCACTCATTCACACTATTGGGATCTGCACCGGAGGCACTAGGACCCATCGGGAGCAAACTTTTTGCTGGAGGGTCGGCACCAGAGATGGAGCCGCGAGGAACGGCACCGCGAGCCTCAGCTCGCACAGTAATGACTATCTCGGCGTCGACCCTCCAACCGCCTCAGTTCCTTTTTTCCCCGCCATCGAGTGCGTGTCAGTGACGTACGCCGTCATCTGGAGTCAAACTTCAAACTAGCAGCATAGTTTTCAGTTTTATTTTTGTAGTATCTCGATAAAGTATCGCTTAGTTTATTTTTATTTTAAAAATAAAGACATCTCAGCCTACTTTGACGGAGTCGACCATGAGCAGGTCAGGTGACGGTAGGGAGACTGTATGAAAGCTGTTCAGTCAGTCGGCTGGGTCCGGTCCGCTGCTCTCCGGAGGGGGGTCTGACAACGCATCAGTCCAATGCCTGGGGATGGCGGTCCCCACGGAAGCATAAAAATAAACGGTCGCGATTCTCAGCACCTGCTCGCCTCGAGCTCTTCTTCGCCCACAGGTCTAAAAAGAGAAGGCATCACTCGAGGTCACCCTCTGATATGTCTGCGCGCAGACGTTCGGTTATCGGGGCTAGTTGCCGGTCTCCTCCTTCGGAGTCTCCTCTGCTTCTGGTAGCCAACAGCTTCGACATCGGAGCCCTCACCCTGCCCGCAGGTAGGTCTTCAGATGATCAGTTTCATCAGTGGACGCTCTTATGGAGCAATGGGCTCGAGGTTGGTTCAGCTACCTGGCTAGGGTCACTCTGTGGCTTTCGGCTCATTGGGAGACCAGGTGGCGGTTGACTTCTCCAGGTCACAGGCACCTTCTTTCGGTGTCGACACTGGCCAGGTGTCCCCCTCACATGGCTATGGCGAGGGGCCACACCGATGCCTCTTATCTCCTGCTCTTCTTCCTTCAAACCTGTTTTACGGAGTCTGGGGCTGCCTTGCGCATGTGCTTCTCGGCGCTGTCACTCGCTTGCTGTGCGGCTTCGGTGGTCCCCGGGCGTAGTTTTGGTGTCTGTGGTCCTCGGCTGCTCGTGCCGTGCGCCTCCCCAGCCTCAGGGCCTCGGCCCTCTGCTTTTCAGGACCCTCCTTTCACTAGTTTCCTTCTTCCCTCTCTTCTGATTTTCATTCCTTTCCTGTCCATACAGTCCATCTTGGACTGTCAGGAGATGACATTGAGCCTGACCCAGACCTTCGGTTGGGTGATGAAGTGGACAAAGCAGGATCTATTACTGCTACAGAGCCTGTGGTTGAGGACCTGTCATTTAAGTCTCTGCTGAAAAATCTAAGTTCCACTCTTTCTCTCCAGACTACAGACATCGATCCTGGGAAATTAAGACTCCAATACCTTCATGCCCCGGAGATCCCTACGGATTTGACTCCTCCGGTTCAGCCTTCCTTCGCAACGCTGTCTCAGATGGTATGGAATAATCCTGCTCTCACCCCTTCAGTGGCTAAATCTATAGATAGGAAATATTCAGCCCCCAAGGATCATCCCATTTTGGCATCTCGTGCCTTTGAGGATCCTATTGTAGTCCTGGCAGAGAATGATAAGGTCGTTCTTCCTCAAACTACTACAGCTCTAATTCTATTAACAAAGAATCTCATAAGATAGACACCTTAGGTAAGAGAGTCTTTGCTGCTTCTACCCTAAGTATGCGACCAGTTACCAGGGCTATTTCTCCCAGTATGAGTATATCCTGTGGCACTCTATCAAGCAGATGGTTGAAGCTCTTCCGGGCTCGAATGCAAAGCCAGAGCTTCTTCAAACCATTACCAGAGGTATCGAATCTAACAACCAGCAGGTTAAAGCAGCCATGGATGCTTTCGAACACTGCTTCCCGTTCAGCGGCTGCTGGTATTTGCACCTGCCGTCATTCCTGGCTGTGCATTTCGGGCTTCACGAATGACGTGCAGCAGCAGGTAATAGCGCCCTTTGATGGTGCATATCTTTTTGGTCCTCAGGTAGAGCAAGTTCTAGAAGCTACACAAAAGACTAGGTCAGCCATTAAGTTGGCTCGACCACCTCCTGCCCCCTCTCGAGGGCATGTCAATAAACGTCGGTTTCATAATCGCAGTCCTTTTCGAGGCAGAGGAGGCTCTAAAACCAACCAGCCCAACCTCAAAAGAAGACACAACAGAAAGCGCAGGCCCAAAGCGCCCAGCGCTACTCTTATGAATTGCTGGCCCAAGTCCCATCTCAGCTGCCCGAGGTGGACTTTTCCTCTGGTGGAGGTCGCCTGATGCACTTCTACAACCAGTGGAAGTCCATAACCTCAGACAAATGGGTCTCATGATAATTCAAATAGGGTATTCACTCAATCTTCTGAGACCCTCCGGATCGCCCTCTCCCAAACAGCAGCCCAGGCTGTCAACCCTTCAGTCAGACTCTCTGTCGCCAGATTCGGGGCTTCTGAACAACAGGGCAGTAGAAGTGGTGCCGCTGCATCAACGGAACACGGGTTCCACTCCCATTACTTTCTGGTTCCAAAGAAGTCCAGGAATGCGCCCATTCTAGATCTCAGAAAGCTAAACAAATTTCTACCCAGGAGAAATTCAAAATGATTTCTCTGGGAACCCTGTTACCTTTGCTTCATCAACATGACTGGCTAGCCTCCCTGGACATGCAGGATGCTTACCAGCACATTCTTATTCACCCGAGGCATCACAAATTCCTAAGGTTTGTGGCTCTGGGACAGCATTATCAATTCAGAGTCCTGCCCTTTTGGCTATCCTCGGCGCCGCAAGTTTTTACAAAGTGTTGTGCCGTTCTTGCAGCGCACCTCAGGAAGGTCGGGATACAGGTGTTCCCTTATCTGGACAATTGGCTTCTAGCAAGCCCTTTCAGGCAAGGGACCCTGGATGCCATAGAGACGGCCTCGCCTCCTTACATCCATGGGAGTTCTGCTGAACCTCAAGAAATCGCAACTGCAGCCCTCCCAGAGGCTCCTCTTTATGGGACTCTTCTGGACACCACTCCGTGTAAGGCTTTTTCCAGAAAGACAGAAGGAACGATATCCTTCCAAATGGCCCGCCACATCGGGACAACAGCTCAGTTACAGCCTCTCGATGCAATGGATGCTAGGCTCATGGCATCCTCAGTGTTCACTGTACCCCTAGCACGCCTGCACATGAGAACCACTCAGTGCATGCTCAGTACTCAGTGGTCCCCAACCACTCACCCGCAGTCCTATCTCATCAAGGTGACAGAACCTTAAAAGGTCATCACCTGGTGGTCTCAAGAGACCAACTCCTGAAGGATATCCTTGCTCTCTGACCATCAAATCTCCATTACCACGGATACATCCCTAATGGGGTGGGGAGCTCACTGTCAGGCTCTCCACACTCAAGGTATGTGGACTCAACCAGAGTCCCAGCTTCACATAAACATCCTAGAAATGAGAGCCGCCCTTATGGTCCGAAAGCGTGAGGACATTCTCTCACAAGAACATTCTCCTTCAAACGGACAACAAAGCAGTGATGTATTACCAACAAGCAGGGCGGTGCTCATTCTACCCTTATGCAGGGAAGCAATGAGGGTATGGGAATGGTGCTTGGAACACAAGGCTCTAATTCAAGCTGCCCACCTGCCAGGTGTACAGAACGATTGGCAGACCGTCTCAGCAGAACAGAGACAGATCCTCACGAGTGGTCTCGACTCAACCATAGTTCAGTCACTATTCAAGAGTGGGAACTCCAGATCTGGACCTTTTGCATCCCCACTCAACGAAAACTGCCTCTTCTGCTCCAGAAATCCAGGGCTGGCATTTTCTGTCAGATGCTCTGGCTGAGTGCACAAAACACTTTTTATGCCTTCCACCTCTTCCTCTAATTCAGAGGGTACTCCTCGTTCGAATCCCAGGGGACAAGATGATCCTCATTGCCCCCTTTTGGCCTCGGCAGCTGTGGTTTCCACTACTCAACAATATATTGGCAGTTCCTCTGAGACCACTTCCCCTGCAGATGAACCTTTTGACTCTGGGACCGGTGGTCCATCCCAACCTGAGATCGCTCCACCTTCACGCTTGGCTCCTGAAGAGGTAGAAGTAAATCAGGTCAATGTCTCTCGCAGGGTTCAGATATTCTTCTGGCTGTGAGGAAGCCAGCCACTCGGAAAATTTACACGGCCAAGTGGAAACATTTTTCGTTCTGGTGTGCAAAGATCTTTCTGGACTAAGTCTCCATCACTCATTCACACTAGTGGGATAGCGCTGGAGGCGCTAGGACCAAGCGGGAGCCAAAAATTTTCAGAAGGGCCGGCGCCGAGGTAGGACCACGAACGCACGGCACCACGAGACTGACCTCACAGACAGAGAGGCTATCTCGGCGCCGACCCTCCAACCGCCTCAGTTCCTTTTCTCCCGCCTGCCGAAAGTGCGCTTGATGTCGACGCACTGCCTGCCGGAGTCAAAGTTTTCGCCTATACAACAGCAGCTTTAGTGTTTAATTTAAAAGTTTTAATTTAACTATTTAGTAGTAATTTTTATTTTACTTAATAAGAAGATTATGAAGAAATTCTTCCTGCCATCCACGGAGTCGCCCTACACGGTAGCGGTGACGGTAGGAAGACTGCTTGAAAGTTGTTATGGTAGAGGGGCTGTGCCCGGTCCGCCACCCTTAAGTAATTTGGGGTCTGACTCACGACAGTCCTGTGCTCTCGGGGAGGACAGCTCACCAAGCACGATCTGGCGGGAGGGTGATCCTCCTGCTTAGTCTCGAGCTCTTCTTCATTTGGGAAGAAGAATCGGGTGTCGCCGAGGTTGCCCGCTGGTATGTCTGCACGAGGATTGTCTGCTGGTAGGGCATAGGCCTGAACCGACTTTCTGGGTTCCCCTTGGCCCCGCCTCCTAACGGCTGCTTTTTCTCGACTCCAGACTCCATCTCTGTCCTTGAGTTCGGTGAGAGTTCCACCTCTGGCCGCTTCCTGTGGAGCAGGAGGTTTGACTCCTTTTTCCTGGTTGTGTTCCTGGTTTCTGGGCTCCAGGCCTGGAGCCTGGACCGGAGCCGGTCAATTGATCTGAATGAGTGCGGTGCTCTTGGTGCCTTTCGCCATCTTGTCAGCCCCTTGTGCCTACCCCCCTCTTCCTTTCCATGCAGAGGCCGGCACGGGCACCACCTTTCTCTTCTTTTCCATGGTGTTTTTCCTGGCGTTGTGCCCAACACCTTGGTGGTGCCACAGGTCTGGTGCCGTGCCCCTGGTTTGGCATGGGTGCCATAGGCGGCACCGCTGGTGTTTGGGTCAGCGCCGGGACTCGGCGCCATGCTTGGCTCTGTACTGGATGCAGTCGGCGCCATGGCTCGGTGCTGTGCTCGGCTCCATGGCTCGGTGCCGTGGTCGGCACCATGCTCTGTGCTGCAGTCGGCACAGTGGCTTGCTCGCTGCCATGCTCGGCTCCTGTTTCGCGCCTGCTCGCGCCATGGGTCGGCCTGTGGCTCACGCTGTGCTCGGCCACCGTGATCGCTGTGTGCTTCGTGGCGCCCGGCTAGTGGTGCTGTGGGTCTCACGGTGCCACTGATGCCCGTGAGCACTTGTGGGTGCTGCGGGTGGCGCCGGGCACCCGCGGGTGCCGTGGTGGGCAGCGCCGGGCACCTGCGGGTGATGCCATGCACCCGTGGGTGGCGCCGTGGATGGCACCGTGCACCCGTGGGTGCCGCAGGCGATGCCGTGCACCTGCGGGTGGTGCCTGGCACCCGCGGGTGCCATGGTACCATGGGCATTGGGGGGGTGCCCTTGCGTGCCATTGCTGCCATTGGTACCGAGGATACCTGCGCGTTCTGCCGTGGGTGCCCTCTGGTGTCTCTCAGGTTGGCATGGTTACTGCTTAGTGCCTTCCTGTGCCAGGAGTGATACTAGTGCCGCAGGGGTGCCAGTTGGTGCTGTCTGACAGAACTAGGGAAAGATCTGTGTTTTCAGACCTCTCTTCCGCAGGACTTGTGTTGGGATGTTCCATGGAATGAATTCCTATTCTGCGGATTATTTCCACACATTTTAGTGGGTGGCGGTCTGCATCGGATCTCCTCATACAGCGATTTTCCGCTGATGGGACTCTTCTGTTCTGTTTCTGTCAGGAGAATCTCTCATTCCGCTCAGCACTTTCTCAGCCCCCTACGTGGTGCCAAGCTCCTCGACACCCTTCCTGGTGGCGGAGTCTCTAGTGGCTCTAACCGAAACCTCTTTTGGGGTCCTTCTGTGGTAGAAAGGCATCTGGATGAGTCTTTCCCTGTTCTTCTGGTCAGTGATACAGCGGATGACTCATTTTATATACTGAACGCCCTCTCTATCATCAGAGTCTGTGATGCAAGCTCTTTTAGTAGTTCCTCATTTATGGGGTCCACCATAGTGTTCAGACTGGATCTGTGGACTATATACCTCTGCGTCTAGACTTTTCAGTGGTCAAGACAATTACACTCTTTGGAACATTTTAATTCTATGGTCGGAGCTGCACGACTGTCCCGCCCTTTGATAGGGGTATACAGCCCATTTTTGATGCTGCCCCTCTGGTGGCTGCTTCGCCACAGGTAGTTAACACCTGTCTAGCTATTATTAGTCCAGTCAGGGGTTCAGTTATGGATCTTCAGGCTCCTCCTACTCCTCAGAGGGATGACATCCTTGTCATTTCTGTATCAGGCAATACTTGCCAAATAGCAGCCAGCAACCTTGCAGGCTCGGACTAATGATATTTGAAAAAAATAAAAAGGGGGCAGAATTATCACAGCACAGGGCCTAGTTGGAATTTCCTGATACCACGCTTGGATCTGATCAGGTTCCGCCTCAACCCTAAGGCGGTTGTCTCTAAATCTTAGTAAAGGGTACCTGTTTTCTTCTATCCCTGGCGGGCAGTCCGATCCAGCGGTGGTATAGCTCACCTCTTTTCTCTAGGAGAATTTCTCTTATTCCGAGATATTTCCAAAACCTAGGCATCTAACCAGTCTGTTAGTCCCCTTTTTGTTTTTTAATCAGGCTTTTCTCCTTATCAGAGCCTTGCAGCAACAGAAGTGACTCTTCAGCAAGTCAGAACTTAGATTCCTACTTCCATGTTTGCTCCAGCTTAACAGATGACATGTTTTTCTTGACCCTGGTCAAGTAGGTTCTTTCTAAGGTAGCTTCGCAAATATTCACATACAGTCATACTGCCCTGAACCTGTACACTTTACCTCCGCTCTTGCAGCTCCTGAGGTCTTTTACATTAAATTAGTGCATGTCTTTGACACTTAATTTGGTCCTAGATCAAATTGTGAGGCCAGGTTCTTGCCGCTCTCCTAGAATAGTTGCGGCTGCCTGGCAGACTTTAATTTTGCCATTGTAGTTGTGGCAAGCGGGTGACGGTTACAACTCAGCGCTTATCTTGTAGACACTATGTTATAGATGGTCTTACAAGACAGCTTTTATTAACAAGACAGTCCTTGGCTGTCCTTTCCGAGTGAACCCTATCTCCTACCACCCTACTCAGGGTTGTTGATTTTAGCTTGATACTCTCCCACTAGTGTGAATGAGTGATGGAGACTTAGTCCAGGAAGATATGGAAATTACGTACTTACCGTAATTATTGATCTTATTGGACAGTCTCCATCACTCATTCACACGCCCACCCACCATCCCCTGGGTTCACTCTGTTTTCTTTCCTGGTCTTCGTGGCCTATGGTCGGACTGTGAAGACATTGTTCTTTGACCTTTCACAAAGGCCATCTGGGTCCTCTCAGGCCCAGACACTCAGAATGAGTTATTCTCATTAGTTACGCTGCACCTCCTTGGTCGAAAAGGTACTGGAGGCGGTTGGAGGTCAACGCCGGATAGCCTATACAGGCGCGCGAGTCGGTCTCGGCGGCGTCGTATCCTCGGCGCCGGCCCTTCTGAAAATTTTTGGCTCCGCTTGGTCCTAGCGCCTCGGTGCTATCCCACTAGTGTGAATGAGTGATGGAGACTGTCCAAGAAGATCAATAATTATGGTAAGTACGTAATTTCCATTTCTCTTTGAATCCCTTTTCCTGCCCACCAGATAAGGTTTTGGAGTACCTTTTGGACCTCTCAAATTCAGGTCTGCAGTACTCAACAGTAAAAATTCACCTTAGTGCCATTTCAGCGTATCATGAGCCGGTTTTTTCCTTAACACTGGCTCAGTTATCTGTGGTTAAGAGATTTCTTAAGGGAATTCTGCATACCAGACCTCCTACAAGACGTCCAGTTGCAGCCTGGGACATTAATCTTGTGCTAGACATGCTCACTCGGAAACCTTTCGAACCTCTGGCTACCTGTGAGCTAAAATTTCTCACCTGGAAGACTGCCTTCCAGTGGCCATTACCTCAGCCGCAGGGATCTCTGAGATACATGCCCTGGTCACAGACCCTCCATATACTGTGTTCCATAAGGACAAAGTAGTTCTTCATGACTCACCCTAAATTTCTTCCTAAGGTTGTGTCAGAATTTCATCTAAACCAACCTTTGATCCTTCCTCTTACTTTTGGACTTCCAAATGAAGGAGAACGTTCTTTCATTCTTTGATGTTAAGAGGGCCTTGCGTTCTAGATAGAACCAAGGATTTTCGCAAAGCCCAGCAACTGTTCGTTTCCTTCAGCGAGACCCGGCTGGGTCAACCTGTCGCTATCAGATGTATCTCAGCATGGCTAGTGGCATGCCTTCGCCACTGCTATTCCATGGCGCAGGTTAAGTTGGAGGGTAGAGTTTACGCTCACTCTACTAGAGCAGTTGTGGCATCCCTAGCGGAAATTCGCAATGTGCCCATTGCAGATATTTGCAACGCAGCCACCTGGAGCTCAGTGCATACTTTTGTTAAACATTGTGCACTAGATGTCCATGCCAGACGACATTCTTCCTTTGGCAGAGCCATCCTTAATGGACTTCTGTCCTAGAAACGTGAGCTCTTGGTCTCTCCTGCCGCCCTCTCGGGGGATTATTAGCTTGGTACTCTCCCAATAGTGTGAATGAGTGGTGGAGACTGATGTCCAGGAAGATATGAAAATTACGTACCTACCGTAATTCTTGATCTTCTTGGACGAGTCTCCACCACTCATTCACACGCCCACCCTCCGTTCCCCGAGCTCACCTCTGTTGTTGGTCTTCACTCCCTCAAATCTTTAGGCTGTGAAGACTTCTTTGTTGATCCTTCTTATACGGGTCACCCGGACTATCTTATGTCCGGTTTTTAGGTTAGGCTACCCTTCTAGGTTAGTTATGCTGTACCTCCTTGGTAAAAAAGAGGTACTGAGGCGGTTGGAGGGTCAACGCCGAGATGGTCATTACCGAGCGAGCTGAGGCTCGCAGTGCCCTTCCTCACGGCTCCATCTCTGGCACCGACCCTCCAGCAAAATGTTTGCTCCCAATGGGTCCTAGTGCCTCTGGCGCAGATCCCAATAGTGTGAATGAGTGGTGGAGACTCGTCCAAGAAGATCAAGAATTACGGTAGGTATGTAATTTTCATTTCCGTTGCCTTTCAGCTCCCATCTATTGTCTCAGGAGGAGGGTTCACTAGTCCACCCGGACTTGCGCTCACTGAACCTGCATGCCTGGCTCCTAGAGACATAGCCATTATGCGACACAGGGTCTCGCGAGAGGTTGTCTGGAAGTCCTGTCCGCAGCCAGAAAACCGACAATGCATCACGGTATACACCATGAGTAGGCGCCGTTTTGCTTGTAGTAAGCACGCTGGTCCTTCCCCTTTAGAATGCCCAGTGAAAGGGTGCTGGAATACCTGCTTTCCCTATTCCATTCGGGTCTCGCCTACTCCTCCATTAAAGTGCACCTCTGCGATCTCTGCCTACCACTTTCCGGTAGGACAGCGACAGTGGCACAGCTTGACGCCTCGAGACTTCCTAAGAGGGGTGTTACACCTTAGGCCACCCATCAAGGATCCCATCCTCCTTGAACTTACCTTTGTCCTGGAACAACTCACGCCTCTCCCTTTGAACCTGCCGCAGATTGTAAGTCGCGTTCTTCGTGGAAAACGTTATTTTTAGTTGCTGTCACGTCAGCAAGGAGAGTTTCCGAGCTTCATGCTGTCATGTGCAAGGAGTCTTATTTAATTTTCCACCAGGACAGAGTGTCTCTGAGGACGAATCCTAAATTCCTGCCTAAGGTGGTCTCTACCCTCACTCTCAACCAGGACATCGATCTGCCTGTGTACTTTCCCAAGTACTCTAATAGAGGAGAGGCATTACTTCACACCCTGGATGTTCACTGTTCCTTAAGGCACTACCTGAACAAAACTAAACAGCTTCGTACGTCGGAGCAACTATTTGTTTCCTTCACTGAGAGGATGCTGGGCCATCCAGTCTCAAACAGACCCTTTCTCACTGGCTTGTCCAGTATATTTCATTTTGCTACAACAGCAAACAGAAGCCCCTCCCGGGGACAGTCTGGGGCCACTCGACAAGGGGGGTGGCTACCTCCTTCGCAGCACTGCACAACGTCTCCACGTCAGCCATTTGTGCTGCAGCTACTTGGAGCTCTCTGCACACATTTATTAGGCACTATAGCCTGGATATTACATCACGGCAGAGAGCCGGTTTCGGCCTGGCCATGCTACAGGGTCTCCTGTCTTAGAGTCAGGGCTTGTTCAAGATCTCTCCTATTCTCCTCCTCCCAGAATGCTTACAGGCGCTTTGCTGGAATCAGTCCTAATGGTGTAACCTGCTGCAAGAGCTGTATCCCGAGTAAGATAGTACAGTTACGTGAGAACTTACCGTAACAGTAGATCTTCGAGAACAGCTCTTGCAGCAGGTACCCGCCCACCATTCCCCTTAGAGGTATTCCCTGAGCCTGACAGCGAGCTTCGCTCTTTTCTTCTGATGGCGGATCCTTGGTTTCCCCTTCTGATATCATCCTGCGGCCGGGAGTCTCTGGAGGGAGAACTGGGGAATCTGGCGGGACCGCCTCCTTATGTACTACGTCTGACGTCGGGGGCAGTCCCCGCTGAAGACTGCTAGCTAGAAAATTTCCTTGGGGTCCTGACACCTGCCGGCTGCAGTCCTAATGGTGTAACCTCCTGCAAGAGCTGTTCTCGAAGATCTACTGTTACGGTAAGTTCTTACGTAACTGTACTTTCCTATACAATCTGGTGACGGGCAAGGATCTCGGATCCTTGTTACCTCTCATTCTCTCCTAAATTTTCTCCCCTCCCTTCTTCCACTTCCAGAGATTGGGGTCCCTACCCAATCCCCTTAGTCTCATTTCTTCTCTGCTGTCCTCTCAGTCGTTATTTCTTCTTTTAGTTCAGTTTTCCTTTCCTTTTTCTGTCCCTTGGACTCTCTTGTCCCACCCTCCACCCCTTCCTCTTACCTCTCCGGCGACTCAGAACTGGTAGGCAGGCGGAGTCGACACAGCCCACAGCCAACCCCAGCGCCTGCGTGCAGTACGCCTGCCCCGCCGAGGACGGCACTCACGCGCCGGCTCTGCTACCTTTTAAAAAAAAAAAAAAAAAAAGTTCATGCGGGGTCCTGATCTCTGGCCAGTACCCATCTGTGATGAATGGTGAAGATACACAGAAAGATCAGAATTATGGTAGGTACGTAATTTTCATTTTATGGGCCTCGTCACAGCATTTGGACCCCATCACCTGTCCAGTGAACACAGCGTTACAGTACCTCCTCTCCTTGTACCAACATGGCCCGAGTTACTTCTCTATTAAGGTGCACATATGGGCTACCTCTGCCTATCGTGCTCTGATTGAAGACAAGGCTTTAGCACAGTTAGATGTAGCCCGCACCTTTTTGAGGGGAATTTTGCATATGAGACCTCCCATTAGGGATTATGTCCCACCCTGGCACCTCCTTTTTGTGCTGAAGAAGCTTACCCTCCCTCCTTTTGAACCGGCAGCGGATTGTGAGCTGTGTTTCCCTTCCTGGAAGGTGTGCTTTTTGGTTGCTATTACCTCAGCCTGAAGAGTTTCTGAGCTTCAGGCTCTGATGTGTAAAGAGCCGTATTTGGCTTTTCACAGGGAAAGGGTTTCCCTTAGAACAAATCCTAAGTTTCTTCCAAAACTGGTCTTGGAGTTGACCCTCAACCAGTCGGTTGACCTTCCAGTCTATTTCCCTTCCCCTTCTAACAGAGGGGAAGCTCCCTTCACACGTTGGACATCCACAGGACATTGAGTTATTACCTCAAAAGGATGGCTGTGCACCGTCAGTCGGAGCAACTCTTTGTGGCCTTTGCGCCACAGTGCTTGGGCAAACCAGTGACCAAGCAGAGGATTTCGAAGTGGATCATCCACTACGTATCCCTCTGCTATGAAAAGCACAATAAATCCCTACCGGGTCCGGTCAGGGGTCACTCCACTAGGGAGTGTCTTCATCTTTTGCCGCCCTGAGGAATGTCTCCATAAGGGACATTTGTGCGGCCACTACCTGGAACTCTGTGCATATCTTTGTCAAGCATTCCAGCTTGGATATAGTCTCCAGATGGCATACCGGTTTTGGTCTGGCTGTTTTTCAGGGACTTTTGTCCTAAGCTTCTGGAATCAGTATTTTCCACCTCCCGGGGTCAACTACCTCTTTGGCATGGGACTGCTTGGTATTCAATCCTGACTGTTGCAGCCTGCTGCAAGAGCTCCCACTCGAAGTAAGATAGTACAGTTACACGAGAACTTACCATAACTGAGAGGAGCTTTTGCAGCAGGTGTTACTTTCCCACCTGCCTTCTCCCTCAAGGTGTGCAGATCTTCATCTAGTGCTTCATCTCCTTCTCTTGTCAGGGCTTGTTCGCAGGCCTTGGCGCGGGAACTGAGGTGGAGCTGGGTCCCACCCCCTTTTGTACCAGGGCTGATGGGGCGGGGCCAACGCTAGGGGCAGTCCCTGCTTGGTACTGCTGGCTGAGAAGTTTTCCGGAGGGTCCTAGTGCCTGCGGCATAGTCCTGACTGTTATAGCCTGCTGCAAGAGCTCCTCTCGAAGATCTACTGTTGGGTAAGTTCTTACGTAACTGTACTTTCATCCACACTGTTTGGCATGTCCCTTTCCCTTTAAGATCAGCCAGAAGTCTTCAAGCTAGCTTCTCCCACCCACCTGGGTGGTATATACCTTGGCTGTGCCCCATGACACCTGCTCTTCCTTTCTGCTGGAAGATACAGGTTGCCTCCCTCATGCTCATGCATTTCGTAGGCCCTGACTTTCAAACCCTCGGTTTTACTGAAACTTAAACACATTCGAGTTGGCAATCGCGCTTTTGCGTCTTCAATCATGGAAGAAAAATCTTCCCTGGGATTTCGCTGGTGTCTTTGCAGCCAGATGATGTTGCTCACAGATCTCCATCTCATGTGCGTCTACTGCCTAGATGTCAGCCATGACACCTCGTCTTGCAACTTCTGCCTCTCCTTCCATCCCAACGTCCTGGAAGACCGCTTGGCGCACCTGAAGTTGGGGAGACCGGAGAAAAGGAACCCTCCAGTGAAGTCTAAGGAGGCTAGATAGGTGGTTTCCATGGCCTAGGGCTCCGCCAAGCAACTGGAATGCATGAAGGCATTCGAGGAGGAAGCCGCCAGTGCTTCGGCCAATCGAAGCTTCTTCGTTCCTCTCAACCTGGGCTCCACCTTCACGGGCTCATTCAGGGAGTTGTGCTAGTCTCTCCTCGCCCGGGGTGAGGCGCCTACTGGCTCGCATTCCTCCCACTCTTGGAAGAGAGAAAAAGAATCAAGGCTGTCTTAGTTCGGCGAGGCGCACTCTTGGTTCGAGAAAGGTCTCAGTCTCAGGAGCATACGGTCTCGACCTCGGTAGGATTGCTTCCCTTGACCGCCAGGCTTCACAGACCTTCCGTCTGGCCAGGCGACAGAGGAGGTGATCGATGAAGTTGAGATCATTCTCGACCCGATCGACCCTCTGTCACTGGCCGTGGCCAAGGACTCTGGTTGTGGTGTTCCCCGATGAAAAGACCCAGCCAACTGGTGTCCCCAATGAGGTCCCGGTTCCAGACCCCCGGGTTTCACCCCCCCCCGGTGTCTCCCGAGTGACCAAGTCGGCCCGCTTGATCTCGGTCGAGGTCCAGAACCCCCTCAGCTGAAAGGCCAAGGAGGAGCCATAAGTGCTTGAAGAAGAGGCTACAGGTCCTCCTCCTCCTCGGATGAGGAGAGGCTCCGACGGAAACTATGTCGGCGCTACGAAGACCTTATGTGGTAACAGATGATTTTGACCGGACAGAAGCCAGCTCCGCTGCCTACCCCGGCCATCGCTTGGCTTTTGCCTCCTAGGCTGAAGCCAACCCTCTCGGAACCAAAGCCTTTGGATCTTATTCGAGTCGGAGCTCTTGCAGCATGCTGTAACAGGACTATGCCGCAGGCACTAGGACCCTCCGGAAAACTCAGCCAGCAGTGTACAACAGGGACAGCCCCCATCGGCCCCGGCCCGAATTCAGCCCTGGTACAAAAGGGGGCAGACCCAGCTCCACCTCAGTTCCCCCGCCAAGGCCCACGAACAAGTCCTGACAAGAGGAGACGAAGCACTCGATGAAGATGTAGATGATCTACACACCTCGAGGGGAAGGCGGGTGGGAAAGAAACGCCTGCTGCAAAAGCTCCTCTCGAAGATCTACTGTTACAGTAAGTTCTTGCATTACTGTACTTTCCCGCACCTGCAGGGCTGGCCCATCCTCCAGTTCAGCCTTTGCCAGTCTCCCCACCAATAGTGGTGGAGCCGCCACATAAGCAGCCTGTGGGAGGGGCTCCTTCAAAAGAGGACCAAGCAGATACCGGAGTTCCCCGACGTCTGTCTGTCACAGTCACCCCAGACAGTCTTCAGGGTTGAGAGTGATTTGGCAGCAAACCGCTTTATCCCGACTCCTCGGACTCTGATGTCACCAGACTTCACTCACATCCAGGGGATGATGAGTTGTCCGTTGGCACAGGGATGGAGAAAGGCCCTTCCTCCTTCCAAGAGATCCTCCGTCTCATCTCTTCCACAGGGATGCCCCTGGAGCTCATCCAGGAAAAAGGCGGAGTACCCTTTCTCAAACATCCTGAAGAGAGGGGACACCCTGACTCTGAGGCCTTTCCTGTGGCCCAGGCTTTGTTGGCCTGGCACTCTAACTATGGCAGCGCCCTGCCTCATGTCCAGCACCGTCTGCCCGCATGGTCCCTTGCAGGGTTCACGGAGCACCCTTCGGTCGAGAGGCTGGTTACCACCTCTGTGTTCAGGCATACTGGCAGTTCTGCCAACACTTACCATCCCCCCAATAAGGAGTCCAAGCTTTTGGACCATTCGGCACGGAAAGTCTATGCGGCTTCCTCCTTGGGTCTTCATCGGGCCAGTTCGGCCGTCATTATGGCACACTTCTCTCATTCTCTTCTTGGGTCATTGGATGGAGTCCTCCCACATCTCCCAGTGGACATGCAAACCACAGTTAAGCAAGTCCAGGACCAGGGTCATGCTGTTGCCAAACAGCAGCTCCAGACGGCCCTGGACATGGGGGATTCTTGTGCCCGCTCAATGGCAGCTGCAGTGGTCTCTCGCCCAGGGCTTAGCTGAAGTTATCCTCCTTCTCAGCGGATACTCAGCATAAGGTAGCTGATGTGCCTTTCCTCGGGACTGACTTGTTCGGCCCAGGAGTGGCTGGTCACCTACAGCGCATTGAACAGTCCAATGCCCCTTGGACACCATTTCTGCCAGGAGTTCTTCGGGCAAGGACCAGCAGAAGAAAAATAAGAAGCTGTGTAGGCACTCTTCCCTTGCTGTTCAGCAGTCCTCCTACCAAGGAGGTCAGCAGCATCAGCAGCAGGCTCAAGCTTGGCACCCTCGGCTCAAGCCTGGACCCCAACAGGCCAGCAAAGGGTGCCAAGGCTCAGGTCCTGGAATCTCTTCCTCCTCTAAGCCTGCTCAGTGACTGGATGTGGGCTGCCACCCCTATCTCCATCATGCCAGCTCTGGGTCCTCCCGTGGGGGGCCAGCTCCGTCACTTCCTTTCCGCCTGGTCCGCTATTACCATGGACAGGTGGATTCTCAAAGTGGTCAGTCAGGGACTGCCTCTGGAATTCGAGCAGTACCCTCCCAGCCAAGCCAAGCCCCTCTGGAGGAAAGAGTATCCAACCATGCTCAGGTGGCTCTTCGAGACAGCATTGCTTGGCTCCTGCTCCAGGAGGCAGTGGCTGATCCTCCAGCAGACCCAGGCTTTGTCTCCAGTTATTTCCTGGTGCCCAAGCGGATGGCGGGGCTGTGGCCCCATTCTAGATCTCCATGACCTGAAACAGTTTCTTGGGTCGCACACCTTTCGGATGGTCACTCTGTCCCAGATCATACCATCCTTGAAGTGAAATGTGGTTCTTTTCACTGGATCTACAGGACGCGTTCTTTCATGTCCCAATCCATCCGTCCCATCAGCGGTTTCTCCGCTTCAGGGTCGAAGGGACCCTGTACGAGTTCCGAGCCATGCTGTTCGGCCTGTCATTGGCCCCACAGGTCTTCACCAAATGCATTGCAGTGGTGGTGGCCCATGTGGGTGGGGGGATCAGAATTTACCCCTGCCTCAACGATTGACTCCTAGCAGGTTTCACCCAACAGGAGGTGGAGAGGTCCAGGGATCTGGCCATCTAAACCTGCTCCCAACTCAGCCTCCTGATCAATGAGCCCAAGTCAGAACTCGTGCCTTCAAAGGTGGTGGGCTTCATCGAGGCAGAGCTAGACTCTTGTCAAGCCAGAGCTTGGCTCTCAGCGGACAGGGCGGAGGTTCTTTCCTCCTTTGCCCAATCATTTCTGGTTGGGCACTTGTACCCTGTCCGGGACTTTCTGCGCCTTCTGGGTTACATGGCGGTGTGCACCTCAGTGGTCCATTGGGCCCGGTTGCATATGCATCCTCTCCAATGGGAGCTGGCTGCTCAGTGGAATTAGCACCACAGTCATTTCGACCAGCTGATCACTATAACCCAGAAGATATGGGACGCTGTCCAATGGTGGACCGCCCCAGACCGGTTGCAGGAAGGGATCCTGTTTGTTCACCCCAAGCCGACGGTCGTCCTTACGACTGATGCCTCTCTCATGGGCTGGGGAGACCACATGGGGACAACAGGGCCTACGGGTTCTGGACCCCGAGGAGTCCCAATTCCACATCAACCTGTTGGAGCTCAGAGCAGTCAGACTGGCGCTGTCAGCTTTCGCTCCTCAGTTCCAGGGTCAAGTGGTTTAAGTCCAGATGGACAATACCACGACCATGTACTACCGCAACCAACAGGGTGGCACGCACTCTCATCTGCTGTGCAAGGAGGCGCTCTGCATCTTGTCCCTCGTAAGCCAGTTGGAGGTGGACCTCCTAGCCATCCATGTGGCAGCAGTCTCAAACCAACTGTGGATGCTCTCAGCCCTATAGGCCAGATATCCCACCAGTGGTCTCTCCATCCAGAGGTAGCTTACAGCCTGTTCCCCCATTGGGGCAAACCGATGGTGGACCTGTTTGCCTCCAAGGAAAACACCAAGCTGAGGCTGTATCATGCCCGCCCCCCTCAGCAGGGCTCGCTGCAGAGGGATGCCTTCTCAAGGCCGTGGACCCCAGGCCTCCTCTACGCCTTCCCTCCATTTCCCTTGATCCACATGATGTTACTCAGGGTGAGGAGGGACAAGGCGAAGGTGATTCTGGCAGCCCCAGACTGGCTGCGCCAGTTCTGGTATCCAGATGATTTCGGCCTCTGCTGCAGACCCCGAAGCAGCTTTGTATACGCCCGGACCTGATACCTCTGAGCCAGGGGAAGGTCTTCCATCAGAACCTTCAATCCCTGCATCTCACAGCCTGGTACCTGAGCGACTAGAGTTCCAGGCTTTGGGTCTTTCCGAAGATGTTTACACTGTGGTGGAGGCATCTCAAAAGGAATTGACCAGGAAATGTTATACCTTCAAATGGAAAACGTTTTCCATTTGGTGTCAGGGCAAGGGCCTGGATCCTCTGTCCTGTCAGGTGGCTAACATTCTCGACTACCTTTGGTTTCTCTCCAAAGGGGGTCTAGGGTCTTTGACCCTTAGGCTGCACCTGGCAGCCATTTCTGCTTAACGGGTGGGCTGGTCAGCTGACATTGGCACAGGAGACAGTGGTTGGGCACTTTTTGAAAGCCCTGGATCACATATCCCCTCCATTGCATGAACCTCCACCTCCGTGGGATCTACTGCTGGTACTGGTAAAGTTCATGGGCAAGCCATTCGAATCAATGCACAAATGTGAGCTGTCTCACTTGTCATGGAAGACTGCCTTCCTGGTGGCTATCACATCTGCCAGAAGGAAAGACAGCTCCAGGTGCTGTCGGTGGACTCGCCTTATCTGGTCTTCCACAGGGACAAAGTTATGCTGCGCTCCCACCTGAAATTCCTTCCAAAGGTGGTGTCGGAGTTTCACCTTAACCAGGTGTTGACTCTGCCGGTATACTACCCTAATTAAACCTCGGAGGCCGGGTACAGGCTCCATACTTTGGACCTGAGACATTCTTTCTCCTATTATAAGGAGAGGATGGCAGAAATTCGCGGAGAGGTTCGCCAGCTTTGTCACCTACGCTGAAGCCTCTTCTGGCAGACCTTCAGCCAAACGGACCATAGCAAGATGGATTACATCATGCATAGGTCTGTGCTATGAGTTGGCGGGCAAGGAGCCTTCCAGAGGAATAAGAGCTCATTCTGCCATACTGCTGCATCGGTGGCAGCTTCCAGGGACATCCCTATCCAGGAAATCTGTCGGGCTGCCACCTAGAAGTCGGCAAACACCTTCATTACCCACTACCACACCGACCTTGAGTCACACCAGGATGCTGGATCTTCCTGGACTAAGTCTTCATCACTCATTCACATTAGTGGGATAGTGTTAGGACCAAGCGGGAGCCTAAAATTTTCAGAAGGGTCGGCGCGAAGACAGGACCACGCATACGAACATACGAAATTTGCCAGCAGATAAAGGCCTAGAGGTCTATCAAGTCTGCTCGAATGTGCAGCTAGCACCCCTTATTCTGCAGCTGCCCCTCCCTTCCACCCTTCCCCTTCATTAACCCTCCCCCTTGTCCTGTCCCATGCTCGCTTGAAGCAGTCCACTGTTCTACTACATACCACTTCAGCAGGTAACGATTCCACCCAGCCACCACCTCTCTGTAAAAAGTGTCTCCTCATCTCCTCCTGAACCTTCCTCGCTCCAGTCTCATATCATGGCCCCAGGTGTCCCTCCTCCCTTACTTTGAACAGCCCTCTGTACCTGTCTTGTTTATTCCTTTCATATATTTAAGGTTTCAATCATGTCACCCCTGTCTCTCCTCTCCTCCAGTGAGTACATGTTCAACTCCTTCAACCTCCTTTCGTATGATAAGTCCCCAGGCCCTTGATCATCTTTGTCACTCTGTGCTGCACCCCCTCCAGTAACTTGATGTCCCTCTTCAGATACGGAGGCCAGTACTGCACCCACTGGTCCCAACACTGAGCCCTGTGGAACACCGCATGCGGCACCGAGAGACTAGCTTGCGCCTGTGTAGGCTATCTCGGCGTCGACCCTCCAACCACCTCAGTTCCTTTTCTCCCGCCATCAAGTGCGCTTGGATGTCTACATCGCTCGTCTGCCGGAGTCTAAGATCTTATCTGTCAGTCTTCACCATTCATCACTGTTGGGTACATGGCCGGAGGTCATGACCCCGCAGGAACTTAGGCACGGTTGACTCCGCCTGCCTGCCAGTTCTTAGTCTCCCACAGTAGAGGTCGCTTCATGGGAAGCAAGCTCTGGTTGAGGCCTACCACCTATGCAGTCGTTTCACCGCATTTTCCCGTGCCGCAGTCCGTCGGTGCTGTGTCCTGCTGGTTCTAGTTGCTTACTCGACGTCGCTGGTAAGATCTTT
The DNA here is from genome assembly GCA_016271365.2 of Neoceratodus forsteri. Lineage (NCBI taxonomy): Eukaryota > Metazoa > Chordata > Ceratodontiformes > Ceratodontidae > Neoceratodus > Neoceratodus forsteri. Next base: position 613,960,255 of record CM057450.1, on the reverse strand, counting down.
CCATGTATTTTATTTCTCAGCAACATTGAGTCTGTTTTTGGTGGGTTTTTTTTCTCCATAGGTCATGTCTCGGTTGGAGGGCAAGAAAACTTTAGGACAGGTCAGCCCCCCATGTGATGGTGCCTGTGTGGACGAAAACATTCCATCACCGACCAGCATGACCGTTGCCTTTCGTGTCTTGGCCTGCTTCAAGACATGGATTCGTGCAACGCCCGTTTCTCCATAGACCGCGGGGTCATCAAGCAATGCGTGAAAGTGGGCGAGCTCGCGACTTGATGGGTCAGGCACCGGGCCAAGCCACACACTCGGCCTTTCCTCCAGGTCCCTCCCAGTTCTACACAGACCGAGAGGAGCCTCGGCTACTAGTAGCCTGGCCATTGCCGAGGCTCCTTCCGTGGTGCAGGAGGCCTGTCTCGCTTCTTTCGAGGGGCGGGCAGGAGGCAGCACCACGGCAATCGCCCCTTCGGGGGTGAAGACTCCCCCGGTGTCGGACCCATGGTTTGCAAGGCCTGGGTCGGAGCCGTCCTCAACGCAGTCGGTTGGCGCCATTGTGGGCCTCGGTGCCGTTCACCCTGACGGAGCCATCGGCGGCAGTTTGTCACGCGGCGCTGTGGCTACTGTCAGAGCCGTTCGTGGCACCGATACTGCTAGCAGCGCTGAGGAAGTTTCTACGGTGCCATCTTTGTCTGTGTCTCACCTCAGCGCCGTCCGCAGCACGAGGTTGAAGCACGGTGTATGTCGCTGGACTTGGCGCGTGGGGCCGTCGGAATCAACTGTCGGTGCAGTCATCGGCATCACCTCGGTGCTGCGGAGCCAAACAGCACCACTGGGGCCGTTGTCAGCACTGCCTCTGCCCTCAGCGCAGTTTGCGGCACCGTGGAGTCGGGTGGCGCCGTGGCTGGTCTCAAGTTTGGAGCTCCTGTTCGGGCTGGAGCCATGCCCCTTGTGGATTCCTCTCGCAGTGCTGTAGGGGGCACTGACACTGGCTTGGGCATGGTTTTGGTTTCTGGCACCCCCTTCGGCAAAGATGGCAGTGGTCGCCCTCCTACGGTTTAGCACAGGGCCTCAGCCATTACCTCTTCGGAGGCGGAGGTGGGCTCTGAGTCCGACGAACAGTCTGACTCTTTGGAGTTGACTGTTGGAGTGGGAAGCCCTGTAGTATCCTTAACAAGCTGGAGTCTGCCCCCTTCTGAGGTGGGGTTGGTGGCTACCGAGACTGGGGTCAGGGGTGCTGACGAGCGGGCAGTGGTGCAGGCCACCATTGCTAGTCAGCCCAGTCTTGGTGGGTTCACTGACTCCTCAGCAGTGGTATCCCTGCCTGTGGTGTGCCTGGATCGCCCAACTTTGGGACCGATCGGAGCACCTATGGGAGGTGAGGATACTGTGACCTGGATAGCTCCTTCACGTGTTGCCCAGGGCAGTCAGCTACTTAGGCTGGCCCTCTCGAGGAGGAAGGCTCTTTCGGACTCCGAGGGGTCGAGAGGCGTTGGGTCGGCATGCGGCCTTTTTCCGGGGCCCACCTGGGCTCTGGAAGAAGCCGTAGTGCGGATCTCTGCTCTTTCTACTTGGTTTCTTTGAGAGAGCCCCATTCTTTTGAGGTAAGGGACCGTCCTTCTGGACCTATACAGCCCCGGTCACCTCACAGGGGGATTCTTCCAGGTGCAGCCAAGGCAGTACCAAAATGGTTGTTCAGCTGTCTGGTCTTCCGGGGCACCTTCTTCCGTGGGTGCTTCCGGTCTGCTCCTTAGCCCAGGCAGAGATCAGCAGACATCTCTTCTCGGCTCTGTCCCCATTCCTCTGCCACATTCTCCTGCGCTCCCAGGGATCCTTGGTCCTAGCGGGCCTCTCTCCTTGGAGCAGTTCAGGGCTGTGGCTGCTCGGTTCCCAGCTTACGTTAGGGCAATGGACAGTCAGGTTCTTCAACCTTCTCCCAAGCAGCCGTCCTCTGAGCAGTCGATGCCTTCCAGCTCTTCATCCTCCTCTTCTGGGGGAGAGGAATCTTCTGTCCACATCTCTCCAGCTACTGATCTTGTCGAGTATCAGCGCTTCCTGATGAGGATGTTGGAGAACTTGTACCTCACCCCTGCTACTATTAGCAATCCAGAGCACTCGGTGCATGCCTTTCTAGGCGATTTTGGCGAGGCCACCCTTGTGATGCCCCGCTGGCCTGCTCCCTTTCGGGAGGCATCGTTGCGCTCCTGGCAGAGGCCCTTCTCTGGAGTTCCTACCCCTAGGGATCTCAGCCAGAGGTATTGCGCCCGAGTCTCCAGGTTCCATGCCTCATCCGCAGTCCAGATTGACACAGTTGGATACTCCTGATGGGCTTTGCGCCCTTCACCGTGACTGGCCCCCAGATCAAGATTCCTCGGATTTTGACTTCTGGAGTAGGAGGACTTTCTACTTGGCATGGTTCTTACTTTCCATTTCTGCACATCAGGCCCACTATGCAGCCTGTGACAGGTTCTTGTGGTCTAGGCTGGGTCAACTCCTAGCCTTGTTGCATGGTATGGAGCAAACCAGACAAGCCATTGCACTCTCTCCGCGTGACCTAGAGCTAGCAAGGCACTAAGTGAGGGTATCCTATGATGCCAACGAGATAGCTACCAGGGTCGTAGGGACAGCAATCTGCATTAGGCGGATGGCATGGCTGCTTCTTTCCTGGTTGTCACCCTTGGCCCAGCATAGGGTGATTAACTCCACTCACCAGAGAACCTACCTTTTCTCCCGTAGAGTGAGACAGCGTTTGTCAGGGCACCTTCCTTTCCCCTTCGGAGAGTCCCCATCTCGCTTTCCCCACTCTCCGGCCTCTCCGGGCCTTGAAGGTTCTCCCTCTTAGTGTGTCACCCACTGAGAGCTAAGGGACTTTGTCCCTTAGGGTGCAAAAGAAAACCCCCTTCGGGGGGGGGGGGCTTGGCACTCACCCAACAGTGATGAATGTTGAAGATTGACACACAAGATATAAAAATTACGTACCTACCGTAATTATGATCTTTCTGTGTATCTTCATCATTCATCACAATCCCACCCTCCATCCCCCTGGGGCCTCAGTCTCTGGGTCCTCCTCCTTCTCTGTGCCCGGCCCTTCCCCCCCTCCTTTCTTGTCAGGAGTGGGGTAAAACGGTGGCACATAGGGGGATAATGTTCTGGGGAGCTTGGTCAGCATGGGGGGCACTCCTTCTCCAGTGCGTTAGCTCCACCCCTGTGGGGTGGGAGTTGGCAGTTGCCCTCCATTCTCTCCTCCTCCTTCTTCCCATCCAACTTATTTCTCCTTGTCCTTGGACTATCTTTTATTACAAAAAAAAAATAAAATATCCTTTTTCCTTTTTTTTTCCACCAATAATCTTTCTTTGAGAGGGTGTTAATTCTCTGTGCCCTGTCCTCCTTCCAGAATAGCCGACTCTGCTCATCTGGAGTTTTTTGCCAGCCATTCTGTGCCTTGAATTTTGGCAAGAAGCCTTTGGCTACTCCTTGCAGTTCCTATGTAATCTGGAGATGGACCAGGGTCTGGGTTGTGTTTAACTCCCCCCTCTCCTCCTAAATTCGCTATCCCACCCTACCTCCCTCTTCTATTTCCAGAGATTGAGGCCCCTCCCAATCCCCTTAGTTTCCGTCTTCTCCCTCTTCTGTCCTCTGTCGTTATTTCTCCTTTTAGTTTATATATCTTTTCCTTTTTCTATACCTTGGACTTCCTTGTCCCGCCCCGCACTCCCTTCGTCTTACCTCTCTGGCAACTCAGAACGGGCAGGCAGGCGGAGTCGACAGCGCCTAATGGCCAACCCACGAGCGCCACACAATGCATCAGCCTCGAGGGTAGCACTGATGGTGCATTGGCTCTGCCTACCAAAAAAAAAGAGCTCCCGCGGGGTCATGACCTCCGGCCATGTACCCAACAGTGATGAATGGTGAAGATGCACAGAAAGATCAAATTCACAGTAGGTACAGTGGCGTGAAAAAGTATTTGCCCCCTTCCTGATTTTCTCTATTATTGCATATTTGTCACACTGGATGTTTTCAGGTCTTTAGACAAAATATAATATTAGATAAAGGGAACCTGAGTGAACAAATAACACTTTTTTTTTTACTTATTTCATTTATTTAATGAAAAAAGTTAACCAACACCAACTGGCACTGTGTGAAAAAGTAATTGCCCCCTAGTTAAATCAACCCAATTAAAAGGATAATTAGAGTCAGCTGATTGAACACAGCCAGGCTTGATTACAGCCAGCCCTGCTCAATATAAACCTCACTTATTTTGGCCCTTACCATCAGAGTCACGTTGCCAGCACAAAGATTCAACCAGCACATTATGCCATGATCAAAGGAAGTTCCTGAAAAGATCAGAAAAATTTGTTGCCCTCTTTCAGTCTGGAAAGGGTTACAAAGCTATTTCTAAGGCTCTGGGACTCCATCGAACCACAGTAGAGCCATAATCTTCAAATGGAGAACACTTGGAACAGTAGTGAATCTTCCAGGAGTGGGCGGCCTGCCAAAATTACTCCAAGGGCACAGCGTAAAATCATCCAGGAAGTCTCAAAGGATCCTAAAACAACATCAAAGAACTGCAGGCTTCTCTTGCCTCAGCTAAGGTCAGTGTTCAATGACTCCACAATCAGAAAGAGACTGGGCAAAATTGGCTTCATGTGAGAGTAGCAAGGCAGAAACCACTGCTAACCAAGAAGAACATAAATGTTAGTCTCTCATTTGCCAAGCACCTGGATGATCCACAAGCCTTTTGGGAAAATGTTCTATGGACAGATGAGTCCAAAGTGGAACTTTTGGACGACATGGATCCCATAATGTCTCGTAAAGCAAACACAGCTTCCACAGTAAGAACACCATACCAACAGTCAAACATGGTGGTGGTAGTGTGATGGTGTGGGGATGTTTGCTGCCTAAGGACCTGGATGACTTGCCAAAATTAAAGGAACCATGAATTCTGCTCTGTACCAGAAAATTCTTAAAGAGAATGTCCGGTCATCCTTCCGTCAGCTGAAGCTGAAGCGTAGTTGGGTTATGCAGCAAGACAATGATACAAAACACAAAGCAAGTCCACATCAGAATGGCTAAAAGAAGTAAAATTAAAGTTTTGGAGTGGCCTAGTCAAAGTCCAGACTTAAACCCAATAGAGATGCTGTGGCAGGACCTGAAACGAGCAGTTCATGCTTGAAAACCTACCAAATGTTACTGAATTAAAGCAGTTCTGCAAGGAAGAGTGAGTTAAAATTCCTCCCAGCGATGTGAAAGACTGATATTGAATTATAGGAAGTGTTTGGTTGCAGTCATTGCAGCTAAATGTGGCGTAACCAGTTATTAAGTGTAAGGGGCAATTACTTTTTCACACAGTGCCAGTTGGTGTTGGTTAACTTTTTTCATTAAATAGGTGAAATAAAAAAATTAAAAACAAGTGTTATTTGTTCACTCAGGTTCCCTTTATCTAATATTACATTTTCTCTAAATACCTGAAAACATCCAGTGTGACAAATATGCAATAATAGAGAAAATCAGGAAGGGGGCAAATACTTTTTCACGCCACTGTACATAATTTTCATTTTTTGTCTACACGACAGCAGCTTTTAGCGTTTAATATTTTAAGTAGCAATTTCTTATTTTACGAACAAGAAAAGAAGATTATGAAGAAGAAAAAGAAATTCTTTCCTGCCATCAACGGAGTCGTCCTTAGACGGTAGCAGTGACGGTAGGAGGATTTCGTTGAAAGTTTTATGGCAGAAGCGGCTGTGTCCGGTCCTCCACCCTTAATTAACCTGGGGGTCCGACTATGGATAGTCCTGTGCTCGGGGAGACAGTCCACGAAGCACAAATCTAGCGGTTCCAGGGATCCAGCTCCGCTTAACCTCGAGCTCTTCTTCCTTGTTGGGGGAAGAATAATTGCCCGTTGGTACATCTGCACAAGGATTGTTCGTCAGGAGGGGCGATGGGCCCGAATCAACTTTGGTGGGTTCCCCTTGGCCCCACTCCTAAAGGCTGCATTCTCGACTCCGAACTCTATCTCTGTCCTCGTTGGAACTCTGGTAGGCAGTTTCACCTCTGGGCCGCTCCTGTGGAGCAGGGGGTTTGACTTTTCCTGTTTTCCTGGCTTTGTTCCTGATTTCAGGGCCTGGGAGCCATTGGACTGGAGCCAGATCGATTGGATCACGATGGGCGAGGTGCCCTCTTGGTGCCTTCGCCAGCATGTCAACCCCTCGTGCCTACTCCCCTCTCCCTTTTCCATGCATAGGCCGGCATGGGCACCACCTTTTTCCTTCTCCCCTTCTCAGGATTTCCATTGGCATTTTCCTTTGGCGCTGTGACTCGGTGCCTTGGTCGACGCCATGCCTCAGAGCTGTGGCTGGGTGCCTTGGTCAGCACCGTGCCTTAGCTGGCACCGTGGGTTGGCGCCATCGTCAGCACTGTGGGTCGATGCCATCACTCTGTGTGGCGCCCGTGGCTGCTGTGGTTGCTGCCATTGGTTGTCGGCACCATCAGTGGTTCTGTGGGTGTCTAGGTGGTGCTCTGCACCCACGGGTGATGCCAAACACCTGCTGGTGCCAAGGATGGCGCCAGGGGCACCCATGGGTGCCCTCGGGTGCCATTTCTGCATGGGTGATGAGGGTGCTGGTACTGCCGCGGGTGCCCTTGGGTATCGCCCAGGTTGGCATAGGCACTGCTTGGTGCCCTCCTATGCCACGAGTGATGCTGGTGCTGCAGGGGTGCTAGTGGATGCTGTATGGCAGAATTAGTGACACATTTTTCCTTTTTGGACTTCTTTTCCACAGAACTTGTGGCGGGATGTCTTCCACAGAATGAAGTCCTGTTCTGCGGATTATTTTCCGCACATCTTAGTGAGTGGCGGTCCATGTGGGATCTTGTCATCCCGTGGTTTTCTGTTTATGGAACTGCTGTACTGTTCTGCCTGCGGAATCTCTTTCCACTCAGCACTTTCTCGGCTCCCTACGTGGTATCAAGCTCCTCGACATCCTTTCTGGTCTCTAGTAGCTCTGACCTAGACCTCCCTTAGAGGTCCTTCTTGGGTAGAAGTGCATCTGGATGGGTTTTTCCCTGTCCTTCTGGTCGGTAATACAGCGGATGACTCATTTTATATACTGAAGAGCACATCCTCTCTATCATCAGAGTCCATGATAGATCTTTTCAGTAGTTCCTCAGTATTGGGGTCCACTATAGTATTTCAGACTGCATCCGTGGCCTTCCAGTGATGGGGCCTTCCCAGATTCCCGTACATCCGAGGTGGCACACTCCCTCATCACCTCCGGACTCCAGGGTTCTTCCATCTGGGTCCAGAGAAGGGCAGGACACGCTTCTCAGGGGGCTTCCCAAGGGGCTCATTCCTCCCCTTGGTCGGGAAAGGGAGTCATTCTCTTCTTCATCCTCCTCTTCACCCTTAGACTCCTCAGACTCTTCTGATGGTTGCTCCGAGAGAGAGACAACGAGCCTCGCTCTCCGTCGAAACCCAGGCCAAGGACTCCTCCGGAGGATCCTTCTTTTACGGAGTTGCTTAGGAAAATCCAGGAGGTTCATCAGTGGCACTCCCTGTAACCAGATCCTCAGCGTCTGAAACTCGCTGAACATCTGGATCTGCCCGTGACAGCTCCTACCTTGGTGCCGCCCTGGATAGAGCCTCACGCTGACCTTGTTACCACAATATGGAAACAGCCATCGACCTTAGCCCCACTTCCTAGGAAGTCGAACTGGCTATATCAGGCTCCAGAGGGTGTTGATTTCCTGGATTCTCACCCTCCTGCCGACTCGGTCGATATTTGCGCTGGTCGGTGAACCCTAAACATCTTAGCTCGTCACCTCCTGATAAGGAATCATGCCTTCTGGACCAGTATGGTAGAAAGATTTACGCTTCCTCCACACTGGGGATCAGGGCCCTGAACTATGTCTGCCATATGGGGGACTACCAGAAGGCCATCCTCACTCAGGCAGAAGCTAAACTGGACTCCTTGCCTGACCTCGTCCACTCTGCTCATTCGGCCAGTCGACACATGCTACGTGCGACATACGATGCAGTGGACACTGCTGGGCGGAGCTCAGCTTTCGCTGTAGGCCTACGGTGTCATGCTTGGCTCTGCGTGTCAAGTTTGGTCCCGGAGGTGCAATCTGCTATCCAGGAAGCACCCTTCCGGGGGTCTGTGCTTTTCGGGGGTGATGTCAAGGACATCATCACTGATTTGCAAGAGATGGGGACGGCTCTGAAGTCAGTTGATCTTCTTCGAGATATAGCTCTTGCAGCAGGTTACACCATTAGGACTGAAGCCAGCAGGTGTCAAGACCCCACAGAAATCTTCTAGCTAGCAGTCTTCAGCGGTGACCACCTCCAAAGTCGGTCCCGCCCCCCGACGTCAGACGTAGTACATAAGGATGCGGCCCCGCCAGAATCCCCAGTTCTTTCCCGCCATCGACTTAGCATGTCTCGACCTCTCGGTTAGTCTAGTGTGCGATGACCAGGAAAACTTTCAAACTTTACAAATTCAACTCTTTTCAGTCGTTTTTCGTCTGATGTCCTCTCCAACTTCAGTGGAGGGCCATTCTTCGAAGTGTGCCTGTGGAAAGCAGATTCCTTTCAAAGACCCTCATTCGGCCTGCGTTCTTTGCCTGAGCCCAGACCACGACACCCAGGCTTGACCCTTCTGTCAGGGCTTTAACAGGCGTACGAGAATCTGCCAACAGAAGGCCCTCCAGGCTTTCCTCCTCGAAGAAAAACCTAAGGCCATGGAACCTTCCTCCAGAGGGGAATCTTCAGGGAAGTCATACAGGCACCATGAGAAGCACCAGGAGAAGGTGAGACCCAGATCCCCCTTCAGGGCCTCGGACTCCCGCAGCTCCGGCTCCCAGTCGGACTGCTGTCTGTTGAGGGCCCGCTCTCAGCCTCCCCCAGTTGTGGTCAAATCGGGCAGTGGTTCCTCTACTCTGCAGCCTGCCAAGACCTCCTGGCCCGCTTCCTTGGCTAAGGCCTCGTCCAGATCTGGGGAGTCCCACAAGTCATCCTCCCGGCATTCGACCCCCGACGTCTGGTCAGTCTCCCTACCGCCGCCACCCCAGCACAAGACCAAGGAGCTGACCTCCCTTAAGCGGATGTCGGACCCAACGTTGGTCCGCCCGACGTCTGCCAAGGTACACAAGCACTCCAGGGAGCCGGCAGCCATTCGTGACCCATCGCCGGTTAGGCAGTCGCCCCCCAGGACACCGGTGGGGGGACCAGCATCAGATACCACAGTCAGGAGGACCACACCACTGCCTACCGACGTTGGTCAGGAGGCGCTGTCGGAGGAGGAGTCTACGCAGCCCGAAGACAAGGCGGGTGATCCCGGACCCGGCAAACTCCCACGGGAACCCTCTCCAGAACCAGAGACTCCCAGGGAGCCGACGCCCGGCCCTGATGACAAGCCACTGGCGCCCGGTCCGTCATCGGGCCTAAACTTTTCAGATGTGAAGGAGCTCTTCACCTTCTGGTGGGACACCTTCAAAAAGGATGTGGTCACCACGCGGCCTCCTCCTGTGCCCGCTGCACCCCTGACGCCTGCACCCCCTCCTTCACCCAGGGGGTCAGCAGGACGAGCACCTTCCCCCCAGGAGCCAGCAGCACCTCCTAGGGGTAGATCTTTGGAGAAGAGAAGGCCTCCGTCAAGATCCTCTTCAGGATCACCCAGCCCCAAGAGACCCAGAAGACGTCGGTATTCACTGTCCATGGAGGGTTCCGGATCTGACATCTCTGAATGCTCCAGGTCTCCTTCCCTGATCAGCATCCCCTCTCTGGACCCATGCAACCTCCCTAGGTCTCCTCCGGATGACCCCTCGTTCTCTGAAATAATGAGGCATATTCAGGAGAACATGGGATGGGATGCCGAGGTTCTTGACCCCGAAAGACTACGCCTTGCCCGCTACCTTCGGCAAAAAGACCCCAAGCCTGTGGTAGTGCCACCCTTGGTGGACACCTTTGTGGATGTCACCAAGGCAGCATGGAAGCATCCACATTTGACCCCGGCAATGCTGAAGAAGGCTGACCACCTGTACAAGGCCCCAAGGGAGGACCAGTACCTGGCTAACCATCCTCTGGCCAACTCCCTCCTCATTACAGCCTCTCATGACCAGTCTCAGAAACTGCAACATTTGAGCACGCAGCCACTGGACCCGGAGTCCAAGCAGTTGGACGGGCTGGGCAGGCACACGTACACGGCCTCGACTTGCACCATTAGATCATTGAATTACCTCACCCACATGGTTCAGTTCCAGAACGTGTTGTGGGAACAGGGACAGGACCCGGCAGAGAAATTGCCAGATGGTGGCCAAAAGGAGGAGCTCCTGCAACTCCTCCGTACAGGTTCAGACGAGGGGGCCAGGTGCTCAGAGCTGCATACGACTCTGCAGACTTTTCGTCCAGAGCTGCAGCCTCAGGTGTGTCTCCAGAGACACTCATGGCTTTGTGTCTCCTGGTTTACCCTGGACATCCAGAAAAATATCATGGACGCTCCTTACTATGGCGAAGTTCTGTTTGGTGAAGCCTCGGAAAAGGTGATCACCAAATTGCAGGAAGCCGGGAAGGCTATTAGATCTGTCCATGCCATGTACAGATCTAGACTTAGTTCCTTTCGTAGGAACCAGAGTCACTTTCGCAGCCGGACCCAAAGGCAACAACCTCGTTCCGGCCAGCAACAGAGGAGCTCCTTCTCTCGGAAAGCCCAGGCTAAGACATCCTCAGGAAGAGGCCAACGAGCCACCAAGTCGGCCCAACCTGCAGGATCCAATGCTGCCACAGCATGACTCCTTCCCGGCCCCCTGCCCTCCTCAGGATCAATGGGAAAGGAAGGTCGGGATCGCATCGCGGACCACCTGCTAGGGTGGTGGTTGATCACCACTGACAGGTGGGTGCTACAGTTGGTTGAAAAAGGCCATTATATAGAATTTGTAGACAACCCTCCCACAAGGCCTCCTCAGCTCTCCCATTATTTGGGTCAGCACACCCTGCTCATACAGCAGGAAGTGCTCACGCTTCTACGGAAAGAAGCTTTGGAGCACGTTCCAGGGAACCAGAGAGGAGCAGGATACTATTCACACTTCTTCCTGGTTCCAAAGAAAACAGAGGACCTCAGCAACCTCAATATGTTGGTCATTTACAAGCGCTTCCGCATGGTGTCCCTTCCGGGACTAATCCCCATGCTGAAGAAGGACGCTTTCTTGGCATCCTTGGATATGCAGGACGCTTACCTGCACATCCCTATTGCTCAAGCGCACAGGAGGTTCCTGCACTTCGAGTTTCGCAGCCGCCATTATCAGTTCTGAGCGCTTCCTTTCGGGCTGTCATCAGCACCCAAGGTATTCACCAAGTGCATGGCAGTTGTGGCAGCGTCTCTGAGGAGATAGGGCCACTATGTGTTTCCGTACCTGGACGACTGGCTTCTCATGGCCTCCTTCAAGGAGGCATTGCTGATGGCCATTCAGCACACTGAGGCCCTGTTTCAGTCTCTGGGCATCCTAATCAACTATGAGAAGTCTCTTCTGGTACCGTCCCAGAAGCTGCAGTTCATAGGGGCAGTTCTGGACACCGTCAAGGGGAAAGCTTTCCTTCCTGAAGACAGAGCGGAACGCATCCGATCCCTCATAAGGGACCTATCAGCGAAGAAGACCGTCCCAGCCAGATTGGTCCTTCGCCTGCTCAGACACATGGCTGCAGCCATTCCTACAGTCCCGATGGCAAGACTCCACATGTGGGTAACCCAGTGGATGTTGAATGCAATGGGACCAAAGACAAGACCATCTGCAGCATACAGTCAGAATCACGAAGGCAGTGATTCAAGACTGGCAAAGGTGGCTAGATCTGGGATCCCTCTCTGTGAGGTTTCCCTTCACAGTGCCATCCCTGGTGATAACACTCTCCACAGACGCCTCAGGGCTGGGGTGGGGAGTGCACTTGAACGGGGTGAGGTCTCAGGGAACATGGACTACCCAGGAATCTCATCTCCATATCAACATATTGGAGATGAGGGCGGCCCTTTATGCCCTGCAAGCCTTCCAGTTGGAGATTCCACCGAGTACTCTCCTGTTACAAATAGACAATACTGCAGTGATGTATTACCTCAACAAGCAAGGAGGCACACACTCCTACCCCCTTTGCAGGGAGGCCATGAGGGTGTGGGAATGGGTAATACGACACGGCACAAACCTCATTGCAGTTCACGTTCCCAGGGTGGACAACACTGTCACAGACAGCCTGAACCATTCCCAGGCCAGAGTCCACACATGGGAACTTCTACAGGAGGTGGCAGAGGGTCTGTTTTACAGATGGGGCACTCCAGAGTTGGATCTATTCGCGTCCCCATCCAATGCAAAACTGCCCAATTTTTACTCACTAGATCCAGGGCCTGGTGTTTTCTGGCGAGATGCGTTGTCCCTCTCCTGGGCGGGCAGATTCCTCTATGCCTTCCCTCCTTTCCTGTTGATCCAGAGAGTCCTCCTCAAACTTTGCAGGGAGCATGTGACACTTATTTTGATAGCTCCCTTTTGGCCCAGACAAATTTGGCTCCCGCTGCTGAATCAGTTGTCCTGGGAACCTCTGCTTCCCTTGCCAATCAGCTCCCACCTGTTGTCTCAGGAGGAGGGTTCACTAGTCCACTCAGACTTACATTCATTGAACTTACATGCCTGGCTCCTAGAGACATAGCCATGATGTGACATGGGGTCTCGCAAGAGGTGGCAGACGTGCTTTCTGCTGCCAGAAAACTGGCAACACACGTAACATATGCCCTGAAGTGGCGCAGGTTTTGCCTGTGGACTCAAACACGTGGTTTCTCGTCCTTAGACTGTCCTGAGAAGCTGGTTCTGGAGTACCTGCTTTCCCTTTTTCAATCTGGGCTAGCTTACTCCTCAATCAAAGTGCACCTTTGTGCAATCTCAGCTTATCATGCCCCCATAGGCCATCGCATGGTGGCCCAGTTGGATGCTACTCGTGCCTTTTTAAGGGGGGGTCCTCCACCTTAGGCCGCCCATCAAGGATCCGTCCCTCCTTGGGACTTGCCCTTCATCCTGGAGCAGCTTACACTGCCACCTTTTGAACCAGCCGTGGATTGTGAGCTACATTTTCTGTCGTGGAAAACGTTGTTTTTAGTTGCTGTTACTTCAGCGAGAAGAATCTCCGAATTACATGCTCTTATGTGCAAAGAGCCTTATTTAATTTTCCACCAGGATAGGGTATCCCTGAGGACAAATCCTAAGTTCCTGCCTAAGGTGGTTTCATCCCTTACCCTTAATCAGGACATCGATTTACCAGTGTACTTTCCCAAGTACACCAATCCAGGAGAAGCACACCCTGGATGTTCACAGGTGTCTCAGATATTATCTGACCAGAACCAAACAGCACCGGAAAGCGGAGCAGCTGTTCGTATCCTTCACTGAGAGGATGAAAGGGGCCCCTGTTTTGAAGCAGACCCTTTCACACTGGCTCATTCAGTGCATCTCTTTCTGTTATGACAAACTCAGAAAACCCTTGCCAGGAGCGGTCAAGGGCCATTCCACCAGAGGAGTGGCTACCTCCTTCGCAGCACTGAAGAATGTATCCACTTCAGCTATCTGTGCTGCAGCCACCTGGAGCTCGGTGCATACTTTTATCAGACATTATAGCCTGGACATCGCCTCAAGGCGAAGGGCTGGTTTCGGCCTAGCCGTCCTCCAGGGACTTCTGTCTTAGGCTCAGAAGGGGCCTTAATCTCCATCTTTCCTCTTTCCGATGGCTTTATAATATGCATTGCTGGCAGGAATCAGTCCTAATGGTGTAACCTGCTGCAAGAGTTGTATCTCGAAGAAGATAGTACAGTTACGTAGAACTTACCGTAACAGTAGATCTTCAGAGCAGCTCTTCTGGCGTCTCTCCACCACCATTTCCCCTTGGAGGAAGTAGGTTCTAACCTAACACCCATCCTTCAGATTGGAAAGGTCTGTCCTTAGTCTTGGCCATCTTATGGCGGGTCCTCAGTCTCCTCTTCTGATGTCATCCAGTGGCCAGAAGTCTCCGGCGGGAGAACTGGGGATTCTGGCGGGACCGCTTCCTTATGTCCTACGCCTGATGTCGGGGGCGGGACCAACATCGGAGGCGGTCCCCGCTGAAGACTGCTAGCTAGAAGATTTCCGTGGGGTCCTGCGCCTGCGGCTTCAGTCCTAATGGTGTAACCTGCTGCAAGAGCTGTTCTTGAAGATCTACTGTTACAGTAGTTCTTCGTAACTGTACTATTCCATCTTACAGTCCACATCAGCAGCATGATCCCTTTCTGGACCGAATCAGCCAAAGCGAAATCCCAGGAAAGGCAGCCACAAAATGCCAGGTCCCGCAGCTGCCAAGCCCCCACCCAAAAAGCAGCGGGTGCTTCAGCTGCGGTGCTGCCCACACCACCTGACTCCTTTCCTCTCCACTGCCTCCTGACTCCCGGAGGAACCAGTAGGAGGGAGAGGTTTTCCTCCACCTTCTGGGATGGGAGAGGATAACCACAGATTCTTGGTGCTCCAGCTCATAGCAGGGCGACACTCCATAGAGTTTCTTCAGAAACCACCCATCACCCCCTCTGATCGTCGTTATTCACAGGAACATCTTCTCTTGGTCCAGGAGGAAATCTAGCTCTTCTGCTGAAGCAAGTGATAGAGCCTGTCCCCCTTCATCTCGAGGGGCAGGTTACTATTCCATTTCTTCCTGGTCCCAAAGACAGGAGATCTCAGACCAATTTTGGATCTCAGTTCCCTGAATCTTTCAGTAGAGTGCAAAGGTTCAGGATGCTCTCTTGCAGAGTCTTCTGCCCTCCTCCAGCAGGTCAATGGCTTTGTGCTCTGGATATGCAGGATGCTTATCTGCACATTCCCATTCACCCATCTCATCGCAAATACCTTCGTTTTGCGTTCCAGGGGGACCACTACCAGTTCAAGGTGCTCCCGTTTGGTCTATCCTCGGCCCCCCAAGTATTTACCAAATGCCTGGCAGTGGTGGCAGCCCACCTGCGTACCAAGGGAGTGCAGGTTTTCCCTTACCTGGACGACTGGCTCCTGGTGGCCTCGTCCAGGGAGGAACTCCTGCGTTTCCTCTCCCTTACCCAGCAGGTTTTTGCCTGCCTGGGTATTATCATCAACCATTCCAAGTCTCATCTGAACCCATCCCAGAGGCTACAGTTTATTGGGGCGATCCTCTATACGACCATGGGCAAGGCCTTCCTGCCTCCGGACAAGGCGGCCACCCTTCAGACCCAAACAAGTCTGTTGTCCGATCACAGGATGGTCTCTGTGAGGTCGGTCCTTCACCTTCTCGGGCTCATGGCGGCTGCTATCTCAACGGAACCTCATGCTCGACTCCACATGAGGATCTCTCAGTGGACTCTTCGCTCTCAGTGGGATCAGCTACTGGATGACCTATATCACTCAGTTCTGATCTCCTCGCCGATGATGCGAGACTTGCAACGGTGGATGGTTCGAGAGAACCTTTTTCCGGGAATTCCTTTCTTTCATCCTCCCCCCTCCCAGACTCTAACCACAGATGCCTCAGGCGAAGGTTGGGGAGCCCATCTAGGCCCTCATCGGACCCAGGGCTCCTGGTCCAAGCTAGAACAAGCTCTCCACATCAATGTGCTCGAGCTTTGGGCAGTGTTGTACACTCTCCAAGCCCTTCATCAATACATCCTTCCCGGCCACCTAGCCATCCAGACGGACAGCATGTGTGTGGTGTGGTATATCAACAAGCAGGGAGAGACTCTGTCCTACCCTCTATGCAGGGAGGCAATGAGGGTTTGGGATTGGGCAACACAACACGACCTTCACCTCACGGCGATTCACGTTCCGGGAGTAAACACCCTGGCAGACAAGCTAAGTCACTCTTCTGCTCTGACTCACGAGTGGGAACTGGACCAAGGGGTCCTAGACAATATCTTCCAACTTTGGGGAACACCACAGGTCGACCTGTTCGCATCCCCCCCACACACAAAACTTCCCACCTTCTGCTCACTCGTACCAGAGCGAGGCGCTTTTTGGAGCGACGGTCTGTCTCTAGACTGGAAGGACAGATTCATCTATGCCTTTCCCACAATTCCACTTATCCCAAGAGTCTTGCAGAAACTAGCTTCAGAAGGAGTGAGAATGATTCTGATGGCTCCTTTCTGAGCCAGGCAAATCTGGTTCTCTCTTCTACAACAATATTCAGAGGATCCTCCTCTTCCTCTTCCTCTGTCTAGAGGTTTGTTGACCCTGATCCATCCAGGTCTCAAATCCCTTCAACTGCATGCATGGCTCCTGCAGACCTAGCCCAATCCCATTTTGGAGTGTCTCCCAAAGTGGCGGAGATTTTAGTGGAGGCCAGAAAACCCTCCACCAGATCCACTTATGCCATGAAGTGGAAAAGCTTCACTATTTGGGCCGCTTCCAAGAACGTGGAACCTTTCTCCTGCTCAGTGGGGCTTCTGCTGGAGTAGCTACGTCATCTGTTTGACCTGGGTCTCAGCCATTCCTCTCTGAAGGTACATATGGTGGACATTTTGGCCTATCATGTTCCCTTCGCAGACCAGGCTTTTGCTCAACTGGAGGTCTCCAAGACCTTTCCCAGAGGGGTCCTCCATCTGAGGCCCCCATCCGTCCTCCTGCTCCCCCTTGGGACTTGAACTTTGTTCTCGAGAAACTTACTGTTCCTCCCTTCGAACCTGCAGCTTCTGCAGATTTGAAGTTCCTTTCATGGAAGACACTCTTCCTGGTGGCCATTACTTCGGCTCGAAGAATCTCTGAGCTCCAGGCCCTGATGTATAAAATCCCCTACTTGATTTTTCACAAGGAACGAGTTGCTTTTCGCACGAATCCTAAGTTTCTACCTAAAGTAGTAGCAGAGTCTACCTTAAATCAGTCAATAGTTACCTGCCTTTTTTACACAGTATTCTAGTCAAGGGGAGTATTTTCTCCATACTATGGATGTTCACCGGATTCTGAGATACTACACCAACAGGACGAAGGATCTCAGTAAGACTGATCAGTTGTTAGTCTCTTTGCTCACAAAAGGGAAGGCAATGCTGTTTCAAAGCAATGCCTGTCTAAGTGGTTGGCTCGTTGCATCACTTTCTGTTATGTCAAATACAACAAGACCCTCCCAGGTCAAGTCAGAGGCCATTCCACAAGAGGAGTAGCTGCCTCTGTGGCTTGTTTCAAGAATCTGTCTGCGGCAGACATCTGCGCTGCTGCCACCTGGACTTCTGTCCATACCTTCAGGAAACACTACAGTTTGGATGTTGCCTCTCGCCGTAGAGCAGGCTTCGGGCTGGCTGTTTTACAAGGCCTCCTATCTTGAGACTTGCACAACCAGAACTACCTTTTGGAGTAGTTTTCCTCCTCCCGGTGCCTCTCTTTGTTCCAGACTGCTTGGGATTCGGTCCTATATATGATTACCTGCAGGAGCCCTCTCAAAGTAAGATAGTACAGTTACAGTAAGAACTTACGTAACAGTGAGATCTTCGAGAGAGCTCTTGCAATGAAATAACTCCTGCCCTCCATCCCCTAGGCTTTTTCAGCTCCTTTTCCATTGAGGGAAATATCCGCTCCTCTCTCGTTCGGCCTCTTTTGGCCTGTGGCAGGAAAGAACTGGAATGGGTGCGTCCGGGACCACCCCTTTATACCGACGTCTCCTGATGCCGGTCACCTGACATGGGGGCCGTACCTCGCCAGGGACTGCTAGCTAGAAATTTTTCCGTGGGGTCCTGCCGCCTGCCAGCGTCAGTCCTATATATAATTACCTACTGCAAGAGCCTCTCTCGAAGATCTGCTGTTACGGTAAGTTCTTACGTAACTGTACTTTCCTACTTCCTTGCTTGCTTTAACTTAACAGGCGATACACTCCTTCTTGACCGTAAGTCAAGTACGTCTTTTTTCTGAGGTAGCCTCTCAAATATTCACACCTTTGCCACTTTCAGTCACTTCATCGAATGGGTTAGCCCTAACTTGGTCCTGCTGTGTTCCTCCTCGACGCACATCTGCCTCTATTTGCCTTAGAAATCCAGCCTCTGTTTTTTTCTGTCGGAATGTTTTTTTCTGCAGTGGACATGTCCTTCTGTACATTTTTCCTTTCTTCCCTGAGTTCAGAGACTGCTACTACAGTTGTACACACAGGGGCAGGATGATTCCTTTTGGAAAATGCAGTGGGTAGGATCTGGTTCTAATAGACCACCACAAGAGGCTTCTAAGCCGTGCTTGGCCTTCCATCAGGGAAGTCCCAGTGATTAAGTGGAGACCATTCTCCTTGATGTGCTAACCCCACCTGGACCCCCTTTGCTCACTACATAAGGGGTTTAAGTGCTCCTGGACCTGTTGTTCGCAGGTCAGCCATACTTGGTAGTGGGGATTTCCATCTGCACTTTCCGATCTACCCTGAATCAGTAGACTTTACCTCCCACTCTTTCAGTTCCTGAGGTCCCTTTATGTTACATTAGTACATGTCTTTGACACTATTAATTTTGGTCCTAGACCAAATTGTGAGGCCAGGTCCTTACCGCTCTCCTACAATGGTTGCTGCTTCCTGGCAGACTTTCATTTTGTGCCTATTGCAGTCGTCTGCAAAGTGGTGAGTTACAACTCAAGTACTCATCTTCTAAGCACTGTATTCTAGATGCTCTGTACAAGACAGCTGTTTTTATTAGCAGAACAGTCCTTGGCCATCCTTTCTGAGTGAACCTCATCTTCTACCACCCTTCTCAGGGTTGTTGGTTTTAAGCTCGGTACTCTCCCACTAGTGTGAATGAGTGATGGAGACAGTCCAGGAAGATATGGAAATTATGTACTTACCGTAATTATAGACGTTCTTGGACCATCCATCACTCATTCACATGCCCACCCACCATCCCCTGGGTTCACTCATTTTCTTTCATGGTCTTCATGGTCCTATGGTTCGGACTGTGAAGACATTTTTCTTTGACCTTTCTTGCAAAGGCTATCTGGGTCCTCTCAAGCCTAGAAACTCAGGATGAGTTATTCTTATTAGTTACGCTGTGCCTCCTCAGTCAAAAAGGTACTGAGGCAGTTGGAGGTTCGAAGCTGAGATAGCCTACACAGGCGCGAGCTAGTCTTATGGTGCCATGCATGCGTGGTCCTGTCTCGGCGCCGACCCTTCTGAAAATTTTAGGCTCTCGCTTGGTCCTAGCGCCTCTGGCGCTATCCCACTAGTGTGAATGAGTGATGGAGACTGTCCATGAAGATCAATAATTATGGTAAGTATGTAATTTCCATTTTTGGGGCCTCAGTTCTCCAATCTCTGTTCCCTAAGTAGGGGGTGAGCGCCTTGCCTCCCTCCTCCCCGAGAACTTCCAAGAGTCTGCCAAACAGTGTGGATGAACAACATTTCCATGATCCTAGAAAAACAGGTTATTCACCTGTATCTGTAGTCCTAGGAGTGATTTATGTTGTTCATCCAGACGGACCCACCCAACCTCCCCGACTGCGGATGCACACAACCCGGCTTCCAGCGGGCTAAGATCTGCTGTCATGGGGCAGAGCCGAGGTATATACCACCTGGGTGGGTGGGAGCAGCTAGCGTGAAGACTTCCGGCTGATCTTAAAGGGAAAGGGACATGCCAAACAGTGTGTGGATGAACAACATATACCACTCCTAGAACTACTGATCTTACTTCGAGATACAGCTCTTGCAGCAGGTTACACCTTTAGGACTGAAGCCGTCAGGCGCTAAGACCCCACAGAAATTTTCTAGCTAGCAGTCTTCAGCGGGGACTGCCCCGATGTCAGGCGTAGTACATAAGGGGACAGTCTCCCCACAATCCCCAGTTCTTTTCCCGCCATCGACATCGCAAGCATCGGCCTCTTGGTCACTTTCTAGCGTGCGACAACTCAGAACTACGACGTTCTCTCTTTCTTATACGAATTTGGATTTATCTGATGTCCTCTCCAAACACCTCTCTGGAAGGTCACCCAGCGAAGTATGACTGCGGCAAACAGATCCCCTTCAACGATCCTCAATCAGCCTGCGTGCGTTGTCTAGGCCCGGAACATGACACCAAGGCCTGTTCTTTCTGCCAGGGCTTCAACAGTCGCACCAGGATCCGCCACCAGAAGGCCCTTCAAGTGTTTCTCTTGGAGGAGAAACTAAAGACTATGGATAGGGCACCTTCCTCCTGGGGGGAGTCATCAGGGAAGACCCACAAACACCGGGAAAAACACTGGGAGAAGGAAAGGCCCAGGTCCCCAGTGAGGGCCTCGGACTCCCGAAGCTCCGGCTCGCAGTCAGACCGCTCTCCTTCCAGGGCTTAATCTCAGCCTCCCCCGGTTCAGGTCAGATCCTCCAG
The DNA here is from genome assembly GCA_016271365.2 of Neoceratodus forsteri. NCBI lineage: Eukaryota > Metazoa > Chordata > Ceratodontiformes > Ceratodontidae > Neoceratodus > Neoceratodus forsteri. The sequence goes on along the minus strand of CM057450.1, from coordinate 613,939,946 downwards.
CGGCTCCTCCTCCCTGCAGCCTCTAAAGACTTCCAGGCTGTCTGCTTCATCCAATCCTTCTAAGGCCTCATCTAAGTCTGGGAAGTGCCACATATCTTCCTCCCACCATCAGGACTCCAACGCCAGTTCAGTGTCCCAGCCTCCACGTGGGTCAGACCCGGTCCCTCGTAAGACTAAGGACCTGACGTCCCTAAAACGGACGCCAGAACTGACGTCGGCCCATCCGTCATTAGCCAAGCATCACGGCACTCCAGGGCGGCAACAGCAAGACACCGCCGCCAGCCTGGTGTTCTCTCCCCTGGCCCGGCGTTAGCTACCCCAGAGGAGGACTGCACCACTGTCGCCGGCTGGCGTCGGTTGGAAGAATCATCGGAAGGGGATACCACTCAGCCGAGGACCAGGCAGGCGACATCAAAGTCATTGGGCTCCGAGAACCTTCCCTGGGCGCGGGAGATCACGGGGACCTGGCGTCCGACCCGGCGACAGGTGGCGGCTGCCACAACTTCTATCGTCGGGCCTGAATTTGGCAGAGGTAAAGGAGCTCTTTACCTTCTGGTGGGACACCATCAGGAAGGATGTGGTCGCCACACACCCTCCTCCTACTCCGGCTCTGCCTCCACCCACTCCTTCACCGCCTCCACCCCCTCCTCCGCCCAAGGGGCTTGTAGCACAGTCACCAACCCCCAAGGAGCCAACACCTCCTCCTAGGGGCAGATCCTCAGATAGGAGAAGACCTCCCTCAAGATCCACTTCAGGGTCACCTAGCCCTAAGAGACCCAGACAACGCCGGTACACCACGTCTGCGGAGGATTCTAGATCTGACACCTCAGGGTGCTCCAGATCTCCTCCTCTCATCAGCATTCCCTCCCCAGACCCACATGACCTACCCAGGTCTCCTCCAGATGATCCCTCCTTCACGGAGATCATGAGGCACATTCAGGAGAATATGGGGTGGGATGCTGAAGAGCTCGACCCTGAGAGACAGTGCCTTGCCCACTACCAAAGACCCAAAGCCTGTGGTAGTGCCACCCTTGGTGGACACCTTTGCGGATGTCACCAAGGCTGCGTGGAAACATCCACATTCAACTCCGGCAGTGCTGAAGAAGGCTGACCACCTATACAAGGCCCCGAGGGAGGACCAGTATCTGGTGAACCATCCTCTGGCCGATTCCCTGGTCATCACTGCCTCGCATGACCGATCTCAGAGACCTCAGCACTTGAGCACACAGCCACTGGACCCAGAGTCCAAGCAATTGGATGTCCTGGGTAGGCGCACATTCGCAGCTGCGAGTTGCGCCACCGGGTCTCTGAATTACCTCACCCACATGGTTCAATTCCAGAACGCAGTGTGGGAACAGGGACAGGACCTGGTTGAGAAGATGCCCGATGGTGGTCAAAAGGAGGAGCTTTTGAACCTCCTCCGTACGGGTTCGGATGTGGGGACCCAGGTGCTCAGAGCCACGTACAACTCTGCGGACTCTTCAACCAGAGCTGCAGCCTCAGGCATGTGTCTCCGGAGACACTCTTGGCTCCGCGTCTCCAGTTTTACCCCAGACATCCAGAAGAACATCCTAGACGTCCCTTACAACGGTGAAGTTCTTTTTGGTGAAGTCTCCGAGAAGGTGCTCACCAAACTTCAGGACACAGGGAAGGCAGTTTGATCTGTCCAGGCCATGTACAGGTCCTGACCTAGTTCCTTTCACAGGAACCAGAGTCGCTTTCGTGGCCGGACACAAAGGCAACAACCACGTCCTGGCCAGCAGCAGAGGGTCTCTTTTACCCGAAAAGCCCAGGCCAAGTCATCCCCAGGCAGAGGCCAACAAGTTGCAAAGTCGGCCCAGTCTGCGGGATCGAATGCTGCCACAGCATGACTCCTTCCCGGCCCCACCCCTCCGCAGGATCAACAGGAAATGAAGGTCGGAGGTCACATCGCACATCACCTGCCAGGATGGTGGTCGATCACCACCGACAGATGGGTGCTGCAACTGGTTGAAAAAGGCCACTATATAGAATTTGTAGGCAGCCCACCTACAAGACCTTCCCTGCTTTCCCGCTACTCGGGTCAGCACGCCCTGCTCATACAGCAGGAGGTGCTCACACTTCTGGAAAAGGAAGCCTTAGAGCACATTTCAGAGAACTGGAGAGGGCTAGGGTATTCTCACTTCTTCCTGGTTCCAAAGAAAACAGGAGACCTCCGTCCAATTCTGGATCTCAGCGACCTCAATCTGTCGGTCATTTACAAATGCTTCTGCATGATGACCCTTCCTGGCCTAATTCCCAAGCTGAAGCAGGACACCTTTCTGGCATCCTTGGATATGCAGGATGCCTACCTGCACATTCCCATTGGTCAAACGCACAGGAGGTTCCTGCGCTTCGAGTTCCAGGGCCACCATTATCAGTTCCGAGCGCTTCCTTTCGGGCTGTCATCGGCACCTCGCATTTTTACGAAGTGCATGGCGGTCGTAGCGGCATCTCTGAGGAGACAAGGCCACTACGTGTTCCCATACCTGGACAATTGGCTTCTCATGGCTCCCTCCAAGGAGGCACTGACGACGGCCATTCACTGCACCCAGTCTCTTTTTCAATCACTGGGTATCCACATCAATTACGAGAAGTCTCTCCTGGTACCGTCCCAGAAACTACAGTTCATAGGAGCAGTTCTGTACACTGTCAGAGGGAAAGCCTTTCTTCCCTCAGACAGAGCGGAACACATCAGATCCCTCATCAGGGACCTGTCGGTGAGGAAGACCATCCCGACAAGACTGGTCCTTCGCCTGCTCGGACATATGGCTGCAGCCATTGCAACAGTCCCGATGGCACGGCTCCACATGCAGGTAACCCAATGGATGCTAAGGGTGCAATGGGACCAAAGGCAAGACCATCTGCATCAACCAATTCGAATCACAAATGTGTCAATGCAGGATTGGCAGTGGTGGCTAGATCTGGAGAATCTCTCCACGGGGGTTCCCTTCACAGCGCCGTCTCTGACTGTGACTCTCTCCACAGATGCCTCAGGTCTCGGGTGGGGAGCACACCTAGATGGCGTGCGGTCTCAGGGCATATGGACAGCCCAGGAATCTCATCTCCACATCAACATTTTGGAGATGAGGGCAGTACTTTACGCTCTGCAGGCCTTCCAGTCAGAGATTCCACCGGGTACTCTCCTGTTACAAACAGATAATACTGCAGTGATGTATTACCTCAACAAACAAGGAGGCACTCACTCCTACCCACTTTGCAGGGAGGCCATGAGAGAGTGGGAGTGGGTAGTGCAACATGGCGCAAACCTAATTGCAGTACACGTCCCGGGAGTGGACAACACCGTCGCAGACAGCCTGAGTCGCTCTCAGGCCAGAGTCTACCAGTGGGAACTTCTACAGGAGGTGGCAGAGGATCTATTTCACAGATGGGGCACTCCAGAGTTAGACCTTTTTGCGTCCCCATCCAACGCAAAACTGCCCAATTTTTGCTCACTAGATCCAGGGCCTGGTGTTTTCTGGCGAGACGTGTTGTCCCTTTCCTAGGCGGGCAGATTCCTCTGTGCCTTCCCTCCTTTCCTGTTGATCCAGAGAGTTCTCTTAAAACTTCACAGGGAGCAGGCGAAGTTCATTTTGATAGCGCCTTTCTGGCCCAGACAAATTTGGTTCCCTCTTCTGCATCAGCTATCCCGGGAACCTCCACGCCCTTTGCCAATCAGCTCCCATCTGCTGTCTCAGGAGGAGGGTTCATTAGTACATCCAGACTTATGTTCACTGAACCTGCATGCTTGGATCCTAGAGACATAGCCATGTTGCGATACCGGGTCTTGCAAGAAGTGGCAGATGTACTCTCTGCCGCCAGAAAACCGGCAACCCACATAACGTATGCCATGAAATGGCGCAGATTTTGCTTGTGGGCTCAAGTGCACGGTTTCTCACCATTAGAATGCCCTGAAAAGCTGGTTCTGGATTACCTGCTTTCCCTTTTTCATTCCAGACTGACTTACTCCTCGATTAAGGTGCACCTTTGAGCAATTTTGGCTTACCATGCCCCCATAGGCAATCGGATGGTGGCCCAATTGGACACTACTTGTGCCTTTTTAAGGGGAGTCCTCCACCTTAGGCCGCCCATCAAGGATCTGATTCCTCCTTGGGACTTGCCCTTCATCCTGGAGCAGCTTACGCTGCCACCTTTTGAACCAGCTGCGGATTGCGAGCTACATTTTCTGTCGTGGAAAACTTTATTTTTAGTTGCGGTTACTTTGGCAAGAAGGATCTCCGAATTGCGTGCACTAATGTGCAAAGAGCCTTGTTTAGTTTTCCATCAGGACAGGGTATCCCTAAGGACAAACCCAAAGTTTCTGCCTAAGGTGGTTTCAGCCCTTACCCTTAATCAGGATATCGACTTAGCAGTGTATTTCCCAAGGTACACCAACCGAGGAGAAGCCCTTCTGCACACCCTTGAAGTACATCGGTGCCTCAGATATTATCTGACCAGAACTAAACAGTTTTGAAAGGCGGCTCAACTGTTTGTCTCCTTCACTGTTAGAATGAAAGGAGCTCCTGTTTCTAAACAGTCTCTCTCGAGGTGGCTCATCCAGTGCATCACTTTCTGTTATGATAAGCGTAATAAACCCTTACTGGGCGCGGTTAAGGGTCATTCCACGAGAGGGGTGGCCACTTCCTTTCTGGCGTTAAGGAACGTCTCCACCTCTATTTGCGCTGCAGCCACTTGGAGCTCTCTGCATACCTTTTATCAGGCATTACAGCCTGGATATTGCATCGAGGCGAAGAGCAGGGTTCGGCCTAGCTGTCCTTCAGGGACTTCTGTCCTAGGCTCGAGTTGCATTGAGACATTTACCTTTCCTCCTCCCTATGGCATAGGATTGCCACTATTGCTTGGAAATCAGTCCTAATGGTGTAACCTGCTGCAAGAGCTGTATCTCGAAGTAAGATAGTACAGTTACGTAAGAACTTACTGTAACAGTAGATCTTTGAGAACAGCTCTTGCAGCAGGTACCTTCCTGCCCACCATCCCCCTTCTTTTAGAGGTAGGTCATAGCCAAACATCCATCTTAAGAGATGGGACGTTCTGTTTTTAGTCTTGGCCATCTGGTGGCGGATCCTCTGTCTCCTCTTCTGATGTCATCCAGCGGCCGGGAGTCTCCAGCGGCAGAACTGAGGATTGTGGGGGGACCGTCTCATGTACTATGCCTGACGTCGGGGGCGGGACTGACATCGGAGGCGGTCCCGCTGAAGACTGCTAGCTAGAAGATTTCCGTGGGGTCCTGGCGCCTGACGGCTTCAGTCCTAATGGTGTAACCTGCTGCAAGAGCTGTTCTCGAAGATCTACTGTTACAGTAAGTTATTACGTAACTGTACTTTACAGGTGAGTAACCTGTTTTTTCTACTCCCATTACTTTCTAGCTCAGAAGAAAACTGGAGGCATGCGCACCATTCTGGATCTCAGAAAGTTAAATTCCTTCACAAGGAAAAGTTCAAGATGATATCTCTAGGTTCCTTTCTACCTTTGATTCATCAACACGATTGGCTAGCCTCCCTGGACATGCAGGATGCCTACCAACACATTCTAATACATCCAAAGCACCACAAATACCTGAGGTTTGTGGCATTGGGTCAACATTATCAGTTCAGAGTCCTGCCCTTTGGGCTATCCTTGGCGCTGCAAGTTTTTACAAAGTGTTGTGCAATTCTCGTAGCGCATCTCAGGAAAATAACTGTCCATATTTCGATGACTGGCTTCTAGCAAGCCCTTCAAGGCAGGGAACTCTAGACGCCGTAGCCAATTCTTCAGACTTCCTCACATCCATGGGAGTCCTGCTAAATCGCAGTTGCAGCCCTCCCAGAAATTCCTTTTCATAAGAACTCTTCTGGATACCTCCTGTGCGAAAGCTTTTCCCCCAGAGGACAGAAGGAACGATATCCTACAGATGGCCCGATACATCAGAGAAAACAGTTTGGTTTGAGCTATCTCGATGCAACAGATGCTGGGTCTCATGGCATCCTCGGTGTTCACTGTACCCCTAGCACGTCTCCACATGAGAACCTCTCAGTGGATGCTCAGTACTAAGTGGTCCACAATCACTCACCCTCAGTCCTTTCCCATCAAGGTGACAGAACCTCTAAAAAGGTCACTCACCTGGTGGTTGCAGGAGGACAACCTTCTGGAAGGGTATACCTTTGCTCCTCTGGATCATCAGATCTCCATTACCACCGATGCATCCCTGATGGGGTGGGGAGCTCAGTGCCAGAATCTCCACACCCAAGGTACCTGAACTTAGGACGAGTCCCGGCTTAACATAAACGTCCTGGAAATGAGAGCCATCCTCTATGCAGTCTGGGCCTTGAAGGACAAACTCTGTCACAACATTCTCCTTCAAATGGACAACAAAGCAGTGATGTATTACATCAACAAGCAGAGAGGCGCACACTCTTACCCATTATGCTGGAAGCTATGAGAGTGTGGGAATGGTGCCTGGAGCACAAGGCTTTAATCCACGTGGTTTACCTACCAGGCATGCAGAACGAACTGCAGACCGTCTCAGCAGAATGGAGACAGATTCTCACGAGTGGTCTCTCGACTCAACTGTCGCTCAGTCACTCTTCAAGGAGTGAGGAACTCCAGACCTGGCCCTTTTTGCATCTCCATGCAGCGCAAAACTGCCTCTCTTCTGCTCCAGAAATTCAGGACCTGGCATTTTCTGTCAGAATGTGTTCAGGCTGCAGTGGACAAAATACTTTCTTATACACCTTTCCTCCTCTTCCTCTAATTCAGATGGTACTTCTCAAATTCTCAGGGAGACAATGATTCTCAGTGCTCCCTTCTGGCCTCAACAGATATGGTTCCTGCTGGTGAACAGTCTCTCGGCAACCTTTCTGAAGGCACTTCCCCTTCAGATGAACCTTCTGACCCAGGGGCCCATTGTCCATCCCAATCTGGAGGCGCTTCACCTTCACGCTTGGCTCCTAAAGAAATAGATGTGAAAAGGTTCAGTGTTTCCCGTAGGGTTTCAGATATTCTCTTGGCTGCGCGTAAACCAGCCACTAGAAAGACCTTCACAGCCAAATGGAAGCGTTTCTCTCTCTGGTGTGCAAAATTCTCTTAGAACCCTTTTTCCTGCCCATCAAATAAAGTCTTGGAGAACCTTTTAGACCTCTCAAATTCGGGTCTATAGTACTTCACTGTCAAAGTTCATCTCTGTGCCATTTCAGCTTATCATGAGCCGGTACATTCCTTGTCTCTGGCTCAGTTACCTGTAGTTAAGAGATTTTTAAGGGTATTCTGCATACCAGACCTCCTATCCAGTCACAGCTTAGGATATCAACCTTGTGCTAGACATGCTCACTCAGAAACCTTTCGAGCCTCTAGCTACCTGCGAGTTGAAGTTCCTCACTTGGAAAACGACCGTCCTGGTGGCCATCACTTCAACCCGTAGAGTTTCTGGAATACATGCTCTGGTCACAGAGCACCCCCATACATTGTATTTCACAAGGACAAAGTAGTTCTTAGGACTTGCCCTAAGTTTCTTCTAAGGTTGTCTCAGAATTTCATCTAAACCAACCTTTAGTCCTACCTACCTACTTTGCTAACTTTCAGAATAAGGGGGAACGTACCCTTCATTCTTTGGATGTTAGGAGAGCACTGCAATTCTATCTGGATAGAACAAAAGAAATTTGCAAGGCTCAACAACTGTTTGTTTCCTTCAGTGAGACCTGGCTGGATCAACCTGTCACTTTTAGGTGCATTTCAGCGTGGCTGGTAGCATGCCTCCACCACTGCTATTTTATGGCACAGGTTAAGCTAGAAGGCAGAGTGTACACTCACTCTACTAGGGCAGTTGCACCATCTCTGGCAGAAATCCGCAACGTGCCCATTGCAGATATTTGCAGTGCAGCTACTTGGAGCTCAGTGCATACTTTCGTTAAGCACTGTACTTTAGATGTCCATGCCAGACGACATCTGTCGTTTGGTAGGACTATTCTTAACGAACCTCTGTCTTAAGTATGTGAGCTCTTAGTTTCTCCTGCTGCTCATCTCGGGGGTTTATTAGCTCGATACTCTTCCAGTAGAGTGAATGAGTGGTGGAGACTTTATGTCCAGGAAGATATGGAAATGACATATCTACCGTAATTCTTGATCTTCTTGGATGAAGTCTCCACCACTCATTCACATGCCCACACGCCATCCCCTGAGCTCACGTCTCTGTTTTTGGTCTTCACTCTCTCAATGGCTGAGCTGTGAAGACTCTATTATTGACCCTTCTTACATGGGTCATTAGGACTATCTCATGTCCGATTTTGTTACGTTAGACCTCTAGGTTCGTTACGCTGCGCCTCCTGGGGGGGGGGAGGTACTGAGGTGGTTGGAGGGTCGACGCCGAGGTAGTCTTTACTGCACAAGCCACGGCTCGCAGTGCCACTACCTCGCAGCTCCATCTCTGGCACCATCCCTCTTGAAAAGTTTACTCCCGCTGGGTCCTAGCACCTCCGGCATAGATCCCATTAGTGCGAATGAGTGGTGGAGACTTCTTCCAAGAAGATCAAGAATTATGGTAGGTACCTAATTTCCATGTCTTCCACAGGGTGGTCTCTTGCAGCATGTGATACTCTTGGGTCGTCGCCAGAGGTCACTGTGGTGCACGGCTGCTCTTCTAGCAGTCTTTTGCCAGGGGCCACCCACACATGACATCAGCAGTCTGCTGCCTATATGAGTGGGTGGTCCCTGGTATCCTCAGTCCATTTTCCCACCATCTTCAGCTCACGCAGCAGCTAGTACACAGTGTAAGCAGTCATTGAGAAACTGAGTTAAGGAAACAGTTTTTTCTCCATTTCCACTCCTTCACTGATGGATGTTAGAATGATCTTCAAGCAAATCACAATGATTTCATTCCTGTTGCGGCAGAAAAATCTACCGTTACGACAACCACAAGTCTGTGCCCAGTATCTGGGACCCATATACAACTCATCCTCCTGCAAGTTTTGTCGGGAGTTTAATCAAGCAATTCATCGAAGACTATTGCTTGATATACAGGCTTATCTTATGGAACAAAAAGCTGCTCATCTTATCTGTGTCAATCTTCACCATTCATCACAGATGGGTACCGGCCGGAGATCAGGACCCCGTGGGAGTCTTTTTTTTTAAAAAAAGGATAGGCAGAGCCAATGCAGCATTGGCGCCGCCCTCAAGGCCGACGTACTACGTGGCGCTCGAGGATTAGCCGTTAAACTGTGTCGACTCCGCCTGCCTAGCAGTTCTTCGTCTGCCACCGTCGAGGTTGCCTCGTGGGAAGCCTTGAAGAAGTGTTTGAAAATTTTAGGCCTTAGCCCTTATTCGTCGATAGTTCGTCAGTCTACTAGTTCTAGTCTGCCCTACTTGACGTCACTGGTAAGATCTTTCCATTATTTTTAATTTTGGCGATGTCGAGTCTATTTTTGGTGTTTTTTTCCGCAGGTCATGTCGCGGTCGGAGGGCAAGAAATTTTCTAAGGCGGGGCGGCCCCTATGCGTCGGTGCCCATGTGGCCGCAATTTCTCCGTGACCGACCAGCATGACCGGTGTCTCTCGTGTCTTGGCCCGCTTCACGACATGGATTCATGTGATGCCTGCTTCTCGATGGACCGCCGTGTTATCGAACAGCGCGTGTGGAAAGTTGGACAAGCTCCGCCGACTTTCAGAGGTAGGATCTGCACTCGTCGAATAGCCCGTTCTCTCGGCCTTTCCTCCGGGTCCCCTCCGGTTCTATCTCGAGCCGTGGAGGAGGTCTCAACCCCGTAGCCTAGCTTGGTTGAGACTCCTTCCGCGGCGCAGGAGGCCCGTCCTGCTTCCTCCCGGGAGTGGGCGGGAGGCGCCGCTATGGCAATCACCCCTTCGGGGATGAAGGCCCCCCCCGGTGTCGCTCCCGTGGTTCGGAAGGCCCAGGTCGACACCATCCTCGACGCCGTCGGTTGGTGCCGTCGAGGCCTCCGGTGCCGTCCGCGGTGCTGAGGGCTTTGTCGGCGCCGACATCAGCGCCGTCTCATCTCTCAGCACCGCGGGCTCTGTCGACGCCGCTTGCACCGCTGGTACTGCTCGCGACACCGCAACCCTGGATTGGCGTCACCTTTCACTAGTCTCGCCTCGGCGCCACTCTCGGTGCGAGGTTGACCTGACACTGTAAGGTCGTTGGTTGGCGCTGTCTTCAGCGCTGCCTCTGCTCGGCGCCGCTCACGGTGCGGGGAGCCTGAAGTGCCGCCTTGACGCCAGGTCGTTTTCGGGCCGTCGGCGCCCGCTGGTACTCGGCGCCATCGGCGTCAGAGTCGGCTCTCAGGCGGTCGGCGCGCTTTGGCCCTCGGCGCGCGCTCGCGGTGCCGAGGTCTGGTGGTGTCTGCAACTCCGTGACCGCCACTGGGGCTGCTGCTGGCACCATTTCTGTCCCCGGTGCCGCTTCTGGTGCCGGTGGACTTGACGGCGCCACGGCTGGCCCTAGCCTCGGACATCTGGTCCCGGCCGTCCTGCCACCTTCTGCCAGCCCCGCCCCCGGGGCCGTGGAGGGCGCGGGTGCTGCCTCGACCACTGCCACAACTTCTGGGCCCTTCGCGAAGGTCGCTTTTCCTCGCCCTCCTATCATCTGGCTTGGGCCTCCGGTTCCACCTCTTCGGGTCGGAGTCAGGCTCAGAGTCGGACGAGCAGTCACACCCTTCGGGGTTGTCTGCACAGGAGGCTGAACCAGTGGTCTCTTCGACGGTCGGAGTCAACCCCCTCTTGAGGGCGTCAGGTTCCCCTCAGGTTGGGGTCAGTGGCACTGACCAGCAGGCTATGGTGCGTGCCACTATAGCCATGCAACCTGGCCTGGGAGGTTCCTGGACCCCTCAGCAGGTGTGCACCCTCCCGTGGTGTGTCTTGATCACCCAGCTTTGGGGCCTATCGGAAGCCCTACGGGTGGGGAGGTGCTAGCCCTGGATTTCCCCTCAGGGACATCCCAGGGCTGCCAGCTAGGCTGACCCTCCCGAGGACCAGGACTCTCTCTCGGACTCTGAGGGTCGAGGGGTGTGGTGTGGGGTCCCTGCGTAGGCCTTTCTCTGGGGTCCACCCAGGTCCTGGAAGAAGCCGGATGTGGACTTCGTCCTTCCCCTTCTGGGTCCTTGAGAGGGCCCCATTCTTTGGAGGCAGGAGACCATCCTTCTGGACCCATACGGCCCCGGTCGCCTCACTTGGGGGGATTCTTCTGGGCGCAGCTTAGGCAGTACCAACGTGGTTGTACAGCTGTCGGCTGTGGAGTCTTCCGGGACACCTTCCCCAGGTGTCCATGGTCTGCTCCCTGGCCCTGGCAGAGGTCAGCCGATTCCTTCCCTCGGCTCTGCCCCTACCCCTCTGCCGCATTCTCCAGTGCTCCCGGGCATTCTTGGTCCTATCGGGCCTCTCACCTGGAAGCAGTTCAGAGCGGTGGCTTCTCGGTTCCCTGCCTATGTTAGGGCCTTGGACAGTCAGGTTTTTCAACCTTCCCCCGAGCAGCCACCCTCGGAGCATATGGTGACCTCCAGCTCCTCATCCCCCTCTTCTGGGGGAGAGGAACCATCTGTCCACATCTCTCCTGCCGCTGATCTCTCCAAGTAGCAGCGTTTCCTCGCGAGGATGTTGCAGGACCTTCACCTTTCCCCCCTATCTGCAAGCAATCCAGAGCATGCGGCACACACCTTTCTAGGCGATTTCGGGGCGGCCACCCTTGTGGTGCCCCCCTGGCCTGCTCCCTTTTGGGAGGCGTCCATGTGTTTCTGGCAGAGGCCCTTCTCCGGAGTTCCTGCCCCTAGGGACCTCAGCCAAAGGTATTGCGCTCCTCCAGAGTCTCCAGGTTCTATGCCTCATCCGCAGTCCGGATTGACGCACCTGATCACTCCTGATGTTCTTCGCACCCTCCACCATGACCGGCCCCCAGATCAGGACTCTTCGGATTTCGATTTCTGGGGAAGGAGGACTTTCTACTTGGCACGGTTGCTTCTCTCCATCTCCGCTCATCAGGCCCACTATGCAGCCTACAACAGGTTCTTGTGGTCAGTGCTGGGTCAACTCCTAGCTGCTTTGCCTGACTCGGAGCAAACCAGGCAAGCCATCGCTCTCTCTGCAAGTGGCCTGGAGCTAGCAAGGCACCAAGCAAGGGCATCTTATGATGCCAATGAGATAGCTATCAGGGTAGTAGGGACAGCGATCTGCACCAGAAGATCGGCGTGGCTTTGCCTTTCCCGGTTGTCACCCTCAGCCTGGCGTAGGGTGATCTGCTCCGCTCACCAGGGAACCTATCTCTTTTCCCGTAGGGCGAGACGACGTCTGTCGGGGCAAATTCCTTCCCCCTCCGGGGGGAACCCGTCTCGCTCTCCCCATTCTCGGGCCTCTTCAGGCCCAGAAGGTTCCCCCCCTTAGTGTGTCACCCACTGAGGGCTAAGGGACTGTGTCCCTTAGGGTGCACTTAGTCAACCCCCTTTGGGGGTGCTTGGTACTCACCCATCTGTGATGAATGGTGAAGATTGACACAGATAAGATATAGAAATTCCGTTCTTACCATAATTATGATCTTTCTGTGTATCTTCACCATTCATCACAATCCCACCCGCCATCCCCCTGGGGCTCCAGTCTCTGGATCCTCCTCCTCCCTCTGTGCCTCTCCCTCTTTTGAGCGGGATAAAGTTGAGACACACAGGGGGGTAAAATTTCTCCCAAAGGGTACAGTTCGAGTGGCACTTCCTCTCTACTAATTATCTACACCCCTGCTGGGTGAGAACTGGTGGTTGCCCTCCTTCTGTTATCCTTCCTTTTTAAAAAAAAAAAAGGAAAATCCTTTTTTTCACCAAATATCTTTACAGAGAGAGTACTGATTCCCTGTACCCTATCCTTCTCCAGAATAGCCGACTCTGCTTTTGGGGTTTGCCAGTTATTCTGTGCCTTGAATTCTGGCAGGTGAGCTTTGCCACTCCTTGCAGTTCCTATACAGTCTGGTGACGGACAAGGGTCCTGGATTCTTGTCACCTCTCACTTTCTCCTAAATTCTTTCTCCCCCCTCCCTCCCTTCTTCCTTTTCCAGAGATTGGGGCCCCTGCCCAATCCCCTTAGTTTTTACTTCTTCTATGCTGTCCTCATGATCGTTATTTCTCCTTTTAGTTCAGTTTCTCTTCCTTTTCTGTCCCTGGACTCTCTTGTCCACCCTCCATCCCTTCCTCTTTACCTCTCGGCGACTCAGAACTGGTAGGCAGGTGGGTCACGACACAACGGCTAATCCTCGGCGCCACGTGATACGTCGGCCTCGAGGGCGGCGCTGATGCTGCATCGGCTCCGCCTATCCTTAAGAAAAAAAAAAGGCTCCCGCGGGGTCCTGATCTCCGGCCAGTACCCATCTGTGATGAATGGTGAAGATACACAGAAAGATCATAATTACGGTAAGAACGTAATTTCTATTTTAAGAGAAGCTAGGGGCCCTTCCCATGGACCCCCCCATCACTGCTTCACATAAGAAGCACAGATGGAACAAGGATGCTTCTACTTCAGCACTCTGCCCTAATCGTTCATCAACAACGACAACTTCTGGTCACTCCTCGTCGACGCCCTTCAAAACTGCCTCTTTGTCGATGGGGGTTTACTCCCTCTCATCGGCGCTTTCTAGCGCTTTATCTGCAGTTTCTACTGAACTCTATGCCACTGGTGCCCCATCGATGATGACTCGTCTCTCGTCAGCGGCAATGGCTCCTAAACTTTCAGAATCTTCTTCTCTTCCCACCTTATTGACAAGCCAGGATCCTCTGGGAAATGCCATGGATTTCACTTTTTCTGCTGCCCCTCCTCCCTCAAGGCCTTTTGTGCATAGAGGTCTGCCTGATTGGGACCGGGACCCTGGGACTTGTCACCTGGGTTACAGACCAGCTTATACCTCACATCCACTTTCCTCTGTTGTCCTCCTGGTTTCACAGAAACCTCCTCTCCCTCCCTCTACTACATCAGTGGATGTGGCCACAGTGGTACAGCAGGTCCTGGACGTAATGAGGCATTCACAACCTCCCACTCCTGGTGATGGAGGTCACCCATCCCAGTCTCCCACCAAAATGATTTTTTGGTAAAGGGCCGGTTTCCCCACCTGGTTTCTCATCTGATATGAAGAAGAATACTATTTGGAGGATCTAGATTTCCCGGAAGGCATTCCGGATGTCCTGGAGGATATTGATCTTAATGAGCTGAAGTCATGTCCTCCATCTCAACCATTTCATCTCTGCACGAGGAACCTTCCTGCTATGCAGCAGCCTCACCCCCTGATAACCCTTCATTTCATGAGATGATGGTCCAGATACAAAAAATATGGGTTTCTCAACCACTGAACATAAGCCTAGAAAAGACATGGCAGACTGCCTTGAACTGCCGGAGGAACCTGTAATAGTGGTACCCCCATTTATCCAAACCTACCAAAATGCAGTGTTGGCAGTCTGGAACCAACATTCAGCTGTTATGGATCGCCTTTTTCAGACTCCCACTGGCCATCCTTGTTTCTCTTCTAACCCCAAGGCTAATTCGGTGGTCATTACTGCCGCTCATCATCGCACAAAACACCCACGGCACTTGAGCTCCTTGCCTCCAGAAAAGCAATCCTGCTGCTTGGACTATCTGGGAAAGAAAGTTTTTCAGGCAGGCATGATGACCCTGAGAATTCTAAATTCTATGGGACACGTGGTATAATACCAACATACCCTCTGGTCCTCGGCAATTGAAGTAGTCAATAAACTCCCTCCATCTCAGGAGAAGGACCAGTTATTGGCCATGATTTCTACAGGAAATTCCATTTCTAGACATCTCCTCTGCTCAGGATATGATGCGGTGGATACCTCAGCTCGGGCAACAGCTGGGGGGGGGTCACCCTACGCCGCCATGCCTGGCGGCATGTATCAGGTTTACAACTGGACATACAGCATAAACTGATCAATGCCCCATTTAATGGCTCTAAGCTGTTCAGCCCAGGTACTCAAATGCTATTGGATGATCTCCAAGCTTCAAGCCATACTCTCTATACCATGCATGGTATGCACCATACAGCACAGCCCTCATACCAGTACCGTTCTCAAACTTATCAATCCAAACGGAGAGCAAGAGTAGAGGAGCCTATAGAGGTGGCTCTCGGGGACGTTCCCAAACCTCCTCCCGGACTGCCACCCTGGCCTCAAATGGCTCCCACTCCCACACCAAGGGTGGGACCGGAAAAACTCCTGCCCAATGACCATAGGACTTTAGCTTCCTCATTCAGGCCTCGGAAGCTGTCGGGGGGGGCTTTGCCCTTCATCTAGAGGCCTGGAAATCCTTTACATCGGACAAGTGGGTACTCCAAATCATAAGTATGGGGCACACTCTGGAACTCACATCTCCATCTCCCCCCCCCAATTATCTATTCGACCATATCCCCATCCTCCAAGAGGAACTTCAGGCACTTTTAAACAAAAATGCTATCTCCCCTGTCCCTTCTTCGGCGTACCATCAGGGGTTTTACTAACATTTTTTCCTGGTCCCCAAACGTATGGGAGACCTTAGGCCTATACCAGACCTCAGACGACTGAATTTGCACATTCAGTACAAAAGGTTCCAGATGGTCACCTTAATGTCCATATTACCAATGTCAAAATGGGGAGATTGGTTATGCACCCTGGACATGAAAGACTCATATCTTCACATCCCTGTTAACTCCACCCACCACCGGTTCCTACACTTTCACCTGCTAGGACACTGCTACCAATTTTGAGCACTTCCTTTCTGCCTCTCATCTTCTCAGAGAGTCTTCACCAGGTGCTTTGCCGTAGTGGCAGTGGCCCTGAGAAAGGACAGACATTTCGTCTTCCCATACCTAGATGATTGGCTTATAAAAGCAAACTCTGAAGCTGCTCTGCTTCTCTCCCTCCAGGCCACCCTTACCCTCTTCCAGTCTCTGGGCATTACCATCAACTGGCCCAAGTCCAATCTGACTCCTGCCCAATCACTCCAGTACGTAGGAGCGATTCTGGACACAGTCTCCTCCAGGGCATATCTTCCTGTTGACAGACAAGACAAACTCCTTTCTCTGGCTTCTCACATCTGAACACAGCAGTACATATCAGCCAGAAGTTTTCCATGCCTTCTGGGGCATATGGCAGCTGCCATCCCCATGGTGGCTTTTGCCTGTCTCCATATGAGACCAGTGCAGTGGGCGCTTCAGAATCAATGGCGCCAACAGTCGAGCAACTTCGAGGACAATATCAAGGTCACCCCTCCTTCTGTTCCACCCTGGACTGGTGGATACATTGGGACAACCTATCACAGGGCATGCCTTTCCATTCCCCTCCTCCACAGCAGATGTTAACCACTGATGCTTCCTTGGAGGGCTGGGGGGCTCACCTGAGCCCCTATGGAGCACAGGACAGATGGCCCTGATTCTCTGTATTGCCTCACATAAATCTGTTGGAGATGAGGGCGGTTTGCCTTGCCATTTTGGCTTTTCACCCCCACCTTTACCCAGGACCTCTACTGATCCAGTTAGTCAACACCTCCGTGGTGTTCTATCTTAACAAACCAGGTGACACAAGATCTTGCACTGTCTGCAGGGAAGTGCTCCTGGTCTGGCAAGAAGCCACTCTCCAACAACTGACACTGATTGCCATCCATCTACCAGGATGCCACAATACCCTGCAGACATTCTCAGTTGCCAGTCTTCCACGCACGAGTGGACTCTTCATCATGAAGTTCTTCAGATGATCTTTCGGTTATGGGGGACCCTACAATTGGATCTGTTTGTGTCCCCCAACAATCATTTACTCCCCAAATAATTTTTCATTATCCCAAACAAAAGGGGATTGTCCCAACCGTGGACAGGAGTCTTCTTGTATGCTTTCCCCCATCCCGCTCCTCCAATGGACCCTGCTGAAACTACAACTCGAACCTGACATAATGATCCTCATAGCCCCCTTGTGGCCCACACAGGTATGTTTTCCCCTACTGCAACACCTTTCCATAGCCAACCCTATTCTGGTGCCAATCAGACCAGATCTCCTAACTCGGGAGTGGGGCACCTTCCTTCACCCCAACCTGAAGTGTTTACACCTTCATGCTTGGCTCCTGAGGACTCTTTGATAACCCGTCTTCAAGTTTCCTCCCTGGTGGCTAATATTCTTTTGGCCTCACGAAAACCATCAACCAGGGAAACACAATGCTAAATGAAAACGTTTTTTCGTGTGGACTGCGTCCTTTTCTCTAAATTCATTTTCATGTCCTTTAACCAAAGTTTTGGACTACTTGGCCTCACTTGCCAAGATGGGCCTTAGTTATTCCTCTATTAAATTTCATCTGGCCTCCATTTCGGCCTTTCACGAACCCTGTGAAGGCAAACTACTATACCAGCATCATCTTGCCAAGATGTTCTTAAGAGGTATGCTACATTTCAAACCTCCGATCAAGCAACCCACCCCTCCTTGGGATCTGAATTTCATATTGGAGAAACTCACCCTCGTTCCATTTAAGTCTGCGGCTACTGCCAATCTCTGCTTCCTTTCCTGGAAGATCGTGTTTTTAGAAGCTGTCACTTCAGCTCGCCGAGTTTCCGAGCTTCAGGCCCTGATGTGTCGAGAGCCTTACTTGATCTTCCACAAGGATAGAGTGGATCTTCCTGGACAGAAAATCTCCACCACTCATTCACACTAATGGGAGTACGCTGGAGGCGCTAGGACCCAGCGGGAGCCAAACTTTTTCAGGAGGGCCAGCACCAAGATGGAGCCGCAACGCGAGCCAGGCTCATGCGGTATAGACTATCTCAGCGTCGACCCTCCAACCACCTCAGTTCCTTTTTTTCCACCGTCGAGTGTGCTTCAGTAACAATGTTGCTTGACCACCGGGAGTCAAACTTCAAGTAGCAGCTTAGTTTCAGTTTTATTATTTGGTATATTATCATGAATAGTACTGTGTACATCTTTAATAAAATATACTTGTACAAGAAAGAACTTCTCAGCCCTCCATTGATGGAGTTGACCATGAGTGGGGCAGGTGACGGTAGGGAGATTTCACATGAAAGCTGTTCAGTCAGCCAGGCTGGGTCTCATCCGCCGCCCTCTTCGGAGGGGGGGTCTGACAACAGATGGTTCAGTGCTCGAGGGGATGGGCTGGCCCCATGAAAGCATTAAAAGAAACAGTCCCATTCACGACACCATTCGTCCTCAAGTTCTTCAGCCAGCCGATCAAAAAAGAAATGGCATTGCTCAAGGTCGCCCTCTGGTATGTCTGCGCATAGACGGTTGGTTGTCAGGGTCACTGCCTCTTCCAGAGTTGCCGGTTTCTGTTTCTGATGGCCGGCTTCTTCTACACTGCAGCCCCTCTCCGCCTATTGGAGGGACTTCTGGTAAGCAGTTTCCCCATTGGGCTGCTCTTTTGGAGCAGTGGGCTCGGAGGTTGTCCCAGCTGCCCGGACTGGCAAATCCGTCACCGGAACCTTTGGGCCTGTCAGTTTTGGATTGACAGGCAGGGCAGTTAGGACTGCCTAGTCACACGACGCCTCCTTCGGTACCGTTGACTCTGCGCTCCGGTGTCTGTCCCTCTCACATGGCTGCGGTGCAGGGGTCCACACCGATGCCTCTATCTCCTGCCATTTTTGATTCTTTTCTTTCAAATCATAGTTCACAGACTTCTGCAGCAGTGCCGCAGCCTGCAGTGCTGGCTTCTCCAGTGTCAGGGTCTTTTGCAGCGTCATGTATGCACGACGCCACATCCTCTTTCGGCTCCACCTGTGGTGCCAGGGGTTGTGTCTGCATGGTGCCATGTACCCTACAGGCATCACGTCTGTACTTGGCGGTGCCCTCTTTGGCGGTGCCACATGGTTTCCAGAGGTTCTCTACACCTATTCTGTCTCCTCCTCTTCCTCCTGGTTTTCACTTCTTTCCTGTCTATACAGTCCCCCTTGGACTGTCAGGAGATGATATTGAGCCTGATCCTGATCTTCAGCTGGGCGATGATTTCGATGCCAACTCTGCCCTGGGGGCAGGGATCAATCCTCCTGCAGAGTCTGCAGTCAAAGACCTTTCCTTTAAGTCTCTGCTCAAGAACTTAAATTCTACTCTTTCTCTCCAGACCATGGAAATTGATCCTGGGAAGCTTCTGCACCTCCAGTATCTACATGTTCGGGAAATCCCTGTGGATTTAACCCCACCAGTACAGCTCTTTCAAGACTCTTTCCAAGATGGTATGGAAGAATCTGGCTTTTATTCCCTCTGTGGCCAAGTCCATAGATGGGAAATATGCCCCTCCCAAGGATTGTCCCATCTTGGTTTCACAAGCCTTTGCTGATGCCATAGTGGTCTTGGCAGAGAATAAGGCTGTCCTCCTTCAGGAATCCACAGCCCGTCCTATAAATAAAGAATCTCACAAGATAGACACCTTGGGTAACAGAGTCTTTGCTGCCTCAACCCTGGGCATGCGTATTGCTAGCTACCAGGGTTATTTTTCTCAATACAAGTATGTTCTTTGGCATTCGCTCAAAGCTACGGTAGAAGCTCTGCCAGAGTCGGAGGTTAACTCAGAGCTAAACAGACCATAACTAAAGGTATCGAGTCCAATAATCAACAAATTAAAGCTAGACGCCTACCAACACATTCTCATACACCCAACCAGCACAGATACCTAAGGTTTGTGGCGTTGGGTCAATCAGTATCAATTCAGAGTCCTGCCCTATGGGCTATCCTTGGCCCCCCAAGTTTTTACAAAGTGCTGTGCAGTTCTCGCAGTGTATCTAAGAAAGATTGGAATCCAAGTATTCCCATATCTGGATGACTGGCTTCTAGCAAGCCCCTCTAGGCAAGAGACTCTGGAGGCTGTGGCCATGGCCTCAGACTTCCTCACATCTGTGGGAGTCCTGCTGAACCTCAAAAAGTCGCAGTTGCAGCCCTCCCAGAAGCTCCTCTTCATAGAAACCCTTCTGGACACTTCCTGCATGAAAGCTTTTCTTCCGGAGGACAGAAGGAACGATATCCTACAGATGGCCTGCTTCATCAGAGAACACAGCTCAGTTCAAGATTTCTTAATGCAGCAGATGCTGGGTCTCATGGCATCCTCTGTGTTCACTGTACCTTTGGCTCATCTCCACATGAGAACCACTCAGTGGATACTAGGTGGTCCCCAACCATTCACCCTCAGTCCTTTCTCATCAAGGTGACAGAACTTTTGAAGAGATTGCTCACCTGATGGTCTCAGGAGGACAATCTTCTGGAAGTATATCCCTGCACCCCTCTGGATCATTAGATCTCTATTACCACGGATGCGTCCCTGATGGGTTGGGGAGCTCACTGCCAGGATCTCCACACCCAGGGCATGTGAACTTAGGACAAGTCTCGACTCCAAGTAATTGTTCTGGAAATGAGGGCTGTCCTCTATGCAGTCCAGGCTTTAAAGGACATACTCTGTCAGAAGACCATTCTCCTTCAAATGGACAAGGCAGTGATGTATTACATCAACAGACAAGGCGGTGCACACTCTTACCCATTAAGCAGGGAAGCTATGACAGTGTGGGAATGGTGCCTGGAGCACAAGGCTCTGATTCAGGCAGTTTACCTGCCAGGAGTACAAAACAAACTGGCAGACTGTCTCAGCAGAATGGAGACTGATCCTCACGAGTGGTCTCTCGACTTAACCATCGTTCAGTCACTCTTTGAAGAATGGGGAACTCCAGACCAGGACCTTTTTGCATCCCCACTCAATGCAAAACTACCTCTCTTCTGCTCCAGAAATCCAGGACTTGGAGTTTTCTGTCAGGATGCATTCAGGCTGTGGTGGACAAGACACTTTCTATACGCCTTTCCTCCTCTTCCCCTAATTCAAAGGGTACTTCTCAAATCTGAGTCTTGGGGTCAGAATGATTCTCATTGCCCCCTTCTGGCCTCGGCCAGATATGGTTCTGCTACTCAGCAGTCTCGCCAGGCCCGAAGGCGCTTCCCCTTTGGACGAACCTTCTGACCCAGGGTCCTGTGATCCATCCCAACCTGAGGTTGCTTCACCTTCACGCTTGGCTCCTGAAGAGGTAGAGGTGAATAGGTTCAGTGTTTCTCGTAGAGTTTCAGATATTCTTTTGGCTGCGTGTAAACCAGCCACTAGAAAAACCTTCACAGCCAAATGGAAGCGTTTCTCTGTCTGGTGTGCAAAATCCTCTTGGAACCCTTTTTCCTGCCCACTGAATAAAGTATTGGAGTATCTTTTAGACCTCTCAAATACAGATCTGCAGTACTCCACAGTCAAAGTTCATCTTTGTGCCATTTCGGCATATCTCGAGCCAGTATTTCCATGTCACTGGCTCAGTTGCCTGTAGTTAAAAGGTTTCTTAGGGGTATTCTGCATACCAGTCCTCCTATCAAACATCCAGTTGCAGCCTGAGACATTAACCTTGTGCTAGACATGCTCACTCGTAAACCTTTCGAGCCTCTAGCTACTTGTGACTTGAATTTCCTTACTTGGAAAACGGTCTTCCTGGTGACCATTACTTCGGTCCGTACAGTTTCTGAAATACATGCACTGGACACAGATCCCCCCCCTCCGTACACTGTATTTCACAAGGACAAAGTAGTTCTTAGGACTCATCCTAAGTTTCTAAGGTTGTCTCAGAATTCCATCTAAACCAACCTTTAGTCCTTCCTACCTACTTTACGAACTTCCAGAATGAAGGGGAGCGTACACTTCATTCACTGCATGTTAAGAGAGCACTGCGGTTCTATCTAGATAGAACAATAGAAATTCGCAAGGCTCAGCAACTATTTGTTTCCTTCAGCGAGACCTGGCTGGGTCAGTCTGTTGCTATCGGATGCATTTCAGTGTGGCTGGTGGCATGCCTTCACTACTGCTATTCTATGGCACAGGTCAAGCTGGAAGGCAGAGTATACGCTCACTCTACCAGAGCAGTTGCGGCATCTCTGGTGGAAATCCGTAATGTGCCCATTACAGATATTTGCAATGCGCTACCTCGAGCTCCGTGCATACTTTCATTAAGCACTACGCCTTGGATGTCCATGCCAGACAACATCTGTCATTTGGCAGGACCATTCTTAACGGACTTCTGTCATAAGCACGTGAGCTCTTTATCTCCTGCCGCCCGTCTCAGGGGATTATTTAACTCGGTACTCTCCCATTAGTGTGAATGAGTGGTGGAGACTTTATGTCCAGGAAGATATGGAAATTACATACCTACCGCAATTCTTGATCTTCTTGGACAAAGTCTCCACCACTCATTCACACGCCCACCCACCATCCCCCTAGCTCACTTATCTGTTTATGGTCTTCACTCCCTCAATGGCTAGGCTGTGAAGACTTTATTGTTGACCCTTCTTACACGGGTCATTTGGACTATCTTATGTCCGATTTTGAGGCTAATCCTAGGTTAATTACACTGCACCTCCTCAGGAAAAAAAGGTACTGAGGTGGTTGGAGGGTCAACGCCGAGATAGTCATTACCGCACGAGCCGGGGCTTGCGGTGCCACTTCCTCGTGGCTCCATCTCAGGCGCCGGCCCTCATGAAAAAGTTTGCTCCTGCTGGGTCCTAGTGCCTCTGACGAACTCCCATTAGTGTGAATGAGTGGTGGAGACTTTGTCCAAGAGGATCAAGAATTACAGTAGGTATGTAATTTCCATTTCTTAGGACTCATCCTAAGTTTCTTCCTAAAGTTGTTTCAGAATTTTATTTGAATCAACCTTTAGTCCTTCCTACCTACTTTTCTAACTTCCAGAATGAGGGGAGAGCATACCCTTGATTCTCTGGATGTAAAGAGAGCTTTGCAGTTCTATCTGGACAGAACAAAATAAATTTGCAAGGCTCAGCAACTATTTGTCTCTTTGAGCATGACCTGGCTGGGTCAGCCTGTTGCTATCAGGTGCATTTCAGCATGGTTGGTGGCATGCCTTTGCCACTGTTACTCCATGGCACAGATCAAGCTGGAAGTGTGAATGAGTGGTGGAGACTTCGTCCAAGAAGATCAAGAATTACAGTAGGTACGTAATTTCCATTTCTTGGAGCGTGGATATGTTGTTCATCCACACTTTTTGGCATGTCCCTTTCCCCTTTAAGGATCACTGGAAGTCTTCATGCTGGCTCCTCCCACCCACCCGGGTGGTACAAACCTCAGCTCCACCCCATGATGCCAGATGTTCCTTTCTGCTGGAAGATTCAGCTTGCCTCCCTCGTGCTCACGCATTTTGTAGGCCCTGGTTTTCAAACCTTCGGTTTTACTGAAAATTCATCTCTTGAGTTAGCGATCGCCTTTTCACAGCTTTGATTACAGAAGAGAAATCTTCCCCCAGATTTTTCCAGTGCTCCTGCAGCCAAAAGATGTCGCGTACCATCCCCACTCCGCGTGCATCTACTGTCTCGGTGTCAGCCATGACACCTTGTCCTGCAGTCTCTGCGTGGCCTTCCATCGCAAAGTCCTGGATGACCGTCTTGCATGTTTGCAGCTGGGGAGACTGGAGAAGAGGCTCCCTCTGGTGAAATCAAGAGGCTAGATGGGTGGTTTCCGCAGCTGCGGGATCCACCGAGCAATTGGAGCGCATGCAAGTGTTAGAGGAAGAAGCAACTTGCTCTTCTCGGACCTTCCTCGTTCCACTCAACTTGGGCTCCACCTTCTCAGGTTCCTTCAGGGAATGTGCCAGTCTCTACCTAGCAAGGGGAGACACCTCTGAGCCGCACTCTTCCCGGCCGCCGTAATCGGAGAAGGATCCGAGCAAGTATTCGTCCCGACGGCAGACTCTTGGGACTGAGAGAGTCTCTCAGTCCTTAGAGCATCGCGGTCTCAACCCTCGTTGAGATCGCCGGGCTGCTGGCTTCTCAGACCTGCCGTCGAGCCAGCTGACAGAGGATGAGGTCAAAATCATTATCGACCCAATCAATCCACTGTTGCCAACTCTTTAGAAAGGACTCCGGTCCTTGTCTTCTCCGATGAGGATACCCAGCCTGCTGGAGTCCCCATCGAGGATCTGGTTTCCGACTCCAGGAAGTCACCAGCCCCGCCGGTGTCTCCCAACCAACCAAGTTGGCCTGCCCAATCTCAGTCAAGGTCTAGGACTCCCTCATCCGACAGGCCGATAAAGGACCATAAGCGTTCTAAGAAGAGGCGATGCCATCGGTCGTTCTCGTCCTCCTCGGATGAGGAGAGGCTCCGGTGCAAACTCCGGTGCTACGAGGACCCCATGTGACAGCAGCTAATCCTGTCTGGGCATAAGCCTACCACGGCTTCTTCCCCAGCCATCACTTGGCTTTCGTCTCCTAGACCGAAGCCGACTCCCTTAGAGCCGATCAAACCGGTTCCCCTGCCCGCAGAGCTGGCAAGACCACCTGTTTGGCCCATAATGGTCTCCCCACCAGTTGTGGTGGAAGCACCGCCCAAGTAGCCTGTGGAAGGGGTTCCTTCCAAACAAGATAGACCGGACACTGGACTTTAACAGCATTGGTCGGTCATGGTCACCCCAGACCACCCCCGGAGAGACGAAAGTGACATGGGTCGTAGGCCGTTGTATCCAGATTCGGACATCACCAGTCTTCATTCACATCCAGGGGATGACAATTGGACCACTGGCATAGAGACTGAGGAAGGTCCCTTTTCCTTCCAAGGGATCCTCTGCCTCATCTCTGAGTCTACAGGGATGCCCCTGGACCCCATCCAGAAAAAGGCGGAGTACCCTCTCACCAACATCCTCAAGAGAGGGGATACTCTAGAGGCCTTTCCTGTGGCTGAAGCCATTGTTGGACTGTCCTTAGAACTTTGGCAGTGTCTTGCCTCTTGTCCAGCTCCATCTGCCCACATGGCTTGCAAGTACATGGTGCCCATGAGGTCCCTTGCGGGGTTCACAGAGCATCCTTCGGCTGAGAGCCTGGTGACCGCCTCTGTGTTCAGGCATACTGACAGTTCTGCTGACACTGACTGACCTCCTGATAAAGAGTCCAAGCTCTTGGACCATTCAGCCAGGAAGGTCTATGCGGCTTCCTCCTTGGGTCTTCATCAGGCAAGTTCGGCTGTCAACATGGCACACTTATCTCACATCCTTCTAGGTTCATTAAATGAGGTCCTTCCACATCTCCCCGAGGACATGCAGACCACGGTCAAGCAAGTCCGGGACCAGGGCCGAGCTGTTGCCAAACAGCAGCCCCAGATGACCTTGGACCTTGGGGACTCTTGTGCCTGTTCGATGGCTACCGCAGTTGCCTCTCATCGCAGGGTTTGGCTGAGTCTCTTCTCCTTCTCAGCGGATACCCAGCATAAGTTAGCTGATGTGCCCTTCCTTGGGACCGACTTGTTCAGCCCAGGAGTGGCTGGTCACCTTTAGCATATCGGGCAGTCCAGTGCCACCTTGGACGCCACCTCTGCCAAGAGTTCTTTGGGCAGAAACCAGCAGAGGAAAAAGAAAAAGCCCTTTCGGCATTCTGCCCTTGCAGCTCAGCAGTTCTCCTTCAAAGAGGACAGCAGCAACAGCAGCAGGCTCAAGCTTGGTGCCTTCGGCCCAAGCAGGGTCCCCAACAGGTCCGTAAAGAAAGTCGAGGTTCAGGTCCTGGATCATCCTCCTCCAAGTCTTCTCAGTGATGGAGCGGGGCTGCCATCCCTGCTCCCATCACACCAGCTCTGGGTCCTTGCGTGGGGGGCCGGTTCCACCACTTTCTTTCCGCTTGGTCCATTGTTACCACGGACAGGTGGGTTCTGGAAGTGGTCAGTCAGGGACTGACTCTGGAATTCAAGCAGTACCCTCCAAGCCGAGCCCACGGCCCTCGGGAGGAACAAGTATCCGCTCAGACCCAATCGGCTGTCAGAGCCGACATTGCTCAGCTCCTCCTCAAGGAGGCAGTAGCTCCAGTGGCGGATTCTCCAGCAGACCCAGACTTTGTCTCCAGGTACTTCCTGGTGCCCAAGCGGATGAGAGACTGGTGCCTCCATTCTAAATCTGCACAACCTGAATCAGTATCTCAGGTCACACACCTTTCAGATGGTCACTGGATCTGCAGGACGCGTTCTTTCATGTCCCAATCCATCTGTCCCATCAGTGGTTCCTCCACTTCAGGGTCGAAGAGACCCTATACAAGTTCCGAGCCATGCCATTCGGCCTGTCATCGGCCTCACGGATCTTCACCAAATGCATTGCAGTGGTGGCAACCTATCTCAGGCATCGAGGGGGTGTCAGGATTTACCCCTACCTCGAAGATTGGCTCCTAGAAGGGTCCACCCAACAGGAGGTGGAGAGGTCCAGGGAACTGGCCCTCCAGACCTGCTCTCAACTCAGCCTCCTGATCAACGAGGCTAAGTCGGAACTCGTACCTTCTCAGGTGATGGGCTTTATTGGGGCAGAGCTCGACTCTTATCAAGCCAAGCTCAGCTCCTGGTGGACAAGGCGGAGGTTCTCTCCTCCTTTGCCCAATCATTTCTAGTTGGGCACTTGTGCCCTGACCGGGACTTTCTGCGCCTTCTGGGTTACATGGCGGTGTGCACCTCAGTGTTCCATTGGGTCCGGTTGCACATGCGCCCCCTCCAATGGGACCTGGCCGCCCAGTGGACTCAGCACCATGGTCATTTCGACCAGCTGGTCACTGTAACCCAGAAGATGTGGGACGCTCTCCAATGGTGGACTGCCCCAGACTGGTTGCATGAAGGGATCCCATTTGTCCTCCCCGAGCCAATGGTTGTCCTCATGACCGACGCCTCTCTCATGGGCTGGGGAGCCCACGTGGGGGACGAAAGGGCCCATGGGCTCTGGACCCCCGAGGAGTCCCAATGCCACATCGACCTGTTGGAGCTCAGAGCAGTCAGACTGGCACTGTCAGCTTTCGTTCCTCAGCTCTGGGGTCAAGTGGTTCAAGTCCAGATGGACAATACCACGACCATGTACTACCTCAACAAACAGGATGGCATGCACTCCAATTTGCTGTCAAAGGAGGCGCTCTGCATCTGGACCCTCATGAGCTGGTTGGAGGTGGATCTCCTAGCCATCCATGTGGCAGGAGCCTCGAACCATCTGGCGGATGGTCTCAGCCGCTTAGGCCAGACATCCCACGAGTGGTTTCTCCATCCAGAGGTAGCTTACAGCCATTCTCCCATTGGGGCAAACCGATGGTGGACAGGTTTGCCTCAAGGGGCAAACACCAAGCTGAGGCTGTTTCATGCCCGCCCCCCTCAGCAGGGCCTGCTGCAGTTTGATGCCTTCTCAAGGCCGTGGACCCCAGGCCTCCTCTACGCCTTCCCTCCATTTCCCTTGATCCACAAGGTGCTTCTCAAGGTAAGGAGGGACAATGCGAAGGTGATCCTGGTAGCCCCAGACTGGCCATGCCAGATCTGGTATCCAGATCTCCTCAGCCTCAGCTGCAGGCACCCAGAGCGGCTTTGCACACGCCCGGACCTGATATCACTCAATCAGGGGAAGGTATTCCATCCGGACCTTCAATCCCTGCACCTCACAGCCTGGTACCTGAGCGGCTAGAGTTCCAGGCTTTGGGTCGTCCGATGATGTCTACACCATGGTGGAGGCATCTAGAAAGAAATCAACCAGGAAATTTTATGCCTTCAAAGGGAAAAGGTTTTCCATCTGGTGTCAGGGTAAGGGCCTGGACCCTTTATCCTGTTCTGTGGCTAACATTCTCGACTACCTTTGGTCGCTCTCCACAGGAGGTCTCCGGTCATCGACCATTACGGTGCACCTGGCAGCCATCTCTGCTTACCGGGCACGGGCCGGTCAGCTGACAGTAGCGCAGGAGACAGTGGTCGGGTGCTTATCAAAGGCCTGAATCATATATCCCCTCCAGTGCGTGAACCTCCACCTCCATGGGATCTACTGCTGGTACTGACAAAGCTCATGGGCAAGCCATTTGAACCAATGCACAAGTGTGAGTTGTCATGCTTGTCGTGGAAGACTGCCTTCCTGGTGGCTATTACATCTGCCAGAAGGACAGGGGAGCTCCAGGTGCTTTCCGTGGACTCCCCTTATCTGGTCCTCCACAGGGACAAGGTTGTCCCACCCGAAATTCCTTCCGAAGGTGGTGTCAGAGTTTCACCATAACCAGGTGTTGACTCTGCCGGTACACTACCCTAATTACACCTCGGAGTCTGAATACAGGCTCCATACCCTGGACCTGAGACGTGCTCTCTCCTATTACAAGGAGAGGACGGCGGAAATTCCGGGAGAGGTTCGCCAGCTGTTTGTCACCTACGCTGAAGCCGCTTCTGGCAGACCTGCAGCGAAGTGGACTATTGCAAGATGGATCACATCATGCATAGATCTGTGCTATGAGTTGGTGGGCAAGGAGCTTCAAAGAGGGATAAGAGCTCATTCTACCCACCATACTGCTGCATCAGTGGCTGCTTCCAGGGACATCCCTATCCAGGAAATCTGTTAGGCTACTACCAGGAAGTCAGCAAACACCTTCATCACCCACTACCACATCAACCTTGAGTCACGCCAGGATGCTGGTTTTGGGGCCTTAGTTCTCCAATCTCTGTTCCCTAAGTAGGGAGTGTGCACCTTGCTTCCCTCCTCCCGGAGGACTGCGAGGAGTCTGCCAAAGAGTGTGGATGAACAACATATCCATGCTCCTAGAAGAACAGTTTACTCACCTGTAACAGTAGATCTTCCATGGAATGGTCTCTTGCAGTGAGTCATTACTTCTGGGAGTTCCCAATAAGTGGCGCTCTATCACGGCAGTTGTCTTCTAGCAATCTCCACACCAGGGACCACCCACACGACCTCACTTCCTGGGCTGTGCCTATAAGAATGGGTGTTCCCTGGTAGTCTCCATTTATTTTCCCACCAGCTTCAGCTCTCACAGCAGCTTGCTCTTCTGTCAGCAGTCTACGACATGGATTGAACCCATAGCTTGGTGTGTATGGCTTCATGCACGGCACCGTATTCCTGTGCTCGACCCAGAGCTTTACAATGGTTGTTTCTGTTACAGAATCAGGATACTTGATTAAAGGGCTCAGAAACCTCTGAGTCCTCTTCAAGAAGCAGATTAGGGAAGGAAACACCTTAACCTAAAGCCCTGCCTGACCACCCTACAATGGTCATATCTCCTAAACATGGATCATCAAGAAAATATTCTTCGACGACGGGCACTATCCCCCCGTCAATGGTAGGCACTTCATCAAAAGAACACAGAAGTTCAACTTCTCACAGAAAGGAACGTTCATCATGGATGGGACATCACACCTCAGCTCCCCCGTCGACGACAGGTTTTGCAGCATTCATCATCGATGGGGCACACTCCCTCATTGATGAGAGGAATCTACAAGTCATCCTCATCGATGAGAACACCTCCTCCATCAACGGAGCACACTCTACAAGCTTCATCGTCGATGGAGCACGTCCCTGCTGTTCTATCATCGACGAGGTGCATCCCACCATCGACGGAGCATGCACTGACTTCCCCATCGTCAACGAGGAGTATTCCCCTGTCAACGTTGCATGCATTCACTTGTCCATCAAGAATACACATTACTCCATCGATGGGGCATGCTCATATTCCTCTCCCGTCGACGGGACTGATCCCACCATCGACGGAGCAGCCCCTGCTTCATAGAACAGCACCTTTACCAGCATATAATACATTTAAGGAAGATCCTTATAAGACTTTAACCATGAAATATTTTATAAAAAAGCATCAAAGGATACTTATGAGGCTGCATCACCACAAAATAAGTAAGCATTAATGCCCGACGAAGGAGGCTTCTACTGGAGAATTAATGCATGGTTTGGAGTAGTGGGTGGGCTGTGGCATGAGGCCTTGGCCGAGTTCCTACAATCACCCAACCATGCATTAATTCCCCAGTAGAAGCCGACTCCAGAGGGCATTAATGCTTTCTTAACACGGGAATACTTGCGTTGTTTCCATTTTTACTGTTCAGCTTTGTGTCGGCGCCGTGAGATCCTGCGTTTTCGCCATGATGTGTGTTCTGTTTGCTGCTGCGACAGGTAGTGGTGCTAGAGCCTGACCCGGTGACCCCGTGATTAATAGTTGGAGCGGGAATTAATTACTGCTCCAACTTTGATCATGAGGTCTGTTTTGTCGAATGACGTTGCCTTATTTTGGGTTTCTGTTGTTTGCTGTGTTACAAAGGATCTTATACTACGGAATGCAGAGGCAAACCAGCCTCATTTGCACTCATGCATGGTGCTCGGCCACCTGTTCGTGTTGAACAAAATTTTCAAAGACTTTCTAGATCACATTATCAGGAGGCTCAAATTGATCCTCCAATTACAAGCGCACATGGCTTAGAACCCGCAGATGTGGCAATTCCATCCTCATAAGTGCCAAACATAGAAGAAATTATAAACAAAGTGTTGAATTCTATGGGGTTTGATTACACACCTAATTCATTAAAGAACTCTCAGTCACAGACTGTGTCTCCGTCTCCATCAAAACAGGCACGCACCGAGCTTGATCGCTCGTCATTCCTGCCTCCTCATGAATATTCTGAGGCATATTGGTCAGATTCTCATATAATTTTGGAACCTTCCAAAGACCTGAATTATGAGGGTTCCCCTACTAGAAGAGGATCTCAGTCCCCATATTCTGTACCGTCATACTGGGATGAAGAAATACTACAACCACTAAAGGTCATCTCCCCACCGGATGACCTCTTATTCCCAGAAATGATGTTACAAATACAAAAAACAATGGGGTTTACCACAACAGAACAAGATACATTAAGGAAAGATATGGCAGAATATCTTGACATCCCAGAACTACCTATCCAGGCAGTCCCTCCTTCAAACAACATGAAGTCTTGCTATATTCTGACATATGCAGTGAGTCCCAACCTTCGAACTGCCCCGGAGATGAAAGAGTTAACTTTCCATGCCAGGCATGGAACGCTGAGCTCGAGCTCGGTTGAGACTCTGTCTGTTCTTCTTCAAACTCAAACCATCAGATTCTTTACTCCGCCTCACTGAACAGTCGCTCCAGAGATTTCTCCTTCTGCTCGGTTCATTTTTGTCGGTTAAAGTACCGCTTTTCTCGGTTTCGACCGAATTTAAACCGCAACCTGTCGGTTCAGTCTCTGTCTGTGGTATTTGTGAGTACTACATAGGTTTTACATTCATTTACACATTGTCAGGCTCTGATACGGAGTTCCTTACCCAACAATACAGCCACGTTGGGGTAGTGCAGGCTGCAGCCCGTGACAATTCCCTTGGCTTCACACCCCCCCAGACAAGGACTCCAAGAGGATTGATGCCATGGCAAAGAAACAGTACATGGCAGCATCCTTGGGACTCAGACAGGCAAATTATATGGCTTATGTTGCTAGATATCAGAAATCCAGATGGGACACTGTCATGGCTCTAGCAAAACAGGTCCCTGGCCAGCTTGCCAAGGAGCTGGAGCAGGTGGCTGCTGATGGTATTGAGGCATCCAAGGTGCAATTCCATGCTGCAGTGGACTCAAATGATGTGTCATCAAGAGTCATGGCTACATCTGTGGCACTTCAAAGAATGGCTTGGCTCAGATGTACTGGCCTGTCACAGGATACCCAGACTAAGGCCATGGATTTTCCTGTTGTGGTTAATTCCCTGTTTGAGGAGCAGGCAGAGAATTACATGAAGAAAATGGATGAGTATAGGACCACCTATAGGAGTGCACAGGCCAAGGAAAGGCAGGCCACTCCTCAAAGGCAGCTTCCCAGGGGCAGGCCTTTTCATAGCCCTTTTTACCAAGCCCAGGCCTCCTTTTCTGCTTATGCCCAGAGGGTGTTCTTTAGAGGGAGAGGCAGATGGGGTACAAGCAGGCCTGCTTCCACCCCTCAGCCCAAAGCCTCTGCCAAGCAGGCATCCTGATGGGATTGCCAGAGCCGATTCTCAGCTACCTGTAGGGGGCAGGCTGGCTTACTTTGTCCAGGACTGGGAGTCTCTGACATCAGACAAATGGGTCCTGGAGGTAGTAAGCCAGGGACTGGTTATCAGTTTCAAAAAGTTTCCAAAGATGAGAACCAGATCCTTTCCACCTGCAAATCCATCAGAGGCACTTGCCTTAGAGGCAGAGGTCTCTTCCCTCCTAGCTCTCAGAGCTGTGGAAAGGGTTCCACCCTTACATCAGGGCAAAGGATTGTATTCCAGGTACTTCCTTACCCCAAAAAAAAGACAGGAGAATGGCGGCCCATCCTGGATCTCAGATACTTAAACAAGCACCTTTTAAAACCAAAATTCAAAATGGTGACTCTGGGAATTATTCTACCCTCTCTAAGGCCAGGGGACTGTCTAGTGTCCCTGGACCTCAAGGATGCCTACTTCCATATTCTCATCAGACGCTCCCATTGAAAGTACCTCAGGTTCGAGCTGCCCTCAGGCCATTACCAGTTCAGATCAATGCCCTTTGGCCTCACCTCTGCTCCAAAGGTATTCACAAAATGCTGGCAGTAGTAGTTGCTTCTCTAAGAAGGCAGAAAATTGCCATTTTCCCTTACCTGGACGACTGGCTCAAAGTAGGCCAGTCCCCAGACCAAGTCAAGTTACACTTACAGATAACTCAGCAACTGCTCACTTCTTTGGGTTTCCTCCTAAATCTCTCAAAGTCAGTTCTAGAGCCTGTCCAGCTCCTCACCTTCATAGGTGCAGAGCTAGACACAGAGAAGGCCAGAGCCTTCCTTCCCCCTGGACAGGGCAAGGACCCTGGTCTCTCTGGCCTCCTCATTCACCCTGCAGGTGTCTCGACCAGCAAGGCATTTTCTACAGCTCCTGGGACACATGGCTTCTTCTACAGCAGTAGTGCAGGGAGCAAGATTTCATATCAGGGACATTCAGTTCCATTTGAGAGCCTTTTGGTCTCAAAGGAAGGACCCTCTGACCAAACTGATCCCAGTAACTCGAACCCTGATCCAGGCCCTACAGTGGTGGCAAGATCAGAACAATTTGAGACAAGGGGTTCCCTTTGTCACCTAGTCTCACTCTTTAATCCTTACTACAGATGCCTCCCTCTTGGGATGGGGGGGCTCACATGGGCGACCTCACCACCCAGGGGTTGTGGTCCCCTCAGGAATCTCTGCTCCATATCAATCTGTTGGAGCTCATAGCAGTATTTCTAGCACTTCAATCTTTTTCCAAATCTGTTCAGAACAAAGTTGTACAGGTCAGAACAGACACCACCACCACAATGTGGTACATCAACAAGCAAGGAGGCACACGGTCTATGGCCTTGTGCACCGAAGCAATGAAGTTGTGGTCTTTGGCTTACTCCCTGAACACCTCCCTCACGGCAATTCACCTACCAGGAAAGGACAATGTCCTGGCAGATGCTCTCAGCAGGATTTCCCAGGGCCATCACGAATGGTCACTGGATCCCCTGGTCTTGGAAGTTATTTTTTCCAGACGGGGCACCCCGCAGATAGATCTTTTTGCAGCCCCAGACAATCACCAACTTCCTCTTTTTTGCTGCAGACCCCCAGTGTTGGGCTCAGTCCCCCTGGATGCCTTAGTACTCAATTGGGAAGGGAAGTTTCTCTATGCTTTTCCCCCTTTCCCTCTCCTGTTCAAAGTGCTAGTCAAAATCAGATCTCAACCCTGCAAGATGATCCTGATTGCTCCAGACTGGGCCAGACAGCCCTGGTATCCACTCCTACTGTCCTTAGCAGTCCATCTTCCCTGTGTCTTCCCAGGAATTACAACCTGTTAACCTGTGTGCTCAGGGAGGGTTTGGTACCGAACCTCAAATCTCTCTCAGTCTCAAGGCCTGGTTCTTGAAGAGTTAGAGTTTGCTGACTTACACCTCTCCCAGGGTGTAATGGATATCCTGAAGGCTTCTAGAAAACCTTCCACCAGGGCTACTTATAATTCTAAAGGGAAAAGATTTTTCCATATGGTGCTCTGGGAAGCATGTTTCCCCAGAATCTGCTGATCTGCCCACAGTCCTTGATTATATGATCCACTTAAATAGCTTGGGGCTGAGACCAGCTACACTGAAAGTACATCTGGCAGCTGTGTCTGCTTTTATTTCAGCAGGTAAGCCCTGATCTCTCTCAGCTCACCCTGTTTTCTCCAAGTTTTTCAAGGGATTGCTTCACACCAACCCTCCATTCAGGGACCCTGCCCCTGCCTGGGACCTCACTGTTTGCATTGCTCAGCTTATGCAACCCCTTTTTGAACCTTTATCTTCAGCAGAGCTTAAGTACTTGACTTGGAAAACTGTGTTTCTGGTAGCCATCACTTCTGCTAGACGCATAAGTGAATTACAAGCTTTGTCAGTGAAGCCTGATTTTATCTCCTTTCATAGAGATAAGGTGGTCCTTAGGACTAACAGGAAGTTCTTGCCTAAGGTGGTTTCAGATTTCCACCTTAATCAATCTATGTCTCTTCCTGTGTACTTCACTGACCATTCCTCCTCTGGAGAGAGGAGACTGCACAGTCTAGATGTCAAAAGAGCCCTTAGTTACTACATAGAGCGTACCAAGGGTCACAGGTTTGACTCCCTCCAACTGTTTCTCACTTATGGTGAGGTTGGTAAAGGGAAAC
Source organism: Neoceratodus forsteri (assembly GCA_016271365.2). Classification (NCBI taxonomy): domain Eukaryota; kingdom Metazoa; phylum Chordata; order Ceratodontiformes; family Ceratodontidae; genus Neoceratodus; species Neoceratodus forsteri. The sequence continues at coordinate 613,905,488 of CM057450.1, read as the reverse complement.
CTGCCACTAAAAGATCCATTGCCAGGTGGATTGTCTCCTGTATCCAATTTTGCTATGAAAAGCTGGGTTAGGTTCCTCCCTCAGGCCTGAGGGCTCACTCTACCAGAGGTACAGCTGCTTCCCTGGCGGCTGCCAGGGACATCCCTATTCTAGAGATATGTCAAGCAGCTACCTGGAAAACAGTTCACGCTTTTACCAAGCATTACTCCCTGGACATCCAGGCTAGGAGTGATGCTCGGTTTGCACAGCCAGCTTCAGAGCCTATTCCTAAGTAGGTTCTGTCCCTCCTCCATGGAGGTACTGCTTGGTAGTTCAGAGTATAAACAGAATATAGCAAGATCTGATATTGTTTGGAAGAAAAATTACCTTAGTAATGTTGTTTTCTAATGGAGTCTTGCTATATCTGACCTCTCCTGCCTGCCCCTCTCAGAACCTCTGTTTTGGGATGTGGGTGGGCAGTGCAGTGTTGGCACGTAGTAGGTGCCCACCCTTTGTTTCACCCCTTCTTTTTGGGGTGAGTGGGTGTTGTGTTTTCATTTTTGGGTCTCCTGACTTGAGTCTTTGTGTTGGGACCAAAAATGTGTTTTATGTTTAGTAGCCAGTTGGCTAGTGTAGGTTTACAGCTTCCACACAGGACCTTAGTGAGTTTAGCTTGTAAAGATCTGACGGTTTGAGTTTGAAGAGCAACAGACAGAGTCTCAACCGAGCTCGAGCTCAGTGTTCCATGCCTGGCATGGAAAGTTAACTCTTTCATCTCCGGGGCAGTTCGAAGGTTGGGACTCACTGCATATGTCAGAATATAGCAAGACTCCATTAGAAGAAACAACATTACTAAGGTGAGTAATTTTTTCTTTTATACCAACATTCAGAAATGCAATTACGAAGCATGGAGTCAACCCATAGCTGCACAGGAGCTACCTAGAACAACACACAAGCTTTATCAGGCTCCTCTTGATTATCAATATTTAATAAATACTCCCACTGTGGATTCTGTGGTTATTGCAGCCACTCACGACCACGCTGGCAGTCCTAAGCATACGAGTACATTACCTCCCAAAAAAGAATCAAGACGTTTTGATTATGTGGGGAAGAAAGTGTTTGCTCTAAATACACTTAATATTAGAATACTTGACTATATGGGACATATGCTGACATTTCAGCATACAGTGGGTACTTCTGCTGGGGACATCATAAGTAGACTACCTACAACCCCTGAAAAAGAGCAACTCATATCAATGATAAACACACTTACTTCCCTCTCTTGACATTTTTTAAGATCAGGATTCGACATTGCCGACACTTCAGCTAGAGCCTTCACAGTCGGTATTCTTATACGCCGTCAGGCATGGCTCCAACTCTCAGGGCTAGCACCTGATATTCAGTGAAAAGTGGCTAATGCCCTTTTTTTCTGGTGACCATCTCTTTAGTCCAGGGGCACAAACAATATTAGACAACCTACAAGCCTCAGGCAGACAAGTAAAAACAGTACAATATATGTACAATAAACCATGCCCTCAGTATACTTCTTCATACAAAACTGGAAATTACTGTAACAAAAGAGGAAGCTTCAGAGGCAAAGAACGAATGACAAAGAACAACTCTAAACCAACCCAGAACCACCCCTTAGGACAGCTGGGTGCCTCTTCCTCTCATTAAAAAACCCCAGACTACGCCCCGGTCTCCTCTTCTAGGCCTCGGAGACCTTTTTCTTGGGCTTCAATTCTGAATTATACTGAGGCCTTCCCAATAAGGTTTTATACATCTAGACACTTTTCTGAGGTGTCACTGTACAGACCATTACAGTCACTTCATTGTGATGCCTCTCGGCCTGTTGTGCACTGGACTCTCTTGTCCCTCCCACGAACAGAGCCTACCAATCACATGCTGAGAAAATGGTATTTACTGAAGAATATACTATATATCTTTTTCTGTTGGTCCTTGAGAGACCATGTTCATAATTATAATTTACATAAGAAATGGACCTTGTACTTGTAAAAATACACAAGGCTGAGTATTATTATGGTCCATCCAAATGGCATATAACTGCTTGGGAATCTCCCAGAAGTAATGACTTACTGCAAGAGACCATTCTGTGGAAGATAGATCAGTTATGCAAAGACTTTTGCCGTAACAGTAGATCTTCTAGGAATGTCTCTTGCAGTAAGTAGCTTCCCTCCCTCCCTCCGACCCCCTGCCATTCTGTAACAGGGAAAACAAGACAGGGTTGGGAGGCATTGGTACCTCGGTCCCTCGCCTCTATGAGCTGAAACCGGCAGGGAACAGAGACTACCAAGGACCACCCACTCTTATAGGCACAGCCCAGAAAGTGAGGTCATGTGGGTGGTCCTTGGTGTGGAGACTGCTAGAAGAGAACTGCCGTGTTACAGCGCCACCTATCGGGAACTCCCAGAAGTAATGAGTTACTGCAAGAGACATTCCTAAAAGATCTACTGTTACGGCAAAAGTCTTTGCATAACTGATCTTTCTAGAAGTGGTGTATGTTGTTCATCCACATGGACCCACCCTACCCACCCGGCTGTGGACGCACACAAACTGGCTTCCAGCGGGCTAAGATCTGGCATCATGGGGCGGAGCCGAGTTATATACTACCCAGATGGGTGGGAGGAGCCAGCTTGAAGACTTCTGGTGATCCTTAAAGGGGAAGGGACATGCCAAAGAGTGTGAATGAACAACATATACCCCTCCTAGAACTACTGTTACAGGTAAGTAACCTGTTCTTACTCACCTGTAACGGTAGTTCTAGGAGTGGTATATGTTGTTCATCCACAAGGACCCACCCAACCTCCCTGGCTGTGGACGCACAACACCTGGCTTCCAGCGGGCTAAGATCTGGCATCATGGGGCGGAGCTGAGGTATATACCACCCGGGTGGATTGGAGGAGCCAGCTTGAAGACTTCTGGCTGATCTTAAAGTGGAAGGGGACATGCCAATGAGTGTGGATAAACAACATATACCACTCCTAGAACTACTGTTACAGGTGAGTAACCTTTTCTTTTTCTAGGGCAGGTCGGCCTCCGATGCATCGGTGTCCCTGCGGCCAGCAGTACTCAGTCTCGGACCAACATGACCGGTGCCTCACCTGCTTGGGACCGGACCACGATATGGGCAGATGTGATGTCTGTTTCTCCATGGATCACCAAGTTCTGGAGTTGCACACACTTAAAGTCGTCTGTATGCCGCCGACTTTCTGGGGACAGGCGTATACTTGGGTCAACAAGAGCAGGTTTCTCTGTCCTTCCTCTGGGTCCCCTCCTGGTCCTATACGATCTGTGGAAGAGGGGGTTTTCGCCTCTTCCAGCCTTGCCTCGGTGGGAACCCCTCTCACGGTGATGGAGACCTAGTCTGGTTCCCTTGGGGACTGGGCGGGAGGCACCATCCAGGCAATCGCCTCTTTGGAGGCTAAGGCTCCCCCGGCATCACACTCTGGGGCCTCTGGGCCCAGACTGGCACCTTCCTCGGTGCCACCTGCTGGCGCCACCTCTCACTCTGGTGCCACTTGCAGCGCTGGGGATTGGGGCAGTGCGGGGCCAGCCTCCGGCACCACTTCTGGCTCCAGTGCAGTTTGAGGTGCCGGGGATAGGGCACCGCCAGAATGGTTCACAGCACCATTCATGGTATCACAATTGAGGGATCGAGGGGTCATCTGGATCTGAGCCTCCTCTGAGGACGATGACTCAGAGGCTGACCCGGACTGGCTCCCATATTCCTCAGAAGCCTCTGATTCCTCTAAATCCAGCACTTTGGCCCCCACTCTGCCCCCTCCTGGGAAGCAGACAGCTCTCCCTGGTACCAGGGTCAGTGGCACCAACCAGTCCTCAGGTGCCCAGGTGGGCACCACAAGACAGCCCAGCATCAGTGACCTGTCTGCCCCCTCGGGAGGTGTAGCCCTCCTAGGGTAGTTCTAGCTAGCCCAACTTCTAGATGGGCTGGGGCATCCCAGGCAGGGGAGGGTGCTTCACCCCCAGCTGTCTCCCAGGAGTCGATTATGGGGTGCCAGCTGCCTAGGCTAGTGGTGAGGAAGAGAGCTCTCTCGGAGTCCGAGGGGTTGAGAGGACTTGTTTTGCCTCAGTGGCCTCCCCTGGGAACCTGCAGGGGTTCAGGGTGGAGCCATAGTGCTGGGCCAGTCTTCTCCCCCAAGGTCCCTCCAGGAGGGACATCTTCTTTTGAGGCTAGGGGCCACCCTTTTGGGCTCATGCGGCTCCAGTCGCCTCGCGAGGGAAATTCTTCTGTCGGGCTCAGCTCTGGCCGTTCCAGCTCAGTTGAGCAGCCTTTGTCTGCAGGGACCCCCGGGTCTCCTCCTTTGAGGTCTACTGCCGGGAAGAGGCCATGCCCCTCCTCAGAAGTGCCTGGCCCCCTTGCCTCTGCCAACCCCTCCCTCTTTCCCAGGTTTCTCTGGTTCTATAGGACCCCTTACCTGGGAACAGTTTAGGACCATGGCTGCACTGTACCCTGCCTACTACCAAGCCATGGATGAACAGGTGTTCCACCGTTCTCCAGTGCAGCTGGACCCTAACTCTCCGAGCTCGTCGTCTCCCTCCTCTAAGGGAGAGGAGCCCTCCGTCCATCTTTCCCCAGTAGCTGATCTCTCCAGTTATCAGCACTTCCTGTTGGGCTTGCTCGATGAGCTCCACATTCCCACCCTAGGTGAACGTAATCCAGACCGGTCAGCGTGTGCCTTCTTAGGTGAATTCAGCATGTCTAACCTCTTGGTTCCCACTTGGCCTACTCCCTTCCGGGAGGCGTTGTACCTGGTATGGTAACGTCCCTTTTCCCCAGCTCCAGCCCTGAGGGACCTTCACCATCGGTATTGCACCCCCCCTGGGGCCTTCAGGAACTCTGCCTCACCCTCCTTCGGGTGTGACGCTCCTGGACCACCCCCTCTAGGCATAGAAGCCCGAGCTGTGACCGACCCCTGGATTCTGACTCACCTGAGTTTGATTTTTGGGGCAGGAGAACTTTCTCCTCGGCACGTCTCTTGCTTTGTATGTCAGCGCATCAGGCCCACCATGCTACCTACAACAGGCATGTGTGGTTGCAGCTAGGCCAGGTTCTAGCCTCTCTGCCTGATACGGAGGCAACCAGACAAGCCATTGTCCTCTCTGCACAAGGCCTGGAGCCTGCAAGGCACCAAGCAAGGACATCGTAAGATGCCAGTGAGGTGGCTTCCAGGCTAGCGGGGACAGCGATCTGCATCAGGCGGTCGGAGTGGCTTCGTTTCTCCCGGTTGTCACCCCTGGTCTGGCATAGGGTGACTTTCTCCGCCATCTGGAGAACCCATCCTTTCTCCTGTAGAGTGAGGCGAGAGCTTCAGGGGCACCTTCCCTCTCCTGCAAGGAGATCCTCGCCTCACCCAGGCCTGCGGGGGTTCTCTCCTCCGGTGTTCTTCCCCCACTGGCAGCTAAGGGATGCCATCCCTTAGGGAGGTTCTGGTCCCCCTTTGTGGGGCTCAGTACTCACTCAACAGTGATGAATGGTAACGATTGACACAGATAAGATATGAAAATGAAGTGCCTACTGTAATTCTTGATCTTTCTGTGTATCATCACCATTCATCACTGAATCCCACCCTCCTTCCCCTCTCAGGCCTCAGTCTCTGGGCGATTTTCTCCCTCCCTGTTTGTCCCCCATTTGGATCTTGGTTCTTTTTCCAGAACCTCCTACCCCCTTCCCTTTGGGGTCGGGGTTTTTTTCTCCTCTGGATGGGCAGACAGGGAAGGTTTTCTGCTGTGGGGAATCGCCAGAGACCCCTCTCAGCCCGGGTAGCTCTTGGGGTTCTCCGGCTCCCTCTTGTGCCTTGGGGGAGTCTGGTTACAAGAGGGGGGCCCTGGTGATTCCCTCAGTTGTCCTCCATTGGTTCCTTTTTCTTCTTTTCTGGAGAAGTTGGTATTCCCCCAACGGTTCTCCCTCTGGAGGTACCTCCCTCCCTTCCCAGTGATTAAGTTTCTGTCCCCTGGAGTTATTCTTCAGGACCCTTTTAGGCAGCAATTCTGCCTCAATTATTTTACAGGAGGGGAAGACACTGACCAGTTCTTAGTCCTCTGACCTGCTTCTACCCCTCTAAATGAGTGGCACTCTCTCCAAGCCTTGGCTTCTTCTCTGACTGTCTGTTGACCTGTGGCATGGCTTCTCCAGAGCAGTCTAGGGCAATGTTTCGGGAGGAGGGTCTCCTCTTCCTCCTCATTTCTCTATTTTCCTACCCCTTCCTTTCCACCCATTCATTTTTGCCCAGAGATTGGGGCCCTACTTTTCCAATCCCTTAGGCTTCCTCCTTTCCTGTCCTCGGCATATTCCTTTCAGTTTTACATCCTTTCCTTTTTCTGTCTCTCAGGCTCCATTGCCCACCTTCCCAACCCTCCTTATTTTCTGTCTCTCTCCGGCTGCAGAACTGGGGCTGATGAGGTGTCGACGATGGTTACTGACCAACCCGCAAGTGCCATGTAGTACGTCAGCCTCGAGGGTGGCACCGTCTCAACGTCGACACTTCCTCTAGCAAAAAAAAAAAAAAAAGCTCCTGCGGGGTCTTGATGCTCTGGCTCATTACCTAACAGTGATGAATGGTGAAGATACACAGAAAGATCAAGAATTATGGTAGATATGTAATTTTCATTTCTTCTGCATGTTTCTGACAGTAAACAGCACAAAATATATATTTTTTTCATGGTGGGCGTGGCATGGCAGTGGGAACTTTAAGAAACTTCAAGACGTTCAGGAATGAAAGAAAATGAAATGAAAAATGTGTATCTTGATGTTTTTGACAGATGGAACCTTGTTACTGAAAAATGTGTATGGTTACGAACAAATGCTGCTGCTTTAAGTCACTCCAATTTTAATCAGCCCCATTATTTTTTTATGGTTGGTGCTGTGGCAGGCTTTACACAAGCATTATGTCTGGTACTGCCCAATTTAGGACTTGTTACTATGATAACAAAAGTTCAACTCTGGTCCCCCCCCCCCAGCTCACCCCTCTCGCGTGGAGGGGCTCAGTACCAAGTACAAAGCACTAAACTGTTGGTCAGTCATGTGGACGGGCCTGTAAGGTTAGGCTTGCATGTATGAGGTCTCCTCCTGGTCCTGCATGGCATTTGGCTCCTGAGGCTAACTGACTGACCTTGTCATTGAATAACAAAAAAAGACGCATATTATTCGGCTTCCCACCATTCAGTCTTGAGGCTGCTAATGCTAGATGTTGGGGAGCCACTGCTACTGCCTCAATCTTCTTCCACTACGGGGACGGATTCAGCCACCATACCCTCTACATCATTTGGACCAGGTCCATTGTGTTCTCCCCCCACCTTTGCCTAAGGGCAAGGTTTCGGAGGACCAGTTTGGCAAGTAAATGACCCTCATGGAACAATGGCTGTGTTGCAAGATGACTGTGCTGGCATCTGTGCCATTCCAGCCTCTGCACCATCAGTGGCACCGTTTTTCTGTAACATCTTCTACCTTGTTAAATTTCAAATAGGAATATAATCTAGATGTCATAGATGTTTTAGGGTTGAAGATTATGAAGACACACTTCTTTATGAGGAACCAGTCCCTCGACAAGAGCAGCATCCTTCACGTGCCCCCCTAGGGGGATCTTTCCTTCCCCATACTGCTCAAAACATGCAGAAAACACTTAAAGTTTGAGACAGTGCTGTTGGATGAAACCAAAAAGGTTTAACTGGAATATTTAAATAAAAACTTGGACAGTGATGGCAGAAATAGACCATAGTCCAGTATACCCTTAATACCCTTTCATACCCAGAGACCTGTTGTCAATATGTTTTTTTTGTCCATACCAACACCCCCATGTTCCCTACCTTATTGCTAACCCCGTGAGTAAATACTAAGCCCTGAACTCTGTCAGCTGTGCCTGAAGCTATTAATGATTTCCCTACTGACCCCTCCCCACTAGCTTCTACTCCTGTCCCCATGTTCTGGATCCACTATTCCTGTTGAATGGTTCTTCATAGTTTATCATGTTCATTCCTTACAGGAACTTGAAGGTGTCTGTCATATCGCCCCTTTCTTCTGGTCTCCAGCAAGTACATGTTCCACTGAACTAAGAAACTGATATGTCATATTGCAAGAAGATGAGGTAAGAGAGTCCTTGGAGAATATTTGCACTGACAAGGTCACTGGACATGCAGAAGCGAACACAGAGAAGGGGAAGGTCAAACCTAGTTAGAGCTGTCAGCCAAAGAACAGTAGCTGCAAGATAGTTCAAACAGAAATAGTTTGTAGAGACACTGTGCTACTAGGGGACTCAATATTGAAATACACAGATACAGTGATCTGTAGGGGAAGGAAAGAACACTGCATGGTAGCCTCACTATCTGGTGCAAAAGTCCAGGATATCAGGCATAATTTGGATGGATTATTACAGGAGCATCTAACCCTATTACAGTACTTCACTTAGGTACAAATGATGGAAAAACAAACAATTGGATATCCAGAGGGACTTCGAAGAGTTGAGGAGAATGTTGAGATAGAAAATGTGAAGTGATAGTCTCCAAAATACTACTGGTACCAAGAGCAAGCAGAACTAGGACAAGGGATATCTCTCAGTTAAATGGCTGAGAAGATGGTATCTGCGAGAAGGGTTTACTTTCCTAAATAACAGAGGGAAGTTCAGCTATCTAAATTTATATGGAAGAGATGGGCCACATTTGAACAGACATGGCTTTTGGCTGTTAGTAGAATCAGACACACCATAGAGAAAGCTTTAAACTAACTACTGAGGGGAAAGGGGGTGGGGAGTCATTTTCCAATAACAGTGTGGGAACTGTAATGAAGTATACAAGAAATATAATGAGGGAAGGAAATGTTTGCTTCTCAATGCCAGAAGTTTGAGTAATAAAAAGGAGGAACTTGAGAATGTACTATTCAAGGAGGGTATTCAGATTTGTGCCAGTACAGAAATGTGATGGAATAAAGAAGATATGTGGGGCCGGGATATACAAAGTTATAGACTATAAAGAAAGAATTAATAGAAGTGGAGGAGGGGTAGCAATGTATGTGTTGGAAGAGATTACTCCAAAAGAGCTGGAATGGGATAATGATTGTCAACTTAAACTGATATGGCTTAAGATGTTCCCTACTTCGAGGGTGTCTCTTGCAGCAGGCCACACCCATAGGACTTAGCTACCAGGCACTAGGACCACACAGAAAACTTTCTAGCTAGCAGTCTGCTCTGTAGCCTCCTCCGTTCTTTTCCCACCATCAACCAATGCACATTGGGCCTCTGGAACCTGCCACAGCTTCAGTCGACCACCATTTTTGCATGCTTTTAGCATCTTTTATATTTCTCACAGTGGTTCCCTTTCGTTATTTTCCCCTTGTAGGTCTTCTAAACTGACTTAGACCTAGGATCACTCCAAAACAGTGTGCCTGCGGAAAACAACTCCCAGAGAAAGACAGCCATTCTGCTTGTGTCTGCTACCTAGGCCCAGATCACGACATCCAAGCCTGCCAGATCTGCCAGGAATTCAACCAGGCCACCCAGAGACATGCCAGCAGACCTTAGAGAACTTTCTCCTACAGCAGTGACACCTCCATGGAACGGGAGCTGCAGGGCAGAAACTACTCTTGTCTCCCTGGCCCAGTCCTCTGGCCTCCAGTCCTCGAAGTCCCAGGACAAGTCCACTGACAAACACAAGCACCGGGATAGGCTTTGGCCCTCCGCTTCCTCCTGGTCACCCCAACATTCGAATGCCAAGGAGCCTTCTTCCTCAGTGGGATCGGCCTCATCTGCTGCACATGCCTTCTCACCTACGGGGCTACCGACAGCCCCCCCCCCACCACTATTACAGTTTCTGGCAGAGACCTTTTGGGTTAAGGCTTGCTCCTGGCCCCCCTGCTGTTTAGGCCCTTGCTGACTATGGGCTCACAGCATGCTGGCTCTCCTAGCGTATTTTCAGTTGGCGTGGGTTTGGTAGAAGCCGGGCTTTCTTCTGACTCCTGCCCACCACCCACAGCTCCTGTGTCATCTCCCTTTCAGGGTCTGCTGCCCAGTCTCCGGGCTGGTGCCTCCCTAGGCCTAAGCCCTCCACCCTTTTGCCTATCAGAGCTTCTCCCTCGCTGGCACTTATATCACCTCAGTTGGTGCCTGTGGGACCTTCGACGGCCTTGTCTCTTCCACCATCCGTTGGGCCCTCGTCATTCTTGCCTCAGCCACCACTTGTCGGGCATGCGCCCATCTATCCTCAGCAGACACCTGTCTGCCCTGCACTGGTCTTCCCTCAGCCAGTGCCTGCAGGGCCTATATCGCTTTACCCTCAGCTGGCAGCCGCAGGACCAGTGCCAGCCTAACCTTATCTGGTGCCTGCTGGATAGACGCTGGTCACTGTTGATATGCAAGGCCTACTCGCATCCCTCTGGGATATCATGGGATCACAGGTTCCCTCTCCTCGAGGTCCCGCACCTCCAGCTCCCCAGGGGCAGCCACTCCAGTCCTCCCATGACTGACCCTGCCAACTAGGCTGGCTAATACCCCCAGTGGCCCACAGACAAGGGGGATGAGTACCACCCAGACCTCCATTTGCCTGACAAGGACAACAATCGGGACAGAGATGAAGGGGACGACTGTGACATCAGCGGCATGCCTACCCTTTCTACAGGCTCCTCAGAAAGGCAAAAGACCCCTAAGTGTGCCCCAAGTCCCCACCAGATGACCCCACCTTTATAGCTGTTACGAGGCATATTCAGGAGGCCATGGGGTTTGAGACAGAGGAGCAGGACCTGGAGCGGCACCAGCTCACCACTTACCTTTGCCAGCTGGAGACTTCTCTGTTGGTGGTCCCCCCCACCCCCTCATAGACACCTATGAGGATGCCACCATGTTTGACTGGCTTCGGCCCAGTCTGGTTCCTAGCCATGTTGAAAAAGACCATAGGCTGTACCATGTTCCAGCCGGGAAATCGTTTCTTGGAGAACAGGCGCAGGTGGACTCTGTGATGATGTCAATCACGAATGCCCCTTTTAGAGGGTACACATTGGCGGAGATGTTGAAGATATCCTTGCCCACCTACAGGTGTCTGGACACACCTTGAGGTCAGTCTATTCTATGTATTGTATGCAGCCCAAGTCCAGGCAGAGGGCACTCTTTCGTTGAGCTCCCCACAGGTAGACCAGAGTGTCAGCCAAGCCTCAGGGAAAGAGGCAGATGATGGTGGCTGCCCTGCCCACCCCACCCCTTCCGCCAGCAAGAGTTCTCAGGGAGGTCCCGCAGCCCTGGCTGTGGCTGCCCGCCCTTCCTGACTCCTTGCCGGACCCTCTTCCTCCAGAAAAGCAAGAGGTGGTCATACGGGATTGTTTCTCCCTCCATCTGGACAGGTGGAGAAAGATCACTTCAGACAACTGGGTGCTGCAGCTCGTAGATCATGGACACTCCTTGGAACTTTTGGAGTGGCCTCAGGACAAAACCCCCTAGTTCTGTCCTCTTACCGTCCAGGTTGTGTCCCTCTGAATTTGGACAAAATCCATGTCCTGCTTTGCAAAAGGGCCATAGAACCTGTTCTGCAGTCCCAGCAAGGGAAGTACTCCCACTTCTTCCTGGTTCTCAAACAGATGGGTGGCCTATGCTGGACCTCATCAAGCTGAAACTGTCAGTTCAATACAAGTGGTTCAGAATGGTCACCCTTCAGGGTCTGCTGCCTCTGTTGCACCAAGGGGACTGGATTTGCTCCCTGGATATGCAGGATGCCTACCTCCGTATCAAGGTATGCACCTCCCACAGGCACTTCTTCAGATTTAATTTTCAGGGAGCCCATTTCCAGTTCAGGGCTCTGCCATTTGGCTTATCCTCAGCCCCTTGAATGTTCACCAAGTGTCTGCCAGAGGTGGCAGCTGCCCTCAGACAGCAGGGGATCTTCTCTTGTCAATCTTCACCATTCATTACTGCTGGGTGTAAGCCGGAAGAGTGCACCCACTACTGGAGTTTTATTTTGTTTTGAGGGAAGAGTCGGCGCCTTTGGTGCTGCCCATGAGAGCGACACTCTACGTGGTGCACGAGGGGCAGCCGTTAAGTGCCGCAGATTCCTCCTCTATCCCAGTTCTGTTTCTCCTGCCGTTGAGGCTACACCTGCTACGCACGAGTGGAGTTGTTGCTGCACCATTGGGCCTTGCTGTCATCCAGACTTCTTCATCCCGGTTCATTTTTCCCAACACTGTTGAAGCCAGTAAGACCGTTTTATTTTATTTTTCGATGGCACTGGGATCTTTTCTGTTTATAGATTTTATTTCACATCATGTCAGGTTTGGGAGCTAAGCGTAAGTAGAAAGTGGGCTGTGCCCCCATGCGTCGGTGCTCCTGTGGCCGGCATTTCTCTGTGATGGACCGGCATGATGTCTGCCTTCGGTGCCTGTTTTTCCATGGACTGCCGTGTTCTTAAAATCCATGTGTTCAAAGTCGGCAAGGCCCTGCCGACTTTCAGAGGATGGCATAGTTCTCGGGCTTCCCAGGTCAGATCCTTAGGCCCTTTCTCCGGGTCCCCTCCCAGGCCTATACAGTCTGGTGAGGAGGAGGCCTCCTCATCTTCAAGCCTTGCAGAGGGAGAGGCCTTCTTTTGCAGTGTCGGAGGAGCGGTGTGACCCCCTCCAAGGTCACGTCATTGACGCCGCCTCGGCAGTCACCTCTCCTGAGGTGCAGGCTCCCCCGGTGTCGCGGCCCAGGGTTGCTGGGTCCAGCACTGGCAGACCCTTGGTGATGCCTCGGATCCTGGTGCCGTCCGCAGTGCCAGTGATCGGGGCAGCGCCACATGTGGCACAAATTTACTTCGTTGGCCCAATCGGCTCCGTCGACGGCACCGTGTTGGGTGCTGGTGCCGTGGATGGGGTGGTACTGGGTTCTGGGGCCATAGGCGGTGCACTGGGAACGGCCAGCACTGTGGGTGATACCAGTGCAATTCGTGGTGCCGTTTTTAAGGGGGTTCCTGGGGTGGTCAGTATCGAGGTCCTCCTGGTTGACTCCTGTTCAGAGGAGGACAACTCGGATGTGAACTCAGTCTGGCTCCCAAATTCCTAGGAATCAGACTCTTCTGTGGAACGCAGTGTCAGGCAGCCCAGCACTTCCATCCCTGAATCTCCATAGCGGTCTTCCTCTGAGGATTCCCAGGCTGCAGGTGGCCTGGAGTCCTTGGGGAGGTGGCTTGGGGTGGGAGGGACTGTCCACTTTCGGGGGTCGTGGCAGTCCACCAGCCTTGGTGTTGCTCGCCCTTCCAGGGGAGATTGGTGCCCCATCTTTGAGGGCCTCCCTCGAGTAGATCACGGGACCCCTTCACTGGTGTTGAGGCAGAGGGCGTCCTCTGAGTCTGAGAGTCAGAGTGAGGGGCATTGGCACTCTCCTGCCACCCCTCAGGGTGCAGGGAGGAGCCTTAGCGATTAGCCCCACCTCTCCTTCTCGGGTTCGGGGTCCCCTCCAGTGATGCTGCTGTGGGTTGCCCTTCTGGACTCATGCAACCCTAGGTGCATCACAAGGGAGATCCCCCTTTTGAGCTCTTCTGGAGTTCACATTCCCAAGGTTCCGTCATGTGACCCGGTTTAATTTCAGGGATCCCTCCAGCTCAGGCTCTGTTCCCTGGATTCCAGAGCCCTGGCAGAGGACAGTCACCTCCTTATAGGTGCCCCTCTCCCATTCCTCTGCAGCCACCCCCCCTCCCAGGCCACGTTGATCCTACGGGGCCGATATCCTGGGAGATGTTTAGAGGCACTGCGGCGTCCTTCCCGTCATATGTTAGATACATGCACGAACGGGTCTTTCACCTGTCCCCACCGCTGCAGGAGTCTTCTGGACATTAGAGTTCCCCATCCTTCTTGGAGGGAGAGGAACCTACTGCTCACCTTTCTTCCGACGCTGATTTCACTGAATATCAGCGCTTCCTATGGAGGATGGTTTGGGATCTCTGTATTTCCTACATCAGACGGGACAATACCGAGTGGGAGACGCATGCATTCCTCAGTGAATTCAGTGGCCAGCACTTGGTGGTGCCATCCTGGCCTATTCTCTTCCAGGAGGCTTCTATCCGCACCTGGCAGTCTCCAGCCAACCCTTTCCCTGCCCTGGCAGACTGCAGAAGGAGGTATTGTGCTCCATCTGAGTCTCTAGGTTCTGTCCCTAACCCGCCCTTGGGCTTGGTGTTCCTAGAGACCCCTTCCGGGTGCCAGCACCTGGCGCATGACTGACCACTGGATTCAGATTACCTACAATTTGACCGGTGGGGGCGAAGACTGTTCTCCTCTTCTCGTGCGATGTTGTGCATTGCGTCACATCAGGCACACCATGCTGCCTATAACAGGCACTTGTGGTCGATGCTGGCTCAGGTGGTAGTATTGTTGTATGATACGAAGCAATCTCAACAGGCCATTGCCCTCTCCACTATAGGCATGGAACTGGCAAGGCACCAAGCAAGGGCTTCTTATGACACCAATGAGGTGGCTTCCAGGCCTGTGGGGACAGTGATCTGCATTAGGTAGGCATATGGCATGGCTTCGTCTATCAAGGTTATCACCCCTGGCCCGGCGTAGGGTGATACGCTCTACCTACTGAGGGACCCACCTCTTTTCTTCCAGGGCTAGGAGGCTTCTTCCATCCCCTCATCTTCAGGGGACACCTTCTAGCTCTCCTAGGCCTTAAGCTTCCAGTCTAGTATGGCCAGGGTCTCTTCTTCCTGTTTCTCACCAACAGGAGGGCTGAGGGTCTTGTTCCCTCAGGGTAATGTTAGTCCCCCCCCCCGGGAGGCTTGGTACTCACCCAGCAGTAATTAACAGTGAAGATTGACAAGGGAAGATATAAAAATTACGTACCTACCGTAATTCCTGATCTTCTCTTGTATCTTCACCATTCATTACTGAATCCCACCCACCTTCCCCTCATGCGCCTCATTCTTGGGCGTCCCCTCTGCCCTGCTCGCTCTCCCTCCCCCTCCTTCTTTCTGGCCTTTAGTGCCTAAATCCCCTAACCTTTGGATCTTCCATTCTTCTCTCAGAAGAGGTAACATAGGTCTGGAGAGGGAAGAGAGTGAGTAGAGCTTCATCTTTCTCCTGAGTGAACTCTTTCTGATTACCCTTGAAGGTGTCCCTTCTGGCACCTTTTTTCTTAGGCCAAGTTAGTTTAATCACCAGATAACAGGAATAGTTCTTAAACAGTCCTGTTCCTTAGTTCTCGGACTTCGCTGGTATCTCTGGATCTTGTCCTGCGTATGCCAGTCTGGTGCTAGTCGAAGTCTTTCTAGCCCATTTTCAAAATTGCCTTCAGGAACTGGTGGTCTGATACTTTGGCCTCTGCCTCCCAGGAGTCAGAACAGGTTTCCTTCCCTATCTCTGTCCACTTTCTCAAGGGGTTCCCCCTTTAGGGCTTCAATCCCCCTTTCCCCCCACCACCACCACCTGTATTAACACACGGCAATGTGCTAGTGGGGTCCTTTTTCCCCTTCCCTAAGTTTGGCGCTCTTGGCAGTCTGCGAGCTCTCAGCTTGAGTGATGGGCCTAGGGATAGCGGGAGGGGTAGGAAATCTGCCTTTTGTGTATCAAGCTGTGCAAACAGTTCAGTTGAACCTTTAGGCCTTTCTTGTTTGAAGGGATCCTTGCTCCCTTGCCCTTTGGTTCCGAGCTGATAACCCTTAAGCCAGTTTAATTCGCAACTTAGCAGTATTTTTCCCTCCCCCAGCATCCCTCCCCCCTTTTCTTCTTCTCCTCCTTCTTTGGTCTTCCTTCCTCTCCCTTATCTGTTCCCCCCCTTGGAGCTGTTCCAGGAGTGAGACCTTGTGGTCCCTTAGGGTAGGGTTCTCCTCTTTCCTGTCCTTTATCGGCTTATTCCTTTTCCAGTTTGTTTCCTTTCTTTTTACTATCCCTTGACTTTCTTGCCTCACTCTTATTCTTCTATTCGCCTCTCCAGCTTACAGAACTGGGATGGAGGAGGAGTCTGCGGTGCCTAACAGCCGCCCCTCACGTACCACGTAGTGCGTCGCTGTCATGAGCAGCGCCATAGGCGCCGCCTCCCCTCAAAAAAACCAAAAAGCAAACTCCCCCATAGCGAAGTGCACTTCCAGCTTACACCCAGCAGTAATGAATGGTGAAGATACAAGAGAAGATCAGGAATTACGGTAGGCACGTAATTTTTATTTCTCTGTGTTCCCTTACTTGAATGACTGGCTGTTAGCAACGCCTTCCAGGGAGCATCTACTCCAAACCCTTTCTCACACCTGCTGCCTGTTTCAGGATTTGGAGATCACCATCAGTCTCCCTAAGTCATATCTGCCCCCCTGCCAATGGCTTCAGTACATTGGGGCAGTGCTGGATATGGTCCAGGGGATGGTCTTCCTGCCCCAAGATAGAACAAGAACACCTGATGGATCAAGCCCGTCAGCTCTATTCCAGCCATCACATCCTAGCTAGCTAGCTCCTTTCTGTGACTCCTGGGTCTCATGGCTGCAGCTATCATTATGGTACCCCTTGCCAGGCTACATATGAGGATTCCTCAGTGGACGCTGCGTCTAGTGGGACTAGTGTATGGACAACGTGGAGCAGCCAGTCCTGGTCACAGACCCAGTCAAGAAGGTGCTGCTGTGATGGCTAGAACCCAGCAACCTCCTGAGAGGGGTGCCATTTTTTCATTCCACCCCTGCAGCTCTCCACATAAATGTCTTGGTGATGCAAGCAGTTCTGTATGCCTTGCAGGCCTTCCGGTCCCAGTTCTCCCCAGGCCCACTGCTGATCGAAACGGACAACTCCAGTGTGGTTCTTTGATCAACAAATGGGGGGGGGGGACTTATTCCTACTTTCTGTGTCAGGAAGTAATGAGGGTCTAGTATTGGACTATAGATCATGGCCAGGAATTCCCGGCTGTGCATGTTCCCGGCAAACAAAATGTCTTGGCAGACAGCCTATGCCGGTCTCAGTCACAAGCTCACAAGTGGGAGCTCCTGATGTCCATGGTGGAAGACCTATTCAACCGGTGGGGCCATCCAGAGTTGGACCTTTTTGCATCCCCATGCAATGCAAATCTGCTACTTTTCTGCTCGCTCGCTCCAAGGCCTGGAATTTTTTGGCAAGACGCATGGTCCTTCTCTTGGAAAGGGAGATTCCAGTACACCTTCCCACTCCTTTAGAGCGTTCTGCTCAAACTTCAGATAGAAGGGGCAACTGTGATTCTGATCGCCCCCTTCTGGCCTCATTAGATCTGGTTCCCCTTGCTTCAGCAGCTGGTGGTAGAAACTCCAGTGCCCCTGCCCCTATGCACAGGCTTGTTTTTACAGGAGCAGGGCACCCTGGTTCATCTGGACCTCATATCTCTCCACCTTCATGCTTGGCTCTGGAGGGCACAGCCATTGTGAGGTTTGGGGTGTCCCTTAGCTGGCGGATGTTTTGGTTAGAGCCAGGAAACCATCCATCAGAGCTACCTATTCCACAAAGTGGAAGCATTTTGCTATCTGACCTGCATCGCATCATTTAGACCCCTTGACCTGTCCAGTGAATCAGATCTTGGAGTATTTGCTTTCCCTCTCAGACTCTGGTCTGAAGTGCTCCTCCATTAAGGTACATCTCTCAGCCATCTCTGCTTACCATGTACCTGTCGATGGCTGTACTGTGGCTCAGCTTGATATGTGT
This sequence comes from Neoceratodus forsteri, assembly GCA_016271365.2. NCBI lineage: Eukaryota > Metazoa > Chordata > Ceratodontiformes > Ceratodontidae > Neoceratodus > Neoceratodus forsteri. The sequence goes on along the minus strand of CM057450.1, from coordinate 613,887,880 downwards.
CTCCTGTTTTTGAGAAGCATCCTGTACTTGAAACCTCCAATCAGCAATCCTGTTCTGGCTTAGGACTTAAATTTTGTTACAGAAACTTACCCTGCCTCCGTTTGAACCGGCCGCAGGTTGCAAGCTACACTATCTACCGTGCAAAGTGTTATTTTTAGTAGCTATTACTTCTGCTCAAAGGATTTCTGAGATTCAGGTGCTCATGTGTGAGCAACCATATTTGATTTTCCACACATGGACAGGGTGTCTTTGCGTACCAGTCCTAGGTTCTAGGGATGTGAATATGATGTACTATCCACACTTCTGGCAGTGTCCTTTCCGCTTTAAAGCTTTTTGGAAAATCTTCAAGCTGGCTCCTCCCACCCACCCAGGTGTTAACTCCCTGGGTACCACCCCCTGATGTCAGATCTTCTTTTCCTCTGGAAGAAGGTTTCCTCCTTACTGTTCTGTGCACTAAGTAGGCCCTTTGCTTTCAAACTTCCATGATTGAGAATTTCTTCTTCTTCAGGCAATTCCCTTCACTTCTCCATGATGAACTACTTAAAGTCAGCACTGGGATTCAAAAAATGTGTCTGTGGGTGGAAGATGTCCCACACAGACCAGCACACCATGTGCATCTACTGCCTAGGCCATGGACATGATCCCCAGGCGTGTGGCCTTTGTCACACCTTGCATCCTTCAACTTTGGAAGACTGGCGTACTCGGCTTCTGCTGGGGTGCCCTGATGAATGGGATCCTCCCGTTAAGTCAAAAGAAACCCATCTGGCATTCTCTGTGACTGCTGGGTCCACTGAAGAGCTTGCAACTTTTGAAGAGGCTGTGGCTCAGGCCGCACAGCATGCCTATTCAAATTTGGCCTTTATGCTGCTTTCCTTAGGCACCTCCTTTTTAGGAGTGTTTTGTGATTTGTGCCAGTCCCCTTACCACCTTTGACCAGGGCCCCTCTGTGGGCACTAAATGTAAATCTTTGAAAAAAGAGACCAAAATGAAGTCTTCCTGTCGATCGTGGGATCATGAGTGCTCTCGGGCCTCTGATTCCTGTGCTTCTGTGGAGGATCTACTACAGTCGATTATTCAGCCCTGGTCACTGGCATCCATGGATCTTACTTCCAGTGTCGGCTTTTTCAGCGGGTAACACCAGTAGGACTGAAGCCAGTAGGCGGCAGGACCTCATGGAAAACTTCTAACTAGCAGTCTGTAGCGGGGACCGCCCCCGACGTCTGCCTACTCCCGATGTCACACATGGTATAAAGGGAGGGCGGTCCCCTGAGTTCCTCAGCTCTTTTCCCACCGTTGACTCATGTTCATTGGCACCATGGACACCTCTCACTAGTTTGACTGCCATTTTGCTATTACTTGGCTTGAATTTTCTTGTTCTTTTGATGAAAAAGTTAGCGGTTTCAGGGCTCCATAGTTCTGCATGTCATCTTCTCCGACATCTTCCATCGAACAGCACCCTTCCAAGTGTGCCTGCGTCAAACTAGTTCCATCAAAGTGCAGGCACTCAGCCTGCCTTCTGTGCCTAGGCCCTGACCATGATACCCAGGCCTCTCCGCACTACCCAAAGTTTAACAGCAGGACGAGAATCCGCCACCAAAAGGCTCTTCAGGCTTTCCCTACAGAGCAACAACTAGCTGCTATGCAGAAAGATTCCTTTTCTCAGGGGAGTTCTTCCTATAAGAAACCTTCTGGAAAACACCACCATAAGGAGAACAGGAAGGAGAGATCACCCTCAAAATCTAGGTCTTCAGGCTTCCGCTCTGCCTCCCGGGGTAGCTCGGACTCTGCCTCCCAGGTAACCTGTTCTCCTACCTGGCTAACCATAGTCAAACCACCCGCCCTCATATGGGCATCAGATGGCAAAGACCACAGCTTGAGGTCCTCAGGCCCAGCCTTGTAGCCATTTAAAGTCCAGCCACCTGATTAAGCCTCAGAATGGCACTCTGACCTCAGCAGGTTCATCTCAGGACCAACATCAGCTCACTCCCGGTTGGCCTCTGTTTCTGGCGCTGACTCCCAGTACAAACACAAGGCTCGGGGCACTTCTCTGGGAGATCTGCTTCACAGCATCCTCGGCCACTTAAGCCGCCATCAGACAATTGTCTGGTGGAACATCATTCCTCGGGGGGTGACAGCCCCGTCGTTCCTGTCCCTGACGTCGCCAGTTTCTCCCCCATTGCCGGCAGATGAATGCTCGGGACACAGTCCTCCTGAGGACTACTGGCCATCAGCCTTAGACCAGGCGTCCGCTACTGATGTTAGACCTACTATTATGGTTCCATCCCCTCCAGAAATGCGCCCTTTTCCCAGATCACAACACTAGACTGCTGTAGAGCCCAACAACCGATAAGGAGCCTAAGTTCCATTTGTCTTAGGTCAATGACCTGTTTGGATATTGGTGGGAGACCATCAGGATGGACTTTCTACCACCAAAAATTCCTCAGATAGAGGCCCCCTACTCTGATACTGGAGTCCCTCCTCCGAAGGAGACCACTCCCATCTCGGGCACGGGCAAGACAGGCCACAAACTTCACCCCAGGTCCAGGAGCCACAGTTCCTCCAACTCCTCAGAGCATCACAAACGCAAATGCCGGCACACAAGGTCTCGGTCCTCCTCCTCCATGGACTTGGACTGTTCCTCAGTCTCGTCCTCCTTGGTACCCTTGTCTGCAGGAGGTCTTTCCCCCGTAGGTCCAAGGGATACTCCTAAGTCACCACCAGATGATTCCTCCTTTATGGAGATCGTGCACCACATTCAGGAGAACCTGGGCTGGGAGACGGAGGACCTTGACCTAGAGAGAGACTCTGTATGGCCAGGTATCTGTGCCAAAAAGACCTAAAGCCTATTCTTATTCTGCCCTTGGTCGACATGTTCTCAGATGTCACCAAAGCAGCTTGGAAACACCCTCACACCTCCTCTGTGGTGCCCAAAAAGGCAGATCACCTTTACAGGGCCCAAAAGGAGGAACCCTTCCTGGGCAAGCAGCCTATGGTGGACTCCGTCGTCATCTCGGTTGCCCATGACAGATCCCAGAGGCCACGTCACCTTAGCACACAGCCTCCAGATCGAGAATCTAAGCAGCTGGATGCCATGGGGTGCAAGGTATATTCCTCAGTGACATGCACCACGTAATGTCTTAATTTTTTAACACATACAGCGCAATTCTAAAACACCCTTTGGAAACAGGGGATGGACATTGTTAATGAGATCCCGGACTGCACGCCAAAAGCTGAGCTGGAGAAGCTACTGCAAATGGGCTTAGATGTTGGCATGCATGTCCTCCAGTCATCTTACAACTCAGCAGACACAGCTGCAAGGGCAGCTGCCACAGGAGTATGTGTCTGACACTATTCGTGGCTCCAGGTCTCAGGCTTTGCCCAAGATATCCAGACTAACATCTTGGATGCACCGTTTAACGGTTCCGTCCTCTTTGATGAGGATTCGAGAGGATAATCACCAAGCTACAGGATTCAGGCAAGGCTATTCAGTCCGTACACTCAATGTATAAGCCAAAACAACAGCCCTTTCAGAAGCCTTTTTTTGTCGAAAAGGGGGACAACAATCTAGATTGCAGCCACAGCAACAGCAAAGAGGTGATTATGGCCTCAAAGGCCCCTCACGAGGCTCAACTGGGTCTGGGTCTCGGGTTGCCAAACCAGCCCAGACCAATCTCCCCCCTCCCGCTACAGTCTGACTCCTTGCTGGACCCACTTCCTCCTGTAAACCCGACAGGGGAGGTGGTCGGAGGTCACTTTTCTTTTTATGCTATGGGTTGGCGAAAGGTCACCTCCGACCAATGGGTCCTGCAGATGATCGACAGAGGGCATTCAATCAAATTCTTATGGATGCCACCGGACAGGCCACCATCGCCCTCCCAATGTTCCCTGGCTCATGCAGAGCTAATCTGGGAGGAAATACAAGCTGTCTTCAAAAGGGCAATAAAGCTTGTTCTCCCCCTCCCAGAGGGGAACAGGATTCTATTCACATTTCTTCCTCATGCCCAAAAAGACAGTGGATTTGCGCCCCATCTTAGACCTCAGCAACCTCAATCAGTTTGTCGAGTACAAACATTTCCAGATGGTCACCCTGCAGTGCCCACTGCCCATGCTGCATCAGGGGATTGGCTAGCATCACTGGATATGTAGGACACCGATCTTCATATTCTAATAGCCAAATCTCACAGGAGGTTCCTCAGGTTTGAGTTTCAAGGAAGGCACTACCAATTCAGGGCATTGCCCATCGGCCTATCCTCAGCCCCAAGGGTCTTTACCAAATGTCTGGCAGTGGCCACAGCGGCCCTTCAGAGGAAGGGACACTATGTTTTCCCTTACCTGGACAGCTGGCTCTTAACAGCCCCATCCAGTAAGCAGCTGCGGTGCACAATCCAAGACACCTGTTATCTCTTCAGGGAACTAGGAATTACCATCAGCGCAGCAAAGTCATCCTTACTTCCAACCCAGTCACTCTAGTTCATCAGGGTGTTGCTTGATACCATACGAGGAAAGGCCTTCCTCCCAGAGGACAGGGCACTCCGACTCCACAGTCTAGCCTGCCACATCACTCTCAGGGGTACCAACCAGGACACTTCTCAAGCTCTTGGACCACATGGCTGCCTCTATCACTACTGTCCCCCCTAACCAGACTGCATATGAGGACAATTCATAGAGAGTGCAGTGGGGCCAAAGATGGGACTATCTGGACCAACTGGTCTCTGTCCCGGAACTCGTCCATCTGGAGCTCCACTGGTGGATGACATCCCCTTCTCTCACAGAGGGTCTGCCTTTCCAGAGAACGCCACCGGCCCAAATTCTGATGTCAGATGCTTCTGGCACAGGTTGGTGTGCACATCTGGGTGTCCGCAGAACACAGGGCACTTGGTTTGTGTCTGAGGAGATCTTACATATCAGCATCTTGGAGATGAGAGCCGTCCTCTACACCTTGCAGGCACTGAGTACCGTGCTCCTCCCAGGACACCTCCTGATAGAGACAGACATCATGGCGGTGGTGTTCTACCTCAACAAACAGGGCGGCACCCACTTGTACCCCCCTTGTCAAGAAGCAATGCGGGTTTGGAATTGGGCCATAGTGCACCACCTAGATATTTTGGTGGTTCATGTCCATGGGGAACAAAATGCCCTGGCTGACACACTCAGCAGGACAAGGTCCAGAACGCACAAGTAGGCCCTTCTACAATCTGTCGTAGAAGATCTCTTCGACAGATAGGGCTGACCAGAACTGGACCTCTTTGCATCCCCTAGCAACACAAAGTTGCCCAATTTTTGCTCACTAGATCCCAGGCCTGGAGTTTTCTGGTGAGATGCATTGTCCCTCTCCTGGAGGGGGAGTTCCCTCTATGCGTTCTCTCTCTTCCTGCTCCTGCAGAAAGTACTTATCAAGCTGCAGGAGGAAGGGGCTGTAATGATCCTGGTGGCCCCGTTGTGGCCTCTGAAGATTTGGTTTCCTCTGCTGCAGCAGCTGGCTGCCGAGCCACTGCTACCTCTGCCACTGAGCTCTCTCTTGCTCTCCCAGGACAATGGGACCTTGGTGCACCCAGACCGGAGGTCATTGCATCTCCATGCATGGCTCCTAAGGACCTAGCCATGTTATGTTTTGGAGTCTTAGACAGGGTTGCCCGAGTTCTCGTGGCTGCCAGAAAACCTTCCACCAGAGCTACCTACGCCATGAAAAGGAAGCGCTTTTGCCTCTGGGCCACTGCCCACTGTCTGAATCCTCTGCCCTGTCTGGTGAGCTCAATCCTCGAGTAGCTATTGTCACTCTCGGATTTTGAGTTGGGCTACTCATCCATTAAGGTCCATTTGTCTGCAAATTCCACCTACCATGCCCCTGTTCAAGACAGAACCGTGGCACAACTGGATCTGGCCCGCACCTTTCTGTGGGGTATACTTCACATGAAACCCTCCATTCGGGACCCCGTCCCCCCTTGGGACCTTTTGTTCATGCTGGAGAAGCTCACCTTGTCCCCGTTTGAGCCAGCTGTGGAATGCAAGCTTCGCTTTCTTGGAAAATATTATTTCTGGTTGCTGTTACTTCAGCTCAGAGGATTTCTGAGCTGCAGGCTCTGATGTGTAAAGAGCCTTATTTGGTGTTCCACAAGGACCAGGTGGCCTTGTGGACCAATCCTAAGTTCTTACCAAAAGTGGTGTCTGAGTTGACTGAATCAGGACATACACCTTCCAATTTACAACTTGGAACACTCAAACTGGGGTGAGGTTCTTCTCCACACATTGGATGTCCACTGTATCTTGCATTACTACCTCTCCAGAACACAGGGGTTTAGGCGCTCTGACCAGCTTTTCATTTCCTTTGCCCCCAGAATCCGTGGGGCTTCTGTAGCCAAACAGGATCTTTCCAAATGGCTGGTAAACTGCATTTCCTTTTGTTACCATGAAATACGACAAACCCTTGCCAAGTTCAGTGAAGAGTCACTCCACGAGGGGAGTGGCAGCATCTTTTGCCACTTTAAGGAATGTGTCTGCGGCTGACATATGTGCAGCTGCCTCATGGAACTCGGTCCATACGTTCATCAGGCATTAGAGTCTTGACATTGCCTCCAGATGCAGAGTGGGCTTCGGCCTTGCAGTTCTGCAGGGACTGCTCTCTTGAGGGCATTGCCCTCTTCATCCCTCTCTGCTTCCTCCACCCGCGATTAGTCTGGGTCTCCTCTACTGCTTGGGACTCAGTCCTACCGGTGTTACTTGCTGCAAGAGCTGATTCTCGAAGTAAGATAGTACAGTTACATAAGAACTTTCTGTAACAGTAGATCTCACTTCGAGGGGGAGCTCTTGCAGCAGGTATTACCAATAAGGTCGCCAGGCATTAGAACCCTGCTGAAAAATCTTCTAGCTAGCAGTCTGTGGTGGGGGACCACCCCCAACGTTGGCTCCACCCGATGTTAGACATGGTATAAAAGGGGCGGTCCCCTGGCGTCATCTCAGTTCTTTTTCTGCCGTCGACCCGCTTACCTCGGCTCCATGGACACCTAGTCTTCGCAGTTGACCACAATTTTCTTCCTCACGTTTTCAACATATATTCCAGTGTTTTTTGACAAATATTCGACAGTCCTTGCATGTCTTCGCCTTCCCCAACATGGCGCAAGTCGAAGTGCCAGTGTGGAAAACAGATCCCGGCCAAAGATGACCATGCAGCCTGCCTGATCCCTTTAGGCCCAGACCACTGGTCCAACGATTGCCCGCACTGTCAGAAATGTAATCAAAAGACCCGCATCAGAAAAGCCAACGCCCTGAAGGGCTTATCTCCTAGAGAAGCAGGTGGCAGCCATGCAGAAATCACCATTGGGATGCAGTTCTTCGTCCCCAGCCAGAGTCTCCCCCCAGACAGAAGTCATTGGGAGGGAAACATCACCATCACAAGGAGAAAGATTGGGCCAGGTTGAAGTCCCACCCTAAATCCCCCCATAGGGCCTCCTCTTCCTTGGCCTCCAGTGGGAGGTCAGGGTGGGTCCCTCCAGTTGCTGCTGGGACTATTCAAAAGAAGTCTTCTTCCTCTTCAGCACAGGACAAAGGTAAGGAGGAGTCTTCAGGGCGTTCATCCACCCAGCTCCCCTTGGATCACCGACCCCACAAACCTTCAGGGTTGACCCAAGAGGGAAAGGCATCTTCAGGCAGACCTTCAGACTCGAGCTGTAAGTCCAGTGGTTCGTCCGACAAATCCAAGCACTCAGATGACTCCACCAGGCACCAGGAGACCATCCAACACTGGGCGCCTCCGCCCCCCTACTAAGGGGAAGCTTCCTGTGGGTGACAAACATCCCGTTAGCCGGGCTAGCTCGCCTCGGGTCAGGACCAGGCCCCACCAGCTGATAAGCCGCTGTCAGGCAACATAGATCAGGCGTCTACCCCTACTCCAGGGAATTAGTCACCTGACAACTCTCAATCAAAACCGGATGCCGGATTGGACGGCATGTCTGCCTCTGATACTGAGCCAGACCAGCAGCCCAATACCATAATAGAAAGATCCCCTGAGCAGATGCCCATACCCAATGTCCCTAAGGGTCCAAAGCCCGACCCTTTGAATCTGACACCCGCACCTCCGGTCATCCCATTAGCGGACATCGGCACCTTGTTCACCTCCTGGTGGAACACAGTAAAAGGAGATCTGCTCTACAGGCCTCCAGAGCCTTCCCCAAAGGAAACTCCTGCAACACCTCCTCTGCCCACTGACGGTCGAGCACCTGATGAGGGCTCTCATCTGCCATCCGTCCCTGTAAGAAAAAAGAAAAGGCACCTGTCATCGGTGTCTTCTTCGAGCGGTAGTCTGCCGTCGTCCTCTGGAGAGGATGCAGGGGACTCTTCATCAGATTATTCTTCCGGAGAAGATCTGCCACTACCTTCCCCTAGTCCGAGGGACTCCCCTAGGTCTCCCCCAGATGACCTCTCATTTCTGGACATAATGAGGCATATTCAGACAATTTAGCAGTGGGACACCAAGGAGCTTGATCCTGAGAGGTGCCGCTTGGCTAATGTTTTAGGATCCAAGGATCCAAAACCCTTGGTTATCCCACCCTTGGTGGAGCCTTTTCAGGAGGTAACTAGGCTCATCTGCCAGTGCCCCTCCACAACACCTGCTGTGCCCAGAAAGGTGGACAGGCTGTACAGGACTCCAAAAGAGGAGCCATTTTTGGGGAGAACCCCAAGGCAGACTCCATGGTGCTCACAGCAGCTCATGGAAGAGCTCGGCAGCCCAAATTCATGAGCGTCCAGCCTCCAGACCCAGAATCCAAAAAGCTGGACCACATGGGACAAAAAGTCTATACTTCTGCCACCAGGGAAATTCATTCCCTAAATTTTTTAGCCTATATGGTGACTTACCAGAAGTCCCTGTGGGAGAAAACCATGGTCCTGGTGAAGGCTCAGCCAGATTCCAACAGCAAGAATGAGCTCATGGCTTACATACAATTGGGCATGGATGTAGATAAGCACGTGCTCAGGTGCTCCTATTACTCAGTGGATATGGCAGCCAGGGCTGCGGCCTCAAGCATCTGCATGAGGAGGCATGCCTGGCTTAGAGTGTCGGGGTTCTGCCAGGACCTACAGGATATCATCCTGGGCACCCCTTTCCAGGGCTCCGTACTCTTTGGGCAAGTAGCAGAGAAAGTTATCCTGGGACTTCAGGACTCTGGCAAGGCGGTAGCTGAGGTACACAGGATGTACAAGTCAGAACCGCCCGCCTCCCATCATCCTTTTCATAAGAACCAGGGACAACAAGGGAAAAGGCAACCCCAGAATAAAGGAGTCTTCAAGCGATGCCACCACTCTGTCCCTACTGGCGTCCAGGGCCACAAACATCCCACGGCACCCCCTTGCTCAACCCCCGAAACACAGCATGACTCCCTTCCGTCCCTCCCCCATCCTCAGATTCCACTGGGGGAAATGGTAGGAGGGAGATTCTCCCTCTACCTGTCAGGGTGGTCCAGTATCACCTCGGACCAGTGGGTCCTTCAGACAATACAGAGGGGCTACTCCCTAGAGTTTCTAAGCTGCCCCCCAGACAATCCTCCTGTTCCGTCCTATTGTTCAGCCAACCACACTCTTCTTCTGAAGGTAGAGATCCAAGCCCTTCTACAGATGAAGGTCATCCAGGTGATTCCACCTACCCAGCAGGGCAAAGGCTTCTACTCACATTTTGTTCTGGTTCCCAAAAAATTGGGAGAACTCTGCCCTATACTAGATCTCAGTCAGCTGAATCAATTTAGCCACTACAGGAGATTCAGAATGGTGATGCTAGCAAGCCTCTTGCCCATGATCCATTGAGGAGATTGGCTATGCTCCCTAGATATGCAGGTTGCGTACATGCACATCAAGATCCTGCCCTCACACAGGATGTTCCTGCGCTTCCTGTGTCAGCATTATCAATTCAGGGTACTTCCGTTTGGCCTCTCACCAGCACCAAGAGTCTTCACCAAATGTCTGGCAGTAGTAGCAGCGGTCCTGAGAAGGAAGAGCCACTTTGTCTACCCTTACCTGGATGACTGGCTCATTTCTGCCCAGGCAGAAGACCAGCTGACTGATGTCTTGCAGGAAACAGTCTCCATGTTCCAGTCCCTGGGCATCACCCTGAATTGGTCAAAGTCACACCCCTGGCCCTCCCAAAGGCTTCAATATATTGGGGCGGCGGTCCTGGATACCATTCAGGGCAAGGCTTTTCTGCTGGACGACAGAGCAGAATGACTAAGAGTAGTTGCCCGCAGTGCAGACCTCTGACTGAATCTCAGCAAGAGTTGTTCTGCAGCTTCTAGGGCACATGGCAGCCGCCATAGCCAAGGTTCCCTTGACCTGACTGAATATGAGGACTATTCAGTGACACCTCAGAGTTCAGTGGGACTAAGGCATGGATGAACTAGGCCACCCTATCTGAATTTCGGAGGCAGTCCATCGCTCTCTTCTGTGGTGGTTAAGTCCAGTCAACCTCGAGCTGGGAGTTCCAGAAACTGAACCCAATGCAGATCCTTATGACAGATGCTTCGGGTCTAGGCTGGGGAGCCCATCTGGGTGTACACCGAACAAAGAATTCCTGGAATGTAACAGAACGGTCTCTTCACATCAATATTCTGGAAATGAGAGCTGTTCTGTCTGCACTTCAGGCTTTCCAAGACCAGCTTTACCGGGGCCTACTCCTGGTCCAGTCAGACAATACCCCAGTAGTGTTCCACCTAAACAAACAAGGGGGTACTCACTTCTATCCCTTTTGCAGAGAGGCCATGAGAGTGTGGTGCTGGGCAGCAGAACACTGTCTGGACATCACAGCTATTCACATGCCAGGGATCCAGAATGTTCTCGCCGACAGCCTAAGTCACTCTCGATCTCTGAACCACGAGTGGGAGTTGCATTAGGAGGTGGCAGAAGACCTCTTCCAAAGATGGGTTCAGCCAGAGTTGGGCCTCTTTGCGTCCCCATGCAACGCCAAACTGCCAAGTTTCTGCTCACTAGATCCAGGGCCTGGTGTTTTTTAGCAAGACGCGCTGTCCCTCTCCTGGACAAGGAGGTTTCTGTACGCCTTCCCTCCCTTCCCTCTTCTTCAGAGAGTCCTGCTCAAACTACAGGCGGAGGAAGCCAGGATGATCCTGGTAGTTCCTCTCTAGCCTCGACAAATCAGGTACCAGCTGCTGTAGCAACTAGCCACAGAGCTCCCCCCATGCAGTTGCCCCTCTCCTCTCACTTGCTCTCCCAAGAGCAAGGGACGCTCATCCATCCAGCTCTGCAGCCTCTGCATTTGCATGCCTGGCTCCTGCAGTCCTAGCAGACGAGAGATTGGGGGCGTCAAGCATAGTGGCAGTGATCTTAGTAGCAGCAAGAAAGCCTTCCACCTGGGCAACCTATGCCATGACATGGAAGTGTTTTTGTTTATGGACTACACCCCATTCCCTCGACCCTATGGCATGCCTAGTAAAATACGAGCTGGAGTACCTCCTTCATCTTTTGGACTTGGGCCTCAGCTACTCGTCCATTAAGGTGCACCTTTGTGCTCTGTCATCCTACCCATGCACCTTTGAATGGAAGAACTCTGGCACAACTTGACGAGTGCAAGACCTTCTTGAGGGAAATCTTGCACATCAGATCTCCACGGAGGGATCTTATGCCTCTATGGGATCTTGTTTTTGTTTTAGAGAAGCTCACCCTTCCTTTCTTTTTTTTATTTTTCAATTTCATGTTTGTTGATCTCATCAGCTGGAGGGGGGAAGATTCAGGGGAGAAAGGAGGAGGTGCTACTTCACTGAGAGGGTGGTGGAGCCATGGAATGTGCTGTCTAGGGGGCTGGTGGAGGCAGAGACAGTGGAGGGGTTCAAGAGGGGGTGGGGCAGGTACAGGGGAAGGGTTCAGGAAGCAAAATCCAATGCAGCGAGAATATCCGGAACTGGGAAGGGAGAAGCCAGAGAAGGCAAGGGGGCCAGCAAGGTCAGCTCCCAGGGTGGAGGCTGACCAAATGAGCAGATGCGAAAGACCATTAGGCCTATTCTGCTGGCATTTTAGTATGTTAGTATCAGTCAGATAACATTGCAATACATTGTTATCCAGAGACATATAATTTATATAACCATACCTTAGTCCATTCTGTAACAATGGATCTCCTCTGTTTATATAGTTTAAGTTGCTATAACGATGCATTTTATTATGTTTATCTGCTGTAAAGCATGGGTGTAGCCAGGCATACTCAAAGTACTCCATGGTGTGCAATTTTATTTAAGGGGGGGTAGCAAATAGGATCTGAACTGCTTCCTTTTTCCATGAAAACTAACAAAGAAAATGCTGAGCCTTTCTGTAATTTTATTTATAGGAGTCGAAACTAGAATGACTGGTCACTAATACTGTCTTTGCATCCCATGGACAATACAATTTTACAGGCTCTGGGCTGGTATGTGGGTGTCTTAGGGAGCAATGACTGGCATTTGTATTTACCCATGCTTGGCAACAACCATTGTCATGAGATACAAAAGTTGTATTTATTGTGCCAAATAAGGCAACAAACACGGTCCTGGTGTACATTTGTGTACTGTCTGGCTACATCCGGTGGGGGTAGCACACCTGAACAAGTGGGGAGGGAAAGCAGTGAGTCCACTTGGTGTGCAGATCTGAAATCCCTGGCTACACCCCTGCTGTAAAGCAATCACTTTTACAAAATTAAAAGTAAAACTGATAAATCAACAAGGCAATTTTCACATCTTCTTCAGTACTCCCTGTCTCATACCCAAGCAAAACCAGTCTGTCTGAGTACTTATCTCCTGTAGCCATGGGGTCCAGAGCTATTGAAACTTCTCTTCCTGCAGTCTTACTTTACTAATAATTCTTTCCATTCTCTCCAGCTCCTGCACTCTGACTCTCTATTCATGTAATGTAGGGTGGTCTGGGGATAACCATTTAGAAGATATACACTTTAGGGCAGCTGCTCTTAAGATCTGCTCCAATTTATTCGCTAACTTGTTACCAAAAAGAAATGTAGGGAGATCTAGGACCAGGTCCTCACCCCCTTCCCCCTTTTGAACCAGCCGTGACATGTGAGCTTCACTTTCTCTCTTGGAAAGCATTACTATTAGTTGCCATTACGTCTGCTCTGAGAGTTTCTGAGCTAGAGGCTCTTAAATGTTAAGAGCCTTATCTTATTTTTCATAGGGACAGGGTGGCACTGTGTACTAACCCTAAGTTTTTGGCGAAGGTGGTGTCCGAACTGACTGAATCGGGACATCCAGCTTACGGTTTATTATCCAGAGTACTCTAACAAGGGGGAGGCCCTGTTGCATACTCTGGATGTTTATAGAATACTCAGGTATTACCTCAGCAGAACCAGTTCCGTTCGGCAGACAGATTAGCTCTTTGTTTCCTTTGCTCATAGGAAGACAGGGGCTCCTGTCACTAAGCAAACACTAACCAGATGGTTGGTGCACTATATCACCTTTTGCTATCAGCACCACAATAAGTCCTTACTGGGATCGGTGAAGGGTCATTCCACCAGAGCTATGGCAACTTCATTTGCCTCTCTGCGGAATGTTTCTGCGGCAGACCTTTGCACTGCCGCCACCTGGAGCTCAGTCCATACTTTCATCAGTCACTACAGTCTGGATGTTGCCTCTAGGAGGAGAGCAGGATTCAGACTAGCAGTCTTTCAGGGCCTCTTCTCCTAAACTCTATCTTATCCAGATTTCAGTTGCCTGTTTTGTCCCCTATCCCATCTGACCTGGGCCTATCTTTGGGTACTGCTTAGGATACAGTCCTATTGGTAATACCTGCTGCAAGAGCTCCCAGTGAGATGATGCAGTTACGCAGAACTTACGTATAATAGATTCTAGAGGAGCTTTTGCAGCAGGTGGCTTTCTCTCCCTCCATCCCCCAGGGATAAGTAATTTTCCTTCTCTTTGGATAGGGGAGACCCTCCTCTGTTCTCCATTCTGTTTGTCAGCTGAGTCTCTGGCGGGAGAATTGAGATGGCCCTGGGGAATGCCCCTTTTATACCACGTCTGATGTTGGGCAGAGCCGATGTCAGGGGTGGTCCCCCGCCACAGACTGCTAGCTAGAAGATTTTTCCGTGGGGTCCTAATGCCTGGCAGCCTTAATCCTATTTGGCAATACCTGCTGCAAGAGATCCTCTCGAAAATCTACTGTTATGGTACTTTCTTACATAAACATACTGCCTTCGAGAGAAGCTCTTGCGGCAGGTACTGCTTCCCACTCACCTTCCCCCAGAGGACTCTTTCTGCACTATGCATTATGCCTTAATTACAGTAACAACGTTGTTGCTTTATGTGAAATTCACCTGGGTTCTCTGTTCCTGATCACCTTCCATCCTCGATGCCAGAGTCTCCTGTGGGAGAACTTAGGGATGCAGGGGACCGCCCTCCCTTTATACCATGCATGATGACGGGGGCGGGCTGACGTCAGGATGTGGTCCCCACTATAGACTGCAAGCTAGAAGTTTTCCATGGGGTCCTACTGCCTGCCAGCTTTAGCCCTATCGGTGTTACCTGCTGCAAGAGCTTCTCTCAAAGATCTACTGTTACAATAAGTTCTTATGTAACTGTACTTTCCCCCCGTCAGGCCAGTTGGTAGAGATGCCTGTTGACCAATCTGTTGAGATACTTCTCAAACCAATCGACCAGTTGTCACCAGATGAGGTCAATATCTCCCTCGCCAGGACTCTGGTCCTGCCTATTACCTCCCAGGGATGGTTGGACCAGCCTACTGATCAGGTCCTTAACCCTCAGTATCAAGTGAACCCAGAGGATCCTCAGCTTTTACCGGCTCCACGAAACCCGCCGTCGGTGGCCCTGACAGTCACGGTCCTGATCCTGAAGGCCCAAGTTGAGCAGCCCACATCAGCATTTGCGTTCCCGCTCTCAACATTCGGGCAAGTGGTCGGCACCGCTACTCCTCCTCTTCTTCCTCCTCAGATGAGGAGAGGCCCCACCGCAAAATGCATTGGTGCTATGAGGAGCTTATGTGGCACCAGCTCATGTTCACCAGGGTTAAGCCAATTCCACCCCCCACCCTGGCTATCCCATGGCTTCCACCACCGAGGCTTCAGCCTCCTCTGGCTCGGCCGGATCTGGCTTGGCCTCCCCGCCTATTCAGGTGGAGCTGCCACCTATACAGCTGAAGGAGGGCCCTGCTCTTAAGGATGCCCACACTGCTTGAGGGCTTCCTCATCAGCTGTCTGTCACTGTGACTCCCGGCTGACCCCGTAAGGTCAGGAGGTGGACTCAGGCGGTTGACCTTTATTCGACGAGTCCTTGGAGTCTGAGGGTTCCTCCCTACACTCCTACCTATTGGAATTGGATCATATGGGGAAGAAGGTCTATGCAGCCTCTTCTCTTGGCCTTCAGCAAGCAATTTGGCTTTTTTAATGGCTCACTTTGCTGATGCCCTCCTGAGCACCCTTGATGGAGGTGCTTCCTGATCTCCCTGCAGACTTGCAGACCATGGTCAAGCAGGTCCGGGACAGGGACCGAGTGATGGCTAAGCAGCAGTTCCAGACAGCCATGGACATCTGCGACTCCTGTGCCTGGTCTGTGGCCGCTGCAGTGACCATGTGCCGCAGGGCTTGGCTGAGGATCTCAACCTTCATGGTAGATATCCAGCAAAAGTTGGCGGACGTCCCCTTCCTGGGCACCAACTTGTTTGGGCCAGGGTTCAAAGGACACCTTACTCGCATTGAGAACTCCAGTGCTTATCCTGGAATTGGACTTATCAGTACAGTATTTCACAGATACATTTAATAAAATTTGTGATCTTCATGCTCCAAGGCAAAATACAAAGGTTAAACAAGCTAGACTTCCCTGGATCAACGAAATGTTATTGATGTCTATAAGGGTTAAAAATGGACTCTGGAACAAGGCCAAGCGAACTAGGCAGGAGATAGATTGGATACTCTTTAAGAAGGAGAGAAATAGATGTAAACAAAAAATAAAGAAGGCTAAGGCCATTTATTATAAAAATAAGATACATGGACTTCCAGTGACGTAACAAGCCTAATGGCAGCCTAACTTCTCAGCTCCTGAGCCTTGGATCATTTGCATTACTAATCTCAAGCCATCCAAGTGCCTGTAAATAGATTCAACTCTAATCACAGTCCTGTGGTGGTCTGGCAAGATGGGGAGGATGAAAAAGAAAGATTTCTCTTCAACTCTCAAACGTACCATGCCGCAAACTGAAAAGCAGCCTACTAGTCCTTCCCCGTCCCGGTCCTCCATGTTAACAGGCTCCAGAGAGGACGACTCCGATTCAGAGACCACCTCAACTTTTACCAAGGCCGACAGCAAGAGAATGCTTAGCATCCTACATCAGATTGATTCAAAAATCTCCTGTTTGCAGACAAGACTTTAAAAAGCTAGAAAATCGCACCACCGCTGTAGAGTCGCATATGGAAACACTTCAAAATGAGCACATGGCGTTTGGGCGATCACTGGCCTTTTTGCATGGGAGAGAACAAAAGTTAACCCAGAGATCAGAAGACAGAGGCAAGAGCTTGAAGGAACAATGTCTGATTTTTTGGAGTTCCGGAGGGTAGTGAGCAGGACGACATGATCGTCTATTTGGAGTCCTGGCTACAGCAAGAGCTCTCTCTACTAGAGAACTTTGAGTTTGCCATCGAAAGGGCTCACAGAACCATAGCCCCTAAACCTAAACCAGGGCCCCTCCATGGTCTGTTGTGGTTAAATTCCTTAAGTTTCCGACAAAAGACAAAATTCTCCACCTGGCCAGGGGCAAAAAGGATCTGAATCTCAACCGGCAAAAGGTATATGTTGATCAAGATTTTCCCCCAGGCATGATACCTAAGAGGAAGAAAGTTCTTCAGGTGGTTAAGCTGTTGAGGGAGAAGGGGGTCAAAGCATATCTCCGATACCCAGCAAGACTATGGATGCAAGATGCAGAGCAAATACAGATTCATGAAAACTTACTGCAGGCTACTCAAACACTGGAACGGCTGGGGGTCGCCCTTCCTGACACTAATGAAAAGAGGGCTGAACAAGAGATTGAAAATCTGTTGTGGGATCTGGCGCCAGGGGGACAGCACCCCCAGAGAAGAAGACAGGACTCTCTCCTGCCACTAAATGCTGATGTGGCCTGTTGGATCCTCCCTCATCACCCACCTCCATGAAGCAGAAATGGGGTTACAGGTTCTTAACTTACTTTTGGGACCTGTGTGTCGGACGGGGCCTTTCTTCTCTCTGAGCATCGGGGAGAGCCAACGCAGTTAAAATTGAAGCTATGGATAACACTCCACAAGATCGGGGGGAATCCTCTCCAGACATGCAGGACATGGAACTTAATATCCCAGGTGCACATTCTACAGGGGGAACTAATAGGAGGGACCTCTCTTGGTGGTACATCTTTATTTATGCTCCCAGTGGCCACAAATTAAATACTGGCACGAGTGGAAGTTTCCAGTCGGTATTTGGACTTCCCAGCTGAAACTTTAGATTTGTATAAGGGTTACCTTCCTTTGGGGGGGGGGTGTTGCTTTTCTCCTTTATATTATTGTGCAGTGTTTCACTTAATTTAGCATCTGAATTTGGGAAGTAGCTGTTGTTAAATTCACATAGTGACCTCTTGCCACTATACTTTGGATTTTAAAAATAATGTTGAAGAGGCTATTAGGGAAGTAAATGGGGAAAAGGTAAGAGGCAATCTTTAAAATTTGCTGAGTTCAGAATTCTTTATGTTCAATGACTCTGACTGTTGGATGATGATATTTCCCCCTAAGTGAGAAAGAATTTGATTTCTCAAAGTTTATTTGAGCCTGGTAAGCCAAAATGATACTCTCCTCCTTACCCATTAGAAGGGAAGGTGTATTTCTACTGATGGCGGTCGGAAGAAATCCCTTGGCACATTGAGTGCTGCACTCTTCTTCCATTTCTGAAGACTCGTGTCTTCGTGACCTGTCTTACTGCTGCAGGAGGTTGCAACTGGGCAATTAAGTTTCACCTTTTTGGGCGAGACTCCATCCATGCCCAGGCACTAGCAGACCACTTTCTAGTTTGTCAGTAGTTTCTAGTCTCCTGTTGAGACTATTGTTAAATGTGTTGTATGGGATATTGGTTTGTTGTCAGTGTATCATGTTTGTGTGTTTTTGATTCATTATTTTATGTTGTTGGAGTGAGCACCAAGGTTGGGAAGGGGGAGGAGGGAAGGCTACAAAAGGTATATGTTCAACTTAAAAATGGGTTCACTTAATATATGGATGGTTAATGTAAAGGAGATCAACAATGTCATAAAAAAAGCCAGAATTCTAAAAGAGTTGCGGGATTTACAATGCTATCTCGCATGCCTACAAGAAACAAAATCATCTGTGCAGGAACATGACAAATTAAGACGATCATGGGTGGGTATGGTTTTTCAGACTCTCACCCAACTGCATCTAAAGCTGGGGCTGTGAAAGGGCTTTCTTTTACACCGAAGATGGTTTTGAGAGAGGGATCAGGCCGATGGGTTATTGTGTTGGGGGAATTAAAAGGCTCTCCCATAAATATAGGGTCTGTCTATGCTCCTACTCCATCCTTGGGGGAGATTTCTTCCGAGAGTTGTTTTCGACTCTGGCAGGCCTCCCCCCAGGGCACCTTGTACTGGCAGGGGACTGGAACTGCATAGAGAATCCTAGTTTAGATAGAACTCCGACGGGGAGGAGTGGAGCCGGGACATGCTCTCGGACCCTCCGAACCTTAGTCACAGAGGCTGGCCTAGTGGACTTGTGGAGGTGGCAACATCAGGTGGTAAAATATTTTACTTTTTGCTCCCCTGCTACCAACACCTACTCTAGATTGGATCGGATCTATACTTGGCGTTTGGAAACACATCCCTTTAAACCGGTCCAGATATTACCGGTATCCTTCTCAGATCATGCAATAGTTCAGCCATGGGTGGAATGGGATCCCCCAGTGAAAAGGGGACAATGGCAACTAGACCTAGGTCTACTAGCTGATAAGGCCTTGGTTACTGCAATTAGAGAGGAAATAAATTGGTATTTCGAGGAGAATTTAGAATCAGATACCCAGTTAAAATTAATTTGGGATAGGCTCAGGGCAGTGCTATGGGGAAAATTCATCAGCCATGCTGCACATAGGAATAAACTACATAAAGTAAAAATCAATAAGCCTCTCAGTGTCATGACATCTCTAGAGACTGAACATAAGCTTACTCGTGACCCCTTTGTATATGAAAAGCTACATGAAGCCCAGGAGGAGTACAATAAGTTGATGTTACATCGCACCCTTAATTCTTTAAGATACATGAACCAAAAATATTATGAAGGTGGAGACCGAGCAGGGAAGTTACTGGCTATACGCCTTAAAAAGCAAGAGACGGTTAGGTTTATCCCCAAAATTAAAAGTTTTAGAAACCCAGGGGCTGTACTGGACTGGCCTTCAGAGATATCAGGGCCTTTTGTTGACTTTTACTTGCATCTATACACTAGAGAGAGCCATGTAGATCATGAGCAGCGAGTAGACACATTTGTAGCCTCAATACACCTCCCCAGGCTGTCCAGGGCACATGTCCTTAGTCTTGAACAACCATTTACAGCAAAAGAACTAGATACAGTTATTACTTCCCTGAACTCTGGGAAGTATCCTGGCCCCAATGGATTCATAGTAGATTTCTGCAAGATATTCCTGAAGGAGCTGATCCTAACCCTGTTGAAAGTATGCAATGAAGCACATGAAAAGGGCTCAATCCCTGAAACCTGGAAGGAAGCCACCATCTCGGTTCTTCCGAAATCAGGGAGAGACCCCACTGAGTGTTCCAGTTACCGGCCAATATCTTTATTGAATGTTGATGCAAAGATTTTTGCTAAATTGATAGAAGAGAGACTAAAAGGGTTGATCCCGTGTCTGGTCCATGGAGATCAGACAGGGTTTGTCCCCGGTCGACACATACCAGACAACATTCGGTTGTTACTGAATTTCTTAGTAACAGGATCCTCTCCTCCCACCCAAAATCTTAGAGCAGTTATTGCATTAGATGCTGAAAAGGCATTTGATCGCCTCGACTGTCTATTTCTAAATAAAACCCTAATTAGGTTTGGATTTGTCTCTTAATTTATGGATTGGATTGTTAATTTATACAGTGATCCAAGAGCCCAGGTCAGAGTGGATGGAATGTTATCTGATACATTCAATATAACACGCGGCACAAGATAGGGATGCCCGCTCTTCCCACTGTTGCTCGCTTTAAGTATGGAACCTTTTGCAGCTAAAATAAGACAGTCTGAGCAATATAGGGGGATTCAGCTTGGGGGTGGGGAGGTCCGGATCTCTTATGTATGCGGGTGACACCTTATTGTATCTGGAAGACCCAGTGCACTCAGCACCCCATGCCCTTGCTCTGATACAGGAGTTTGGTTCCATCTCTGGATTTAAGGTAAATGAAACAAAACCCGAGATGCTCCCCATTTCCAAACCAGAGCATGGTACCCTTCTGCAGGTGGAACATTTCAAATGGGTGAATGAGGGCTTTCGGTACTTAGGGGTCTGGATACCAGATAGACTAGACCTGTTATATCACACTAATTATCTTAAGTTGCTCCAGAATATACAAATAGACTATAACAGGAGGAAGGAGTTACCGTTATCCTTTTCAGCTCACATAGAAATTATACGAATGAATGTATTATCCCACCTGTTGTTTCTATTTTCAGTTTTGCCACTTAAACCCCATTCCTCTTTCTGGAGGAGTTTGAAATCAGTGACTAAGTTTATCTGGAATTATAAACCACCCAGGGTCAAGTGGCAGACACTACAACGGGCCAAAGGGAAGGGGTGCATGGGGCTCCCACACTTTATAAGATATTACTTGGCGGCTCAGCTCCAGATGCTCTCCCAGCTGTGGTCTGGCGAAGATCAACCCTTGTGGATGGCCATGGAGAGACCGGCCATACCAAAGGTCCAGCTGGCAGACATAATTTTTGTAGATCAAGCCAGTCTGTTGAAGTTTGGGCTGACCAATCCCTGGTCGACAGTGCTAAAACAAGTGTGGATCTGGGTTGTTAGAAATTTGGGCCTGCAGCTGAGATTGTCCACCCAGACTCCTATTCAGGCCTGTGTGGGCTTTCTTCCAAATCACATGGACTTAGGCTTTTCTAGATGGGAAAGGGCAGGTCTTCACCACATAGGACAGTTATACGACTCACAAGGTTTTAAGACCTTCCATCAGCTTGTTAAGGAGTTTGGCCTGTCCCCCCATGATCATTTTAGAGTTTTACAAATCCGTCATTTTGTACTAGGTAAAAATTTAAGTGAAGAGGAGTTGGAAGATGTCAATCCTTTGATGGATTTTCTTCTCTCTCTGCTGACTGGTGGGGATGGTAAGTGTTTAATTTCAAAGTTGGTGGCTTTCTTTTCTAATGGGGACTCCACTCTTATAGAAAACTTAGAAGCGAGATGGGCTGAGGAACTGAACTGCTCTCTTGGGGAAAAAGATTGGCAACAGATCTTGGGGGTCCACAATACTTCAACTTCACCCATATGGAGGGAGTTTAGATGGAAAGTACATGTGAGATACTTTCGTACCTCAGCCGTCACGGCACATTATGGAATTACAGCTTCAGATTTGTGCTGGAGAGAATGTGGGGAAAGGGGTACGCATACTCATATCTTCTGGGGTTGTCCTAAAATTAAGGATTTCTGGCACCAGATAATTCAAGCCATTGAGTAAATGTTTCAAGTTCAGCTCCCAAGGGACCCTTTGTTTTGGTTGTTGGGCCTTCCACCCCCACAGATTAAGACCAGAGGTCAGATATATTTATTTCTGATTTTCTTATCAGGGGCACAGAAAGCTATTACAAAACACTGGTTAGATAACCCCCGACCGGTTTGTGGTATTCCATATACATTCAAGTGCAGGAAATGGAAAGAATTATGGCACATTTGAGATTGCAGGAACAAAAATTTCAGGGGAGATGGTTACCCTTTTTTCATTATAAAGCAGAAAGGGAGAATAAAACAGTATTGGAGATTCTGGCTTCATGTTCTGGATCTTAGAAATATGTATTCATTGGATTGGTGGTCTGCCTGAGTTGTGTGCATTCTGGAATTTCTGAGTAGAAACCTCCCAGCTTGGGACCCTGTAGTATAAGTCCATAGTTGCACTACAGAGGTGGGTCCCAACCCCAACTCAATTGGATTCTTTCTCCTCTTTTCTCTTTTTTCTCCCTTTTGTTCCCCCTATATTCCCCTCTGCTAATACCTGGTGCAATCCTTATGAGTAGATAGATTATTGCCCATCTACAGAACCACAAAAACTTATGATTTGAAATCAAATTTCATGTAAGTTACCTTCCATTTCGGGTATCAATTCCTATTTGATGACATTTCAGCATCCCACCAGCACCTCAAACTTATGCTTTATAGTTATAGTTATGTCTTAACCCCTTTTAACATTTTTTCCCTTCCTGCTATGTTAGGAAAGGAGTATTGTTATTGTATCTTCTTTTTATAACTGTCTTTCTGTATGTATTATTATTCTTTTTATGTCTCAGTGTGGCTTATTGTATAGTCTCTATCATGAATGTATATTTGTTGAATCAAAATGGAAAATTCAATAAAAGTACTATTTCAAAAAAAAAAAATAAGATACATGGTGATAACAATCCCAGGAAGTTCTGGCAAAATATTAACAATCTATTAGATCCAGGGAGAAAAGATGTCACTAAACAGCTACCTGTAGAAGCACAAGGCTCTCAAATGAACGATCCTTATGAGGTAGCAAAATTATTAAATAATTTTTTTCATGGACTTACCAGGCTATGATATTGATACAACTAAATTAGGATTGAATAAGGAATTAATTAGAGACAAAAATACCTGTCCCCCTTTTAGATTTAAATCACTGAGCATAACTGAAGTCTGCAGAGGCCTGAGAAGTTTGAACATTCATAAGTCTGCAGGAAGTGATGGTTTGAAGGGCAGATTTCTGAGATTAGCTGCATACCAAATTGCCCCAGTCATAACACACATTTTTAATCGGAGCTTACAAGAAGGCATCTTTGCACAAGGTTGGAAAGAAAGTAAAATAATCCCTAACTTCAAAGGGGGGGCAGCAATGGAAATCAATAATTACAGACCAGCAGCTCTCCTGTCTATTTTGTCTAAATGTTTGGAACGACATGTTCATACACAAATTATGCAATACATGGACAAATATAATATAATCATGCCACATCAGTCAGGGTTTCGAAAAGCGCATTCAACTACTACGGCACTTATAGAATTTAATAACTTGATTAAATATAGGATAAAGTATGGGTCTGGGTGTGTAACAGATTTACACACACCGGGGGTTTATGTGAAGCATCAAACCCGAGGGTGTGTAATTCTCGTTACACCAGACCACTCAACCTATTTATATAATTGTTAGCTTTCTCTTTTCACCTCAGCAATTATATAAAATAAAAAAGGCTGCTGTGCCACTGCCGCTGCAGTCCGATTCCGGGTCGGCTTTCTCTTATTTAAAACATTTTTTTTCGACAGTATTGTAAGGGAGGATCGATCTGGTAGCAATGTGGTACAATTAATTTAAAATTTATTTTACTTACTGCCGAGTGTCCATAGCAGTTTCTTTTCAGGTTGGGTTTGCGGTTCGGGAAGTAAAAAGCGAGCAGAGTTTGAGCAGGCGCATGCGCAGAGAGGGGGAAACCGTGCGCGTGTTTGCTGTTATAAACGCTCCTTTATAATGGCAAATTACGCCACGGTTTCCTTATGGAAAAAAAGAGGAAGCCATTAATTATTACATCATTACACTCTGGTTTGGAAACAGCAGTGATCTTTGTGGATATATCGAAGGCCTTTGACCTGGTGAACCACTCCCTCCTTCTGCAATCAGTAGAACTTTTATGGGAATTACAGATGGACCCTGGCGCTGACTACAAGCTTACCTTGGTGGGCGCTCTCAGAGTCTTAGTTTCAGGAAGTATGTCATCTAGTAGAGCCATAAAAAAAGGCGTAACCCAGGGATCTATTTTAGGACCCCTGTTATTTTTATTATTTAATAACAGTTTGCCTCAAGTAGTGAGTCTGTATGCTGATGATACTGCCCTTATTACATCAGGTTCCAGTATTCAAGAACTACAACAAAAACTGCAGATTGATTTTAACAATATGAGGAGTGGTTCACCAGGTCAGGCCTTATTATGAACACAAAGAAAACTAATCTACTACATTTTGCACCAAAACAAAAAGAAATAATTCAAGTAAAAATAGATAACAAAGAAATCATAGAGCAGGTGGACCAGTATTTATACCTGGGAGTTGTTTTTGATATTCAAATGTCTTTTAGTGTACATGTGAATACATTAATAGATGAGGTAAATAGAAGAATAGGTGCCTTGCGTAGAACAACAAAATGTTTGGGAAAGAATGCTTGAAAAATTGTGGCTGAGCAATTAATTATGCCTGTGATAACATATGGAGAACTTCTATATCGTACAGCAAATAGACAACTATTGATTAGATTAGATAGGGTACATTATGAATTGGCAAGGTATGTACTACATAGTAATTTCAGAACTCACCATTGTGTATTACTATCTCAATTACAATGGCAGTCTTTGGACATAAATTGTACTAGGTCATGGCAAAAATTAATATACAAATATCCTGATCTCACTTCGAGATACAGCTCTTGCAGCAGATTACACCATAAAGACTGAAGCCAGCAGGCAGCAGAACTCCACGGAAAACTTCTAGCTGGCTATACCAAGCAGAGGACCGCCCCTGACGTCAGCCCTGCCCCCAACGTCAGATAGATAGTAAAAGAGGCAGTCCCCCAGCATACTTCAGTTCTTTTCCCGCCGTCGACTCACGCGCATCGGCTCCATGGATGCCTTCAAGCTGAGGAACGATGACAGAAAGAATTTAAGACAATTTCCTCCAGCATTTATCTCCTTTTGGACAAGTACATGTCTTCTTCCCCAACTCCTTCTCTAGAAGGACACCCCTCGAAGTGCGCTCGCGGCAAACAGATCCTGTTAAAAGATGGGCACTCAGCCTGTGTGCAGTGCCTAGGCCTGGACCACGATATCCAGGCCTGCTCCATCTGTCAGCAGTTCAATAGTAGAACTAGGATCCCCCGCCAGAAAGTGCTCCAGAGTTTTCTCCAGGAAGAAAAACTTAAGGCCATGGAGAAGGGTCCATTTTCTCAAGGGGAACTTTGCATAAATCAGGGAAACACAAGGACAAGCACCGGGACAAGGGTAGGACTCGATCCCCAAATTGGTCCTCAGACTCCCAGGCCAGATCCTGCTCCACTCAGTCGGACCATTCTCCATCCCGGGCCAGGTTTCAGCCCCCCCCCCGGTCAAGGTCAGAGCTTCAGGGGCTCTGGTTCAGTGTCTTTACAGCCTCTGAAAACAAAATCCAAGGATAGCCGTCCCTGGGGGTTGGCCGCCAGGTCAGAAGCTTACGACCACCCCAGGCCTCAGTCCAGGTCGGCGACTACGTCTAGCGCCAATGCTAAAGATCGACGCCGGGACACCGATCACTCAGTTTCCCAACCGCCTAGGGTTTCAGATGTCCCTCAGTGGAAGACTTCAAAGCTTATGTCGCTTAAGTGGATGACGGAGACCAAGCAGATACCAGAGCCATCACTCGCACAACGCCCCAAAAACCCAACACCGGTTGCAGGGGGACATCAGAGGAGGATGTCGGAGCTCATGGCACTGACAGCCAAACATCGGGGGATGCCAAAGACATTGGTCTACCAACTCCAGCCTATTAAAAGACCTGACACCAGACCCGACGACCCCTCGGCCACCGGCATCTGATCCTAACACCGGACAGACACCGATGCCAGGCCCTTCATCCTGTCTGAACATAAAAGAAGTCAAGGAGCTCTTCAGCTTCTGGTGGGACACCATTAAAAAGATGTACCCACAAAAACCTCTGGTGAAGCACCACCCCCTGTGGCACCTCCTAGGGCACTGATACCTGAGCCTCGAGACATTACTCCACAGGTTAGGGGTAGGTCCAAGGCCAGACACTCTAGGTCTCAGAGTCCAAAGAGGCCTCCGTGCTCCAGGATCCCTTTGAAATCCCCTAGTGACCACAAAAGAAAAAGGCCCCTACGGAGATCCCCCTCTTTATCAGGTGATGACTCATGCCCTGATTCTTTGGGCACCCCTCGGTCACTCTTTCCTTTTGAGCCTCCTTCTCCAGATCCACATGACCTTCCCAAGTCACCACTGGATGACCCATCATTCTTTGATATTATGTGCCACATTCAGGAGAACATGGGATGGGAGACAGAGGGTTTAGACCCAGAATGATGCTTGGCACGTTATTTGAGGCAAAAAGACCCCAAGCCTGTGGTGGTTCCACCCCTGGTGGACACTTTCCAGGACACTACTAACACTGCATGGAAGCATCCTCATTCAATTCCAGCGGTCCTCAAGAAGGCCAACAGGCTTTATAGGGGTCCACAGGAGGCCCCCTACCTATCTCAGCAACCCATGGCTAACTCGCTAGTCATCATGGCTTTGCACAACCACTCCCAGCAGCCCCAAAACCTCAGTACACAGCCCCAGATCAGGAATCCAAACAACGGGACTCACTGGGTCGTCGCATGTATGCCTCTGCTACGTGCTCCCTCAGGTCCCTCAACTATTAACAATTTCAAAATGCACTGTGGGACCAGGGACAGGACCTATCGGAGGACTTTCCAGAGGGTGAGAAGAAGGAGGAGCTCCTAAACCTCCTTCGCATGGGCTCTGACGTTGAGACCCAAGTCCTCCGAGCCACATACGAATCGTCAGACTCTGCAGTGAGAGGTGCCTCAACAGGCGTTTGCCTCCGGAGACACTCCTAGTTATGGGTCTGTGGATTTACTCCAGACATCCAGAAAGGAATCATGGACGTTCCCTACAATGGAGCCATCTTGTTCAGTGAAGACTCTGAGAGGGTCATCACTAGACTTCAGGATGCCCGGGAAGGCAGTTAGAATGGTTCAGGCCATGTTTAAATCCAAGCCTGGTACCTTTTGCAGAACACAGAACCATTTTTGTGGCCGACATAGTAGACAACAACCTCGGTCGGGCCAACAGCAACATAGGGGCAATTTCAGTCACAAAAACCAACAGAGATTCTCTGGAGGCCAGGACCAGAGAAACACTAAATCTACCCAACCTGCCAGAGCCACCACCACCACAGCATGAATTCTTCTTGGCCCCTGCCCCATCTCCCCCTCTGGATCAAAGGGAAGAGAGGGTCGGGGGTTGAGTCACTTACCACCTGTTCGGTTGGCAGAGGATCACCTCCAACTGGTGGGTTCTTCAGTTTATCAGTCGAGGTCACTCTATAGAGTTTCTCGACCGCCCACCATCAAAACCTCCTCTGCATTCCTGTTATTTGGGACAGC
Organism: Neoceratodus forsteri; assembly: GCA_016271365.2. Classification (NCBI taxonomy): domain Eukaryota; kingdom Metazoa; phylum Chordata; order Ceratodontiformes; family Ceratodontidae; genus Neoceratodus; species Neoceratodus forsteri. The sequence continues at coordinate 613,860,511 of CM057450.1, read as the reverse complement.
ATGCCCTGCTCATCCAACAGGAGGTCTCGGCACTCCTGAATAAGGATGCCATCAAGGTCGTACCAAGGAACCAGAGTGAAAGAGCATACTATTTCCACTTCTTCCTGGTTCCAAAGAAAACCAGGGTCTTACACCAGATCCTAGACCTCAGTGACCTAAACATCTACGTGATATACAAATGCTTTCGCATGGTTACCCTACTGGGGTCTCATTCCCATGCTCAAGCAAGGTGCATGGGTAGCATCTCTGGACAAGCAGGACGCATATCTCCATCTTCCCATAGCTCAGTCACACAGGAAATTCCTGCTGTTTGACTTTTTGGGACACCGTTACCAGTTCCGAGCACTTCCGTTTGGCCTGTCGTCGGCGACACGTGTCTTTACCAAGTGCATGGCAGTCGTAGCAGCAGCTCTTAGGAGACACAGACATTATGTCTTTCCCTATTTGGATGACTGTCTCCTTATGGCCTCCTCCCAAGAGGCATTGGAGAAGGCAATTCACGACACTGGCTCCCTATTTCAGTCTCTAGGGATCACCATCAACAAAGAGAAATCATCTCTCACTCCCTCGCAGAGACTGCAGTTCATTGGTGTGGTTCTGGATACCCGTCAAGGGAGAGTCTTCCTGCCAATGGACAGAGCGGAACACATCAGGTCACTGATCAGGACTATCATGGCAAAAAATCTGGTCTCCGCTCGGACCATATTTTGCCTACTCAGACATATGGTGGCCGCCATCGCCATGGTCTCCCATGCTCACCTCCACATGCGAGTTACTCAGTGGATACTGAGAACACAATAGGACCAGAGGCAGGATCACCTAGACCAACCGATCAGACTCACACAGCCAGTCATTCAAGACTTACAGTGGTGGCTGGTCCCAGAACATCTTTCCATGGGAGTCCCCTTCGTGGTGCCAGTGCCATCTCTGACCCTCACCACCAATGCTTCGGGTTCTGGCTGGGGAGCTCATCTGAGAGAAACCAGAACCCAGGGAATCTGGTCGCCCCTGGAGACTCACCTCTATATTAATGTCCTGGAGATGAGGGAAGTCCTTTACGCCTTACAGGCCTTACAGTCAGAGATTCCACCAGGTCATGTGTTGGTCCAAATGGGCAACACCTCGGTGATCTATTACATCAACAAACAAGGAGGCACTCACTCCTATGCTCTTTGCAGAGAGGCAAAGCAGGTGTGGGAACGGGCACTACAGAACGACACCATGCTCACTGCAGTGCACGTTCCTGATGTGGACAACACTGTCGCAGACCTTCTGAGCCGGTCGAAGACCAGGGCTCACAAATGGGAACTGATACAAGAGGTCGCTGAGGACCTGTTCCGACAGTGGGGAACACCAGATGTCAACTTATTCGCATCCACGTACAACGCAAAACTGCCCAGTTTCTGTTCGTTAGATCCAGGGCCATGCATTTTCTGGCGAGACGCGTTGTCCCTCTCCTGGAAGGGCAGGTTCCTGTATGCTTTCCCACTCTTCTCTTTGATCCAGAGGGTTCTTCTCAAGCTCTGATTGGAATGGGCATCAATGATCTTGATAGCGCCTTTTTGACCCAGACAGATTTGGTTTCCACTGCTTCACCAGCTGGCTCAGGAGCCTCCCTTACCCTTACCGGTCAGCTCTCATTTGCTGTCCCAGGAAGCCGACTCCTTAGTCCATCCGAACCTCAGATCCCTGAACCTGCATGCCTGGCTCCTAAAGACATAGCCATTCTTAGGCATGGGATCTTGCAAGGCATTGCCGATATCCTGGTGGCAGCTAGAAAACCTTCGATTTACGCCACGTATGCTCTGAAATGGTGGAGATTTTGTCTATGGGCTCAGGCCTGTGATATTGATCCTCTTCGATGCCCCGGGAAGTTCATTTTAGACAACCTCCTATCCCTTTTCCAGTCAGGATTGGCATATTCCTCTCTGAAGGTACACCTCTGTGCCAAATCAGCGTACCACACACCGGTTGGTCAGCGCTCGTTAGCCCAATTAGAGGCTTCCCGTGCTTTTCTGCACAGTGTCTTGCATCTCAGACCCCGATTAAGGATCTGATTCCTCCTTGGGACCTTTTTTCATTTTAGAGCAACACGATGCCTCCTTTGAACCAACCGTGGTTAGAGGCTTCACTTCTCTCCTGGAAGGTGTTAATTTTAGTTGTCGTTCACTTTCCAACGGTATTTATGAGCTTCAGCGCTCATGTGAAAAGCCTTACTTGATTTTCCATAGGACAGGGTGTCCTTAGGTCCAATCTAGTTCCTTCCCAAGGTGGTTTCAGCCTTAACCTAAAACCAGGACATTGAACTTCCGGTATACTTCCCCCAACTATACGAACAGAGGGGAAGCCCTCTTGCACATTCTAGATGTGCATAGAATTTTGTGGTTCTACTTGGCCAGAACCCATTCGCACAGACAATCTGACCAACTGTTTTTATCCTTCACTCGAAAGATGTTGGGTGCACCAGGATCGAAACAAACTCCCTCCCAGTGGCTTGTTAACTGCATTGTCTTCTGTTACCAGAAATGCAATAAACCCTTGCCGGGACCAATAAAGGGCCACTCTAGAAGGGGTGGCTACCTCCTTCACTGCCTTGAAAAATGTAGCACAACCGCCATTTATGCAGCTACTACTTGAGTTCAGTGCACACTTTCGTGAGACACTACAGTTTGGACATCGCCTCCAGACATAGAGTGGGATTTGGCCTGGCAGTCCTCCAGGGACTTCTGCCCTGAGAGGTTCCTTTCTTCCTTGATCTCTCCTAGCCTCCTCCCGACTGGGTTACCATTACTCCTTTACTGCTTGGGAATCAGTCCTAACAGTGTAACCTGCTGCAAGAGCTGTATCTCGAAGTAAGATAGTACAGTTACGCAAGAACTTACCGTGACAGTAGATCTTCGAGAACAGCTCTTGCAGTAGGTAGTTTCCCTCCCACCTTCCCCTCAGGAGGTTTGGTTCTATTTCATAGCATCTCCAATGCATCAGAATTATTAGTCTTCCTCTGGAAGCGGCTCCTCGGTCTCTACTTCTGAATCACATCTTTGTGCTGGGAGTCTCCGGTGGGAGAACTGAGGTATGCTGGTGGACCACCCCTTTAATGATGTATCTGACATTTGGGGTGGTCTCTCGCTTGGTATAGCTATCTAGAAGTTTTCTGTGGGGTCTTGCTGCCTGCCAGCTTCAGTCCTTATGGTGTAATCTGCTGCAAGAGCTGTTCTCGAAGATCTGCCATTACAGTAAGTTCTTACGTAACTGTACTTTTTTCATCCAAACCATTACATAAATATTACATTATTCAACAAACAAAAGCCAAGTGATGAAACCAAAAGAACAGTTCATGTTGAAAAAATCTATATTCCCATAATTAGAAATAGACATGGGGAACGAACATAAAGCTATCAGGCATCTAAATACTGGAACATCTTGCCATATTCATCTAGCACTTCAATAACACTTGATCTATTTATTCAGGAGATAAACGATATAGGTCAATTCAGATGTTTGTGTAGTTAGATTGTAGCACCTTAATATCGGTGACTGATGTATATAAAGTTTGTAGATTGCCATCATAACCTCATAAATTGTATTTTGTAAATGTGGATAACTACAGTTGTGTGTATTGTTAATTATTAGGTAACTTGTATGTATGTGTTTTAGGTAAGATTGTGATAACAGTGTATTTTTGTGTATATGTTTTAGGAAACATAATAACAGGACTGTCTTGTAAACTGGGTTTCAACTCAAATGGCACTACCCTGTATGAAACATAAGTTTTACTACTACTACAGTGCCACCCTGGACTCTGTGACTTCCACCCAGAGGGATCCCAAGGGCACTAAGGCTCAAAAGAAGCCCTTTTGGTCCCTCTCTGCTCCAGCGGCCAAGCTGTCGCTGGGCAGCAGGCCAAGGTTTGTCATCCCCAGCCAAAGTCGGTTGCTTCGGTCATGCTGCTGCTTCAGTCATCTGGAAACCAGGAGGTTGAGGTCCTGCTGGTTCCTCAGCCAGTCCTTTCTCTGCCTCCAAACCTGCCCAGTGACAGGCTCGGGGGTGCCTTCTTGACTCACCTGGTCTGTTTTTACCATGGACAGGTGTGTCATTGAGGTGGTCGGTCAGGATCTGCCTCTGGAATTCGAGGCTTACCCACCTGCCGAGCCCATGCCCCACTGGAGAACATGGTGTCCACCGACATTCTGTCAGACCTTCAGGAACACATTGCCCAGCTCCTCCAGAAGGAGGTTGTGGCTCCTGTCTCGGACCCTCCAGTACACCCAGAGTTTGTCTCCAGGTACTTCCTGGTGCCAAAACGGACAGGGGACTGGCGTCCCATCTTAGATCTGCACGACTTAAACAAATTTCTTTGGCCATGCACTTTCAGGATGGTCAGTCTGCCTCAGATTATGCCATCTCTGGAGCAGAACATGTGGATCTTCTTGGACTAAGTCTTCACCATTCATTTATATTAATGGGACTATGCCGGAGGCACTAGGACCCAGTGGGAGCCAAAAATCTTCAGTAGGGCCGCACATGCACCTCACCAGGAGACTGGCTTGCACCATATAGGCTATCTCTGCATCGACCCTCTAACCGCCTCAGTTCCTTTTTTCCCTGCCATCGAGTGCTCTTCAGTGACGATGTCACTCGTCCGCCGGGAGTCAAATTTCTCATCTATACGACAGCAGCATGTAGCCATTCAGTTTTGTTTAATATTATTTTGTATTATTTTTATTATTAGTTTTAAAAAAAAGGCTTTTTCTGAAGAAAGAAAACAGCTCTCTGCCGGCCATTGACTGGGTCGACAATGGATGATATCGGTGACAGTAGGGGGACTTCACTGGAAAGTTATTCTGGCAGTGGAGCTGTGTCTGCCACCCTTTGCGGAGGTGGGGTCCACCATGTGCAGTCCAGTGCTTGAGAGGGAGGACAGTTCTCCTGAAAGCACAAAAAGAAACGGGCCCATTCCCGATATCTGTCAGGGACCTGGCACCGCTTAGCCTTGAGTTCTTCTTCCCATCAGAAGAAGAAGAGAAGGTACCACTCGAGGTCGCCCTCTGGTAGGTCTGCTAGGGAGTCTTCGGTTGTGGAGAGCAGTAGGCCCTCTGCGGTCCTCTGTGATCTCTGCTTTTAACAGCCAGGATTCTCAATATCGGAGCCCCTCTCTGTCCTCTGACTGGGTTTCCAGTGGGCAGTTTCACCACTGGGCCGCTCTTATGGAGCAGTGGGTACAGCATCTGTCTTGTCTGCCTTTGCCTGTGGACCCAGTTCCTGGGCCTTCGAATCTTGGGGCCCCTGGGCTGGGGCCATTGGGACAAGATGTGAGTTCAGTGCCAGTGACAAAGATTCTCCCTCTCTGTTACCAACGCCTCTGACGCTGGTTCCACGTGCCTTTTCCTCTCACCAAGTTTCCATGCAGGGGCCAGGGCAGGTACCATTCTCCTCCTCCTTGTCCTCTAGGTCTGAGAAGGGTCCAGTGTCATCAGTGTCACATGTGACGCCAGGCCCTTCGGTGCTGCATGCGGCATGAACCTCTTCAGTGCCACATGTGGCATTGGTGGGTTCATTGGTGCCGTGTGCAGTGTTGACCTTAGTGTGGCATCGACCTCAGTGCTGGCCCCAGTGCCAGGTTGTTCGGTGCCATGTGCGGTACCAAATACTTTGACACCTATACAGACTCAGATTACTCCTGTCTGTGTACCCCTTGCCTGGACCAGGCCTCGGTCTAGCAGGATTTGTCCCTGACATCTCAGGGGTGGATGACCAAATGATGAGTCTGATCCTGATCTGATTCTATCTGACGATGACGGGGATGACTTGGGTAATGACCGGGAAAGCAAACCTTCTGTCTCAGCTGAGTCCTTAGTGGAGGACCTGTCTTTCCAGTCCCTCCTTAGGAACAATGGTTGAGTCCTGGCTCTCCAGATCTCCTTGGCGAACCCAGGAAAGCTTCTGTGTCTCCAGTTCCTTCACATTCCTAACATCTCTGCAGACTTTGCACCCCCTGTTCCCCATCCTTTGAGACCCCATTGGAGATGGTGTGGGCCAGGCCGCCACTTATCCCGTCAGTGGCTAGGGCCATGAACAGGAAATATGCCCCTCCTAAGGAAAGACCTTTCCTGGCATTGCAGCCCTTTGTGGATGCCTTGGTGGTGCTTGCAGGGAATAAGGTTGCCCTTCCCCAGGACATTTCAGCACAACCTATCAATAAGGAGTCTCACAAGGTTAACACCTTAGGAAAATGTGTTCTTGCAGCCGCAAGCTTAGGGATGCATATTGCTAGGTATCAGAATCATTTCTCTCAATACAAGTACACCCTGTGGAACACCCTTAAAGCAATAGTCGAGAACCTCCCAGAATCAGAGGTTAATCTGGAACTTCTCCAACAATTACCAGGGGAATAGAATCCAACAACCATCAGTTGAAAACTGCTATGGACGCTTATGATGCTGTAGCACAGGCCGTGGCCATTGGTATCTGCATCAGGTGACACTCCTGGCTCAAAACGTCAGGCTTCTCACCTGAGGATCAGTGACAGGTGATGAATGTCCCCTTTGACGGGACTTATCTGTTTGCCCCTCAAGTGGAACAAGCATTCAAGGCTGCTCAGAAGACCAGAACTGCCATTAAAACAGCCAGGCCAGCTTCTGTGGCCCCTCAAATGGGTGGGAACTGTCAACAGTTTCGTAACAGGCAGTCCTTTCAAGGTAAGGGCTGAGGAGCCTTTAAGAGAAACCAAAGTTCGCAGCCACAAAAGAAAATGCAGCAAAAGACACAGGGCCCAAAAGCACCCAGCGCCAGCCTCTGAAGATCTGGCCCTGGTCCCACCTCTGCTATCTAAGGTGGACACTACTACAGCAGTGGAAGGTCATCTGACTCAATTTTACAACCAGTGGAAGACCATCACAGTGGACAAGTGGGTTCTCAGGATTATACAAGAGGGATACTCTCTTTATTTTTCAGAGATCCCCCCCCCCGATCTTTCACCCAAGTGGCAACGCAGTCTCTCCACCACCCAGTCAGACCTTCTTGCTTCCGAGATACAGGGCCTTTTGAAAAATGGCAGTAGAAGTGGTTCCGCAGGTAGAATGGAAAACGGGTTCTACTCACATTACTAAATGGTTCTAAAGAAAACAAGTGGCATGCACCCAGTTCTCGACCTCAGAAAGTTAAACGAGTACCTGTTCAGGGAAAAGTTCAAGATGATCTCCCTAGGAACGCTAATACCACTGATTCATCAGTACAACTGGCTGGCATCCTTGGATATGTAGGACGCCTACCAGCACATCCCAGTGCATCCAAATCACTGTAAGTATCTCCATTTTTGTGGCTCTGGGTCAGCACTACCAGTTCAGAGTCATACCCTTTGGGCTCCTCGGTGCCACGTGTCTTTACAAAGTGCTTTGCAATTCTTGCAGCGCATCTCCGATAGCTTGGCATTCAAGTCTACCTGTACCTGGATGATTGGTTACTAGCGAGCCCATCCAGGCAGGAGACGCAAGAAGCAGTCACTACAGCTTCTCAGTTCTTTACTTCTATGGGGGTGCTGCTGAATCTGGAAAAATCCCAGCTCCAGCCCTTCCAGCAGCTCCTCTTCATAGGAGCCCTCCCGGACACCTCCAGGGAAAGGGCTTGTCTTCCAGAGGGCAGGAGAAATTACAGTCTCCAGATGGCTTGCTACATCATGGGGTCAACTCTGTTCAAGCCCTCTTGATGCAGTGAATTTTGGGCCTCCTGGCATCATCCGCCTTCATGGTGCCTCTAGCCCAGCTACACATGAGGACCACACAGTGGATGCTCAGCACGCTGTGGTCACTGACAATGCACCCGCAGTCTTTCCACATAAAGGTGACAGAGCCTCTGACAAGATCACTTGCATGGTGGACACAGGAAGACAAGTTTCTTCAAGGTCTACCCTTTGCCCCACTGGAATCTTAGATCATCACCACCATGGATGCATCTCTGATCAGTTGAGGAGCTCACTGTCAAGACCTCCACACTCAGGGAGTGTGGAGCTGGGAGGAGTCTCATCTACACATAAATGTGTTTGAGATGAGAGCTGTCCTGTACACTTTCCAAGCCCTGAAGGATGTCCTGTGTTGCAAAGTAATTCTCCTTCACATGGACAAGGTGGCTGTGATGTAGTGCATCAACAAGCAGCAAGCAGGGTAGAGCGTACTCATACCCCCTGTGCAGGGAGGCCATGGGGGTATGGGAGTGGTGCCTTGAGCATGATGCTCTGATTCAGGCATTCTACCCACCAGGAATTCAGAATGACCTGGCAGATTGCCTCGGCAGGACAGATGTGGATCCACATGAATGGTCGCTCGCTCCAGATGTCGTGCAATCACTACTGGACAAGTGGGACAGTACAGACCTGGACCTTTTTGCATCCCCATTCAATGCAAAACTACCTCTATTCTGCTCCAGAAATCCAAAGCCTGTTCCTCCTCTTTCGTTAGTTCAGAGGGTGCTGTTCAAACTGGAGGCATGGGGCGGGCAGGATGATCCTCATCTCCCCACACTGGCCTCATCAGATATGGTTTCCATTAATCAACAGGTTGTCAGAAGTTCCCCCAAGACAGCTTCCTCACTGGATGAACCTTCTGACACAGGGACCCCTGGTCCATCCCAACCTGCGCTCCCTTCATCTCCATGCCTGGCTCCTGAGGAGATAGAAGTAGGTAGGTTTAAGGTCTCTCAAAGGATCTCAGAAATCCTCTTAGTGCGTAAGCCCTCCACTAGGAAAACTTACACGGCTTAATGGAAGTGATTTGCCATTTGGTGTGCGAAGTCCACCCTGGACCCATTTTTTTTTTTTTAATCACTTTTTACACCCTCCTACAACCTGCAGACCCGACCCTTCGGGACCACCAATGAGTCATCCTCCTGCCTCACTCACCCTACCCAGACTTACCTCACTGTCCTCATGTAGCTGTGGCTTCCCCCCAAGCAGGGCTGAGGTGGGGCAGGCCAGCACCCCGATACTTATAGCTCATCGGACCGGATATAGTTGGGCAGGCGAGGGCACATTGGAGGCACACTCCAGGTGCTACTTCTTCCCAGGATCTGCAGGTGTTTTTTCCCTTTTTCTGTGTGGGGGAGTGGCACGCACCCTATGCCAAGGCATCACTGCCGGCATTGCCACTCCCCCATCCCTCTATGTCTGCTCTGCACTTGCTGTGCCGCTGGCCTCTGCCAGAGGCCAGTCAAGAGCCTAGCACAGACCCCCTCCCTCCTGGGAGAGGAGAGCTGTCCTCCGGACGCTCAGTCCTCTCCCTCCCTCCCCTGCTGACCCCTGACGGCTCAGACTCGCTCCCGAACCTGGGTCTCCAGCGTGTCGCAAGGTGTGGTGTCCAGCGCCTCAACCCTCAGCGCCACTGGGCTGGCCCCCCTGGAACCATTTTATTGCCCACCAAATAAACTGTTAGAGTACCTCTTTGACCTGTCACATGCAGGACTGCAATACTCGATAGTGAAGGTACAGCTCTGCGCCATTTCCACCTACAATGAGCCAATGCAGAACATGTTGCTGGCTCAGTTACTGCAAGTCAAGAGATTCCTCAAGGGTATCCTACACACTAGACTCCCAGTCCGGAAAACAGTGGCTGCGTGCGATATCAACCTCGTGCTACGTGTGCTCACCTGTGACTTGAAGTTTCTGACCTGGAAGACTGCCTTCTTTGTGGCCATTACTTTCACTCTCAGAGTTTCTGAAATTCATGCCTTGGTTACAGATCCTCCATATACTGCAACACAGGGTTTTCTGCACATACAAACCAATACTGGAACACCAAAAATAGTAGCAAAAACTCACATTTAATTAAAACACAACCAACAGTGACCTATGCCTGACATGTTTCGGACAGCATGTCTTTTCTCAGAGACCTTTGAGAAGGATATGCTGTCAGCTATGTCGACATAAATTGACCAGCTGTTTAATTAAATGTGAACTGTTTACCATAGCATCCAATATTGATTTTGTGTGCAAAAACTCTGTGTTACAGTGCTACTTGGTGAGTTGCCTTGTACCACTTCCTTGTGTACACTCTATGGGATATTTTTACTTCCATATACTGTCTTTCACAAGGACAAGGTGGTACTTCATACTCACCCTAAATTCCTTCCCAAGGTAGTATTGGAATTTCACCTTAACCAGCCCCAGGTACTTCCCACTTATCTTGCCAACTTTCAGAATGAGAGGGAATGCATCCTTCACTCTCTGGATGTCAAGAGCGTTCTGCAATTCTACATTGACAGAACTAAAGAGATTCATAATTCCAAGCAACTTTTCATATCTTTCAGCATGGCCCAGCTGGGTCAGCCTGTTGCTGTTCAGTTCATTTCTGCATGGTTGGTGGCATGTCTTCATCACTGCTACTCGATGGTGCAGATCAAGTTGGAAAGCTGGGTTTATGCCCATGTTACCAAAGCAGGTGCGGCACCCCTTGCAAAAATTCGTAATGTACCCATTGCAGATATTTACAAAGTGACTACTTGGAGCTCAGTGCACACCTTTGTGAAGCACTTTGCTCTGGATGTCCATGCCAGACAGCTCACTTACTTCAGCAGGATAATCCTTAACGGAGTTCTGTGCTGAGTGAGCTCTGTCTCCTGCTGCTCTACTCGGGGGATTGGTTTTTAGCTCAGTACTCTCCCGTTAGTGTGAATGAATGGTGAAGACATTTAGTCCAGGAAGTTATGGAAATTATGTGCCTACCATAATTTTTCATCTTCTTGGATGAAGTCTTCACCATTCATTCATACACCCACTATCCCCAGGCTCACTCATCCTGCTTCTGGTCTTCACTCCCTTGTTGGCTTGGACTGTGAAGACATTAAGTTGACCCTTCTTACACGGGTCATCTGAGCTATCTTATGCCTGGATTAGGTTAGGCATTTCCTAGGTCTCACAGGTCAAGCCCTTGACTGGACAAGCAAGCCCAACCTGTGGTGGCTGCACGGCTTCACCTCAGCTGGCCACGCTTCCTTCAACTGCCTGCAAGCCCCAGGACAAGACTAAAAGTCAAGTCCTTGACTGGGAAAGCAAGCCTGACCTGCGGCAGCTGTATGGCTTCACCTCTGCCAGCCGCACTTCCTTCAACTGCCCGCAAGCCCCAGGACAACACTGAAGGTCAAGCCCTTAACCAGGCAAGCAAGCCTAACCTGCGGCGGCTGCACAGCTTCACCTCAGCTGGCCACTGTTGCCCGTCGGTCCCACACCCCTTGCACACGCCAATGATAGGTGTTTTATTATTGCTGTGATATTGCTGTATTGCACTAATCTGCAGTAATGGGTATCCACTGTACAAGTGTGGGTACTAGGGATCATGCTTGCTAAGTGTATACACTATACAGTATACATTTATTTTACAGTATTATTTTTTATTTTTCTGTTAGATGTAATGTTTATTTGCTTATGTGGCATACATGTTTTGAGCCTAACCATATCTTTTTGCCAAAGTATTCTTGTACACATGTATTTCTGCTGACAGCTTTGCACCATAATGAGCTTGCATCTGCTACAATTTCTGTGCTGTCTTTGTTCTAACTAATGTTACGTCTTATGTATAACGTAATGTTTTTCTTCCTGCTAACTCTACGTTTTCTATCCAGTAATGTAATGGTACCACTTGCTTCAGCCAATAAGAAATGTCACACCTTTTTCCTTATCTTACTATAAGAAACATGGTTCTAGAAAGGTTTGCTGAGAATTGCTGCGTCTAGACGTAGGGGAACTTGTTTTCTCCCAGTATATTTGCTTTACTGCAGATTATAAGTCTGTGCTTTTGTAATAAACTTGTTTATTACATGATTTGCCACTGTCTGTCATTCCTTCCACTTGTTTATCTCTAACAAGAACCTGATGCTGGAGTCCTTTCACTCCTTACATATTGGCGACCGTGGCAGGACGAGATTAAACAAAAGAAGCTTCGCCTTCAATTAATTTTAAAAGTCGAGTAGTGTGGTGCAATCTTCATTTTGCCCACTTGGACCTACTTGTCCTTACAGTGGTAGCGGGCTTAGCAGACCCACACTGCCTTTAGTCACAGTGAACCTCCCATGGTGACTGATTGTCTACCAGTGACCGGAAAGCAGTAGATGACAGCTCTGGGCTAATTTTCAAGTTTCCCAAATTTATTTGCTTTTATGTTGTTTGTCAGTGTGTGTACTCCCTACAGAGGGCTAATCAGACTTGTGCTGCACACAAAGTCAATAAAAAATTCTGTACTCGGCATTTCTGCCCAGTGTTAAACATGTGCTGCTCTACCAGCATTGGAGGCAAGTCAGCATTTGATTGCCCTACACAGTCCTTTCTAACAAAAAGACTGGATTTAGAGACATTAAAAATGGCTCATATTAAATGTAAAATGCTGACAGACCTCCACTTACTCAGCATAAGCGGCATCTTCATTATGCTAGCTATTCAGACACGTGAGATATCAGACATTCTGCCTGTTGTTCAATTTGTGGCCAAACAATCAGAGATTATGGAACAGAAAACTGTCCCGTTTGATCCTGGAGGGCAAGCAGCCGTCTCTTCTCAAATTGATATCTGGTAAGTGTTTTTACAGTTCTCTCCCTATTTTTGTCTCCGACTTTTTTTTTTATGGTTCAAGAACCACTGCTTACCTTGGGTAAATGTTTAAAGCTGTTCTAATGTCATCTGCAACAGTTTGGGTGTGATATATATGTATAGTGTATGGTAGAACGCTGTTCCGCATGGAAATCCATGCCTGGAACAGCGTTGTTTTCCTGCACTCGGTGCATCACGATCTTGTTGTGCTACCGATGCGTCATCGGTGCAGCACAACAAGATCGAACACATTCACGCATGCGCCAATTGAGCGGTGCGACAGGGCGAGCATGTGGCGGCTGAAACAGAAGTAAGCCTTTTTTGTTAAAACTGTTCCTGTGTTCGCAGAGTACTGCGTATGGTTGCCCATACACTATAAAAGATTGTGTATGAGCAAGCATACACAAACAAGTCAGTTGTTTGATCTTGAGGTTTCCATGGTAACAGACCTCTCGAGCTACGCTCTCGAGGTCTCTGGTTACCACGACAACCTCTCGATCACAACTGCCTTGTTGCGTATGTTTGCTCATACACAATCCTCTATGTTTATTCAATTGTTATTGCTATTCAGTTTAGGATACATTCAGACTCAATGGTATATACTATGGTTTTTATGTTCTCCGTGCCTAATTATTGGTGTGGTTATCCATGTTTCAGGGTCATTGTTAGCCATTGTTCTTGCTATGTGTGATATCGGGGGTTGTTGTACAAGATTTTCCTTATGGTTGGAATCCTGTTGTCTCATGATTCTATGGGAATTCTGTAGGGCATGGCATGTTGTTGATTGTTCATGTAGGTCAATACAGACAGCATTTGACAAAGAAAGATGTGCTAAAAAATGTCTTTGTTTACAAAGATTAAAAGTTACTAGAATGTACTCTGCTGTGTTCTCAAAAGTGTTTTTATGACTGGTCAGTGTTTTTAATGTGGGCTCAGCTTACAATGGTTTGTTGTTTTAAACATTTAAAAAAAAAAAGTCTAATTTAAGATTTTCCTTGAGAAGTGTGTGCTAGGACTGTTGCCAGCTCTTCTGGGCTAACAGCCAAATTACTTAACCCTATTCGTGACTAGATCAAATTTCTACAGTAACAGTTTGTAAGGCATAAACACATGCATATCCATTTTACTTTGCTACTGGTGTCATTGCGATGTCCCATTGCACTGTATTTCATGGAACAAATAATTGTATCCCCCATTTCCATATTAAGCCATTTTATAATGCACTGCATTTTAATGACCACTTGGTTCCATGATACAGTACTATAACTGTGTTAATACTCATCCTATGTATTAATTTTTGTTCTCTTACAAAGGTATGTACTGTACCTTAGTGCAGCTCAGTACTTGACTGCACTACTGTTTCAAACCCAAATGGCTGTGTTTCATTCCCAACAGCCATCATTTTCATACTATGTGACCTTTAGCAAGAAACTTGACCTTTTTGTGTTTCAACATTCTCTGTCACTACCACTTCAAAATTGATGTGTGTCCCCACCTAAAGTATCCATTTCCACTCAAAATGCATGTTTTTGTGGAAACACACCAAGAGTAAACCCTACAATTTTACCTTTTTATACAGTATTATGCATCTGTCCGAGAAAAAAAGGACAGCCATTTTTTTTTTCTTCTAGGCTGGCAGCTAACACAGCCAACACCCAAGGCCTTCTTCTGCAAAGGTGTGGCTGTAATATAGCTTCTTTGTTCCTAAACAATATCACATGATTCCCCTACTACACAAAGTGCTTAAGGATAGTATCCTATTAAAATATATATATATATATTACAGCTGTTTTAAAAAAGTTTACCATCTACAGTTAAAAACAATGACTTTTGTTTTTGTGTGTGACCATGGTATAATCATTTTTTTTTCTTTTAAAAATGCATTCTAAGATATACGTACATACAGTATTACCATCAATCCGGATCTTTTATAAACTCAGCTAACATTTTGTATAGCTTAGGATAAGGGAACCCAAGGATGCTTGGCTTTTTTTATCCTATCAAAATAATCTTGTTTTATTTTTAGCATTTTGTATCTTGTCCTTCCTTCCTCCTAGGAAAAAGAAAGTTCACCATCTTCTGGTAATGTATAAAGCCATCTTTACTAAAATAATTGCCATATAATTTTGTTATAATTTAAAAAGTATATGTGTTGGGCAAAGCACTGGGGCCACACCATTACCATTTATCCAGTGCACACCTTTTTAAGGTGCTGCATAACTGGCTACTAAAATTGCCAGACCATTTCTGTTCCAGCAACCACGTCACCACCAACAACAGCTCAACCCCTTTATTGTTATATTGCTCGAGCTGCCTCTTTTACCACAGTAGCAGCTCGGGGGGGGGGGACCATAATACCCTTCCTTCCAGTGCAACACCCATAGAGGTTGCAAGGTATGTCACTTTCTTCCCATTGGGGAAAATAAAACAAAAAGTGTATTTGCTAATAACTATTTGTTATTTACAGGTTTTAAAAAGACCCACTGTATTCTAACAGTATAACCCAGCTCAGTCCAGCCCAGCTGGGGGGAGGGGAATGTGTATGTATTTCCACATATTCATATGTTTTGATTGTCTTTTCAGCTCTTTCATCCTGTCAGACAAATATAAACCAACTTTCCATAGCCTTACAGCAATGGATGCAATCTGCATTCTATAAGCACAAGTTAACAAAAAACAGAGTGGTGGTTTGCTCAAATAATTCTTTCGACCAAAACCAAATCATTTTTACCAAGGACTGCAACTTATTCCATGGTTGTGCTCAACACAAATGCAGTCGCAATGCTCTAAAATTCCTGGACTCTCAACTAACCTCACAGTCTACATTTGTAACAGGCATCTGTTGTTTCAAATGTATTTTATGCATTATGCTCAATACTGATATTGTTCTATTACAGTACAAAACATGTTTATGTTTCATGTTTATGCTATTATGATTTGATGTACATCTTGCTACACTTTATCAAGTGTCTATTCAGACTGCTCCACATTTATAAATGTTTTTATTGCCCCTAACCAAACCTAGATACTGGGGCCAGCATTGCTGACCCACCCCTACACTATGTTCCAAACAAAACCACAGACAAATTAATGCCCCATTTGTGTCATCACTTCCGGGGACCCCTGCAAAATAAAGTGCACTCTATGCATGTTTTGTAATTTTAAATCTTAACAAAATAATATGGCAGCATTTAAATTCTGCTCCAGAACCTATGATTCAAGGTTCCATAGTAGGCCTTACCTCACTCAGTACTTTGGAGTATTTCACTATACAGTGTAAAAAGGGTGGACCCTTTCATGTGTCACAGGTGCAATAGGCACTATTAGTTGGCATAGGCCAACAATATATATATTTGTCCCACTATAGTATAGTGTAACGGGCATATTGCTATAAACTATATATTTCAAGTGTGTTATTATAACATTACAAGATTTTATAACACAGGCCTCAGTTAGGCCTGCCAGCAACACACAGACAGGAAAATCATGTTAATCACTGTCATAGCCTCTTCTGCGATTTAAAAGCAGGGTGTAACGATGACATTGTCATAAATTCACAGATGGTCAAATGGTATTATTGGACCTCAGCCTGCACCCCTAGGTGTGTGGTTGATGCCCCATTTTTATTTTTCTCATTCCACAATTGTCAGAAATTTAGGCTCTGTCACATCACCCTTTACAAAACAAAAAAGTCATTGGTTTAATATTGTTATTTATGTGTTCTTAAGTCAGTTTCTAACACACTTTACAAGTTTGCAGGTTTCCGTGGTGTGGCACACATAACATCTCCACGTACAACAGCAGTAACATTTTCATCTAAGCTTCAAAAACCTTCATCTTTTTTCCTCAAAACAAAACAACTGCCACAGCTTCATTGTTATCACCGTAGTTGTGCCTGACTGGCTCCATATAAGGACTACTACATAAAACAAAATATTATTACCTGTGCAAGTGTAATGTTTTCAGCAAAATTACACCTGTTTGTAAACCTTCAAATCAGCTAAACAAGGTCCAACCCATTCAGACTCTACAAGCAAGCCTATTGTGTCTGCCTAGTATTAAGCCAAGCCTGGAGTAGGGGCAATCCCCTAACTTCAGCAAGAAGATTTTTCTTCAGTTAATCTTCAAGCAAGATATCCATTTTCTCCATTGCTGCTCTTTCCAAGCCTGGCTGGCACCTTATACAAACTAATTATTACTTATAAACTGTTAATCTTTGTGCCAGGGTGTCGTCAACTACCACAACACAAATACTACACCAGCGTGTGTGGATATTTCCTTAAACAACTCAATGCACAATCTAACACATCCCTTGCCTAGCCATTTGCCAATCTAGCCATCAACAGCTAGCAACATAAACATTGACTTTCTTACTATAATGGTGTTTCATCTTTCAATTACCATCTACTTAGCCCCATGTGCCTTGTGGGGTTACCACTTTTCTGCAAATAAAAAACTCTATGAACTGTTAAACTTTCTAAACTGGTCATATATGTTTTATAAGGACCTTTCTGTCAAGAGACATTATCAACAGATTCTTCAATCAAGCTCCAAGGGTGTGCCACACCTCAACACCAAACAGCATCTACATTATCCACTCTCAAAGTGGATTCCATAAACACTTCTTCATCAATAGACATCGTTATATCATATCGTGTTATATGTGGTTTCACATGTTAACATCTTTCCACATATTTCAATTGTGGTGTAGACATCCCTCAGTTCTGCACTATGTTTTATAAACACACCATTTGTGCACCATCTGTGACCACCCCTGTACCAACTCCTGAACAGGCCCATTTTTGACAGTAACTCTGACTATCTGTCTGCTTTTTACAAACTACATACATTTTTGTCTCCATTTAAGTTTCAATCTGTGATTATTCATCACACATGTAACCCTGTCTTATTTGTTATCATATATTATTAATACTAACGCTTTACTGTCTGTGGTGTACTATCATACAATACTGTCATTAACATTTCTTTACGAGGCTCGTGTTCAGGCTTGTAAACAATTCTAACCACTTCCCTATGGTTGTGTTATCCCTTTTGAGGCAACAAGGAGGGGAATGTTGCCTGTGGGTCCCACACCCCTTGCACCCTCATGCACACGCCAATGATAGGTGTTTTATTATTACTGTGATATTGCTGTATTGCACTAATATGCAGTAATGGGTATTCACGTACAAGTGTGAGTACTAGGGATCATGCTTGCTAAGTGTATACACTATACAGTATACAATTATTTTACAGTATTATTTCTTATTTTTCTGTTATATGGCATACATGCTTTGAGCCTAACCATATCTTTTTACCAAAGTATTCTTGTAAACATGTATTTCTGCTGACACTGCTTTGCACCATAATGACCTTGCACCTGCTGCAATTTCTGTGCCATCTTTGTTCTAACTAATGTTACGTAACGTTTTTCTTCCTGCTAACTCTACATTTTTTATCCAGTAATGTAATGGCAACACTTTCTTCAGCTAATAAGAAATGTTACACCTTTTTCCTTATCTTACTATAAGAAGCATGGTTCTAGAAAGGTTTGCTGAGAATTGCTGTATCTAGACATAGGGGAACTTGTTTTCTTCCAGTATATTTGCTTTACTGCAGGTTATAAGTCTGTGCTTTTGTAATAAACTTGTTTATTACATGATTTGCCACTGTCTGTCGTTCATTCTACTTGTTTATCTCTAACAAGAACCTGATGCTGGAGTTCTTTCAGTCCTTACACCACGCTTCCTTCAACTGCCCGCAAGCCCCAGGACGACACTAAAAGTCAAGCTCTTGACCAGGCAGGCAGGCAGGCAAGCCCGACCTGCGACGGTTGCATGGCTTCACCTCAGCCAGCTGCACTTCCTTCAACTGCCTGCAAGCCCCAGGACAACACTAAAGGTCAAATCCTTGACCGGGCAAGCAAGTCCAACCTGCAGCGGCTTCACCTCAGCCAGCCACACTTCCTTCAACTGCCCGCAAGCCCCAGGACAACACCAAAGGTATGATTACTGGCATCGGAGCGCACTGACCTCATTGGCTCCCTGCTTCTTCGGCGTGAACTGCCATTGGTGACACATTCAGCTCCTGATTTTCTATTGGTAGCTGCATAATATCAAACTCTCTGGAGTGCTGGTTCCTGCTGCTTTGGCTTTCAGCAGTTTCATTTGTCCTGCTGCTTTCTATGTAGGATTAGCATTTTTTTCCCGCCCCCCCGGCTTGACCCCAGCCTCTTTTAAATATGCTCGGGCCCTTCCTATATTTCACTCCCAGTCTCTCATTGGGCCTTCTGGCAAGTTGCATTGCTCTACACAACAAATTGCTCCCTTCTGCTCCTACTCCACCTCTCTTGGCCATACAACACATACTGAACACACGCATAATGATAAACTCCTCTTCTGCTGGAACTGACTGCCATCACTTTAGCATTCTTAGCAACTATCATGCTCTAGGTAAGCAAGCTAGAACATTGCACTAGGTAAGCGAGCTACAATGACTGCACCCATTACACAGGGTTTTAATTATACTGACCACCCCTGCACCCAAGTACTACCCCAGCCTACATATAAGCAACCCTCCTAGTTGACCCACATTAGAGCTAGTTACAATACACTTAGGGTTTAACCTATAATTCTCTCGTCTGGAAGTGCTACCATATATACAAGCGACTTCCCCAGATCCTATCTAAGCATCAAGTCTGTGCCGTGATCACTTCCTGGGTATTCCCTAAAGGCATACTCTCCCTGTGGCATCGTGCTCCTTTAAAATGTTACGTCGCATCCCCTACCTGACCATGCTCTCACTCCCTAGCATTCCTTTTCTCTATATTTCACTCCTGTCCACCTATAGCCCTTCCCTACCAGCTCAGCCCCCAAACTTAGCATCACTTCCAGACTGCAGTGAGGATGTGCCCTTAACTATAGAATTCAGATCTCACCCCCAACTACACTCCTCCACCTCTATTCAACCAACCTATGGAGCTTCCATAACTCCCTACTGGTAGTACTTCTCACGTCCCACCACACCAAATCATTTCATGCCTCATTAATACTATATGCCTTATGCCCCCTCCTGCCTTCACTATCCTGGCCCACGTGTGTCATCTACCCATTCCCTATGCAGACACCCCAAGCCCACCAAATTTATACTACTTCACAGGTGGTTCAGCAACATAATCTTCCTGTTGCTAATCTGTGCAGGAAATGTTGAACTAAATCCTGTCCCACCACTACCCCTAGCATCTTCAGCTGCCTTTGCTGACACTAAAGGCTTAAAGTTTTTGCACCTTAATGTGTGCAGCCTACTGAAAAAGGTTGACCTTGTCCAGGCCTGGGTTTCCCATACAGACCCAGACATACTACTCCTAACTGAAACTTGGCTGAAAAAATCCACTCCCGACGCCGCAGTTTCTTTCCCCTCCTATAACATTTTTCATCGTGATAGACCAACCAGAGGAGAGGGCATAGCTGCCTATGTCAAGGACAGGCTGACTGTCTCCAGCTTCACCCCGACCACTATGCCAAAGGAAGTCAAAGTAATACTAATAAACCTCCCTTTATCCACCTCAGAATCCATAACAGTTATAGGCTGTTACAGACCACTGTCGGGGGGCATGGAACTCCTAAACCATCTGTGCAATGTATCAGATTTAAGTCAGAATGAAATCATCATCCTCAGTGATCTTAACCTTGATTGGCTCAAATCCAGCAATAAATGCTCACAATTCAAAAATTTCTGTGATGAGGCAGGCTTCATACAACTGATCTCCATGTACATGCGTCAAAATCCTACAACACCTTCCAATGGGTAACTGCTAGACCTCAATCTCACTAACAGACCCCGCAAAATCACACACAGACAGCAGTTTTTCACAATGATGTTAGCGATTACTGCACCGTAGCCTGTGTTAGAGGGCAGCAAACATTCAAGCCAACAAACAGATTCTTACAGAAAAGGAGATCTTCCTGGACATGGTCTCCACCACTCATTCACACTAATGAGACTACACCAGAGGTGCTAGGGCCCAGTGAGAGCAAACTTTTTGCAGGATGGCCGGCGCCAGAGATGGAGCCACGAGGAGTGGCACCACGAGCCTCGACTCATGCGGCAATGACTATCTTGGCGTCGACCTTCCAACCACCTCAGTTCCTTTTTTCCCACCGTCGAGTGCACTTCAGTGACAACGTCGCTCACCTGCTGGGAGTCAAACTTCAAACTAGTGGCATAGTTTTCAGTTTTATTATTTTGTAGTATATCTTGAATAAGTACCGCTTACATAATTTATTCTTTTTAAAGAAAGAAGTTTCAGCCTACATTGACAGAGTTGACCATGAGTGGGTCAGGTGATGGTAGGGAGACTTCGTATGAAAGTTGTTCAGTCAGCCGGGCTGGGCCCAGTCTGATGTTCTCCCTGGAGGGGGGGTCCAACAGCAGACGGTCTAATGCCGGGGAGGAGGGGCGGTCCCCCCGGAAGTATAAAAGGAAACGGTCGCATTCTCTGCACTGTTCAGCCTCGAGCTCTTCTTCAGCCCACAGGTCAAGAAAGAGAAGGCAACACTCAAGGTCACCCTCTGGTATGTCTGCTCATCGACAGTCAGTCATTGGGGTCAGTTGCCAGTCTCCGGAGTCGCCAGCTTTTGGTCCTGGTCACTGACCTCTTCGACATCTGAGCCCTTCCCCACCTTCTGGTAGGGCTTCAGATAAGCAGTTTCATCAGTGGGCCGCTTTGATGGAGCAATGGGCTTGGAAGTTAGTCCAGCTGCCTGGCCCGGTCACTCCGGGGCCCTTGGGCTCTTTGAGGGGTCGGGTAGGGTGGTTAGACCTCCCTTGTCATGCGGTGACTTTCTTGGTGCAGTCGACTCCGTGCTCAGGTGTTTTCCCCCCTCACATGGCTGTGGCACAGGGGGTCACACCGATGCCTCTATCTCCTGGTATTCTTCTTTCTTTCTCCTCAAACCCTAGTTTTCAGAGCTGTGTGTTGGTTTCAGTGCCGTTAGCGTCAATGGGTTGTTTGGCGCCATCTTCAGTGCCGATATGCCTGTTGGCGCTGTCCTTGGCACTGATGCACCTGTTGGCGCCGTCCTTGGCACTGTCGAGATTGTTGGCACCACCCTCGGCGCTGGATCAGGTGGCGCCATGCTCCTCTTTGGCGCCAAGGTTTGGGTTTACATCTGCCAGTCTTCAGGGCTTCTTCTCTCCGAATGCTTTTCCTTCCTCATTTCCCCCTGATTCTCTCTCCTTTTCTGTCCATACAGTGCCTCCTGGGCTGTCAGGAGATGATATTGAGCCTGATCCAGACCTTCGACTGGGTGACAATGTGGAAGGACCTGGACCTAATCCTGTTGCAGAGCCTGTGGTCGAGGACCTGTCATTTAAGTCTCTGCTAAAAAATTTGAACTCCACTCTTTCTCTTCAGACTACTGATATCAATCCTGGGAAGCTTTTACGGCTCCAATACCTTCATGTCCCAGAAATCCCTATGGATTTAACTCCACCGGTACAGCCCTCCTTTGAGACGCTTTCTCAAGTGGTATGGAATAATCCTACTCTCATTCCTTCTGTGGCTAAGTCCATAGATAGAAAGTACGCTGCTCCCAAGGATCGACCGATTTTGGCCTTCCAAGCCTTTGTGGACCCTATTGTAGTCCTGGTAGAGAATGATAAGGTCATCCTTCCTCACGCTACTACAGCCCGGCCTATAAACAAAGAATGTTGTAAGATAGATACCTTAGGTAAGAGAGTCTTTGCTGCTTCCACCCTGGGTATGCGTAGTGCCAGCTACCAGGGTTATTCCTCTCAATATGAGTATGTTCTTTGGCATT
Source organism: Neoceratodus forsteri (assembly GCA_016271365.2). NCBI lineage: Eukaryota > Metazoa > Chordata > Ceratodontiformes > Ceratodontidae > Neoceratodus > Neoceratodus forsteri. The sequence goes on along the minus strand of CM057450.1, from coordinate 613,838,122 downwards.
CACTCAAACAACTGGTAGAAGCTCTCCTGGAGTCGGATTCTACTTCAGAGCTTCTTCAGACCATAACCAGGGGTATCGAGTCCAACAACCAGCAGGTTAAAGCAGCTATGGATGCTTTCGATACTGCCTCTTGAGCAGCGGTGGTGGGCATTTGTACCCGCTGTCACTTCTGGCTGTGCACTTCAGGCTTCACGAATGATGCCCAGCAACAGGTCATAGCGTTACCCTTTGGCCCTCAAGTGGAGCAAGCTCTAGAGGCCACTCAAAAGACTAGGTCTGCCATTAAATTGGCTCGGCCTCCTCCCTCCCCTTCTGGGGGGGGCGTTAATAAGTGCCAATTTCACAACCGTCAGTCCTTTTGAGGCAAGGGCAGGGGAGGTTTTAATAAAAATCAACCCCCCCCCAACCTCAAAGAAAATGCAACAGAAAGCACAAGGGCCCAAAGTGCCCAGTGCCACCTTCTGAGTTTCTGGCCCAAGTCCCTCCTCAGCTGCCTGAGGGGGCTCTTTCTCGGCGGTAGGAGGCTGTCTGACTCAGTTTTATGACCGGTTGAAGTCCATAACTTCGGACAAATGGTTCCTATGGATAATCCGCGAGGGGTATTCACTCAATTTTTCAGAAACCCCTCCGGATCATCCCCCCAAACATCAGCCCAGGCTGTCAGTACTTCAGTATGAGCTTCTCGCTTCCAAGATACAAGGCCTTCTGAACAACAGGGCAGTAGAAATAGTTCTGCTGGATCAACAGAACACAGGGTTCAACTCCCATTACTTTCTGGTCCCAAAGAAGACCAGGGGCATGCGTTCCATTTTGGACCTCAGACAATTGGGCAAATTTCTTCCCAAGGAAAAGTTCAAAATGATTTCGCTAGGAACTCTGTTACCTCTCCTACATCAACGCGACTGGTTAGCCTCCCTGGACATGCAGGACGCTTACCAACATATTCCTAGTCACCCAAAGCATTACAAATACCTCAGGTTTGTGGCTTTGGGCCAGCATTATCAGTTCAGAGTCCTACCCTTTGGGCTGTCCTCGGCACCACGAGTTTTTACAAAGTGTTGTGCAGTTCTCGCAGTGCATCTCAGAAAGATTGGGATTCAAGTGTTCCCATATCTGGACGACTGGCTTCTGGCAAGCCCTTCCAGGCAAGGCACTATCGACACTGTAGCCACAGCCTCGGACTTTCTCATGTCCATGAGAGTCCTGCTAAATCTCAAGAAATCACAGTTGCAGCCCTCCCAGAAGCTCCTTTTCATAGGAACTCTTCTGGACACCTCCTTTGTGAGAGCTTTTCTACCAGAGGACAGAAGGAGCAATATCCTACAGATGGCCTGATACATCAGAGAAGACAGCTCGGTTCAGGCTATCTCAATGCAATGGATGCTCGGTCTCATGGCATTCTCAGTGTTCACTGTACCCCTAGCTCGCCTCCACATGAGAACCTCTCAATGGATGCTCAGTACTCAGTGGTCCCCAACCACTCACCCTCAGTCCTTTCTCATCCAGGTGACAGAACCTCTGAAGAGGTCTCTCACCTGGTGGATGCAAGAGGACAATCTTCTACAGGAATATCCCTTTGCTCCCCTAGATCATCAGATTTCCATTATCATGGACACATCCCTAATAGGGTGGGAAGCTCACTGTCAGAATCTCCACACCCAAGGTATGTGGACTCAGGACAAGTCCCAGCTTCACATAAATGTCCTAGAAATGAGAGCCATCCTTTATGCAGTCTGAGCTTTGAAGGACATTCTCTGTCACAAGAACGTTCTCCTTTAAATGGACAACAAAGCGATGATGTATTACATCAACAAGCAGGGCAGTGCACACTCTTACCCTTTATGCAGGGAAGCAATGAGAATGTGGGAATGGTGCCTGGAGCAAAAAGCTCTAATTCAGGTGGTCTACCTGCCGGGAGTCCAGAACGAACTGGCAGACCATCTCAGCAGAACAGAAACAGACCCTCACGAGTGGTCTCTAGACTCAACCGTAGTTCAGTCACTATTCGCAGAGTGGGGAACTCCAGACCTGGACCTTTTTGCATCCCCATTCAACACAAAACTGCCTCTCTTCTGTTCCAGAAATCCAGGGCCTGGCATTTTCTGTCAGGATGCATTCAGGGTGCAGTGGACAAGATGCTTTCTATACACCTTTCATCCTCTGCCACTAATTCAGAGGGTACTTCTCAGATTCGAGTCCCAGGGGCACAAAATGATCCTCATTGTGCCCTTCTGGCCTCGACAGATATGGTTTCCGTTACTCAACAGTATGTCGGTAAACTCTCTGAAAGTGCTTCCCCTCCAGATGAACCTTATGACCCAAGGGCCAGTGGTCCATCCCAATCTGATGTTGCTTCACCTTCACGCCTGGCTCCTGAAGAGATAGAAGTGAACAGGTTCAATGCCTCTAGGGAAGTTTCGGATATTCTCTTGGCTGAGCATAAACCGGCCACTAATAAAACTTACACAGCCAAATGGAAACGTTTTTATCTCTGGTGTGCAAGATCCTCTTTGAATCCTTTTTCCTGCCCACCAAATAAGGTTCTAGAGTACCTTTTAGACCTCACAAATTCAGGTCTACAATACTCTACAGTCAAAGTTCACCTTTGCGCCATTTCAGCTTACCATGAGCCAGTACTCTCCTTTTTGCTGGCTCAGTTACCAGTAGTTAAAAGGTTTCTTAAGGGTATTCTGCATAACAGACCCCCTATCAGATGTCCAGTCACAGCCTGGGACATTAACCTTGTGCTAGATATGCTCACTTGAAAGCCTTTCAAGCCTCTAGCAACCTGTGAGCTAAAATTTCTCACTTGGAAAACAGCCTTCCTGGTGGCCATTACCTCGGCTCACGGGGTCTGTGAAATACATGCATTGGTCACAGACCCTCCGTATACTGTCCTTCATAAGGACAAAGTAGTTCCTAGGACCCATCCTAAGTTTCTCCCTAAGGTTGTTTCAGAATTCCATCTAAACCAATCTTTAGTCCTACCTACTTACTTTGCAAACTTCCAGAATGAGGGAGAGCGTACTCTTCATTCATTGGATGTCAAAAGAGCTCTGTGCTTCTATTTAGATAGAACAAAAGAAATTCGCAAAGCTCAACAACTGTTTGCTTCCTTCAGCGAGACCCGGCTAGATCAGCCTGTCGCTATCAGATGCATTTCTGCATGACTAGTGGCATGCCTCTGCCACTGTTATTCCATGGCGCAGGTTAAGCTGGAGGGCAGAGTGTATGCTCACTCTACTAGAGCAGTCGCGGCATTCCTGGCGGAAATCCGCAACGTGCCCATTGCAGATATTTGCAGTGCAGCTACCTGGGGCTCAGTGCGTACTTTCATCAAGCACTATGCCCTGGATGTCCATGCCAGGCGGCATCTCTCATTTGGCAGAACCATCCTGAATGGACTTCTGTCCTAAGATTGTGAACTCTTGGTCTCTCCTGCTGCCCTCTCGGGGGATTATTAGCTCGGTACTCTCCCATCAGTGTGAATGAGTCGGGGAGACTTTATGTCCAGGAAGATATGAAAATTACATACCTACCGTCATTCTTGATCTTCTTGGACGAGGTCTCCACCACTCATTCACACGCCCATTCACCATCCCCCGAGCTCACCTCTGTTGTTGGTCTTCACTCCCTCAATCTTTAGGCTGTGAAGACTTCTTTGTTGACCCTTCTTATACGGGTCGTCCGGACTATCTTATGTCCGGTTTTTGTTAGGCTATCCTTCTAGGTTAGTTACGCTGCACCTCCTTGGAAAAAAAGGTACTGAGGCGGTTGGAGGGTCGACACCGAGATAGTCATTGCCGCATGAGCCGAGGCTTGTGGCGCCACTCCTTACGGCTTCATCTCTGGCCCTCCTGCAAAAAGTTTGCTCCTGCTGGGCCCTAGCAACTCCAGTGTAGTCCCATCAGTGTGAATGAGTGGTGGAGACCTCGTCCAAGAAGATCAAGAATTACGGTAGGTACGTAATTTTCATTTTTCGCAGATTCAACCCTTCCCATTACTTAGCCGACCTCAGAGATATAGACTGGTCCAACCTCTGTCTGACCACAGATATCAATGATGCAGCGTCCCTCTTCAACAACATCCTAGGCACAATCATTAATAAACATGCCCCATGCTAAAATGTAGAATCTGAAGCTTTCATGCCCTTGGTTCACAGCTGACCTCAAGACTGCCCTTAATGCAAGGGACCGCCTATGGGCTACAGCCAGGAGGACCAAGCTCCCAGCAGACTGGGCAGCCTTCAGAACATGCCAGAATCAGTGCACCAGACAGATCAGGACCACAAAAGCCTCCTACTTCCTAGCTTCCTTCGAATCAGCAAGGGGAAACTCTAACAAATTCTGGCGTATCATTAAAGCGGCAGAAGGCAATAAATCTTCCTCCTGTCTACCCTGTAAAATTTTCTTCAGGGGTCTAACACTTTTGAATAAGTCTGATATACTACATAGCTTCAATGACCATTTTGCCACTGCGGGTCTTGCATTTGATACCTCAAAAGCAGCTACCCTCATCCTCAACTCAACCAAGCCTTCCCCACCTATGACCAACATTACCTTCTCCTTTACTCCAATCCAGTACAAAGAAGTAGATGATCTACTCCATCTCAATGTCAAGAACGGTGCTGGTGCTGATGGGATAGGACCTTATTTCCTTAAATCTGGTTTCAGATACCTAACAGCCCAAATCCTGCACCTGTTTAACATATCCATCAGCTCTAACATGGTGCCTGAGCCTTGGAAAATAGCCCAGGTGCTCCCCTTATTTAAATTAGGTGACCATATGGACTTGAATAATTACCACCCCATTTCCATCCTTCCCTTGCTCTCTAAGCTACTTGAGAAATTGATAAATGCCCAAAAGAGAAGCTACCTCAACGATAACAATCTGATAAATTCATCCCAATCCAGTTTCAGATCAGCCCACAGTACCACATCAGCCCTAGCCTCAGTGACAAATGACTAGCTCATGGCCATGGATAAGAAACAAGTTACAGGAGCAATTGTTTTAGATCTTAGCAAAGTATTCAACACTGCCAATTGTGCATTACTCCTGGACATGTTACACTGGCATGGCATCTCAGGGTCTGCTCTATCGTGGTACCATAGCTATCTCACAAACAGAATGCAACAAGTGAAAATGGATGGCTCATTCTCTCCACTCCTCACTCTGTTGAGAGGAGTACCTCAAGGCTCGATCCTTGTCCCTCTCTTGTTTATGCTTTACATCAACACCATCAGTAGCAACATCTGCAAAGCAAAACTACATCTGTTTGTGGATAACACGGTAATTTATACATTCAAACCCTCAGCGATCGAAGCCCATATGGAACTCCAGTCAGAATTTGATCTCCTTCATTCAGCCTTGTACAATCTAAATTGCTATTAAATGCAAAAAAACAAAGGTCGTGTACTTCCATTCCAATCATTCAACGGCTGCACAAATCGAGCTTACATCCCTGCCCCCTATAAAGACCCTCCTCAATGACAACCTCAAGATAGTTAGCAATTTTAAATACTTAGGCTGCGACCTTGACCATCATCTAACATTCACTACCCATAATTCCTCCCTTGCGAAGAAGCTATGACAAAGACTTGGCTTTTTTTGTAGGAATATGTCACTGTTTAACAATGACGCCAGGCATCGATTGGTCCTAACAACCTTTATACCACTCCTCGATTAAGCGGACTTCTTTATAGCCATTGTGCAGAGTAGACTCACTGCTATGTCAACTGGAGAAACTATACCATGGAGCAATAAGATTCATCTTAAATGCTCATCGTCGCACACATCACTGTGACTTATATGCCTTACTGGGTTGGCCCTCCCTAACCACAAGACGGCTCTCTCACTCCCTCATCTGGCTATACAAAGTCCTTTTATCAAAACTCCCCCTTACATAACTAATCCATTCCAGCACACTACCTCCTCTTACACCTTACGTAGCACCAACTACATTATGTTCAATGTCCCTAGCATCTGCTCCCACCCAGGAGGCCTGGCTATAAGCCATGCCCTATCTACTGCTTGGAATAAAGCCCAATCACACCTCAAGCTGCAACAGCTAATCCTACTGGGCAGCTTTAAAAATCTACTTACCAGTAACCTACAGGACCCATGTACATGCCGCTAACCTCTTAACTTGTCATGACCTGTTGTTCAACACTTCTTGCCACTATATGGATGTCCGCATGCCTTTCAAATGCCTACCTCTATTCTGACCACTACTCTACCTCCCCATCCACCCCATTCTCTCTTCATACCCACCTTATTATCCTACCCTCCTCCATCCCTCCCAAGTTACTCTGTATGAGCCACACGCCCGTCCACCCTCCTTGATCTTACCACTACCACCCTTACCTCACCCCCATCTCTTCTGAACCCCCATGTTGCCTTGACTATGCTAATCACCCTTACATTGTCCTCCTACTCTCTCCTCTTCCTCCCTGAGCTTCCACGCTCCCCCTTGCCCCCAAATTACCTATTACGAAATGTGTTCCAACCAACTGCAGTTTTTTCTACAGTGTTCTTATATTTCTCCATATTTCAAACGGTGACAGACATAAGCCTGCTTATTACAAAATGTTTTCCTACTATCTGCAGCTTTCCATATAATGTCCATGTGTATCTTCAACTATGTGCTGATGCTGCTGTATCATAAATAATGTATTCTTAACCTGTTTAGTATGTTCCCATTGCGTGGGATGCTCCATATTGTATATACTTGCAATTTTCTGCTATATATCCACTTGGGTATTTATCATCTTGTTATATTGTATGTACTATACACCTTACATGTTTCAGGATCTTCTTGTAAATGAGCCGGCTCAATGGAGTTCTTCCTGCCAATAAACTTTGACTTGACTTTAGGTTAGTTTATGCTGCACTACCTTGGTCAAAAAGGAACTGAGGCGGTTGAAGGGTTGACACCAAGATAGCCTATACAGGCATGAGGCTGTCTCGTGGTGCCACGCATATGTGGTCCTGCCTCAACACCGGCCCTCCTGAAGATTTTTGTCTCCCACTGGGTCCTAGCACCTATGGTGTAGTCCAGTTAGTATGAATGAATGGTGAAGACTTAATTCAAGAAGATCAAGAATTATAGTAGGTACGTAATTTCCATTTTTGCTCTCCGGATCTTCAGGACATGTTCTTCCACATCCCAATCCATCCGTCCCATGGCCAGTTCCTCTCGTTCTGTGAGGAGGGGATTCTCTATGAGTTCCAGGCCATGCCCTTCAGCCTCTCCTTGGTTTCCATGGTCTTAACCAAAGGTATTGCAGTGGTGGCAGCCTACCTGAGGTGCTAAGGGGTCAGGATATACCCCTACCTGGATGACAGAGTCATAACAGGTCCCTCCATGGAGGAGGCAGAGAAGTCCAGGGATCTGGCCCTCCAGACCTGTGTGTCCTTTGGCCTCCTGGTCAATGAGGCCAAGCTGGAACTCATACCCTCACAGGTGATTTACTTCATCTGGGCAAAGCTCGACTCTTGCAGAGCCAGTGATCAGCTTCTGGTGGACCGAGCGGAGGCCTCTCTACCTTTACCCGATCATTTCAGGTTGGGCAGTTGCGCCCTGCACGGGACTTCCTGCACCTCTTGGAATACATGGCAGCATGTACCTCTGTGATCTGTTGGGCCCGGTGGAAAATGCGCTGTCTGCAATAGGAGCTTGCCCAGCAATGGTCTCAGCACAAGGGCAACTTTGATCAGCCAGTTACTGTGACCCAGCTGATGTGGGAAGCCCTCCAGTGGTGGTTAGACCTGGAACATCTTCAGGAAGGGTTCCCATTTGTCTGCCCAGAGCCAACGGTCATCCTGATGACCAATGCCTCCCTGATGGGCTGGGATGCCCACCTGGGGGACCACAGAGTCCATGGGATCTGGACCCCCTGAGGAGCCCTAATTCCATATCAATCTGCTGGAGTTTCGGGCAGTTCAGCTGGTACTGAGAACCTTTGCTCTGCATATCTGGGGTCAGGTCTTTCAGGTCCAGATGAACAATGTCATGACCATGTACTACCTCAACAAACAGGGCAGGATGCACTCCTTTCCTCTGTACAGGGATGCTCTCTGCATCTGGACCCTCATGCTCAGCCTAGACGCCGATCTTCTCACCATCCATGTGGCCAGTGTCTCCATCCATGTGGCCATTGTCTCCAGCCAGCTGGTGGATACCCTCAGCTGTGTGGGCAAGGTGTCTCACGAGTAGTCCCTCCATCCAGAGGTAGTACACATCCTGTTCTCCCAATGGGAACCCCTCTGGTGGACCTGTTTGCCTCCAGGGAGAATGCAAAGCTGAGGCTGTATTGTGCCCACCCCCCTCAGCAGGAAACCCTGCAGGGGGATGCCTTCTTGAGGCCCTGGACCCTGGACCTTCTTTATGCCCTTTCTCCATTTCCCTTGATCCACAAAGTGTTGCTCAAGGTCAGAAGGGATAAGGTGCAGATGATCCTGGTGGGTTCTGACTCCCCACCAGTTTTGGTACCCCTATCTCCTCAGCCTCAGCAGCAGGCTCCAAAGGCATCTCCCTCTATGCCTGGACCTGCTCTCTTGCAATTAGGGGAAGGTGCTCCATCCGGACCTTCAATCTCTGCACCTGACAGCCTGGCTCCCAAGTGGCTAGAATTCCAGGCTTTGGGTCTCTCTGAAGATGTCTTCACTGTGGTCGAGGCTTCTCAGAAGGAGTCAAACTGAAAATGCTATGTCTTCAAATGGAAGAAGTTCAAGAACTTTGACCCCTTATCTTGTCAGGTGGCTAGCATTCTCGGCTACCTCTGGTCCCTCTCTCTGTTGGGCCTCCAGTCGATGACCCTCCAGGTGCACCTGGTTTCCATTGCTGCTTACCAGACATGGGCTGTTGTGCAGTCAGGGGCACAGGAGAAGCCTTGACCACATTTCCCCTCTGGTGCGTGAACCACCACCACCTTGGGACTTATTGCTGGTATTGGCTAAGCCAATTTGAACAAATGCAAAGTTGTGAGATGTCTCACCTGTCATGGAAGACCACCTTCCTGGTGGCTATAATGTCAGCCAAAAGGATTAGTGAACTCCAAGTGCTCCCAGTGGAGTCTCCTTACCTGGTCTTCCACAGGGACAAGGTTGTCCTTCACCCCAACCTGAAGTTCCTCCAGAAAGTTGTTTGATTTCCACCTTAAGCAGGTGATTGATCTCTCTGTCTACTTCACCAATCACACCTTGGAGGCCGAGCACAAGCTCCATACGTTGGACCTGCGGTGAGCGCTTGACTATTATAAAAAAGCATATGGCTGGAGTTTGGGGAGAGGTTCACCAGCTATTTGTCACCTACGTTGAAGCTGCACCTGACAGACCGGCAGATAAGCAGAAAGTTGGCAGGTGGATTGTGTCCTGCATTGACCTCTGCTATAGGTTGGCGGGTATGGAGCCTCCCATTGGGCTAAAGGCTCATTCCACCCATCATACTGCTGCCCCAGTGGCTGCTTCCAGGGATGTCCCTATCCAGGAAATCTGCAGGGCTGCTAACTGGAAGTCGGCACACACCTTCATTTTCCACTACCACATCGACCTTGAGTCACATGCGGATGCTGGTTTTGAGGCCTCAGTTCTCCAATCCCTGTTCCCTAAGTAGAGGGTGTGTACCTTGCCCCCTCCTCCTGGAGGACTGCTAGGAGTCTGCCAGAAATGTGGATAGTACATCATATCCACGTTCCTAGAAAAACAGGTTACTCACCTGTAACAGTAATTCTAGGAGTGGTATATGGTGTACATCCACACTGACCCACTTGAACTCCCCTGGTAAGTGACACATCGGTCTTGCTTCTAGCAGGTGAGATCTGATGTTACGGGGTGGTGCAGATGGAGTTACCACCTGGGTGGGTGGGAGGAGCCAGCTTGAAGACTTTCCAGCAAGCCTTAAAGGTGAAAGGACACTGCCAGAAGTGTGGATGTATGTCATATATCACTCCTAGAACTACTGTTACAGGTGAGTAACCTGTTTTTGCTTCCTAAGGTGGTGTCTGAATTTACTTCAAATCAATCCATCCACCTGTCTATTTTCTAGAGCATGCCAATTGCTTCATACTTGGATGTGCATAGAATTTTGAGGTACTATACACACCAGACAAAAGACTATAGAAAGTCCTCCCAATTATTTGTTTCCTTCGTCCCTGGAAAAGAGTGTTCCAGTGTCCAAACAGTGCTTATTAAATGGTTAGCCAATTGTATTATCTTCAGTTACAGGAAGTACAGTAAGGAGTGTGGTTTGTGGCCATTAAACCAGAGGAATGGCATGTTTCCAAAAGGTTTCAGCTGCTACTTGGAGCACTGTCCATACCTTTTCCAAACATTACAGTTTGGACATCACCTCATCTTGGCTGTTCTACAAGCCTTCTTTCCTTAGGTCCTTATGGCCAGTTACCTGGTCGGTCAGTTATTGCCAAAACTGCATGGGACTCATCCTACCGGTGTAGCCTGCTGCAAGAGATACCTTCAAAGTAAGCTAGTACAGTTACATAAGAACTTACTGTAACAGTAGGTCTTAGAGAGTATCTCTTGCAGCAAGCCATGCTTTTCCCTTACCTAGTTCCCCCTTTGTTGTTTCCTTGTGGCCTCTGGGCCTTCTGCCTTGCTCTCTTCTTTCATGGCAGAGCTCCTTTTGTTTCCTTTTTTGTTCTTGTTCTAAGGATACCTCCACTGTTCCCCTAGTGGGCTTTTGCTTTTGATCTCTGGCAAAAGAACTGAGGAGGCTGTGGGGGCCGCCCACTCTTATAGGCTGACGGAGGTGGAGGGCCCCCTCTGGTAGACTGCTAGCTAGAAAGTTTTCTGTTTGGTCCTAGTGCCTTATAACTTAGTCCTACTGGTATGGCCTACTGCAAGAGATCCTCTTGAAGATCTACTGTTACGGTAAGGTCTTATGTAACTGTACTTTCTGGGCCTCGTCTGCCAACCAACATCCCAAGATGTGGATCTAAATAATCTAATGTATGCATTCGTAAACAACATAAATCCAGAGGATAATATAATTATATTGGGTGACTTTAATATGCCCACTATTAACTGGGAAGTAAAGAAGGAGAAAACACGTTCAGAAGAAAGATTTTCTGGAGATCATTGACAAGTTAGGTCTGGACCAGTGTGTTACATCACCAGCTAGAGAGGAAAATATATTGGACCTAGTGCTAAGCAATATGGGTGATAAGATAGTCGACTGCAAAACAACAGTTCCTTTAGGTAACAGTGACCATGAAATAGTAGGGTTCACTGTAGTGAAAGATAATTGGGAGAATGACAGGAATGACTAAAGTTAAATCCTTTATGAAGGAATGCAGAATGAGTTAAGAATATGGAATTGGAGAGAGGACTTCAGAAATATAGATCACAATGAAATGTGAGACATATTGATGGAAAAACTATTTAGTTAAAAAATATTTTACAGTAAGAAATAAATAAAAGAAAACAAGAAGGACGCCACCATGGTTTAATAAGAAGGTTAAAAAAGTTAATAAAGAAAGGTAAAGCATATATAAAAGCAAGAAGGAACAATTCTGTTGAAGCATGGGCAGAATATAAGGCTGTTGCTCAGGAGAGCAAAACGCGATTATGAATTGAGATTGGCTAGCAATGTGAAGGATAATTACAAATAATTTTCTAGTCATGTTAACCATAAGAGAGGAGGTGACATACAAGCAGAACCACTTGAGGATAGTACCTGTAAATTGATCACTGAGGATAAACAAATAGCACCGAAGCTGAATGGAAATATTTTGGTTCGGTTTTTAATATGTCAGATGATGTATCATTGAACCTCAGTGATACAGAAGAACAACTGATTGCTGTAGATGAAAAGGATAGCAAAACCAGGCTTCAGCAAATTGATCCCAACAAGTCACCAGGTCCAGATGGGGTAAAGCTTGCTGAGGAACTAGCAGGACCAGTAAACTAGGATCATTCAAGAGTCCCTAGATAATAGCTGTGTAGTCAAATGCTGGAGAGAAGCCGTAGTCATTTAGTTATTCAAAAAATAGTCCAGGAAAGAAAACAAGAATTACAGACCAGTGAGTCTGACATCAGTGCTTGGGAAAGGTTTGGAAAGCATATTAAAGGAGGAGATAGAGGAATTTATTATTAGAGAAGGTATGGTGGATAAATCACAGCACAGGTTCACCAAGGGAAGGTTGTGTCAGATGAATTTGATAGTTCTTTAATAAGGCCAGCAAGGTGTTGGATAAAGGGCACCCTGTGGATGTGGTTTTTCTGGACTACAGTAAGGCCTTTGATAAAGTGCCACATAATCAGCTTTTGGAGGCTTTACTTAAAATAGGTTTAAACACTAAGATATTGGCATGGATAAATTCATAGCTCACCAACAGGAGACAGAAAGTGAATATAATAGGGGGTATATTTGAGTGTGCTGATGTCACCAGTGGTATGCCACAGGGATTGGTTTTGGGGCCCCTGTCTATTTAATATTTATGTGGCATCAACTCCCAGTGGCTCTCAAAATTTGCAGACGATATAAAATTAGGATCAGTAGTACAAAATCCCACAGAAATAGAAAAACTGCAAGTGGAATTAACAAATTGGGAGCACTGGGCCCTGAAACATAAATTAGACTTTAATATAGATAAATATGCAGTAATGCACTTAGATAAAAATAACAATAAGGCTAAGTATACATTAAAAGGGCATACATTAAGAGAAATAGAAGAGGAAAAAGACCTAGGAATAGTAGTGTCAAATGATTTAAGGTTCAAAAAAACATTGTCATTTGATGGCAAAGAAGGCCAATTGTATTTTGGGTAGTATCAGAAGGCACATTCAGAATAGGGGCAGGAGAGTAACAGTTCCAATATACACTTCCCTTGTTAGACCACATCTAGAGTAGTGCGTGCAGTTCTGGTCTACAAGCACAAAAGCGGAAATTAAAACCCTGGAGGGGGTCCAGCGCAGAGCTATGAAGTTGATATTAGCTGTTAAAAATCTAAGATACAAGGAAAGGTTGGATATGTTGGGCTTGTATCCTCTGGAATACAGAAGGATGCATGGAGACTTATGTTTGGTGTACAGTGCTTTTTGAAACCACAACTTATGGGATTGTTTAGGGTTGGAATTCAAAAATCAATACCACGACACCAGGTCTCATATAGTGTCACTTAGAGGGGAGACATACCCCACTAAGAAGAGAGCTACCTGGTTCAAAGAGTCGTGGCAATGTGGAATACTCTTCCACTTGAGATAGTAGGAGGTAGAAGTATACAAGAGTTTAAAACAAAATTGGACAAGTATTGTATGAGAAATGATATATTAGGATATTCTTCTTGAGAAAAGGGTGAGCTGTTGTTGGCATCTGTCTTACTTAGCTCCCTGAGGAGGCGCTTTTTGGCACGAAACCGGTCGGGCTGTTCCTTTTGTCTGGGAGCTGTTGTTACCTTGCATGGCGCTACTGTATTTATCATTGTTTTTCATCTATTTGTGAGTTCAATACAGTTTCATTTTCTAAGAAGTGTTGGTGCTGTGTTTTTCTTTTTTTGATTGTACTTCTGACTTTTTACACTGGCACAACTTGAATTGGAGCCGCTATTGTTATGGAATTACTTAGCTAATATAACACCTGTGAAACCTATGTTTGGCGCTTTAAGTCAATCCTCGTAGGATCTGCTCAGCTGGCCTTAAATTGTTTGGTTATCCTACACTGCACTGTCTTCATCCTGATCTTCCTTAACCGTATCTTCATCATTGATTCACACTCATGAGTTCTGAGCCAGAAGCACTAGGACCCTGCAGGAGCCAGAACATTTCAGGAGGGCCAGCCCCAAGGTAGGTCACACGCGTACAAGGTACCATGAGACTAGCTCATGCTGCATGGCTTATCTTGGCACTGGCCCTCAACTGCCTCAGTTTCTTTTTTCTTGCCGAGTGCGCAGTGACAACATCGCTCGCCCACCAGGAGTCAGGTCTCCATGTCTATATGACAACAGTGTTCAGGCCATTCCATTTTAGTTGTTCAAGTTAGTGTTTATTATTTTTGTATCAGTTTAGTAAAAAAAAAAAAAAAAAGACAAAACTTCTTGTTGGGGTCTCTCAGCCCTACCGAAAAATGGCCTTAGACCATGGATGGCGATGGTGACAGTAGGGAGTCTATTCAGGCATGCTGCTCCAGCAGCTGGGCCATGTCTAGTCCACTTCCCTCACCGAGGGAGGGTTCTGATAATGGGCAGTCCTGTTTTTGGGAGGGAGGATAGCCTTCCATTAAACACAAAAGGAAGTGGGCCCATTCTCGATCCCAGTAGGGGGGTCTGGTGCTGCTTGGCCTGGAGGTCACCCTCTGGTAGGTCTGCTGCAAGGTCTTCTAGGTCCAGGAGCAGGAGGCCTTCCCCAGCACCGCTAGTATCCCCAGTGACTCCTGTCCAAGGTCGTTCTGGGTCTTGTGCTAGGAGCCCCTCACTGTCCCATTGTGGGGGATTCCGGTGGACAGTTTCGCCACTGGGCAGCTCTTTTAGAATAGTGGGTACAGCGTCTGGCTTGTTTGCCCTTTCCTGCAGAACCAGTTTGGGCCCCTCTAGGCTGGGGTCTTCGGTGACGCACTCGGGACATTCTAGCCATGTAGAGAGTTTGGCTCCGTCAACGAATCCTGATCCCTTGTTAGTAACCGTGCCACCAATGCTGGTTCCACTAGCCGTACACCCCTGCAATGTCACTGTGTTGGGACCAGCACAGGTGCCTTCTCCATGTCATCGAGGCATAGGTCAAGAAGCATAGGAAAACCAAGAGCAGTTACAAAATTTGCAAGCAGCGTTTTATTATCAATAACAGTAAAATAAAAATTGTTCAGTATAACTATTTACAAAGGAAACACAGAGAAAACAGAGTCCCTCATCTGAGGGTATCTCTAATTCCAAGTTTCAGTCTCTCCCCAGCAAAATACTGCTGCTTTTTTTATAATATGTTTTTGTCTGATAACTTCTGCAACCTCAGCTCATTGAAAGACATCCTGTTTCTCATAAAATGTGTTAGAACTTTGCCAGTTTCTGTGCAGGTGCAACAAAATAGAACATGGTGTCCCAAAACTGACCTCCTGTTGACAGCTCTGCAAAAGAGTTTATGCTGCATCTTACGGTTAACCCCTTGAGTTCCAAATAGCTTTTTGCAATAATTTCAACAGTATAACTATATATAGTTTCAAGCAAAGGGATCCCAATATCACTTACAGTTCTGTACAAAGATTCTCATATATTATATAACTGCAGATATGCAGGGAGGAAGGAAAGACAGAAACAGCAAGTGAAGGCAGAGAGATAGTGAGAGACGGAGAATCGCGAGACCATCGGAGTGATCAATTCCTAGGTGTCACGAGAACATTTGATTGCGCAACCAGACAGACAAGAGACTGAAAAGGAGAGGACAAAACAGATCCTTGCATTTAACTGTTTCTTCATAACAAATGAGGCAGGGCCTTATTCAGCCCTGTCATACCCTGGTCACCTTGTTGCTGGCTGGGCCTTTGTTGCAGGCCATGCCAGGTTCGGCGACAGATTTAGGCCTCCTGGTGCCTGTCCTGGCACTGCATCTGATGACACCTGTGGTGTACAGGGATCCCTCGGTGCCGGGCTGAGTCTCTTTGGCAGTGCCGGCACCAGCTCTTTCAGTGTCAGCTCCTTCTGGGCCAGTGCCAGGCCCAGCACCAGTTCCTCTGCTGGTGCTGGTGTCACCTCTCTTTCCAACCCCCAGAGCTGGGCTGGGAATTTCTAGGTCCACTCCTCTCCCATCTCCTCTTTCCAGAGAGGAGTTGGAGTGGGACAAGTCTGACCCCAACCTCATTATTTCTGATGGTGGTGATGATGGCTCCTTTTACAGCCTGGATAACCCTACTCCAAGCACTCCATTTGTTCTGCCAGAGTACCTTTCTTTCCAGATTTTGCTGTGCAGTATGCATGCAACCCTTGCCTGCAGAATTCTGCCCTTGACCCAGGAAAACTGCTGTGTCTAGAGTGTCTCCATGTTAGCAATTTACTGGTCAATCTCACACCTCCTATCCCACCTGCTTTTGAAACTCTCTCAGAGGCAGTATGGGCCAGGCACGCTTCCATTCCTTCTGTCTGTAAGCAGATAGATCTTAAGTATACTGCCCCTAAAGAAAGACCTATTCTGGCTTCCCAGCCTATTGCTGATAAGATTGTCATTCTGGCTGAGAATGACAAGGCCATCCTCCCTCAAGAAGTTATGGCACTCCCCATCAGTAAGGATTCTCATAAAATTGATATGATAGGGAAAAAACCTTTTGCTGCAGCTACCTTGAGTATGCAAATAGCTAGCTATCAGGGAGATTTCTCTCAGTACAAGTATGCCCTTTGGACCTCTCTCAAGGCTCCTGCAGAAGCCTTGCCAGAATTGGACACTAAGCAGAAAATCCTTAAGACTGTTACCCATGGTACAGAATCCAACAGTCATCAATTAAAGGCAGCTATGGATGCATATGATACTGCTTCCCGCTCAGCAGCCACAGCGGGTATCTGCATTAGGAGACACTCCTGGCTTCAGATGTCAGGTTTTCCCGATGATGCCCAGCAGCAAGTCTTGAATGTCCCCTTTGATGGCTCTTATCTGTTCAGCCAACAGGTGGAACAGTCCCTCGAGGCCTCTCAAAAAAAAGGACAGCCATTAAGACTGCTTGGCCTACTCCAACTCACCCTCAAAGAAGAAAGGGCTGAGTCTACTACCGCAGTAAACAGTCCTTTTGTGGCAAAGGTAGAGGAGCTTAAGTCAAGTCCCAACTGCCTCAATTGCAGAAGATGGCGCAGCCGAAGGCACAGGCCCCCAAAGCACCTAGTGCCACCTTCTGAAGCTCCGGATCTGACTCAGCTGCCCAAGGCAGACCTCTCCAGTGGGGGGCATCTGACTCAGCTTTACCTTTGGTGGAAATCCACCACCATGGACAGGTGTATTTTAAGGATCATCCAAGAGGGATGCTTACTGAATTTCTCGGAAATCCCTCCGGTTTATTAACTAGAAAAATAAATCAGAAACTGGGGGTGTTATTCAAATTACAGAATTCTCTGATCCTACAAGCCAGAAAAGTAATTGCTCGAAGTATATTACTGTTTCAACTGACTATAATTCCTTCTTGTTTACAGCAACATCAAAACAAGCAATGTCAACCCTAACAACAACTTTTCACAGCATCTGCAGATTTACTTATAAATTATCCTACAGTACTCATCACTGTAAACTTTATCAAATAACCCGATGGTTCCTATCAAATCTGAGTAGTATTTACTTTCTAAGTAGTCTGATAATATTTTACGGCAAAATGAAACATCACAACTTTTTCCACTGCTAAAAATTAGAACAATAAACCGAGATTTAAAGGGGCACTGTCAGCTTTTCCCCTCTGTTATCGTTTATTTTATACTAGTGGCTCTCTAGGCACATATCTATGTAAATGCTTTAGTAGAATACCCCTGCATAAAAGAAAACACAATCTGTGTACCTGTTTTTTTTATAAATTAGCAGCCTTTCCATTTCATCCATCACGTATTAAAATCCCCAGCCAACTGGAAGCAGATTGGTGATGAGAAGGCGCCGAGAATGCGCGTCTACCAAGAGCGCTATTCAGACATTCACATTTTATCATCCCCATCCCAACAGCCATAATCCAGTGCAATATATTATGTTAAAGCGGTTTCTAGTATTTGTGACAAAAACCAAACACTTTCGTTCAGTAGCAAAATAGTATTAGAATCTGGTGCCGAAATCCCGCGCATGCGCAATATCACCCGGAGGACAGATCCTGCACATGTGCGAGAATGTACCGCTATTGTGCATGTGCGGGATTTCGGCACCAGATTCTAATACTATTTTGCTACTGAATGAGTGCTCGTTTTTTTGTCACAAATACCAGAACGCTTAACATAACATATTGCACTGGATTATGTGGCTGTGGATGGGATGATAAAATGTGAATGTCGAAGAAGGCCTCGTAGACGCTGCTGCTCGCGCCTTCTCATCACCAATCTGTTTCCGGTTGGCAGGGGATTTTAATATGGGACAGATGAAATGGAAAGGCTGCTAATTTATAAAAAAACAGGTACACAGATTGTGTTTTCTTTTATGCTGGGGTATTCTACTAAAGCATTTACACAGATATGTGCCTAGAGAGCCACTAGTATAAAATAAATGATTACGGAGGAAAAAAGCTGACAGTGCCCCTTTAAGATCAACTGATGGCTTAATAATAAACAAAACAAAGACTAAGATGGGTGACAGAGCATTTTTCATCCAGGCCCCCAAACATTGGAATGCCCTTCCTTCTGACTTAAAAACAGGTATAAGTCACGATCTGTTCAAAACTAAACTGCCATCTTTTTAATCAATTATAATGTTCATGTCATCTTAACTGGTATGTTTATACATTGCTATGCTGTGTTTTATTTGTATTGTAACATGTCTGTCAATTTATCCTAAACTTTTTATACCATTTTGTAACATGTTTGAATTTAACTGTGCATACTTACTGTCTTGACTGTAAAAGAAACTGTCTCGGGTCACATATGAAAAAGGGCCTTTGGCTCATAAGTTTACCCGATAAACAAAAGTTGAAATAAATAAAAAAAATATCCACCCAAGAATGCAGCACCCACTGTCAGCTGCCAAGTCAGACCTTGCCACAGAGATAGCAGGCCTCTTGAGCAACAGGGCAGTGGAAGTGGTGCCAGAAGTGGAGCGCAATACAGTCTTCTACTCCCATTACTTCCTCATTCCGAAGAAGTCAGGGGGCATGCGCCCTATTCTCGACCTCAGAAAGCTGAACAAGTTCCTCCATCGTGAGAAGTTCAAGATGGTCTCCCTAGGGACCCTGCTGCCCCTTCTCAAGTGCCAGGACTGGTTGGCCTCCCTGGACATGCAGGAACACCTACCAATATATTCTGGTCCATCAAAGCTACCACAAATTTCTCTGTTTCATGGCTTTGGACCAGCATTACCTATTTCGAGTCCTGCCCTTTGGGCTATCCTCAGCGCCTCGAGTCTCTACAAAGTGCTTTGTGGTTCTCGAGGCACACCTCCAAAAACGTTGGCTTCAAGTTTTTCCCTATCTGGATGATTGACTACTAGCCTGCCCATCCAAGCAAGGCATGGAACAAGCAGTGACCACAGCAGTTCCGTTCCTGACCTCTGTGGGGGTTCTGCTGAATCTAGAGAAGTTGCAGCTTCAACTCTCTCAGCAGCTTCTCTTTATCGGAGCCCTCTTGGACAGTACCAATTCAAGGGCCTTCCTCCTGGAAGACAGAAGGAAAACCATACTTCAGATGGCGCATTTCAACATGGAGAACAAGTCTGTCAAGGCTCACTCCATGCAGTGGATGTTTGTCCTCGTAGCCGCCTCTGTCTTCACAGTGCTGCTAGTGTGCCTGCACATGAGGACAACTCAGTGGATGCTCAGCATGCAGGGGTCTCCAGCAATGAATCCTCAGTCTTACCCTATCAAAGTGATGAAACTCCTGCTGCAGTCACTTGAGTGGTGGACACAGGAGGACAATCTCCTCCAAGGTCTCCTCTTCTCACCCCCAGAGCTGCAGATAACCCTTACCACGAACATGTCTCTGTTGGGGTGGGGGCCCCATTGCCAGGGTCATCACACTCAAAGAGTTTGGAGCCCTATGGAGTCCCATCTCCACATCAATGTTTTGGAGATGAGAGCAGTTCTGAATGCCCTTTGGGCCCTCGTGGAATTTGTCCATCATAAGGTAATCCTCCTTCAGACAGACAAGAAGACAATTCTGATGGCAGACTCTATTGCCCAAGGGAAGTTTTTTGGCCCAGATAGCAGGGAGGAGACGGAGGTAAGTGCCTCCCAGGAGGCACTGCTCTGAAGTACAGAGAGCGGATCCTGAGGATCACTAAGGTGGTGGCAGGGAGAAGGGGAGCTGGAGGTCATTGTCCACCTGGGAACAAATGACCTGTCCGAGGACAGGGCAAGCATAGAGCAGGTACAGGGGAATTCAGAGAGTTAGGAGGGTGCCTGGAGAAGGTAGCAACAGCCATGACTTTCTCTGAGGTGCTGCTGGTCCACGGTATGGGGGAGGGTAGGAATCTCCGGATCAGCAGCTTCAACAAGTAGTTAAAGAGTTGGTGCAGTGAGAAGGGGTATGACTTCATTGGGGACTGGGGACCCACCTGGTACAGTGATGCCCTGTTCAAGGGGGATGGACTGCATCCTTCCAAGAAGGGGACTGTGGTCCTCAGTGACAGGTTTAAATGCATCCTGGACGAGCGTTTAAACTAGCTGGGGGGGGTCAGCAGGAGCAGGGAGGCTCAAGTAGCCCACCCCCACAAGCCAGAGTACACAGAAAGGAGGAACATGAATGTAGTAAGCAGGAAGAGACACCAGTGCTGGGTACAAAGGGAAAGTCAGGGGAAGGAAGACAGCATAAAAAGGAATATGGGGTGGGAGAAAGAGGCAGGAGGGCAAACACAAGATTGGAATGAGGATAGGCAACAAAACATGGAAGGCCGTGGTTACAAATGCCCGCAGCCTAGGAAATAAAATCCTAGACCTGGAGGCCTTGTTAGTCGAGGCAGACCTGGAGATAGCGGTGATAACAGAGACCTGGTACACCACAAATCATGACTGGGTTGCAAATATTCTGGGTTATGCTCTATTCTGGAGAGATAGGGGGAGGAATAAAGAGGGGGGAGTAGCCCTTTACATAAGAGAGAGCATAAAAACAACAGAGGTGCAGGGTAGACAAGGGGAGGCCGAGGCGCTGTGGGTCACCCTTGAGCCAGGCAATGGCACAGCAATCCACATGGGGTGATATACAGACCTCCAACGCAGGGGAAGGAGGTGGATAGGGATCTAGTGAGTCAAATTCATGAGATGGCAACAAAGGGTGAGGTGTTACTGATGGGTGACGTCAATATCCCAGACATGGATTGGAACATCTCAGCAGCTGCATCATCCAGGAGCCATGACATCCTGGATTTCCTACAGGGGGCCAGCCTCAGACAGTTAGTGATTGACCCTACCAGGGACAGGGTGATTCTGGACTTCATACTGACCAATGGGGACAGAGTCACGGACGTCTGAGTGGAGGATCAACTGGCTTCCAGTGACCACCACATAGTGTGGTCTAGCATGGGGACAGAGTCACAAGCTAGCCACACAAACGCAAAGGTCTTCGATTTTCAGAGGGCAGATTTTGCTAAAATGGGAAGGTGTATCAAAGAAGCCCTGACAAGGAGGGAGATAGGAGGGGGTGTCGAGGAGCAGTAGGAACACTTGATGAGATCCATGGAGGAGATGATGAACCAATGCATCAAGATGGTAAACAAAAGCAAGAGGAGGAGGAGGAAACAATTATGGTTCTTGAGAGAGGCAGCAAACAAAGTAAGAGCCAATCAGAGAAGTTTAGGGAAATATAAGGAGGCCCAGAGGGAGGAAGACAGGCAGGTGTACCTAAAGAATCTGAGAGAAGCCGGAAAGGTTGTAAGGAGCACAAAGGTGCAGACTGAAGAAAGATTAGTGCATACTGTGAAGAAAGGAGACAATACTTTCTATAGGGACATCAGTGAAAGAAGGAAAACCAGGGGAGGGACTGTGAGGCTCAGAGGGGATACGGGGAATATATGGAGGGAGACCTGGAAAATGCAGAAATATTGAACAAATACTTATGTCCAGTATTCACTAAAGAGGGGGAGGGTCAGGGACCACAGCTGGGTAACAGATACGAGGTGGAGGGAGGGAAACACAAGTCCATTCACAGTGGAGAGAGTCCTGCAGGAGCTCACAAAACTGAAGGTGGACAAAGCAGTGTGGCCAGATGGCATACACCCAAAGATATTAAGGGAGCTGTGTGTAGAGCTGGCAGCGCCTCTAGCAGCTATGTTCACTGAGTCATTTAACACAGGTGTTGTTCTGAAGGACTGAAAGATGGCACATGTAGTCCCTCTACACAACCCTATATCCTATAAACAAGTAGAGAACCTACTATCACTGTGGACACAAAAAAAAAAGCACAGCTGCTGATGGAGATGAACCCCTGTTCCTGAAAACTAGGCTTTTGCCATCTCACAGCACCTATCACACACCTCTTCAATAAGTCGTTTGCCCAAGGGGAATTTCCCACATCCTGGAAGATCGCTCATAATATATCGCTCTTTAAATCAAGGACCACGTGACCTTAATAACTATCACCCCATATCCCTCCTACCCATCTTAACCAAACTTCCAGTGAAATTGGTTAATTCACAGCTCAGAGAACACCTGGAAGCTTCGAATCTCATCAACCCTCTACAATCGGTCTTCCGGCCTCACCATTGCACAGTCTCAGCATTAGCAAACGTTACCGACTGGCAAACTGCCCTTGACAACAAACAACACACATGTGCAGTTTTCTTAGATCTCAGCAAGGCGTTCGATACTGTTGACCACGACACACTCCTGAACAGTCTAAATAACCTCAGACTAGACCCCAATGCCATGTGCTGGTTCTCCAGTTACCTTTCAAATAGGCTACAACAAATTAAAGTGCAGGGTGATCTCTCCCCACTCAAACCTCTGACTAGGGGAGTACCTCAGGGCTCCGTACTCGGTCCCCTATTATTTCTAATCTACAATAATGACAGTGCAAATATCACTAATGCTAGCATACATCTTTTCGCTGATGATACTGTACTATACATATCCGGACCTTCCCTGGCTATGGCCTGCGCTGATCTACAAGATGACTTCAACCGGCTCCAGCTAAACTTATTCCATCTCAAACTGTTGCTAAATGCAAAAAAGATGAAGGTCATGTTCTTCTCCCCTCACACTCAAACAGCCAATGCCCCCCTCTCCTGCCACCCAAATCAAATGGCATTTATTTATTTGAGTTTTGGTAACCGGGTAAGTCCACTGAGAAAATTACAGTCCCTTTTTCAGGGATGACCCGGAAGTACAAAAAGTATACAGTGGAATGCAAAAACATAACAGTAACCATGCTAGATGAACCACTTGAGGTGGTGGATAGGTCCAAATATCTAGGTTTCTGGCTAGACCACCAGCTTTCCTTCGCAATACACTTGGAAGAGCTTGGCTTAAAACTAAAAGAGATTGGTCTTTTTCTTTAGAAATAAACACCTACTCACACATGATGCCAGGAAAAATACTGGTGCAAACCACCTTCATCCCTCTCCTCAATTATGCTGACCCTATATATTGCCATTGCACAGTTTCTCCTCTTAAAAAAACTGGATGTGTTGTACCATAGAGCCTTAACGTTCACAACAAACTCCCCAGCCAGAACCCACCACTGCATACTCTATTCGCAAATTGGCTGGTCCTCGCTTTCCAACAGAAGACTAAAAAAATACTCTGCTATGGACCCTCAGAGCTGTCCTGGGCAAACGGCCTCATTACATTCCTGCTCTATTCAAGCAATCCTCCAGCCCCTACTCACTGAGCAGGCATTCCTACCTTTAGTTAGAGACATCCAGGGTTGCTTCGCATCATGGTGAAGCCATTATTGCACATTTCCCCCCCCCCCCAATTGTTTAACCAGGTGAGACACACTAAGCTGAAAGCTTGCTTACAGGTGCAACCTGGGAACACGGGGAAGTTAAGTGACTTGCTCAGGGTCACACAGTATGCAAGTGGGGGCTGTGGGATTCAAACCCAGGTCTCCAGATTTGCAGCTCAGAGCCTTAAACCACTGCGCTATACTGCCTCCCTTCACAATGGAATAACTTACTGTGCTCATTTAAACTACCTTCTACGATCTGCATAAGGGCCTTCAAGACTGTCTTAGACAAAGCTATCCAAGAAAACTGCAACTGACATTTCTAACCCTGCCTCTAGTCTCCTCCTTCGCCTCCTCTCCTGAACCCAGACCCTTTTTCCTGTTCTTCACCTTCTTTCCCATAAACCAAGCCTTGTCCACCAAATCTGAAACTGTCTTGTATGTGGATATGTACTATGCTACCTATGTTGTCTATTCTCTGTATATTGCACTTACTGTACTATGTTTTCTATGTACTTAGTATGATTCTGTAAGCTTATTTGTTGTAAACTTTCAGCCTGTGTAATCCTTGTCCATCCAGGACCTCCTTGTAAATGAGCTTGCTCAATGGAGCTTCTCCTGTTGAAATAAAAATAAATAAATAAAATAAATAAAAGCAGTAGTAGGGAGGAGGCAGGGAACTATAGGCTGGTCAGCCTCACCTCAGTAGTGGGCAAGATCATGGAGGCACTGCTTAAAGAAAGAATAGTGGCACACTTGGAATCCGTCGGTGCCCAGGATCCAAGGCAACCTGGATTCAAAGCAAGAAGGTCATGTCAGACGAATCTATTTTAAAAATTTCTGGCTTAACTTCTCCATTTCCCAACACATAGCCCAAATATCTGGTTTCCTGCATGTCCAATGCACATTTGGTAGGATTAATAGACTTGTCTTTTTGATAGCTTGGACAACTGCTCATAGGTGTTCCAGGTGGCTTTTCCAGTCTAGACTGTACACCATGCCATCATCCAGGTACGCAGCACAATAACCAGTGTGAGGTGATAAAATTACATCCATGTACAGCTCGAATGTAGCTGGCCACCATGTAAACCAAGTGGCATGGTGGTGAACTGAGAAGTCCAACAGGAGTGGCAAATGCAGTTTTGTCTCTGGATTCTTTAGCTAAAGGTATTTGCCAGTAACCCTTGGTGAGATTGAGGGTACTGATATACTTTGCACTCCCCAGTCTGTCCACCAGATCATTTGTTCTGGGCATAGGCTAACTGTTAAATTCTTACTCTTGATTAAGTTTCCTAAAATCAAGGCAGATTATAACACCCCCTTCTTTGTTGTTTACAATTACCATGGGAGATGACCAAGCACTCCTCAACTCTTCTATGATACCCAGTTCTTCCATTTTGTATATTTCCTTAACCACTCTGATAACCTGTATGTGTTTTGCCTAATAAGGCGAGCATTCCTTGGCGCTATTACGTCCTCGAGCCCTTTTGCTCGGCCTGATACTGTGGTAAAAGTACTGTTAAATGTCTTTAGCACATTACGAATTTCTGCAGTTTGTTCTGAGGTTAAGGAAACATTCACCTTTGCAGCATCAGCAGTTACAGTTTGTTCCAGTCTATCACAAGCTACATCAATATCTTTATCAGTTTCTGGTAAAACCAGCAAGCAGCTTTTGGCATTTTTTCAACCCCTTTCTTGAGGAGGTTGGCATGGTATATCTTAATAGAATTTTTCCTGTCCGGGGGTGTCTCAATCTCATAGTTAATGGTGCCAGACAGTACATCTAAACACTTTATAAGGCCTTGCCACTTCATTAACAGTTTATTTTCTGTTGTGGGTAACAGCAGCAAAACCTTTTCACCTGGCTCGAAAACTTTTTCTTTTATCCCATGGTTATAATATACCTTTTGCTGGTTTTGAGCCTCTTCCTGATTACTATGGGCAATTTTAACATATTTTGCCAGCTTCTTTCTTAGGGCACACATATAAGACGTTATAGATTATTTCTGAGTGGGGTTGTCTTCCCATGTTTCTTTTAGCACATCCAGTGGCCCTCTTGGCTGCCTACCATACAGCATTTCAAATGGTGAAAACCCTGTTGATGCCTGTGGCACTTCTCTGTAAGCGAAAAGTAGGTAAGGCAAGTATTGGTCCCAATCTTTCCCTTCCCCTTTTACAAACCTTTTTAAGATGTGTTTTAGGGTTTAGCGAAAACGCTCAAGAAGGCCGTCTGCCTGAGGGTGATAGGGGGAGGTTCTTATGGCAGTGATACCTAGTAGTCTGTACCATTCCTTAAGTAATGCAGCACCAAAATTACTACCCTGATCAGTAATAATTTCTTTAGGTATGCCCACTCTGCTGAAAATGTTTGCAAGCTCTGCTGCCGCTTTTGAAGCTGTGACAGTACGCATTGGAATTGCTTCTGGGTATCTAGTAGCGTAGTCGCATACTACCAGGATAAATCTATTACCTTTTTTACTTTTGTATAATGGGCCAACCACATCCATTGCAATTCTCTCAAAAGGCACATCTTTCAAGGGTTGGGGCACCAGGGGCACCTTGTCTTTTCTAGTGACTGGGGCTACTTTCTGACACTCAGCACAGGAATTACAATAGGTAGCAACATCTTCATGAATCCCAGGCCAGGAAAATCTATACAGCAATCTGGCAAGGGTGCGATCCCTTCCTGAGTGACCAGCCATAGGACTATTATGTGCTATCTGTAATAACTGTGTTCTATACCTCTGTGGTATAACCAGTTGCTCTGTCTGTTCCTGTGTCTGAGGTTTAACCCAAACTCTGTACAGTAACCCATTACATTTTTTTAAACATTGGTCCACCCTATTTTGGTTTCATCCCCAGCTGCTTAAAATAACCCTGGAGAGAAACACTGTTAGCTTGTACTGAAAGAAAATCACAATCAGTGAGCAGTTTAGTTTCAGCATTTTCATATTTTAACCCTTTATGTCCATCAGTCATTTGTTGCCACTGTTTCTTCAGGCATCGTCTTTTTTTCCTGGATTTCTGGATCTTGGAGCTGTGCTCAAACAAGTCCGAATCAAAATCACTGAAAAGAAAAGTGTCCCCACCGTTTGAGACTTTCTTTGCCTGAGCTCTTGTTACCACTGCTGCTGAAACTGCCGGGTTCAGTTTCTCTGAGATTAACTCAATAAATCCTGAACAGTCATTTCCAATAATTACAGGTACAGGTAACTTAGGTACTACCCCCACTTTCATTTGATGCGACATTCCCTCAATAGTCAGAGTCAGTTGGGTGGTGGGATAGTATTGAGTGTCCCTGTGTATGCAGATGACACCAGTACCTGGTCCTTTTGCACAGTGTTTTCCCAGCACTTCAACATACACTAGGGTCCATCTGCTGCCTGAATCAATGAGTACCTTTACAGTCTTATCCCCCACTTTCACGTCTGTTAAGTACTTGCCTGAATTTGCCAAGGACAAATCTTCTCCAGCGTCACTCTTCTTATGGTAATTTCTTGCAGTATAACCTGGCTTATTACAGTTATAGAAAATAATGTCTTTGGGCACAGATTTGTTACCCCCACCAGAGTTCTTATCAGACTTGGGGTTTAAATAGGAAAAATAGTGTCTTACTGTTACTTGGCTGTTACCTGGCTGCTATGGCATCTGTCTGGTCATTTGGTAGAATTCGGCCAAAGAAACAGCCTTTTCCCCATTTTCTGTTCAGTGTTCTTTCACCCAAAGCTGTACATCTGTAGGCAGGATGTTGATGAATTGCTCTATTGCAAATGTGTTGATGATCTGTGGGACTGTTTTGCCCTCTGGTTGGAGCCATTTTATCAAGAGCTCTCTGAGTTGGGTGAAGGCTTCTCGAGGATTGTCGACTGAGTTGTACTTCAGAGATCGAAATCTCTGCCTGTAGGTCTCTCCTGAGATGTCATACCTTTTCAGGATTTCACTTTTCACCAGGTCATAGTTTTCTGACTGTGCAGTGTCCTTACTGCTGTAGGCAAGTTGGGCTTTCCCTGTCAGGTAGGGTACCAGTCTGATTGTCCATTGCTGCGTTGGCCATTGGCAGGCTATGGCAACTCTTTCAAAAGTGTTCAGGTATGCCTCGATATCTGAGGGATACAACTTTGTAAGTTTAATGGCTTTTAAGTTGCTTGTGTTTTGTTGCTCATCTAGATCTGTGCCAGATCCTCTTGCTTGCAAGGCATCCAGCCATCGCTGCTTCTGTCACTGCATCTCTTCTCTCATCTGCTGCTCCTGTCATTGCATCTTTTCTCTCCTCTGCTGCATCTTTTTTTTCTCTACTTCTCCATCTCTTTTTCTTGTATAGCCCACCATCTGAAAAAGTCAATCAGGCTTTCTGGTTCTGTCACTGCCTGTTCTTTTTCCATAACTTGTGCTGGCTGTATAGTCTCAGCTTGGACTTCTGTTGCTGCTAGTTTGGCTGCCATTCTCCTAGTAACCACTCCTGGGCTTGCTGCTGCAGAATCCATACCTTTCTCTATGCTTGCCTGGTACCAGGTCTAGTATCCACACACAAGACTCCTGGCTTAGAGTATGCGTAGTGTAAATCTCACTTATCTATCAATCAGTCAATCAAATCTTTATTTATCCAGGCGATCGCCATTGAACAAGCTCATTTACAAGGTGGACCTGCTGTTGGCAGGGAAAATTGTATAGTTACATATAAATATACATAATACAAAAGGAACAACATATTTACAATAGTGGTAGGAGCAGAGTATTTACATTCCAAGTCACATGTACAAGAAAGTTATATATATAACACAACCCGAACGTAATACATATACACAGTTCCCACAGGAGCAGGATGTGTATGGATGTCATATACAAACCATAGAAGAAAAAAGAAAGATTATTTATATTCCTGTCCAACAGAAACACGTTACAGGCCTGGATGGAAATTCCTAAGCTATGGAGGTGTGAATAACAGTGTGTAAGCCTTAGGTAAATGCGGCAGAAGGGGGGTGGTGAATAAGAGGGATGCAGAGGGTGCTAAGGGCAAGCAGGGCAGAGGAGGGGGGAGTAGTAGTGGCAAGGGCTGATTTGGATAAGCAGCTGGGACTTGTGTTGAAGAAGAGAGGAACAATAGTCAAGCTGCTAGGAGCGATAGAAGCAATTACAGATTTCAGCAAACGTTTTGTCATAGAGGGTCTTAAAGAAGGCAGGACTGACAGGTGAGCTAAGTCTCAACGATTTTTGTATCCTATTCCAGAGAGTAGGCAGGGCATGGCTTATGGCGGCCCTTCCAAAGCGAGTGTTGGCCCTTGGGACATTCAAAGAAATCTGCAATTGAATTCTTAAGGCATAGTTCCTAATAGGGCTAAAGGGGAGACAGTCAACAACGTATTGTGGGAGTTTGCTGGTAAGGGCTCGGAGCGTCCATAGGGCTGCATTTCTATAATGCCTGTATTGAAGGGAGGGCCACCCTACGGCTGCGTATAAAGAGCATTAATGTGTGGAGTATGGGAGGCTAGTTATAAATCTCAGTGCTCTATGATATAATACATCCAGTTTTGCAAGATATGAGGCAGGGCAATGGCCATAAATGAAGTCAGCATAGTCAATTAATGAAAGGAATGTAGATTGGACAAGCTGTCTTTTTGTGTCTGTGGTCAAGAGGTGTTTAATTCTGAAAAAAAGACCAAATCTCTGCCTCAGTTTTTTCAGCAGTTCTTCTGTGTGTTCCACAAAAGAGAGTTTGTTGTCTAGCCAAATACCAAGGTATTTGAATTTAGTCACAAATTCAAGATTTTCTCCTAATAATAAGGTAGAGATTGATGGTAATGGACTAGCGACAGCAGAGTAAGCCCCTGGGCTCGATGGTGAGAAAATAATGGACTTGCTTTTTTTTTTTGTATTTAGTAGTAACTTTTTGCTAAGGAGCTGGTACTGCAGAGTATTAAAGTCAGCTTGTAACTCAGTGCGGGCAGCTTCAGGAGATTCCCGGCTTAAGTAGAGCACCGTGTCATCAGCAAACAAGTGAATACTGGCATCTTTGATGCCTACGTCCAAGCTGTTGATATAAATGGCAAACAGTAATGGGCCCAGTATGGAGCCCTGGGGGACACCTCTTTTTGTCAGTTTAAGTGGAGAAGTCTCTCCATCAGCCTTAATTTGTTGCTGTCTTTCAGAAAGGTAGTCTTGGAACCAACCCAGTGCGGTTGAGCCAATGCCTATAGTTTTTAAGGTGGCTAGGAGCAGGCAGTGGTTGACAGTATCGAAAGCCTTACTGAGGTCCAGAAACACGGCACAGATGAATTTTTTGTTGTCTAGGTCCTGCTACAATCATTAGTAACTTTTGCCAGTGCTATAATTGTACTATGCTTAGCTCTAAAGCCAGACTGCATTGGGTTGAGTAGTCTAGCATTGTCTAAGAAAGATCTCAGCTCCGTATCCACAATTTTTTCCAGAAGTTTTGAAAGTATGGGAAGAAGGGAGATTGGTCTATAGTTATTTAGGTCACAGGGGTCCCCTGCTTTAAACAGGGGAATGACGTGAACAGTTTTCCATGCCTTGGGGATGGAGCCTTGTGCTAGGGATAGATTGAACAGGTGTGTTATAGGTGTAGCAAGTATATGGTATGCTATTTTCAAGAAATATGGGTCGAAGGAGTCAGCCCCAGCACTTTTTTTAGTATCTAGTCCTAGAAGAAGATCTTAAACTTCTTTTATGGTGGTAGGTGAAAAGGAGAAGTCCATGTTATTGCTGCTTGGTTCTGAAGGCTGGGTGATGGTCTGAGGAAGAAGGATACTTACAGGTGCATTATCAAACACCAGGCCAGCAGTGGCAAAGTGATTGTTGAAAGCCTACAGTATCTCTAATTTATCGTTATATATTATCAGTGGTAATTTTGGAAGGAAGTGCACTTCCTGGAGAGTGGCCAGATAGCTCTTTTATGGTGGACCAGAACTTGGTAGGGCAGTTTGACGCAGAGAGTAGCTTGGTTTGATAAAAGTTGGCTTTGGCCTCTCTGATCAACTTAGTACAGACGTTTCTAGATGCCCTGAAGAGACACCAGTCTACGTCGGCACGAGATTTCCAAGCCTTTTTCCAGCGGTAATCTCTTTTGAGTAAGACAGCCTTCAGATCCGGTGAGAACCAACGACAGGTTCTGGCTTTTATTCGTACTTTAACCAGGGGGAGCATGGCTGTTTAGGGCGCTGGATATGATTTCATGAAGAACATCATAGGCATCACTCACTGACTTAGCCAGGTAGAAACTCTGCCATAGCAAAGAATTTTTTTAGATCATTGAAGTATGCAATAGGATCAAAGTTCTGTCTGGATCTTTTAGTGGAAAACTTTGATGTAGATAGAGGTTTGGTAACAGTTCTCATGCCACCAATAAAGCAGTGGTCACTAACGTCTGCTAAGAGGATACCAGCATGGGAAAAGGATTGAGGTCTGTTAACAAGGAGAACATCCAAGAGGGTGCTTCTCATTGGATTTTTTTTGTTAATGTGAGTAGGCTCAGTAATAAGTTGAGTGAGCCCATGAGAGTCGCAGAGTTGTTTCAGGGGTAACGAGACCTTAGTCAGCCAATCATAGTTAAGGTCACCTAGTATGATTATTTCCATTGGGGTAGTATCCAGGTGGGATGACAGGTGCGTCGGAAGTTGCGGTCCTGCTGCTGGAGGTCTATAGCAGCCTATGATGTGGAACGCCACTGATGGGGAAAGCTTGACTTTAAGAGACAGGCATTCAAATCCACAGGCAAAGGAGGTAGCACCTAGTATAGATACTGAGAATTTGTTTTTAACATAAATGGCTACTCCTCCACCCCTGGTCTTCCTGTCGGTTCTGAAGAGGAGGTAGTTAGGGATGTTAACCTCTCTCTCTGGGGTGGACGCCCGGAGCCATGTTTCCAAAAGCACGAAGTACGTCTGGTGCAGTATGAATAATCCAAGCCTGGAATGAATCGAGCTTCTTTAAAAGACTACACACGTTAGTATGCAAGAAGCTAATTCCTTTCAAACTTGGGAGTTCAGAAGGAGATGAGAGCAGTTTCGTAGGGCCAGGGTTAAGTTCACCATCACCTGAGCATAGGAGTAGAAGGAGCACAATTTTCTTCAGAGCAGCAAGGAGAAATTTAAAGACTCAAGTCTTTCTATGTCTAGTATAGGTTTGAGTACATGGGTCCAAAGACTGAATCATCTTATTGTGCTGCCCTATGGATACACATCCTAGGATCCATGCAGAATAGCACCGAGCCATACCTAGTTTGAATGGATAAGGTATAGGACCACGTTGAGGATGTTGGTTAGCAGTTCCACTTCGAGGAGATTCCACAAACTGTGAGGGGATCAAAGGCGTACAGTGGCAGCATAATTTGTTCATAGTGTTGGTATATGGGGAGACTAGCATGGTAGAGCATGCACCTTTGTTGGAATCAATTTTGTCAGGTTGCCTAACCACATAGGGTATTATACAAAGACTGGTGAATAAGCATAGCCAAACAAAGCCTGTCATGGTTGCCCTTTATGTAAGGAAGGAGCGTACTGCAGTAGCTTCTGCTATCTAAGTTATATAGGTCACAGGGCTGACACCATCTGTTGTCGAGGCACAGGTCAGAAAGCATAGGAAAAACCAGGAGCAGTTGTAAAATTTGCAACAAGAGTTTGATTGTGAATAACAATAAAATAAAAAAAATGTTCAGAATACTATTTACAAAGATAGCATAAACAGAGAAGGTCCATCTGAGTTTTCCTTCAGTCTTTGTGTCCCTTGCAAGCAATTGCAGCTCTGTCTTATAAGTGTTTGCAACCCCCTTCTTAACAAACATACTGTTTTTTTTTTCTAAAATGTTCTTGTATATATTAGGCAGGTGCAGCCAGAACACAATGTCCCAGAACTGATGCCCCTTTTCCACAGCTTCTGCAAAAAGCTTAACAATTGAATTTCAGGTTAATCCCTTGAGTTCCCAATAGCTTTTTGCAATCATCTCAAACTATAATTATATACATTTCAACAGTAACACTATAATTTCTAAATAAAGGGATCCCAATCTCAATTGCATTTCACCAAAATGATTCACAAATATTTTTATACCAACAGATATGCAAGAGAGGAAAAGACAGAACAGCAAGGGAAGATAGAGAGATAGTGAGAGGCAAAGAATTGTGAGACTGTCAGGGTGATCAAATCCTAGGTCTCACAGGAAAATTTGGTTATGCAACCAGACAGACAAGACACAGGAAATGAAAGAACAGATCCCTGCATTCAAACTCTCCATAACAACTGGGGCAGGGTCCTATTCAATCCTGTCACACTAATTAGCTAATTAATGCAACACCAGTGGCCTGATATTTAAAAGTTTGTGTCGGTGCAAATGGACGTTTGCTGGTGCAGACGGGGTTTTGCACCAGATTGTGATATTCAAAAGGGGCAGTTGCGTGCACTAACAGGGTTAGTGTGTGCACAAAACGTAATGTATGCAGGTGGGCAAAGGGAGGGATAGACACAGGAATACCCGCACAACCCAATATTCAGTGCATTTGTGCTGCACAAAAGGGGGTAGTGCAGTCATTTTGCACAATGCTAATACTGCTGAAAAAAAAAACATCTTATTCCAGGCAAACCTTGCAGCTGTTGGGGTTATTGCAGTCAACTAGCAAGTTGGCAGGTAAGGGGGCATACCTGCCCCTTAGTGCTCTATGGTCCCACCCCCCTCCAGTTGCTGGCCAGCTAAAACATAATAGTGTCCCTGATGGCCAGTGGTGCCCCCAGTCCCCAATCCCCCACCACATAACATGAAACATACACCCTGGTGTTCAGTGGTCTCCCCAGGTCCCCAATCCCCCACCACATAACATGAAACATACACCCTGGTGTTCAGTGGTCTCCCCAGGTCCCCAATCCCCACCACATAACATGAAACATACACCCTGGTGTTCAGTGGTCTCCCAGGTCCCCAATCCCCCACCACATAACATGAAACATACACCCTGGTGTTCAGTGGTCTCCCAGGTCCCCAATCCCACCACATAACATGAAACATACACCCTGGTGTTCAGTGGTCTCCCAGGTCCCCAATCCCCACCACATAACATGAAACATACACCCTGGTGTTCAGTGGTCTCCCCAGGTCCCCAATCCCCCACCACATAACATGAAACATACACCCTGGTGTTCAGTGGTCTCCCCAGGTCCCCAATCCCCCACCACATAACATGAAACATACACCCTGGTGTTCAGTGGTCTCCCCAGGTCCCCAATCCCCACCACATAACATGAAACATACACCCTGGTGTTCAGTGGTCTCCCAGGTCCCCAATCCCCACCACATAACATGAAACATACACCCTGGTGTTCAGTGGTCTCCCCAGGTCCCCAATCCCCCACCACATAACATGAAACATACACCCTGGTGTTCAGTGGTCTCCCCAGGTCCCCAATCCCCCACCACATAACATGAAACATACACCCTGGTGTTCAGTGGTCTCCCCAGGTCCCCAATCCCCCACCACATAACATGAAACATACACCCTGGTGTTCAGTGGTCTCCCCAGTCCCCAATCCCCGGAACTGTCACAACAGACTCCTGGTGGCCAGTGGTTCCCCCAGCCTCTGGCCTTGTACAAAATACAGTATCAAGTCCTGTGCATGAGATTAGTGTCAGTAAGCTAAGGTGTATTGCACACAGCAACCCAAAATAGTCCCTGGTGTCCAGTGGTACCCCCAACCCCCCACTTGCTATTCCTTCCTTGCCACATCCATAATCCCTGATGTCTAATGGTCCCTTCCCTGTGGCACCAATCAGCCACCCTGCCAACCCCCCACACCTGAATTGTTGTTGCTGTGGAAGCCCATAAAGTGACCAGCACAGCCCTCTTCTCACCTCTTTGGCTGGTCACCATATGAACAGATAAGGAGCATGCATCCCATGTACTGTACTGGGCACACACTGAGGACACGTGCTGTGTACAGTATATAGGATGCATTCTCTATCTGTTTGTACAGTGACTGAGGGAATATTTTGGGTTGCTGTGTGCAATGTACCTTAGCTTATTGACAGTCATCCCATGCACAGGACATTTGTTATGGGGCTAGAGATTGGAGACTGGGGGGACCACTGCCCACCGGGAGTCTGTTTGTTGCAACTGGTCCACGGATCAGGGACTGGGGGTTGGTGGGGACCACTGGATGCCAGGGAGTATGTTTAGTGTTACATGATGGAGGATTGAGGATGGGGGAACCACTGGATGCCAGGGAGTTATTTTCCCTTAACAGGATGGTGATCGGAGGGTGGGGCACTGGCCATCAGGGATACGATCATGTTTTTTTTTTTTTTTTGAAATTACTGTTTATTCGTCCTCCCCAGCCTGCCACCTCCGACCCTTCAGGGGGGACAACTGGACATGCCACTGCCCAGAACCCTACCCAAGCAGATCCCTAGGCTCCATGGAGCTGCGGATTACCCCCCGGGTGGGGACGTCATCGGTCTGTGGTCTGCTGGGCGGGCACAGGCAAATCATGGGCACGGCCATGGTACTCCCATCTTCCCGGCTGAGGCAGGATTATTTCTGCATTTTCTCCCTCCCCGAGCAGCAAGTAACCTCCCCTGATGTCATGACGCACGCACCGATGTCCATGCTGCTCAATGGACGCCCATCCCCAAATGGAGCTTGCAGTTCCTCGAGCCTCCGCTTGGGGTCATGCAAGTGTCAGGCATCGGCCAAACCCCTCCCCGGAGAAGGCGAGCTGTCATTGGATGCTCAAGGCTATCTCACCCTGGCCAACCCACCGACGACCCGAGTCCGCTCCCGAACCCGGGTCGCCAGCGTGGCGTCCAGCGCCTCAACCCTCAGCGCCACCGGGCTGGCTGATACGATCATGTTTTAGCGGGCCAGTGATTGGAGGTAGATGGGACCACTGGGCACCAGGAACTGTTTTGTATTATATGGGACCAGGCATCAGTGGGCAGATCTGTGCAAACCTACTACCACTTGCCACACAAATGAGCCCATAATGGACATGCAAATGGCTCTTAGTGCCTTTCATGCCCAATAGGCTCATTTGTATGGTTTCCTGTAAATATCATGCTTAGCACTCCGGCGCTATTGGGTTTGGTGGCGTTATTTCCTGCACTGGCAGCATCCATGGCATGGCAGCGCTACTTGACTTAGAACTGTGCTGACATCCCCCTCTAAGCGTGTTCACTCTGTGGGAATAGGGCTTGAAGAGCCCGCTGTTTCTATGCTACTCAGAACCCTGGTGGTGGATTCGTGATGGAGTGACACTGGCTGAGTTTGCCCTTTTCTTCTTTTTTTCAGAATCCTGTCTTTTGGTGCTGTTTGACTTGGTTAAGGTTAAATTTTTTAAAACATTGAACAGCTCGAAAATTTAGAGTGCTGAGGTGCCTCGTTGAGTAAGGTTTTAGAGACTTCTTCTTATTAAATGGCTGTGAAATTTTGGTGCCAGCCCCTGTTTGTTAAATGCCCGGTAGGTGTCTGGTTTGGAGCTTTTGCTACGCTGCAGGGGGTTTGGGGTATTTTCTTAGTCGGGGAGTTGGTTGAGTACTCTAACTTCTTGAACCACGAGGACTGCCACTTCTGTGGTACTTTTCGTGATTCTTTGGTAAGGGTAGCTTGGACTCCTCCAAAGATTACCTGTCTGGGAGAAAATGGGGCACGAGTCGAGCTGACTGCTTTCAGACCAAATTTTATGGATTTCTGAACTTCTTTGGCAAAATTCCTTGACTTTTTCTGCACCATACCTAACTGTCTCCTGCCTGATACGGACATATTAATTCTAAGGAACCTTGTTTTGTTTTCTTTCTGTTTTGTTTTTGAGTGATTGATGATTGATGATTATGGCTTTTGGACACTGGGGGTGAGAGGTCTTTGTGTCCTTCAGCTTTTTTTTTTTTTTTATGTTTATTTAGTTTTTGATTTATTCTGTTTCCTTCCTGTGAGGGAATGAACAAATAACACCACCCTCCCAGTTGTGAGAGAACTTGGGAGGAGTTTTTGTTTCTTTGTCCTCTGTTGCTATATCCCATAAGGGGCTAGGCAGTGAGTGCCTTGCCCTCTTCTTCCAGTGGTGAGAGCAATCCGGGGGTGGAGTAATAGTTCGGTGTAGACTTTTTTCTTTTCCCTAAGGTTATATTTACATTTTTGTTAGCCGATTGTTAATTAGTTTGTCTTGGGTTTTGGTTTATTTTATTTAAGTAGCAACATGTGCTGGCCTTTAGCCCCCACGGTGGTGCACTATTCATCCTCCTCGCTTGCGCCCCTTCGCCCCTTTGTCACTCCTCCTCTTCATTTTGACACCTACCAGCGCTGTAGAGCACTGGGCATTGTTCGTAGGAGGGGGTTGTCGAACAGGGGTGGATGAACGAGCGGGTTCATCGTATCGGGGTAGTCAGGTCCAGAAGGCGCCCTGGGGCGAAATGGAATCCAGATCGAGGTTTTCCCTGTCTGGTATCCATACCCAAGGGCACTACGGAAATTAGTGGGCAGATGGGCTTGACAACCCCCGAAGTTTGTCCAACTCGGGCGGTGTTATGCAATGCCAGGTCTGTTAGGAATAAGACCGCTATTATTGCTGATCTTGTTGGTTCGGTGACTTGGCTTGCATCACTGAGACCTGGCTGGATGAAAACTCTGGCCCTATTTTGAGGCCATGATTCCAGCTGCGGTACTGTGATACACCGCCGAGATTGACCGCAGGGGCGGGGGTTGTGGTCTGTTTTAAGACGTGAATTGGGTCTCACGAATGTGGTAGTAGGTGAGGCTGGGTCTTTTGAGTGTACAGTCGTAGCAGGTGTAGGCGTTCGAATCGTTCTCATCTACCGTCCACCCGGAGATGGGAGACGCTTCTTACAGGAAGTAGCAGACTTCCTCGTCGACATGTCGTTTGAATCACCCAGATTGATGGTTCTGGGTGATTTCAACGCCTGGGTCGACGATGAACTCTCAAATTTTGGCAATGACTTCCTCCAATTGATGTCTTCTTTGGGCCTCACACAGGTGGTTTCCACTGCTACGCATAAATCTGGACACTCTTTAGACTTAGTCTTCCTTCTAGGGATCAACGTATCCGACATGGGGGTGGAACCAGTTGCCTGGTCTGATCACCACATCGTGAGGTTCAATTTTTGCACCCCCCTGAGAAGACCAGCCCCTGTGGAGATGGTCAGGTACCGCCCATTCACGGAATGTTACTCCACAAGGTCTAGTGGCGGTCCTTGACCTCTCATCTTTCGGTTGTGAGCAATAGCCCAGAGCATTGGTGCTGGCCTATAATAAGGCCATCACGATGGCTCTGGATTCTATTGCTCCTGTTAGAGCGCCCCTATCCCTTACGTCCCGGAGCCCCATGGTTTGATGGGACCCTGAGGAGATCTCGGAGACGAGAGGCGAAGGTTAGAGACATCGCTGGCGCGGAGTCCGCCCTCGATGTCACCACTCTAGATTGATGGAATATTATGTTAGGTATCAATCTGCAATCACCATAAGAAGGCAGAATTCCTGTCCAGGGAGATTGCAGTTGCTCAGAATCGACTGCTCAGCTGTTCGCAACTGTAGACAGACTGTGCAACCCAGCCTGCCTGCATGTTCAGAAAGCTTTTCGCAAGCAGAGTGCGATGAGCTCGCTTTATACTTTGTAACTAAAGTGGTCGTACATCAGGATGAACCTGGGTCCGTAACCTCTATGGGTGATGCTTTTGGACAGCATGAGATGACAGTGCCTCATTTCTCCTGGAGTTCCTTTCGACGACCTGAGTTCGTGGACATTATGAGGATCATCCATTCTATCGTCCCGCAAGTTGTGGTTTGGATCCGTCCGACTCCCTCATTTTGGGTTGTTTTGATATCATCGTCCGGTCCTGGCGCAAATAGTCTGGTGCTCCTTGAATTAGGCGAGTTCCCTGCTCTTGAAAGAGGCAGTGGTGACTCTCTCTTGAAGAAAGCTTCTTGACCCGGACTGTTTTTCTAATTATCGGCCTATTCTAACCTCCCTTTATTGGAAGGTTATTGAAGGTCGAAGGATCAATTGGATGACCATTTAACCATCCATAATGTCTCACTAATCCTTCCAATCGGACTTCCAAAAGACATAGCACTCGAGACTACGCTGGTTCGGTGTTAAATGATCTTCTGATGGCGAGGGATCAGAAGAGACGCCCATTCTTGTTCTTCTTGATCTCTGCAGCCTTTGACACAGTGGACCACATGGTGTTGTTAGCTCGCCTGGGCAAATCTGTGGAATGTCTGGAACTGTTTTGCAATGGTTCACATCATTCCTTACCGGAGATCGCAGGAGAGTTGTGTCGAGGATTTTTCCTCTGACCCAATTCCTTTGTTGTGTGGAGTGCCCCAGGATCCGTGCTGTCACCCATGTTGTTTGCAGTGTATATGCGCCTCGGAGGTATCATTAAAATGATATGGGCTGAGGTTTCACTGCTATGCTGATGATACCCAGCTCTATCTGTCTTTTGCACCGACCAGGATGGAGCTCTCTCGGTGTTTAACAACTGTCTGGGGAGATCCAAGACTGGATGGATTCTAGTTGGCTAAAGTTGAACTTGGAGAAAACAGAAGTGCTGGTAGTATCTAGGTATCGATGGTGAGGTTGGTGGTCCCATCTGAATTGTCCTGGTGGAGTATTCTGCTGTCCTGAATGGGAGTCTTCGTTTATTCTCAAGGCTGATTCTAAAGTTTGGGTGTGGGCTGCTGTCATGATTTCTCATCATCTTAGAATACGGCCAGTAGGCGTCTTTTCCTTCACCCTGCCTACTTTGGTTCACGCTTGTATCCTCACGCTTGGACTACTGCAACGCCTGTACTTTGGGCTTCTGGGGTTGACATCATGGCTGCTCACAGTTGGTGCAGAATGCTGCAGCCCGGGTTTTGACTGGGACAAGTCGGTCCTGTCATATCACTCTCGTGCTGCGCGAACTGCACTGGCTTCCTGTGCGGTGGCGGATCACCTTTAAAGTCATTTTACTGACTTTTAAAGCCCTTCACGACCAGGGTCCAGCCTATCTGAAAGACCTCCTGGTTCCTTACAGCCCTGACCGATTACTCCGCTCGGCCGACATGGGGTTGTTAGAGATCCCAAGAGTGAGTTTAAAATCTTCTGGCAGCAGAGCGTTTTCGCATGCTGCACCCACTCTTTGGAACTCTCTACCATGTCGGTTACGGCAGTGCACCTCCGCGGAACTTTTCAAGAGGGATTTGAAAATGTATTTGTGGAATATGGCTTTTTTAGATAATTAAGTTATTTATAAATGCTTGGGTTTTATTATTAATACTCTATTTCGTTGTATGTTGATTTTATGTACATGTTCTGTTTTTATGTAGTGTTTTGAACTGTTTTTAAAATTGTTCAGCACCTTGATACACTGAAAGGTGCTATATAAATAAAATTATTATTATTATTATTCAGTCAGATAGTGCGGTGTGCTATGTGACTGAATGCAGCATCCTTGGGATCCTGGCCAATGGCAAAGCACAGCACAAAACTTAGTGCTCTGCATTGCCTGTTTTTGAATATTGGGCCCTGGAAGTGTGTCTAGGAATGCTGTAGAGCTGCCTTCTGGAGAACAAAACTAGGTCAGCGCTCCTTTGCTGTTAGGGTTACTGGTTGACTGAACAAATTGCTGGACTCACTGTTTAATCTTCTCAATATTGCTTATTTCAAAAGATTACTGCAGTCATTTCTTTCTGTACAGTGCGACTGTACCTGCACACAACTGTATTGTAATCTTGCTTGTTTTAAGCCTCTTTAATATGCTTCGCTGTTCATTAATTGTATTTTTATTGCATTTTACTCACTTTCTGAATAAATGAATGAATAAATCCTGATGACGAGGTGGAATACAATCCGGATCTCCCTAGTATGGAGGAGGATTTGGAGGATGAAGAAGGAATGATGATTCCTATGGGGGAAGGGGGCAGTGCCTTCCAGCTCTACCCTCTTCTTATGTAGTAAGGACCCTGTGGTGTGTAACTCCAGGTCTCCTTCTAAAAATCCTTTTTTTAGGCTTTACTCAGAAAAATCCAGAATGTCATAGAGTTTGATGCTAAGGAAGAGGATTCCAGTAAGAAAAAAATCTAATGGAGTTTTTGGAGGTTCCCACTGCACCCTCCATCATAGTTCTTATATATCCCACCTTAGAGGATGCTACCTTTGCTGCCTGGCATAGGCTTAATGCCTTGCCTGCAGTGCCTAGGAAGGCTGTTAAACAGTCACCTGCTCCGTCTGTTAAGCGTTTTATGCTTCCCAGCCAGACATTGATTCTGTGGTTGTCATGGTTGCTCATAACTGCTCTAGAGCCCATAAACACATGAGCACTTTGTCTCTTGACAAAAAATCCAAGAGGCTGGATGTCATGGGCAGAAGAACTTATGCTTCTGTATCCTTATGCCTCTGAATTGCTAACTACCAGCCATTCATGATTAAATATCAGAGGGGCCTGTAGAAATCCTCTCTATCTACATTCAGGCACTGCCTGATTTTCCTGCCAAGCCTGATTTGCTTAAAGCTGCCTCAGCTGGTATGGATAGTGGAAGGCATCCATAACACTCTGCATAGTATGCTTCTGCCAGGGCTGCTACCTCCGGTATAGGTCTGTTGGAAATTATGCCTGGATTTTGGAGCTGGGCTTTCTAGTGATGTACAGCAGACTATGCTGAATGCACTCTCGGAGGCTTCATGCTGTTTGGAAGTGATGTTGAAAATGCTTTGTGTGACCTTCAGTCCTCCAGGATGACTTTAATGTTATTCAGATTTCTGATCCCTCAACCCACTAGGGGGCTTGGTAGGGCCTCATTTCGCAAGCCTGTGGCGTTTGGTGGTTGTGCCTCCTTTCAGCAGCCCTGTGTACAAAACTGTGACGATGGTACCCTCCCTCCTGGTGCCCATGCAAAAGCACCCAAAGGTATCAATCATGGTGGAACCCCTGCCACCCCTGGTAACTTCTGTCTTCTCTCTTCCTCCCTCCATTGTTATCTCAGGGGGTGTTGGTGGGCTGCAAGATCTCCCTTCAGCTATCACTTCATGCGGAAGGGCAGCCATTATCAGTTCTGAATCTTACCCTTTGGCTTATCCTTGGCACCACAGGTGTTTACCACATGCTTAGTGGTATTGGTAGTGGCCCTTTGGAGAGAAGGCCTTTGTCTTCCCATATCTGGATAATTGGCTCCTGAAGACCCTGTCCAGGGAAGCAGTTCTGTACTCATTGTCCAGAATGAGATAACTGTTTGAGGAACTGGGTGTCATGGTAAACATACTGAAATCCATACTCATTCCTTGTCAGTGCCTCTAAGATGCTGGTGTGGTGCTTGACAAGGCAATGGGCAGTGTCTTCTGCCTTCAAACAGGGTAGAGGCTGTTGTTGGCCAGTCAAGCTGATAGATAGGAGTCACTACGTGTCTGCTCGGATGTTATGTCTCCTGAAACTGATGGCTGCTGCTATTGTTATGATTCCCTTTTCCAGTCTCCTCATGCACATGCTGCACTGGACTCTATCGGTGCAATGGGATCAGCTGACAGACAAGCTGGAACAAATGATCTTCATCAAGAATATTTACTCTGTTGGGCCACACCTCTGGAACAGTAAGCCACTGGCATCAGGACCGCTTGGAAACTTTTGCCAGCTGGGGGCTGCCAATGATGACATACATTGGCTACACTTATAAAACATGGGCAACCCCCCCCTTGTTTTTCTGTTCTTTCTTCCGCCAGCAATCGCTCATCCAACCTGCTGTGAAGCATCACCATCATTTCTTTGTTATTTATTTTCTAACTTTAACAAGTTCTTTTATCGATGTTCTCCCTCTATGTTGCCATCAAAAGAACCTTTATTTAGGTTTTGTATCTGAGGTTTCAAGATCTACAAGCACGATGTGCACACTGTGTGTGTGCTGTTTAGGTCAGTCCTACAATCTGAGGGCCTGTAAGATCTGCCATGGTTTTAACGAGGCCCTAAGGAGGCATCGGAAGAAGGCTTCAGAGACTTTCAGCACCATTAAGGCCATGGGAGCATAAGCAAAGGCCGTGGGCTTGAAGCCAGCTTCTCCCTCACAACTGCCTGCCATGAGTAAGGAGGCACCAAGACAGTCAACGACTGCATCACCACCAAGGCCTGCGAAAATGATGGAGAAATCAAAAGGAAAGGAATAATCACTATTGGAGCCCTCCTCCTCTTCCAGCCAACTTAAGTATAGAGAAAAAACGTCTCACTGATGAGGTGGAGGTCTCCATAGACGGAGGGTAAGTTTTCATTGCCATCCGCTCCAGTGGCATTGACTACAGCCCCTCCCCTGACCATTTTTAAGGCACTAATTTGGGGGTCTGACTCTGGCACTACCCAACATACGATGGACAGTATGCAGCCTCCATCACTGGGTTCCATCCCAGTGATGACAGCAGTCTCAACCCCTCAAGCGGGTGTCAACTCCCAGGCTACGCTGGCATTCTTTTCAGAGATGTTAACATGCCTGTTCCTATCACTGCAGGCATCTGTTTTGGTTCCATCAACAGGGCCTCCCCTGTTGGCACAGTTGACAACATCAAGACCAAAAAGCATGCCTGCTGCACCCAACTGTACAGTCGCCACCTCCATTGCTGGCTCTGTTGATTGCTCTCATCGTCATTCAAGATGACAACAAGGCGGAATACAATCCTGGCCTCCTGGAAATGGAGGAGAATTTAAAAGATAAAGGTGGAGTAGAAGAACCCTTTCCTCCAGCTCAACTTTGCCTTCTTGCAGTGAGGACTCTGTGATGTAGAGCTGCAGGTCTCCTCCAGAGAATTCCTCCTTCCAGGCTTTATTTAAGCAAATACAGGATGTGATGGGATTTGAGGGTGAAGAAGACTCCAGTAAGAAAAATCTAATTGAGTTCTTAGAAGTAACAGTAACACCCACTATATCTGTTCCCCCTGTTTACCCTGCCTTTGAGTGTGCTACATTTGCTGCCTGGCACAGGCCTAACACTCTGCCTGTCAGAAAGAATGACAAACAATAACCTGCTCTGTCTATTGAGCCCTAATATGCTTCTCAGACTGAATCCGACTCTAGTCATCGTGGCTGCCCATGGTTGCTTTAGGACTCAGAAGTCCAGAAAACTGGACGTAATGGCCAAAAGGACTTGCACCTCTGTGACTTTGGGCC
Organism: Neoceratodus forsteri; assembly: GCA_016271365.2. Lineage (NCBI taxonomy): Eukaryota > Metazoa > Chordata > Ceratodontiformes > Ceratodontidae > Neoceratodus > Neoceratodus forsteri. Next base: position 613,794,505 of record CM057450.1, on the reverse strand, counting down.
TTAACATGACACAAACTACCAGGCTTATATGATTAAGTATCAAAATAGTCTCTGCAAGTTGGCTGTGTCAACAGTGCAGACTCTGTTGGACAGTCCTGCAAAAGCAGAACTGCTCTAAGCTGCCTTTGCTGGCCCTGATACTGAAAACATTTACTAAGGTCAGCATGTGATGCATCAGACACTGCTGCAGTGTCTGCTGCTTCTGATATCTGCCTCAGGAGATAGTTCTGGCTCAAAGTAGCAGGCTTTGCTTCTGATGTGCAACATGCTGTTCTCAGTGCCCCTTTTCGGATCTCTTCACTATTCAGCCATGATGTGGACAATCCATTACAACACCTCCAATCATCTAATATGACTCTAAGGTCTATGAAATCCTTGAACCCCCCCCCCCCACCAAATTTCAGGGGTGATGGTGGAGGTACTTTTTAGAAGCCTGTTGACCGAGGAGGCCATGGCTACCATCAACAATATTGTGGCAGAAGAGACAGCCTCCCTTCAGGACCTGCAGTCCCGGGTGGCCACTCCAAGGCACGCTAAGGTTCCGGTTCTGGTGTCCTGACCACCCCAGCACTTTCTGACTCTCCATTCCCACCCCCTCCATGGCTGCTGCCAAGGGTACAAGTTGGGGGGGGGGGAGGATCTCCCTTCATCTGCAAAAATGGAGGGAGATCACCACAAATAAATGGGTTCTGCAGATAGTGGAAAAAGGAGGGCACTAGAACTGCTCTCCAAACGTCCAGTGCACCTTCCTCTTAATTCTCATTACCCTGCAGGATACCTGTGCCTACTAAGGGAAAAGTTCAGTCCCTACTTTAGAATAAGGCCATATAACTTGTCCCTTCTAAAGAAAGAAAGAAATGGAGTTTTAATCCAGGTATTTCCTGGTCCCAAAATTCACAGGTGACTTTTGTCTGGTTTTGGACCTCAGGGCCCTGAACAAATTCATTGAATACAAAAAGTTTTGAATGGTGCCTCTTTGGGCTGTCATTCCCCTTTTGCAAAATGGGGATTTGCTTTGTGTTCTGAGCATGAAGGATGCATCCCTTCAATTAGACTATCTCAGATTCACACTGGAACATTGTCATTATTAGTTCAGAGTACTGTTCTTTGGCTTATCCTTGGCACCACGGGTATTTACCAAATGTTTTGCAGTTTTGGTAGTAGCCCCCTGCATGGAAGGACTTTTTGTTTTACTCTGTTGGGATGACTGGCTGCTGCATGATCCATCCAGGGAAGTGGTCCAATACACAGTATTTTAAACTCAGCAATTGTTTGCGGACCTGGGTGTCGTGGTCAGCATATACTGAATCATTTCTCACTTCATGCCAACACCTCCAGTATTTTGGGGCAGTATTGGACATGGCAGTGGGCAGTGCTTCCCTGCCCCAGGACAGAGCCGAGACCCTGGTTGCTCAGTCCCATCTGGTAAACAGGAGCCATTATATGTCCACCAGAACTATCCTCTGCTTCCTGGGCCTTATGGCAGCTGCCATTGTAACCATCCCAGAAGCAAGCCTGATGGACAAGTTTTTTTTTTTGTACATTTTATTTATGCACCCCAGCTTGTGGAACTCTCTCCAGCTACCCCCGTGCCTATCTCAACCTCCCTGTCTGAAACCTTACCTGTAGGCTTTCCAACCTGATGAACCCCCTGATTCTGAGCCCCCTCAGGGTAGGGCTGCCTGCCCTAGCGCTCAATCTATAATCCAACGCATCAGGATGGGGGGGGGACCCTGCAGGAAGGTCTGACAGCGGGAGAGTGGACCGACACGGTGGGCGCCTTCGCCTATCCACAGCTATGAGGTTTTTCCTCTTACTGTTGCCCCTGGGATCGGACATGCAATGACACCCTGTTCGATGTGTGCATGCTCCCATGTGCATTCAAAAGGCGAATGCCACAGCCCCAATTCCCTGCATCTGCTGGTCAGGCAATGCAATCCCCCCAGTTGCCACCAGGGGCTGCTATTACACCGATGGGTGCTAACCCCCCTTCCTGAGGAAGGAGAGCAGTCCATGGGACGCTCAAACCTTCCTCATCCCCACTGACCCCCAGCGACCTGTGCTAGTTCCTGAACACGGGTCGCCGGCATGGTGCGAGGTGTGGTGTCCAGCGCCTCAGCCCTCAGCGCCACCTGGCCTGATGGATAAGTTGGAACAAATAATTCTTGTTATGTCCCCTCTCAAAAAGTCAGTACTATGGATTTTAGGGGGGCAAACTTTGAGAAAATGGGGAGATACTTGAAAGAGGCATTAAGGGGAATGGGGCAGGAATCAGGGGTTGAGGAACAGTGGGAAGTATTTAAAATGGGGATTACAAGAGCAACAGAATTATGTATTAAGCAGGTTAGCAAGAGGAAAAGGAAGAGGAGACCATTATGGTTTTCCAAAGAGGTAGCAAAGAAAGTGAAAGCCAAAAAGATTGCATTCAGGCAATACAAAAAGACACAGGCAGAAGGGGATAGGGAGAAGTACCAGGAGAAGCAAAGGGAGGCAGGGAGGTCAGTAAGGGAAGCCAAAGCTCAGACAGAAGAACACATTGCAAAATCAGTGGGTAGAGGGGACAAAACCTTTTACAGGTACATAAGTGAAAAAAGAAAGGCAAACGGAGGGATAGTGAGACTGAAGGGGGAGGATGGGGGCTGTGTGGAGGATGACAACAGTAAAGCTGACATATTGAACAGGTATTTCTGCTCAGTCTTTACTGAGGAAGAGGAGGGTAATGGGTCTGAATGGAGTACAAGGGGTGAGAATGGTGCAGAAATGGACACAAGTCCCTTCACACGAGAAAGGGTCCTGAAGGAACTGGAAGTAATAAGAGTTGATAAAGCAATGGGGCCAGATGGGGTCCACCCCAGGGTCCTTAAAGAACTAAGAGAGGTGGTGGCTGAACCTCTTGCTATCCTGTTTAGCCAATCACTAGTAACAGGGAGGTACCCAAAGACTGGAGGATAGCAGATGTAGTCCCCTTATACAAAAGTGGGAACAAAGAGGAAGTGGGAACTACAGACCAGTCAGCCCCACCTCGGTAGTGGGGAAGATCATGTGAAGCACTACTGAAGGAGAGATTGGTGGAACATCTGGTTGTCAATGGACTACAGGACCTAAGGCATGGTTTCACCAGGGAAGGTCATCAGACCAACCTCATTGAATTTTTGACTGGGTGACTAGGGAGGTGGATCAGGGAGGGCAGTGGACATGGCCTATCTGGACTTCAGCAAGGCCTTTGACACTGTGCCACATAGAAGACTATTGCACAACTGGGGAATATGGGTGTGGGCAGGACAGTAATGCGGTGGGTAGGTAACTGGCTGGGCAGCAGGACACAGAGGGTGGTGGTAATGGCTGTCACTCCACAGAGGGAAGAGTGACCAGTGGGCACCAGGATCAGTGCTGGGACCGGTACTATTCAATATCTTCATCAGTGACATTGAGCAGGACCTAGAAGGCAGAATTTCACTGTTTGCTGATGACACAAAGCTCTGTAACAGAGTAGACACACCAGAGGGTGTAGACAGAATGAGAAGGGACCTGCAGAAACTTGAAGAATTGTCAGGGGTTTGGCAGTTGAAATTCAATGCAAGGAAGTGCAAGATAATGCATATGGGGCACAAAAACCCTGGCACAATATATCAGTTGGGGGGTGAGGATATAGCATGCACCAAGCAGGAAAGGGATCTTGGGGTTATCATCTCTGATGACCTCAAGGCAGGGAAACAGTGTGACAAGGCAGCAGGTAAAGCAAATAGGATGCTGGGATGCATAGTCAGGGCATCACCAGCAGGAAAAGGAGGTCATAATTCCACTATACAAGACACTAGTGAGGCCGCACCTGGGTACATGTGTAGTTCTGGAGACCTTACCTACGTAAGGACATAGACAGGGTAGAGAAGATTCAGAGGAGGGCAACAAAGATGGTGCATGGATTGCATCACAAGTCCTATGAGGACAGGTTGAAGAGCACTGAACATGTACTCCCTGGAGGAGGAGGGAGGGAGAGGGATGTAGTAGAGACATACAAGTATCTTACAGGGAGGAACAGGGTGCAGGAATGCACTATTTTAAGTGAAAAGATGTTCCAGGACTAGAGGGCATGGGATGAAGTTGGAGGAGGACGATTCAGAGGAAACGTGAGGAAGAATTTCTTCACAGAACGGGTGGTGGACAAGTGGAACACCCTGCCAGAAGAAGTGGTGGGGGCTGAAACAATCACGGGATTTAAGAATGCATGGGATAGACATAAAGGAATTCTGGAGGTCAGGGGTAAGGGGCAACAGACTTCCTGGAAAACATAAACTGAACTTACAAACTTAAATGGGCAGACTGGGTGGGCCATAGGCCCTTATCTGCCGACACTGTCTATGTATCTATGTATGGTGGATGGACCCTCTGTATGTGTTGCTGGGCATACCACTCTTTTCCCCAACACTGGAGAAAATCCTAACAAAGGATGCCTCCAGGATGGGATGGAGTGCCCACCTGGGACTGTACTAGATCCAGGGGATGTGGTCAGACCGAGATTCAGATCTCTACATCAATGTTTTAGAGAATGAGGGCTGTTCTTCTTGGTCTCCAGGCCATCGAAGAACACCTCTCTCCAGGTCCTCTGTTGATAGGAGCAGACAATATCAGAATAATACACCGTATCAACAACAAGGGGGCACTCACTTGTACCCTGTTTGCAGGGAAGTGATGAGAGTGTAGCAGTGCAAGTACTCTTTCATGGCCTGCAACTGTCAGACATTTTATTTTCCTAGGAGTCAAAAATGTCTTAGCAGACAGGCTAAGTAGGTCCCAGTCTTGGGTTCATGAGTGGGAACTGTGGATCTCTGTGGTAAACGACCTCTTCACAAGATGGGGTCATCCAGAGTTGGACCTTTTTGCATCCCTACACAATGACAAACTGCTGCGTTTCTGCTCCAGGACCTGGAGTTTTCTGGTGAGATGTGTTGTTACTCTCCTAGAGGAGAAGGTTTCTTTATGCATTCCCACTGTTCCCTCTCTTTCAGAGGGTCCTCCTCAAGCTGTGAATGGAAAGAACCACCTTGATACTGGTTACCTGCCTCTGGCTTCTCCAGACATGGTTTCCACTCCTGCAGCATCTGGCAGTGGAACTTCCAGTTCAATTACTCCTATGTCGGAGTCTGCTGTATCAGAACAGAGGTTCCCTGACCCACCTGGACCTCTGATCTCTCCACCTACACACTTGACTCCAAAGGACATAGCTGCTGCATGCGTTGGGGTTTCTGTCCAGGTGACTAATATCTTGCTGACAGTTAGGAAGCCTTCCACTAGACATACTTATTCTCTGAAATGGAAACATTTTTCCATTTGGTGTGCTTCTCATTCTGAGGACCCCTTTACATGTTCTGTTAATACTGCATTAGCCTACCTGCTGCCTATCAGATTCCAGTCTGCAGCACACCTATATTAAGGTGCACCTGGCAGCCATTTTGACTTTCCGTGACTCTGTTGATGGGTGCACAGTGGCACAACTTGAAGTGTCCAGTACCTACCTGAAGGATATTCTGCACGTGGCCTCTGATTCATAAACTGGTTCTGCCCTGGGATCTTAATTTTATCCTTGATAAGTTGACTTTGGCTCCTTTTGAGCCCACTGCAGCTTGTGAACTGCACTTCTTTTCATGGAAAGTCCTCTTCCTAGTTGCTATTTACTTTGGCCTGAAGGATTTCTGAACTCCGGACTCTCATGAATGTGCCCACCTACCTGATTTTCCAGAAGGATAGGGTGGTCTTGCATACTAATGCTTGTTTTTTACCAAAGGTGGTTTCTGATCTCATGCTGAATCAGACCATTAGTCTACCAGTGTATTATCCTGAGCATGCTAACAAAGAGGAGGCAATGCGCCATACATCTGATGTACATAGAACCCTGCATTTCTAACTGGAGAGAATGAAGGACTGTAGAATGTCCTTTCAGCTTTTTGTATCATTCACCCCTGGGAGAGAGGGTGTATCAGTGACTAAGCAGTGCCTGTTAAAATGGTAGGCCAACTGTACTACATTTTGTTACAGGAGGTAGAGTAAAGAACTTCCTGGGGCTGTGCCCGGCCACTGTAGTTGTGGTATGGCCACTTCTGTTGCCTGCTTCCGGGTGTGTCTGCTGCTGACATTTGTGCTGCTGTCACATACAGCACCATACCTCTTGTACTAAGCACTACAGTCTCACCATTATCTCACGCTGATGTGCTAGCTTTGATCTTGCTGTCCTGCAAGGCCTTCTGTCCTGATTTCATATTGGACTTTGCCATCAACTTCCTGGGTTCTTTGTACTGGTTGGAAATTGTTACAAAGGAGTGACCCAATGAAGGAGATATCTTTGAGGAGAGGTATAAGCTGGCAGGAAGTTCCACTGTCTGTGGAGGGTGTCCATATTAGTGCTTCCATCTTTTCTGGCATCAATCCCATGCCTGTCATTGTATGCCGAGTGCTGATGTGGTCTCTTAGTTCCTCATAGTAAGTGGCCATCCAAGCTTGCCTCCAGCAGGAAACTGAAGAACAAGGGGGCCGCCCACATTTTATAGGCGCTGACTTTGTGGACAGCCCCCAGCTGGCGAAAGGTTCTGAGTGGTCCAAACTCCGACAGCTTTCAATTTCAAAGGTGTGGCTCAATGGAAAAGATTATTTTGAAGATCTTCTGTTACTGGTAGGTAACTGAGTTCCTGGAATCAGTCTTCACTACTGATTCACACTAGTGGGTTTTAGCCGGAGGGGCTAGAACCCTGTGGGAGCCAGAACCTTTCAGGAAGGCTGGTGCTGAGGCAAGCTATGTGCATGGGTGACATCATGAGACTGGCTTGAGGTGCCGAGCAGGCTTACCTCAACACCGGCCCTCAACCGCCTCAGTTCCTATTTTCCCGCAATGAGTGCAGATCAGTGATAACATCGCTCGTCCACTGGGAGAAAGAACTTTACGTCTGTATGGCAACAGTGTTCAGTTCTACTTAGTTTTGGCATTAAAACTGAAACGTGTTATTTTTGTGTCAGTTTAGTGATTTTACAAAAACATTTATGTCAATTTTCTCACAACCTTACTGAGTCTTCGGTCAACAGCCATGGAGGATGATGGTAGGGAGCCTTTTCAGGCAGGCTACTCTGGCAGCGGGGCCATATCCAGTCCACACTCTCCATCAGAGAAGGGTTCTGACCATGGGCAGTCCTGTGCTCAGGAGGAAGGACAGTCCATCCAAAAGCGGAAAAGAGAGGGCCTGTTCCTGATTCCAGTCAGGTTCTTGGCACTGTTTGGCCAAATTCTTTGTCTTCCCTTCAGAAGGAGGAGGAACAATACCACTTGAGGTCACCCTCTGCCATGAGACCCTTGGTCTCCTGGAGCTGGAGACCCTTGCTGGTGCTATCAGCATTGCTGTGGCCTCTGGTACTAGGATGTTGAGGTCTCATACCCAGACGAGGAGTCTATAAGTGGGGACCCCAGTGGGCAGTTCCACCCTTCGGCAGCTCTTTGGAGCAGTAGTCAAGTGTAACCCCCCTACAAATGGGGGTTCCTGAAAAGTCTTCCTTGAGCTTGCCTAAATGCTCACTGCCAGACTGGTGTTCTGCATTTTAGCAGTTTAAATGTATTGCCAGAAAGTGCCTGTATAGCCTCTGTGTACTGTCTCTTTAAGAGCTGCCTGGATTGCAGTCATAATTTATCTGAGAGGGAGCGCTGTTAGAAAATGTACTTGCTTGCTGATCATTTGTTAGAGTAGTAGTAATATTGCAGCTTGTTTTAACCTGCCTTCTTTGCAGCATGGACAGTTCTGTTTGTTTCCATCGTCTTGGTCCTGGACTGCAGAATGGGCCACTCAGTACATTTGGCACTCTAAAACAGAGCCTGCCTAAAGGGGCTTGGTGGGGCCAAAACTTGTAAGAATTGTAGTTTTGGGCTTTTGGCACCTAAAATAACCTGGAGAGGAGCCCTTGGTGTGACCGACAGACAGATCAGCCAACCGAACCTTTTGATCTTGGGAAAGTCCCACACTGTTTGCAGTTTCAGTTAGATCTAAGTTGGGAAGTGAAGAAGTAACAGCTTGAGGTAGTTTGAGCAGCAATCCATAGTGGATTTGTGTGGGAGAACTGTGGAAAGGCCTGTGTTTTTTGGCGGCATGCCTGCTTGCTGTCCCTGAGAGGGAACTTGTGCCTTTTTTGGACTGACTCCGAACTTGGAGAGCGAAGTAAGCCACTGAACTGTGACCAGGCTCTTACCTGAAGAAGACCGAAGATTTGTTGACTGTGATTGGCCTGTCTAGACTTCCAGCCACCTCTGAACTCCCAGATTGTGCAGATACTCTGTAATTGCGACCGGAGAGCCTTTTGCTTGGTACAGTGGCATTTCCTTACATGTGAATGTGTTGTGTGCTTATAGTGGGTCGTGATGTGGTTCCCCGCTGTGGTTTGAACTGTATTCTGCTTGCTGGAAGCTGCATCCAGCCCCACTGACTGAATCCAAAATCATCTCCATTGGGCCTGGGCCTTGCCACACTGGCCCAGCCTGACTACCCGCTGCACAGAGAAAGCCATCGACGAGAGACCTGCCTGGGGATCAATCCCCTGCTCAACACTTGAACAGGAACGATGCCTTCGGTGATTTGTGTGGGCCCTGCTTCTCTGGGCACTCCAGCTCAACAACCTGCAGTTTCGATTTCATCCTGCCTGTGTCCGGTATTGGGTATTGTGAGTAAACATCAGGGTAGCTCCCTGCAACAACAGCTAAATCTAAAGTGTTGTCATCTGATTGGCTTGTTGCTTTTTCTTTCATGAACTGAGCCCTCCGGCTCTGGATTACAAGTAGTGTGGTTTGTGCATGTTGCTTTCTTCCATCACAGGGCCCCAACCAGCTGCAATATTCCTGGCTAGCCCACCATTTTCCTACCTGGGTACCCAGATTGTGTGACTGTGTGGGACTTAAAGTGCATGCATAACTGTTTGATTAATATAGCTTTTAAGCCAATTAACCTGATTATGCCCCTTCCTTGTTTAAGTCCCGTGAATAAATCAGATCTGACTTTTTCTGTATTTAACCTGACTGTGGTTCCTGTTTGTGCCAAGAGCACTGTACTGTTGCTATTTACTGTGCATAACCTTGTTTTACAGGGGGTCCCCAGGATCGAGCCTGAGGAACCAGCCCTAGTGGTAAGTGTAAACAATGTGGGTATTGGTATGGTGTAGAAGGGGTACTGTGAAACTAATTATTGTATCTTGCTCAGGCCACTAGAAGGGAAAGAGGGAGGTTACAGTGTCCCGGAGGGCTGTGCCCAGGTTAGTTTGATCACTACCAACCCTGACCTCCGGGTGGAGGCACCCATTTCAGAACTCAAGCCCCTTAACCTGCTACTAGCCGCGCAGGCAGGGGTAGTAGCCCTTGGGATAGAGCCACCTAGGGGTTACATCTTGGAGGTACCGCTGGGATTTTGTGCCTTCTAGTGGCCAAAAATTACGAATTATTGTTAAAGATTAATGACTACCCCAGTAGAAGTGACTGTACACCAGTTGGTGGGGGGGTGTACTGGGCAGGAGTTTGACCCCCAAAGTGCTCTGCTTATACTGGATAGTCCCCTGGGTACCAGTAAGGACACTGTAGAGGGAGCACTTTCCAAAGCTGAATGTTTAAAACACCCTGTGATGGTGGATCGACAGGCTGATTTGATCACCCAAACTTTCATAGCTTTGGTAGAGTGTAGTGATCTCATGAACAGCTCTAAAGTGCCACAGACTATTGCCTCAGAAGGGGTCCTAGCTGCCTGGAGAGTGATAACAAAAGACAGTAAAGACCCTGGGGAGGATGAACTCCCACCATTATCTGAGACTTTTGAGGAGACGTTTGCTAAGTTGTTGCTGGAGGAAAGGAAAACCGTAGAGGATTTTAAGAAACCATTCCTGCCACCTGGGGGTATTCCTTCCCCAAAAACCACTCCCACTCCAGCACCTGTTACTGCCCCACCTTCTGTGCCTGTGCCAATGCTGGCCTCTATATCTGTACCCACCATTAGTCATGACTTGTATCACCAGCTGAGGATGTTTTCAGGCACCCTCCAAACACCCCAGGGGGAGGACAATTGGGAGACTTGGATAGACTATGTTGCCCCTCAAATCCGAGAATGGCAATGCCCCAAACCAGAGAAGGGTGGTTGGAAGCCTCAGAGGCCCTAACCAACTTTCTATCCATGCTACACAGGCTAGTAATCCAGAAGCAACTGCTCAAGATTTTTTGAATGCATTGGAAAATGTGTATGGGAGTGCTGATTCAGATGAGGACCTGTGGGGAGGGTCAAAAACACTCAGCAATACCCAGGGGAGCCCTTATCCATGTATGTGCCTCAACTCGAAGCGGTGCTACAGGAATGCATAAAGAAAGATGGCATGGCCCCAGCTAAGTTCGATCGGAATAGATTGGACCAACGTCTCAAGTCAGCCCCATTCTCTGAATTATTGCTGCTCCAACTATGCCTTGCTGCTTGGTTGGATGTGCCTCCTACCTATGATGGACTGATGATGGAAATTTGGAGGACTGAGAGGAGGCAGCCACGTGGAAAGGCCCCTTCTGCATCTGCTGTTGCTGCTGCCCAGATGACTGAGGATGCACATGTGAGTGATGCTCAGGGGCAAAAGACAGTGCCAGTTGAACATTGGGAGGCTAGCAAGGATACTCCACCCTGGGGCAAGATACTGTGAGAGGTCAGAGAAATGAGGGCTACCATTTCCCTACAAGCCCATTCCAGAGATACAATGGGCCCAAACCCCTCTCAGAGCGTGTCCGCTATGGGGGTGGGGGTGTACTCCCAGGCATCCCCTGTTGACAGCAGCTCAAAGATTGATGAATTGACTATGGAAGTGAGAGAATTACTGAGGCATTCCCCATGTTTACCACACACCAGACGGAGGTTGAATCACAATTTTCTGTTGGTGGTACCCCCTCCTCAGCCCCCAATGTGATGCCTCGGCCACACCAGACTCTAGAAAGCATACTCTATCATAATTCTGGGAAGGAGGGGCATATGAAGAAAGAACACCGGTCCCCAAAAGACTTAGCTAAGGTTGTATACAGACTTCATGGGGAGCTCCGAAAAATGAAACCATGGCCGAGGAGTGCTGGAAATGACCGCAGTGAAGGCTCAGGAAATCCCAACTCCAACTTCTTTGTGGCTAAGTCATCTGTACCGGCCCCTGCTACTGTCCCTCCAGACTGGTCCAAGATAGTGGGCCCTTCAATGGAGACTAATGTGGCTGTGAATGGTATTCCTACTTGGGCTGTGCTTGACAGTGGGTCACAAGTGACCATTGTGTTTCAGGACTGGTATGACTAATACTTATCTGACGTGCCCTTACAATCCCTGGAAGGCCTACATGTGTCAGGGCTGAGCAACAAGTCTTATCCATATCTAGGATATGCCCACTTCTGGTTATCTTTTCCTGCAACTGTCACTGGTGTAGAGGAGCAAGTAGAGACACTAGCCCTAGTGTGTCCCCACACTGGACTATATGATGGGGTTCCCCTGTTAATTGGAACAAATGCCCACATGTTTGGGAGACTGGCACAACTCTGCCATGAGAAACAAGGGCAGCTGACTGGACGGGCCCTAAGAATTCCAGCCTTAGTAAAAAGGACTTATGACTGGCAACAGAGACCCGATGAAGTGGACCCAGATGAGCCAGTGGGGATAGTGTGGAAAAAGGAACCTGACTTCTTGATATTGACCCCCAACGCTCAGTGCACAATCCATGGAGATGTCCACCTAAAGAGAAATGTAAAGAACAAAATATCAATGTTGGATGCATCAGGAGATGGAAAGTTGCCAGAGGGATTATTGGTCAAACCCAGCATCTTGCCTGCTTGTGCCCATGCCTATGCATGATGACTGATGGTCCAGATTCAGAATGTGTCAGATTGGGAGATTCAGGTGAACAGAGGGTGAACCCTAGCTACAGTACACTGTGCTAACACTGCCATATTGCCCAGCAACAAGTGCTCTGGTGAGAAGGAAAGAGTGACCTTTGGGGTTTTACGAGTTCCTGACTTATTTGACTTTGGTTGCCAGCTGAATGGAAGGCTAGAATTAGCAAGAAACTTGCTCAGAGGGCCCAAGTGTTTTCATTAAAAGAATGGGACGTGGGGTGTGTTCAGGGAGCAGAGCATCACATATGCCTGTATGATGACTGGCCATTTCGAGAAAGATCCCGACGTCTCGCACCCAGCAGACATAGATGATGTGAGGAGACACATGCAGGAAATGCTCGCTGCTGGTGTGATACAAGATTCAAAGAGCCCATATGCCTCTCCCATTGTGGTTGTGTGTAAGAAGAATGGGTCGGTAAGGATGTGTGTTGATTATTGAACCCTGAACCAGCAGACCATCCCCGATCAATACACCATGTCCCATATACAAGATGCCCTGGATCGTTTGAATGGTGCAAATAGTTTTCGGTATTGGATTTTCGCAGTGGATACTATCAGATCGCGATGGCCCCGGAGAACCATGAGAAAACAGGCTTCATCTGTCTTTTGGGGTTTTTCAAATTCCTGAGAATGCCACGGGGGATTTCAGGCACCCTGGCCACCTTTCAGCAACTGATGGAACGTGTGGTGGGAGATATGAACTTGCTGGAATGTCTAGTGTACCTAGATGATGTCATTGTGTTTGGGCACACATTAGAGGAGCATAGACCCGACTGTTTAAAGTCCTAGACCGATTGGAAGACTTCGGCTTCAAGCTGTCCATTGACAAGTGGCAGTTTTTTCAAATCTCCGCGAAGTATGTGGGGCACACAGTATCTACAAAAGGGATAGAGACTGATCCCAGTAAGGTTGAATCACTGACTACTTGGCCCCAGCCCCATAATTTGAAAGAACTACGTTTCCTGGGGTTCTGTGGCTACTACTGCAGGTTCATAAAAGACTATTCAAAGGTGATTTGCCTGTTCTTGAATCTTACCCAGGGTTGCCCTCCTACCAACCATAAATATAAACAAGCATTTGTCAATGCCGAACGTTCGCTTGCAGGTATCTGCAGTGTGTGGCACTTTTGGCAGTAAACTACAACCCCAGTGAAATGAGGCAGCAGGTTGCACTGTGGATTCTGTATTGGCATATGGCAGTATGCAGTGGCATGGTTATTCCCAGACATGGTGGCATACAATGGGTGATCAGGGAAATGAGATAGAAATTGTTTGGGTCTGGTGAGTTATGGGTAGACGTCAGCAGGTAGGTCCAACCACCAGTGGCAAGGTGAACTTCTGAGGCTGTGGAAAGAATTGCACAAAGGCAGCATGTTGTAGCATGCATTGTTTATTGGCATATGACAGTATACAGTGCAATGTTTATTTCCAGACATGGTAGCATACAGTGGGTGATCACATGAGTGAAGTAGGAGTTTTTTGGTTCTGGTGACTTGTGGGTAGAAGTCAGCAGGTAAGCCCAACCACCAGTGACAAGGTAAACTCCTGAGGCTGGGGAAAGAATGACACAGAGGCAACATGTTGAACTGTGCATTGTTTATTGGCATATGACATTATACAGTGGAATGTTTATTTGCAGACATGACAACATACAGTGGGTGAGAGGAATAGGGGTGTAGAATGATGTTGAGACAGACAAGTGTAGAGGATAGGTGATGGAGAGAAGATATGTGAGGGACAGAAGAGTTGCAGTGTGTGCAAGGAATGTGCATGGCAGTGGGTAGGGAATGGCATTGATGTGCGAGGGTGGATTGAGTGGTAGTGATGTGGGGGAGTGCAGTGATGTGCTGAAATGGTGGAGTGATGTTGTTGCCAGAGGGAGGAGCAATGGGCATGATGTGTTGCATGGAGGATGTGTTGCATGGAGGGTTTGTAATGTAGGTAGGTGGTAGGTAGGTTGAGGAGCAGCATGTGTATGTGTGAAGTGTGGGTGAAAGTAGTATTGGAGTGTGAGAGATGTTGGTAGGAGAGACAGTAGGTTGGATGGAGATGGGGAGAAAGTTGTAGATGAGAGTGTTGGATTGTGGGAGTTAGTATTGGGAGGACTGCATTGTGGAGAAAAGGCTGCATGGGTAAGGTGATGGTGTCTCAGCAGGTTTGTGAAGTAGGATGTGTAAGAAGGAATGTATTGTGGTATGAATGGAGGAGAGAGTCATTTCAGAGGGGTGTGTAATACGATGAGTAGAGAAGGTGTGGGTGGACAGGTGGGGGTTGCAGAAGTGATGGTGACTGGGATTATGGGAAGGAGTAGACGTAAGTGACAGGAGAGGTAGGTGTGTGCGGTGTAGTGAGGTGTGGTACACATGAGCAGAGTGGTAGGTATGCAGAAAAGGGGTAGGGATAGGGAAAGGGAGGCAGTGGAGTAGTAAAGGTAGTGGTAGCAGGGAGAAGAATGTTAGTTGTGGGGTGGTGGCAGTGAGTACGAGTAGTATTTTGAGAGAGCTGTTTTTCTTTCTTTGCGTAGTCCATATTGTGGAGGAGGAGTGGGTTCTGTGGGTTATTGGCTGGTTGATGGTTGGAGGACTGAGTGTGGTGTGGATGTCTGATTGCTTGTTGTCAGTGGCGGTGACCCAGGCTTGAGGTCTTCAGTGCTGAGGTCTTCTTGAAAGATGACGTCCAAGTCTGTGTCACTGTGTTCAGGCTGTTGAATAGTGAGTGCAGTGATCTGGTTAGACATGATTGTCATTGTGGCATGGAGGGGGAAGGTGTCAATGATGTCATTGAGGAGGGTAGTGCTGTTTTGGAGTTTGAGGGCATCTAGAAAGAGTTGGAGTGGCATCTGGATGGATCGTAGCGTGTCAGGGTCTTGCTGCAGGGAGACAGTAATGCTGGTGTCGTCAAGCTCATCTATGCTGATGAGGGTGGTAGATTTTTGGATTTCAATAGGGTCTGTCAGCTGTGGAGAAAAACATATGGTGAGTAACATATTGTGCTGGTTAGACAATGGAGGATTGGAGTGATGTACTATGTAGGTGAGGAGTGGGTGTATGCCTGCAGTTTGTGTGTGGGTGATGCAGGGCAAAATTGGTGTAGCCATGTAATGCAAGAACTAAGGGCAGTGACTGTCTGCTGCCATGGCATGCAGAGGTAGATATGGTGCTGTGATAACATGGTGGCACAACATGGGTCTTGTGTGTTGATGTGGCAGTGTGGCTTTGTTGTCCTGTGTAGTTGTGTATTTCTGGGGGTGGGATTTGTGAGTTGGTGTGAGTGACAAGATAGATATGTAGTGCACAGAATGTTGTGTGAATAGGTGTGTTTGGTGGCAGTAAGAGATTGCGTGTAGGTGTATGTGTGTTGGTGATGAGGTGTGGTAGTAGAGATGTTGTGTATGTGAACATGCATGTGCAACAGTACTAACCTGTATTGTTGTAGTCTTGCTTGTGTTGAGTGTCCTTTTATCATTGAATGTTGCAGTGTAGGCATTAGTGATCTGTAATGTGTCACCAACTTAAAATGGACTGGCTGCATGCTGTCTCCAGAGGATGATGTTAATGGACCCAGAGTTGTCTTCAGCAGTGATTGTCCTTATAGGTGTGTGTTGTCCTGCAACAATGACTGGTTTAGGTCCTTGGTCCTGTTGGGAGAAGAAGGAGTGATGATCATGTGGTTTGTGTAGAAGGGTATGTATAGAGGATGAAGATGTGATGGTGTCTGTAGATGTTGTGCTTGTTGTAAAATGTGAGGAGGACAGTAATGGAGGTGTTGTGGTGATCAGCAGCAGTGGTTTGAGATGGAGAGTTTGTGGGTGAGAGTGGGAATGATGTTGAGTGGTGTGGTGGTGTGAGGGATGTGAGCAGTGGGAAGACAGGTTAGTGCAGGCAGGGGGCTGTATGATTGCATGTGTGGGTAGGGGTGAAGTGGAGTGATGTGAGGGTGGGGTGTACTGGTAGGAGTGTTATGTGTGGTAATGAGGTTAGTGAGGTGTGCTGTGGGGGGGTGATGGAATGTAAGAGGGATGGATGGGTAGGTTAAGTAGCAGGAATAGTTGGATGGGATAGAGTGGTAGTGAAGGGTGTGTGAATGTGAGGGTGGAGAGTGGGTGGAGGTATTGATAGGTGAGAGAGTGTAGAGGAGGGGAGTGAGGAGTGGTAGAATTAGAGAAGAGGTGAAGTGAGAGGGTTGATGATGATGGTGTATGGTGATGAGGGTGTGGGGGAGTTGTATGTATGTATGTGCATTTATAGTAGGATAAATAGCAGTGGTGAGGGGCAAGGGTGTGAAACAGCGTGAGAGGCATGGGAAGAGAGGCAGAGGAGAGCTGTGGTGCAGTGTGGGAAGAGCTGTGTGGGTGAAGGTGAATGTAGTTGTAGGACACAGTGGACGGTAGAGAGGGTAGTTGTAAAGGGTGGCATGCTTGACAGGAAGGGATGTGCAGGAAGCGGGCGTAGAGGTTGGAGATAGAGGGGATATGAGTGAGAGGGAGTAGGAGGAAATATTGGTTGAGGAAGAGAACTGGATAGATAGGAGATGTTTTGGGAAGATGTCGTAGAGTGCAAAGAAGTGCTGGAATTGAAGAGTGAATGGGAGAGAGAAGAGAATTGTAGAGGGGGTTGGATGGAGGGAGAGTGTGGGGGTAGTGGGATGTATTACGTATGTGCGTGGTGGGTATAGGAGAGTGGAGGTGGATGACGTGGTGCATATGTGATGTGAGATTGTATGTGTGCATGGCTGTAGGTGGTAATGTCAGAGTGATGAGGTGATGGTCAGCAGGTGGTGTGTGGCACTTACCTCAATAACTGTTGCAATAACAGAAACAATGGTCTTGAGTGGTGAGTCCATGGGTGTCTTAATTGGCGATGGGGCAGCAGCTGTAGCCTGAAGCAGTGTAAGAGCTGCGCTGGTAATGTCAAGGGGCACAGCAATGTGTGGTGCCCGAGTTATGGTAGTTTGGCTGGTGATGAGAATGGTGTCGTTCTTCATGATGAAGTTGCGTATGATGTATGCTTTGTTCTTGCTAAGGAAATTGTAGCTGCCTGGTTGGTAAACAATTGCCTTAATGCAGGCTTCCTTGTCAACGATTGCAAGGTGAAATAATTTCTTCTCCTCACTGTTTGCTGTACTGTAAGTAGTAATGGGGGATTTATGCACAAGTTGGATGTGCAGAGCAGTGGTAGGCTTCAGCTAGCGGCATCACGACATTCTTGATGGTCATCATCTGTATGAAGAAAAGAAATGAAATTGTTAAGTGGATTGCAATGAAGAGAGTTGTAGCCTGATAGGTTTGTGGTCACTGTAGAATGATTCTAAAGTTCCACAATGAGATATTGACATGTCTGAATATGAATGATCCAAAAGTGAGTTATGGTTAGTCGTTGGAGACGTAATGAATTGATGACAGTTGAAGGTTTGTAGCATGAATGATTGCAAAGTTCTTTTTGTAATGGAGTTTGTAAGGTAGTCAACATTGAAATCTCCAAGAATGATGAATGGTGGTAATAGTTTGTGAGATAACAGGGTAAGTTGCTGCAGGAGAAGTGATAGTGGTATTTTAGGTGGTTTGTAAATGAGGATGAGAGTTGGATTGCATGAAATGTTGGGCAGTGTCATGAAGGCAATGTCAATGGCATGATTGGACTGCAAGATGATGTTAGTGGGATGCTGTTGTTTTGCATATATTGTCACTCCATGCTGTGTATTGGCATTGAATTTGTCTAGAAAGTATGCATTGAATGATGGAATTGTGAAATGCTGAGGATGATGTGTGTGTGATATTAGGTTCAGTAATGCAGATGATGTCAGCATCTTGACAGTTATGATCTGCAGACATGGAGGTGAAGTGGAGTGGCAGGGAGCATATGTTGTGAGCTATGATTGTAAATGTGGTGTCTTTGTGTTTAAGAATTGGAATATGTGGATGAAGGGACATGGTAGTGCGTAAGCATTGCATTTCTAATGCAACATAATTGTTGACAGAGATTTTGTTTTCGTTGAAGTTCTCTATGAATAGATTGTTGATGTTTGTGACACGACTAAGAACAACATAGTGGATATGATCAATTATTTTGTTGTTAAAGTGAATGTATACAGATTGCAAGGTTTGATCTTGAGTGCGGTGTATTGTACGTGCTGTTGCAGGACGGAGAGGGAATTGGGTTCTGATAGTGGTGTATGGTTTTTTGCCATGGTGGAATTTGGCAGAAAGTTTCGTTATTGGTGTCCAGTGACTGGGGATATTGAGTGCATATAGATGTCGGTTGTGCTGCCGATGTGCTTGACCTATGTCAGGGTCATCAAATTGTATCCATAGTATGTGTGGGTGAGTGTTTTGTAGTACAGTAATATGCCATAGAATTCCAGTTGCACCATTGGTGAGGCTGTCTTGGACATTGATGTTAGTTGTTAGGTCATACCGTAGTGTTGTTGCTAGGTGTAGAGTGGTAAAGAGACCAATTGTCTGTGTAGGGTTGTTGGGTATGCACTGAAGGATTGCTGCCTGAGTGTAGGGTGCAATGTCACTGGTCATGGTGTCTTGAGCTGTAACTGAGTATGTAGTAGTGCTGTGTGAGTGGTGGTGAAACACTTGATCATTAATGGTGTTGACTTCATGGTTGGTTAGCATAATGTGAGGTATGGCATATAACATGTGTGTAGGGGGTGGCAGCTGTCTAGCTTTAGTAGTGAGGATGTCTGCAATGGTATGATTGCCTTCCCGAAGGCAATTAAGAAGCTCAGCAAATGCTGTGTCATCCTTTGCCTCATGATGGTTTTGTAACTCAAAGAGGTGAAAATGAGTTTGCCATAAGTTAGTTGCAAGAGGATCGTAGTCATAGTGCAAGTTTTGGAATATGTAGGCATCAAAGACTGGCTTTAGTTGAAAGAGGTCTCCTACAGCAGTAATGGATATGCCACCAAAGAGTTGCTGTGAGCCTTTAATTTCTTGGAGTCTATTGTTAATGAAGTTGAACATGTTGTTACCAACCATAGAGATTTCATCAATGATGAGTACTTTCAAGGACTGTAATTTGCATTGCAATGCATGACGGCACTTGGATGTTAGTGGTTTGTATGTGAGGGTTTGTGAAGCAGGGATACAGAAAAGGCTATGAAGTGTATTGCCATGCACATTGTGTGCTGCTTTCCCAGTTGGTGCACTGATGATGACGTGACATGTTTCAGGGTTTTCTCCAGGAAGTGTATTGAAGTGTCGCAGTAATGTCTGGTAGATGGCTGTGAGGACATGGCTTTTGCTAACTCCTGCACCTCCGGAACAGAAGGAGTAGGATGGTGTTGTTAATGTTTTGAAGTGGTATAAATGATGATAGACAAATTGGAGTTGTAATGGATTGAGGGAATGCATTAAATGTAAGTACTGGTTTTGATCAATAAGTGTTGTGAGTATTTCTGTGGCATGGCTTGCTGGACATAGGCCAAAATCTAAGGAAATATCAAATGTATCATGAGCAGTGGCTATTGCAGTGTCAGTGTTGTCTTATTGTAGGGTGGAATCATCAGTGTCAGTGTTTATGATCTGGAGTTCTATGTCTAGAATGTCAGATCTTTTGTTGTACTGCAAGATTTGTATGTCTATGGCATGCTTGTGCTGTAAATATGTTTGGTAGTATGTGTGGGTATCTTGCTTGATAGAGTCCTCATGTTTCCAGGGATGAAATAGGAACAGGAGTTCACGATAGTGATTCTCAGTGCCTGTAGCCTTACTGAAGTGACAGTAACGTAAAATTCTAGCTTTGTGGGAGTGGTGGTGCATGTAGTGAGATTGATCAATGGTGGCATCAATCTGAGATTCATTGTGATTATCTGTAGGGCCTGCATGGTGCTCTGCATCATGTGTGGTTGAGTGGAGATGGTGGTCATAGAGTGCAGCATAGTCAGCTAGGCTAGTGTGCAGTGTTCAAGCTGAGGGGATCTTTTCTGGTATCATAAAATGGTGTTATCACATTCAATGTCAGTCGCATCATTGGGCATAAGGTCAATAGTATTCATGTCCTTAAGCAGAGTTCTGGTTGCAGCAGTATTAGTATTAATGAATTTGAAGGATCGTGATGAGCGATAGAGTGGCAATTGCAAAGCAAGAAATGCTGCCTCTTGGGCACTGATTTCTGTTGCATTAAGGAATGTGTTACCTATGTGGCGTAGTTGGTGTTTGATGCCAGGATTTGATATTGTCTCTTTTGTAGTTGGTGACAGTAGTGCTCATTCCTCCTGTGATTTGAGAGGTATGAAACAACATATACATGGCACAACTGTATGGATCCAGGATGTATTGAATGTCCATGTTGGCTCGCCAACTGGCCAAATGATGGGATTGTAGGCGTTAACTTTGTGTGTGTACAGATCTTTCTAAAAGGGTTGTTGGATGTTGTAATTGTGAGCGTATGGTGAGGATGTAGTCTTCATATGAAATGTGTAGATAGTCTAGGAAGTCAGTAAAGGTTGTAATAGAAGGAAGTGGATCACTTTGAGGGTGGCCTTGATGTGGGCATGCATTGGTTTGTATGTGTCTTTCTGAAGATGTCTGTATGTCAGGAAAGGGAAGAAGTATTTGTGTGAGGCATGGGAATTGTGGAAAATGGAAATGTCAGTCAGAATGCTTTGTTTTGCATGTGCGTGAGTGCCTATGCATTTGAAGGGTAGTCAAGTTTGAGTACTTCAGTAGGTTGTTGGGAAGCAAGAGATGTATTTGTCAATGAATGCAATGAGGTCTGTGTTTGAGCATGTAGTGTAGTGTGGTGGATTGTCAATCCATAGCAAGGCATGAATGTGTGGAGAGCCACGGTGTTGAAATTCCACACGATAGAAGTGATCTATGAGGTGTCCTAAAGGATTATGTGAGCTGTATAAAACAGTGGAGAAGAAATGGTGAACTTGATAATCAAAGTGTCGTGCGCAAGTGACAGGGTCAGACTGTATTAAGTCACACTTTTGTTCCCATGTCATAGCTTGTGCTTCCTGATCAGTGTGTGCGTGAGTGAAGTACTTTTGTAAGAATTTTAATAAATGTATCCAGTGTGTTTCAGCACTGGAGAGTGAGAGGAAAAGGTGGGAATGCCAGTTGGCATATCATAGCAAAGACGTTTTCTTGGTGTGTTCCAGTATGGTGGAGAGCCTTCGTAATGTTTTTAGGATATGGTATCCTTTATTGTACTGCAGCATGGCTTCTAATCCAGATTTAAGGTCTCCATCAGTGATAGTCTTACCTTGTCGCTGGCGTTTTCTGAGAGAGATGCCAAGTTGTCCTTGGAGTTGTCTAATTTGTAGTTTTTTAACTTTGTAGAAAAGGTTAGGAATGGAGCGTGCCACTCTGCGGTCTTGAGATCTAAACTCCCATTTGCATATGTCACTGTAGGGAACTGAGATTGGCCGTGAAATGCTGCCTTGACTGGCATAAATTGTAGGAAAAGCTAGGAATTCTGAATCTTTGTCTTCAAATAGTCCCCTAGGAATACTGAACTGGCCTGTCGCAACAGATAGTACTGTGTTTGCTGAGATGGAAGCAGTAAGAGGAGTGCTTAAAAGAGTGTCAAGGTTTCCTGGTGGGTAATAGCTAGGGGCATCTTCAGTATTTTCAGTACTTGAAGTGGAGGAAGTGTCAGAGTCAATGTTGGTGGTGTTACAATCTGAGGGATCATCCTATGTCCAGTTTTCATTGTATGTAACTCCATGTTGTCTGTACAAAGCACTGTTAGTGGCTAGCCAATGGGCAGCCTGTTTAACTTTGTTGGGGCGAACATTCTGAAAGTGTGTATGTGACTGGTATTGCAATTTACGTTTTAGCTTAACTGGTATAGTAGCTGTGTCATGCACCTGACGTGGGAGAAGGGTGACAGTGGTGTTAACATCAGCAGGGACATTAACTACAGCACCCTTGATGCTAAATTGATTACCTTTTGGTAGTTGTCTAATCTGCATGAATGGAATGCGAGGTGACGCAAGACGTTCTTCCAGTTCGTACAGTTGGAGCTGTGGTGGAATGGGTGGGAATATCATATGGTTGGCAATAGAGAGTGGCGGTGTTTTGTCACGCTTGATGTACCGTAAGCATGTGTAACAGATGTGTGGACTTGTTTTATTGTGCTGCTGGCAAATGAGAAATGTAGGGTTAGAAAGGATGGATTTTGGAATGTTAGATAAAGAATGTCTGTAAAAAAGCTGATTACAAATGGTGCATGTGTGTTGGTCCATTTTCAACATCATGATGGAAAAGTTCTATTAGGGTGAGTATTTGTGCTGGTAGTACTGTAGTTGTGATTCAGAAGCAGGATGCTGGAGAAAGTGTTAGTAAGCTGCTCTTGGTGACATGTGGGATGCATGTGGGGGAGATGATGGTGAAGGTAGCATAGCAGTGACAGAGGGTCTGGGAGTGAAGGTGGTGAGGTGTGTGTGTGGCAGGGGCAGGAGTGGAACAGCAATGGCATAAGGCTTAAGTGTGTGAGGAATAGTATGTGTTTTTGTATGTAGGATTCTACGGAAGTATGCAGGTTTGAGTAGTCGTAGTCTAATGGGAACAATGTTGCAGTGAGTAGTAGTAGGATGTAGGATAGTAAGGTGAATAGCATGAAGGAGGGGCATGTCAATAGAAGTGAAAATTCTAGTGGTAATAGTGGAAGAGTGAGGGTCATGAGGCAGAGAGGCAATTGAGATGAAAAAATATGTAGTGTTAATGTGTAGTAGGGCAGTGCATGTAGTGCCTGAATGTATGTAAGCATAGGGAAATGTTTTTGTTGTTCGTTGTAGGTGGAGTAGGTTTTGTTGGATTTTGGCAGTTGTGAAATATAGGCGTTTTGATATAGCATGTGAGATAGATAGCTGATGGTGGGAGTAGGCAAAGATATGATGAAGTGTGTGGATTGTATGTGGCAGAGGGTGTGTTGGAGCACATAGTGTAAGCATTTGGGTTGTGTGCACTATTGTGTCTATGACAGGCTGAGTCCATGTAATGAATGGTGTTGTATGAGCATATAGCACTGTGGCAAGGCAGGTGAGGAAAGTGTCAAGTGACTGTTGTCCTGCTGTTACTGTTGGGAAGTGTGCAGTAGTAGGTAGCGTGTGCTGGTTGGTAGTATGCATGGGTATTTCTGGCAGTGGCTGGAGAGGGGAGTTGAGATGACGAGGAGGGGGTGTGGTGGATGGAGTGGTAGCATGGATGGATTGCACTTGTGATGTTGTTAGTAACAATGGTGGACAGGCAGCTGGTGGCAGGAGAGAAGTGTAGTGTGCTGTGGGTGGAGAATGTTGAGAGGTAGTGTATACTGAATGTGACTGTGAGAATGAGTCAGAGTGAATTAGTGGAGGTGGTAAAACAGAAGTGAGTGAAGAAGTGTGTGAAATATGAGAAGGAGGAGTGGGTGAGATAGAGGTGGAATAGGAGGAATGTAATGAAGTAGCTTGTGTACTACAGTGAGTAGGGGAGTGGTGAATAACTGATGGTCTAGTAACTGTGTTAGAATGTAGTGTAAATATGTGTGGGTGTGTTGTAGGAGAGAGGTGGTGAATGTTTAGTAGTGGTGGAGAGGATGGGGAAACAGTGAATGTAAGTGGTGTGAGCTCAAAGGGGATGAATTGGACATTGGGAGGATTAGTAGCAGCCGCTAGTTTGAGAATGTGGGTTTGAAGAGAGGCAAGAGAATGAAATGTTAGCATAGTAGATTTACTTGATGGGTCAGCTAAGCCAAGAGTGTCTCTATTAAGTGAGTCAAAGGAATGGTATGCTCGACGTGATCTGAATACTGCTATGCAGTACTGTTGTATGCAAAGTAGTAAAGAATACTAGAGTGAGATTGTCTGCAGTGTTTTGTTTGGAAATGTAGGGTAGTCAAAGGCAATAGGGTTTGAGGATGTCACTGTAAGAGGTGTGTATTTATGAATAGTGAAAACAGTGTTGTAAAGTTGAATGTTGGAGTAGATCATCAGGATGTAAGTAGTCATAGGTGTGAATGTTTTGATGAGTGATATAGTGAGTCACCTAGTACTAGGATGGTATTCATGTCAAGTGTAGCCCAGGCAGTAGCTTCTGTTGCCATGTGGTATAGTAATGCAGTGGTGCTCGTAGCTAAGCATTTCCTAGCATGTGATGTAGCAGGAAGATGTTGTCAGATTGACTGTAGTCAGCTTGTACATGGCGGTGTTCATGGCAATGACAGCGTAGTGGTGAGTATGTGAGTTATGTGTGTGTGAGTTGGGGGCTATGTAGACAGTGAATGACGAGAGTGTGACATGGGGAAGGAGTGCTGTGCAGTAAGATGTGATGTCAGGCGAGAGTGTAGATGTCAGTGGAGATGTGATGGCAATGATGTTGTGTGCTGGGGAGGAGATGTAATGTAAGTAGGAAGGATGAAGGCTGCAGTGTGTCACAGCAGGAGTGGAGTGCAAGTGATGTGAGGAGTGGCCAGTGAAAATATATACATACCTTTTGTCAGAATGGAAGAGGTGTGGTGTAGTTGACAGGCAGGAGTGGGCTGGTCTGCAGAAGAGTCATGGGCCATTAAGCTGTGGAGAGAAAACAGAAGTGTGAAGGTAATGTAGTATTGATGTGCAACAGCGTGATTGGGAATTGGCAGGAGGATGACAGGAAAGAGTGGAAGAAGTTGAAGTGGCTTGTGAATGTGATGCTATAGTGTTGGTGAGATGGCAGCAGGTCCATGGCATACCGTGATGATGACAACAATGCTAGGATTGCAATGAATGTGGCCTCTAGGCAGGGGAGAGATGACAAGTGCATGGGAACAGTAAGGTGTCACAGAATGCAAATGTTGAGAATGTGGGATGAATATAGTATGAACGCAGCTAGTGAGGAGGTGTGTTGCACAGTTGCCATGCATGCCTGTGAAGAGTAACATTGTGGTGCTTTATGCCAAAACTTGCAACATTTTTAGGTGAGTGTTACTTGGTCCTGAAAGGTGATTCTGCACAGTGACCATGTAGCACCTCTGAGGACTGAATAACATCACGAGAGAGCAGTCAGTGATGAAAAGGGGTCTGACAACGTTCCTGCTGAATATTTGAGGGGTGCATTCAGAGAAATGCTGACAATATGCATGGCAGGAAGGACAGTGGCATCCATTACAGTATGCAGCTTAATGGCATTTGTTTAGTTTGCAGTCAAGTTTGACAAGTGGAAGTGTGGTCTCAGGGAAGAAAGAAGCAGTGTGCTGAAGTGAAGAGTTAAGTGTGGGGTGAGGAGGGGTGAGAAGAGGGGAGGTGTGCAGTGTGTGGGCACAGTAGAGAGAGGATGGGTGCTGTGGTGTGGAGCAGTAGTGTGATTGTAGTGGTAGTTGTGGTACGAGAGAGAGTGTGTTTGTGAAGGGATGGGGGAGAGTAGGGTGGGGTCTGGTGAGGCTGCAGTCCATGGAGGAATGTCACTATCTAAGGTAAGGGGATTGAGGGTAGCAGTGGCAATGAAGCAGAGGTGGAGATGGGAAGTTGTGGAATGGGCATGCATTAGTTGTGTTAGTGCCAGAAAGGAAGCAGGGAGAGATTATTGTAACACAACTACAGGTAGGCAGCTAGCAGGGCAGTCAAGGGGAGGGTGGGGCTATGATAAAAGTGCCGTTGTGGCAGTGGTCACAGAAAAGAGGGAGAAGCATGTGCCAGGAGGCAGAAACCTTGTAAAGTGGCAGGATCATAGTGATGAATATGACAAGAGAAAAGAGTGCTGCATATGGTGAAGGCTGCTGGGCTTGCAGTGAATGCCTTAGTAGATATGCTTGTCAAGCAGAATGCATGCATGATCTGCTGGCAGGATGCAGTTGTTTTGTGAGACTGCATGATGCACTTATTGGTATGCCCTGAGGCATGCACCAGTGAGTCAGCTGCGAGAAGTGCAAAGTGGAATGATATTGGGTCTGCAAGTGTTGCAACAATAGGTATCCATACTGTAGGTATCAGAGTGTTTGAGCAGTGTTTAGGTGAATGGAAAACACTGCCAGTATCTGCATCAACAGTATGTCCTCTGCTTCTAGCATTCTAAGAATGCCTTTTATCATATCCTTGTGCATTCCCTTCCTCTGACATGGTGGTCTGTACACAACCCCTGTGCAGAGTGTGGCGTCCTTTGCAGTCTGCAATGTGACCCACAGTGCCTCCTCTTGTCCCTCTTTACTGTTTTGTTCAGTTGCTGTTATGCCTTCCGTCACATAGAGAGCTACTTTTGCTGCTGTTCTCCACTGGGTGTTTGTCATGTAGGTTATGTACCCTGGTATGTTAACATCCCAGTCATGGGTTTAATGTACCATGTTTTGTGACTGCTATGATAGTCAGGCATCCCTGTTCCATGAAGGCCACCAGGTCAGGCAGCTTGTTGGCCACGGTATGGGCATTCGTACTCAGTACCATGCATGTCCTGATGGCCTTACTGCCTTTTGCCTGACAGGTAGTGTTGTGTCCAAGTAACAGGGCTGGACCATAACACAGTGAGTGTACGTGTACCAGTGTTGCTATTTGGTTGATAGAGCCAGCAACATGCACATTTTATGTACGTCGTTCACACTGCATACTTATGGTGTTGATGGTATATTTGCCACTATTGGTAGCAATGGATAATGAATTAAGTGCAAGGGTCATGAGAAGAGATCCGAGGTGCCAATACAGGGATCTGATGGAGCATGCAGCATCTGTTGAGTTTGCAGTGGCATGGTAGACTTCTGAAGTACAGATTATGTGATGAATTGCTGGAAAAGTGACAAGTGAAGTATTTGTATTGTTGGGAATGGAGTGAATTGTGCAGTGATGTCAGCATGGCTGCAGAGCACGCTGACATAGTCAGGCTTTCACACTGCATCATATACCAGGCATGGCTCATGACAGATCAATACATGTAAATGTTAAGCAGTGCTTGCCAGATGGACAGGAATTCAATAAGATGTGTGTAACCCCTAGATGGCGCTATCCCAGGGGCTACTACCCCTGCCTGATTTGCCACTAACAGGCTGAGGGGCCTGGATCCAATGGCGGGTGCCTCCACCCAGAGGTCAGGGTTTGCAATAGTTAAACTAACTTGGTCACAGCCCTCTGGGACACTGCAACCCCCCTTTCTTCCCACTAGTGGCCCACACAATATATCAGAATTACCTTCACAGTATACACTTACCCCAGGTCTGGTTCCGCACTGGGACCTCCTGTGAAATGAGATACAGTGCAACAATCACAGTACAGTACTTTAACATAGACAAATACCTCAGGCAGTATAACTTTGCTGAAACAAGCAGCTCTGATTTATTTAGGGGATATAACAAGGACAGGGAAATCAGGTTAATTAGCTTATCACTCTAATAATCTACCTATGGCTCTGTGCACAGGCCTATCCCTATCAGTTACTGTCCCTGGGTACCCAAGCCCTAGTGGCTAGTCCAAACCGTGGCAGCTGGTAGGGCCCCTTCACACAGAGAAAGGAGAATTAAACAGTCAGCAGTACAGTAATTCCATTTGGATTTAATGTGGCAATTCAACAGAGGAGGCGACCCTGAATTAGTACTCCCACGACCTCAAATAAGATAGGGTCCTTCAATGTCAGCAGAGGCTCACTTGAGGTACACAAACCTCTTTACACATCCATATAAAGAAAGCACTATACCAGGCAGGCTGCATCTGTCCCGATGCAATTACTGCACAATACCCAGGAGAACACACAGCAGATTCAGTTCCTGACAGACCGAGTGTGATTTTCAGCAATTCCTCCAGTCTTCTACAGGGTGAGCCTGGTTTCTACTCTTCAGAGATCCTTTGATTCTTTTCACAGGACGGATTCAGTCCTAACAAGCTGCAGGACCGGAACTCTGGGCCTTACACACGTTTTTGACTAAACTGCACACTGAAAAGTACAGGGCTCCTTCCTTCTTCACTGCCAAAGCTCAACTCAACTCCAACCGACAAAAACGGGCACTTCCTTTGAGTTCCTCCCAGTTCTTGACTGGATTGGCTGTCACTCACAATAGACTGCTGCTGTTGGTCCAAAAGGCACTGAAGTCTAAACTACATCTCCCAGAGTCACTGCCCATACAATCCTCTTGTGGCTGGCTCAGATTATGAGTCCAAGTTCTGATTCGTCCAAGGCACCATTTTAGAGCTAGCTTACCCCACACTGATTGGTCCAGTTCAGCAGTTCAAAACTAGAATGGGGAACTAGCAGACACAGTTCTGACTGCAAAGAAAGCAGGTTAGACAAACTGTAATTTCATTATTACTCTAAATAATTTCTGGTAACAGTTACATCTTTCAGATAGGTTCCTTTGCACTCCTAGTGACTGCAAAATTAAGTGAATTGGCAGCTCGAGTGGTACTCAGAGAAACACAGTCCCCCCATACAAACTAATTATGTCTGCAAGCAGACAGCTCTTAAAGAGACAGTACCAGAGGCTCTAAAAACACTCACTGATAAATGGCTTAAATGCCAAACACCATTCAGGCTTGGAGCATTCAAGCAAGCTCCTGGAAGTCTTTTGGGAACCCCCATTTGCAGGGGGGTTACATGTGCATGTCATTTGTTGCAGCCATAATGTAGGCAGTATTCTGCATGAATAATGAATGCAATCGCAGTCTGTTGCAGCTGAATGCATTGAGTAATGCATGCCAGTACATTGAATTGTATTGCCATGACAGTATTATCCTGCAAATTTGCACTTTACCTTGTATGCTATAATTAAAAGCAATGCAATTAACATAGCTACTTATGCAGAAAATATAGAATAGCATGGTACTGCAGTTTTGCACCAGCCAATATGAAATGGCATATCTTGTTTCAGATGTCTATTCTTATGTAGACATTGCCAATGTAAAGCGTGTAAGAGTGCAATCATACATATAGCAGGACATAGGCTGTTAAATTGCAGAGGGTTTAAATGCATTTAATGTGATGCTTGCAAGGCAGGCATTACATTTCAGAGTTTGGCAATAATACTGCATATCCAGGCAAGGCACTACACAATGAAGGACATATGACATCAAACAACATCAGGAGGTAGTACTGAAGAAATGCATATTTGCATGACATGAGACAGTGAGTTTGCATTACATGGAATATTTGTAAGCATTGTATTGCAATTGCTCTGTGAGCTATGAAACAGACATGCTGTCTGTATTATGTAAAGTGATATGGGCAGTTTAATGTTGCTGTTGTGTGCTGCCATGTGCTAAGCCCTAATGTTGGTAATTAGTTACAGACTTGCCATGAGCATACAGAGAAGGTTGCCTATGTGATGCCAACAAACAGTATCTTGCCTCATATAGAACATTAGTGTTCAGCCTGGCATATCAGTATGTAACAGTACATACAGTGTCATAAAGTTTGTCTAGCTGTAAATCTGCATGCATGTATATCTTTGTATGTATATATGCATTAATGCTGACAGATACCCCTGAAAAGGGGGAAGCAGTATAGCGCAGTGGTCTAAGGCTCTGAGCTGCAAATCTGGTGACATCCAGCAGACCAGACCTGGGTTTGAATCCCACAGCTTCCACTTGCATACTGTGTGACCCTGAGCAAGTCACTTAACCTCCTTGTGCTCCCAGGTCGCTCCTGTAAAAAAAGCTTTCAGCTTAGTGTGCTATACCTGGTTAAACAACTAAATAATAATAAAAAAAAAAAAAAAGAATCATTGTGGTTTGCCTGCATTGCAGTCAGCTGTAGCTGCAAAAATCAGTAATGATGTCTATGAATGTTGCAAATCATTGCCAGATAAGAATGGTTTGTTGATTGCAATGAAATCTAGATTTCGTAGTTGCTGTATTGGTCCTTACAAGAGTAGATGCAGAAGCAAATGATTTGATACCTTTTAATGGAGTAACATAAATGTAACAAGAAGAACAAAGTTGTCTAGCTTTTCGACCAACCAGTCCTTCTTCATAAACTCATGGCAGTTGTTTAGAAAATACAATACTTATAGCAGCAAGAGATTGCAGGGGGAAACAGGGAGAAATCTCCATTGGTTACAAATACTAATTAAAAAAAAAAATGAAGATGGTGTCAGAGAAGTGTAACAGTACTATATTGCCTTCAGTGAGGAGGAACCCTGGCTGAAAGTTGCTTGGTGGAACAGACACACAAAGAATCCTACTGCATATAAATGTAATTGACATAAGATAACAGTGCTCCAGCAGAAAACTCCTAAATTAAGCTATAAGTGTCACAGGTTGTATAAGGGTATGATTAGGGAGAGGCAATCCCAAACCCAGATTGTTATAGGAGTCATGAAGCTTCAATGCCTGCATTATAGGCATGAATTTGCCAGTAACGTTGTCTTAGAAACAGTATTGCACAGTGTCTGATGTGTAACATCTAGTTGGAGCTATGATTGAGCTGTACTTGCAAGCTACATATAAGGGCCAAGAAATTTCAAAAACCTGTAGTGTAGTGACAGCACTATACAGATTGTAATGTAAATATGAATTTACAATCTGACTGTAAAACAAGAAACTGTAGTGAAGCAAGCTGAAGGAATTGCAACCATGTACCATGATATGTACTGATGTCAATGTACAGTGATTATATAACAGCTCAATGTACTGCAAGTCTCCAAGGAATGTGGAAAAGGGATAGAAATGTAATTCATGTCCTCTTCTTCATACAAACAATACATCCTGACCTGGGCCACAGTACCATGATGTTGGTGGGGGAGATACATAGCTGTAAGGAGATGCTGCCTGTGTCTCTCTGTCTCTGTCTGTGTTTTGCTCTTTTTTTCTCCTGTCTTTCTGTGTTTCTGCCTCTCTCTACCTGTCTGTCTGTGACACACACAGACACACACACGCACTCTGCTAATAACTCTTTGTTGACTTGAGACATGGAACTGTTCTGCAAAGGAATTCAAAGTTGTCATGAAATGCTAAGTAAAACTGCTTATGCCTGCCAACAGTTACAGAGCAGAAATGTGACACCATTTAACTGTACTAGTATTTGCATAGTAACATTTCCAAGGATTCTGGCTAGAACTACCATGAAATAAACCTGCCAATGTGCTGAGGATAAGGGAATCAGAAGCAAATATAAAGCATGTATGTAACACCAGAGGTGCAACATACCCACATATGCACAATTGCAATGAAGAAGTATCTCTGAGAAACGCAGCAGCTCTATTCTGTGTAGCTTACAGTAAGAGGCATGCAAAGCATGTCACTATGAAAGCAGTGCAAGTGTAGCATTGCTTTGCTTTATTATGTCAGCACTTTGTTGAGAACAGCAATGCATACATCAGAATATGCATATCTTGCAAGAATATTATATGTGGACTTCAGGATTTACTGCTTTGTGGTGTTCTAGTATTACATTGTTATAGGTTACATGTGTGCGTTGCTGTAATGTGCATGCCTTAAACAGCATGAAACATGCTAAAAGGACTTGCTGATGTGCGCAGTACATAGTATGTGACATACATGACATTGCTTCAATGGTAGCCAACATTGCCTGTTATATGGCAACTGTTAGCAACCCCACACTGTTGATATGCTGTTCAGATACCAGTAGCAACATTTTGTGCCTTGTTTTATATCTTTGAGTGCCTATATGTCTGTTTATATATGTGAATGTCTATATATGTGTGTATCCATGCATGTATATAAGTGTCTGTGTCTATATGCTGAGGAATGTAGCAGTGTGTACATATGTGTGTTTTCTATGGTGAATCACATTCCACGTCATGAAAGAGAAGACATACAGCTGTATAATACCGTTGCTCAGCAACAAACAAACATGATGTGCATATGCCTGCCTGCATGGCAGGAAAGTATCATAAACAGGTTAAGGTGTCAGGTGTCATGCATTTGAATTGCCCTTCATGGGGTCATGTGTGGAAATAGGCATAATCAGTGTACTGCACTGAAGGGGTCAACAAAGACTACATCAGAAATAGACAGTTTCATGATCTATGATGTGCTATGCTGTTGCAACTGACCCTGCTTTTCATGCATGTAGTGTCTCGTGACTGACTTTCCTGCTTCCCTACATACAATATGGAGACAGCAACCCTTTCAAACACTTGTAGTTTCATAAAGACATGCTTTGCTTATATTTCCAAAATAAGTTTGCTTTTGAAAATGACAAGTAACACTGATCTTGCATGGAAAAAACAGCAAATAGGATCATGAAATGTAAAGTACGTGACAAAAGCTGTGTTTTGTCAGCTAGCAAGGCTGGGACACCATCTCTACACAATAAAGCAACCAAAAGCAACTTGAATGTGTGTCAGGCACAATGGACGTTCTATCAATAAATGCACAGAATGCCAAAGGGATGCAATGCAGCATGACTAGGGCTGCTGCCAATGTATTGGGCAAAGCAGCACAGAGTAATGATATGTTGCATTAACATTCTGTTAAACCTGCTGGTATTGTCATAATGACCATGACAGAAATCATTCCTAACAGCTGGTTACACAAAACTGTCCCCCCTAAAATCTGAATTGCTATTTCTAATGATTTGATGTTGAACGTTCAAATGGGCTTGCACCTTTTACATGTGAGCACGCCTAAATATAAATGAAGAACTATTGGTGAGAAATGTGTGCAATCATTACATGTCATTTGCTGCCTGTCTGCATCTTAAAGGAGGCATCAGTAGGAGTTATGTTGCCTTTACATTCTGTAAATATGTATGGCAATGAACCTGCACCAGTACCTGAGACAGTGGTTTGCTTATGTGCTTGAAAACATAGCAGACATGAAAAGAGCTGTGCATCAACAGTACAGTAAAGTATTGGCGACCTATGTCACATATTGCGATGCCTATGATGTGGCATAGGAGAAGGGCAGCCGGGACAGGAATGGATTAGTAGACATAGATGCATATATGTACATGTACATGTACATGTAATGATATATAGACATGGAGGGCAAGACAGAGACACAGGGAGACATGCACAAACAGATAGAGAGATACAGAGGCAGAAAGATGCCGTGGTGCACATCTATAGCAGTAGCAGACCCAGCTGGGAAAAGTGGGGTCCTTAGCAAATCAAGAAATGGGCAGGCATGTGTCAGGCATAAGTATTGGTCTGAGGTTGATGATCTTGTTTTCTATTCATGAAATCTCAAATGGATGACATTGAATGTAGCGTGGGAACGACAGACTGCTGTGCAATACTGTACGTAGGGCAGGCGTGTTTATCAAAACCGTACTGTTCGTCCTGAAAATAAGTTATTAATATAGCCGTATGACAGAACAGTAAATTGCAATGCAAAGGTATAGCATTGCACAAACGAATAAGGATTGTGGGGCAAACATCAGTGCGGTATTTGTAACAGGAAAGCATTGGACAGTCGATGTGAGACGTGCACAACAGGTAGAAAGTTAATCAGAGGAACATAATGGTGGATTTGGGGTTTTTATTTTGCCAGGAATACAATGAGTGTGGAAAGTATTGCACAGTTACAGTTACAGTGGCAGCGGGTGGCATAAGGGGCGGTAGCACACTGGATTACATCAGTAATCTAGTCACAGTGACAGAATTAGTAATAATAGGAAGTGGGTGACACAGCAGCTATCCATATAGTGCTGACATGTGTGAGAGCTATGTGTAAATGCATGTAAGAGTAGATGGACTGACACTGGCAGTGTAATACTGAGATGCGTTTGTACAGTGGGTAATAACACTGCCATAGAAGTGTAAGTTACAGATGAGTAACTGTCTTGTAATATCGCTATTTGACATGCAACCTTAGATTCAGTTATCATTGAGCATGTCATGTAAGCACGCAGAATGCTTGTAACACCCAATGCATCTGGAAAGCTAATACGTCTGGCAATATATGCTGATGTTATTAAAGTAAAAAGAAGTTTGAATGAAAGACGAGCAGCATTGTAATTACATGCTGTCAAAACAGATGATAAAATAAAATGTTGAGAATGCACATCATTACATATCACGACTGCAAGCACAGAGAGGCATAATTTATTTTATTTTTATTTAGCTTTTGTTGACTGGGTAAGTGCACTAGACAAATCCTGCCTATTTTCAGGCACGACCCAGGGGAGGGGGATACAGATGAATGCCAACTGACCTTGAACCAGATTAAGCTGTTGGTGGTATTTTTAGTGAATGAGGGAAATTTGGCCAGGACACCGGGGAAATTCCCCTACTCTTTTTTCGATAAGTGCCATGGGATCTTTAACATCCACCTGAACTACCACCAATCCAGGCAGATGGGACCTCGGTTTAACGTCTCATCTGAAGGCGGCTCCTCAGAGATAGCAGCACCTCTCATGCTGCATTACAATGTCAGTACTGGGATATTAACCCAAGTGCCAGATGTGAGAACTGAACCCACAGCCCTCTAATCTCCCGGACTCAGAGGCGAGTGTGATACCTACTGAGCCACTCACACTGATAATAACGGCAGTGATATGGAAACCAGTGAAGCGGCATGTGCATATACATGGGAAAAAATGACGAGGCAAAATCAATCGTAGTGTGAGCTGACTAAAGATGAGGGCAGGCAGCTAACCAGTATAGTCATGTCTGAAGGGTACCAATTGATGTTCATGATGTAAATGTAGTCATATGGGGAAGATGGAACTGCATTTTACATTGTCAGGTAAAGAAGAAGGCATGAAAAATATGGATGTTACTGGGAAAGGCCATAATTGTGGGCATGGACATGGAATAGATGATTTCGAGGCTAGGAATAGGGTAATAGGAAGAGTTGAAGATTTAAATGGACGATAGAAGTAATGCCTGGGTGTTGTGTAATAAATCAGTGCCACAAAATGTTCTGCTACATTGATTCCATTTTGGCCAGTGCAGCTTTATTAGCAAGCTGTTGATTGTATGTTGCAGAAGATCCAGTATGCCCTTAATTGCTTGATGGCGTGATGCGCCTGGGCCAACTGTGCCACCTAGCAACATCAGCTGTCCCTAAAATTAGCTACCAGGTTGTAATGCAGTTTTTTGTCACATGCAAGATCAGTATTAGTGAGCAATTGCAAAGGCAACTATATGTTAAAGATGTAAACTAAGATGTTCTGTTGATAAAGGTACAATTATTTGAAATGATGGCTGTGGCATAGCACATGTGGCAGTGAATGGGGAGGGCTGCTGGTGGCAGGGTGTGCGATCGCAAAACAGATGACCTTGCAGGAAGGAAATACATGAGGCATTTTAAACATGTGCATGTCCCCAAATATTTGTTACTGAGGTGGTAACAGCAATAATGAAAATATCGTATTTCTTGACAGGGCTTACTGTGGAACATGAATGAAGTGACTGTCAGTGAAACCAATGCTTGTGTGGCATTGGCATGAATGAGAGCAGTTGGGCAAGGTTTTGTTGTTTTGACAGCAACATTAGACAGTTGCATGCAATGTTCCTTTGCTGAGCATGACAGACCTGAATGAAGCATACAAAAAGACAGATATGCAGACACCCGAATTGCATAGGAATACAAGCGAACATTCACATACATGGGTGGAAAGACAGACATATAGCAATGCAGACATATAAAAGATGCATATAGGCACATGAGCATATAGCAAGAGGCACAAATGGTTGCTGCTCTTATTATAAGAAGATGGAGAAATGCAGAGACATGAACTTTGAAGTAATGACATCAAGAAGCACAAAGCAGTATTGTATTTGTAAGAGTTGTGATGCATCATGTGATGTGCCTTCTAAGTCTGAATTCAATGTGTGTGAAGTACTGTGAGGGCTGCAAGTTGCTTGTTGCTTTGTTATGTCTGATGTTGTGAACACCTGTAATTCAAATCAATAGCTAATCTAGAGTGAGAAGGTGATCAGAATAATATCGGGATGGAGTAAACTGTAAGGGACAGCTGTAGTATCCTGACAATATATGCCCGGTTTCGAAGTCAGTTCATAATGTTGTCAGGTAAATGGTGGCATAATAAAGCAAAGCAGTGGTGTAGCTATACTGGTGCACGTAATCAATTACTGTACATGGCTGTCAGTGTAACGTAAAGAGCTTTAAGTCACAGACTGCCGTGAAGCTAGGCATTAATCGCAGTCAGGGCAGTACTGTAATGTGGCATACCTGCGTGATATCGACAGATGCATTAATAGTCTGCAGAGAGTCACTTGCGGCAAAACTATGGAAAGCAGACTAAAAGGTTTCATCTGTATATGTGGGTGGCGGTAACTTGTCTATACTATCAATATCATATAGCAAGCATTAGAAACAGGATGAGGTGCTATTTTTCAGCTGCTATTACTGTAAGTGGTATTTGAAGCACTTGCAATGAATCAATGAATCAATCACTTTGTGTAATGTGGCATAAACAGCACTGAGCAAGCTCATTTTCAAGGTGATTGTGAGCACAGGACCAACTTGTTCTTTGCATGTTGGGACAGGTAAGAAGGCAAGACTGCAGAAAAGAATGTACAGGTTTTCATTGCAGTTGTGAAGAATACCGTCTGCATTGGGAACTGCAATAGTAGAGGGGTAAAGATCTTCTTGACAAACTTCACTAGCTGAGCCAGACTGATCACATACATGGTATCTGTGGTTGGGGTGGTGCGCTATCATTCTGTA
This sequence comes from Neoceratodus forsteri, assembly GCA_016271365.2. NCBI lineage: Eukaryota > Metazoa > Chordata > Ceratodontiformes > Ceratodontidae > Neoceratodus > Neoceratodus forsteri. The sequence goes on along the minus strand of CM057450.1, from coordinate 613,758,109 downwards.
ATGAGATCAGCGGTTGTCTGGTTTTGTGTAGATATTTGCACAAAGGGAGTCACAAGTGAATGTCCTATATTGCTGCATGCAGATATGACTGAGTTGCAGAAACATTTGTACTGACAACGACAAAGTGTGTCTCATATGATGACAAGGAATGATGCAATGTGAAGGCAAACCGTAGTTGACAAACAGTGAGCCCTGCTATGCAATATAGCGCTACAGTAACTGAAGTGCAGTGCAAGCAGTTTAATACAGTGGCAATCACTCACAACAGTATGCACAGGCATGTGAAGCAGAAGTTGTCCTGCATACGCGCAGTGTGGAAGCATCATTTTATTTAGCTTTTGTTGACCGGGTAAGTGCACTAGACAAATCCTGCCTATTTTCAGGCACGACCCGGGGGAGGGGGATACAGATGAATGCCAACTGACCTTGAACCAGATTAAGCTGTTGGTGGTATTTTTAGTGAATGAGGGAAATTTGGCCAGGACACCGGGGAAATTCCCCTACTCTTTTCGATAAGTGCCATGGGATCTTTAACATCCACCTGAACTACCACCAACCCAGGCAGATGGGACCTCGGTTTAACGTCTCATCCGAAAGACGGCACCTCAGAAATGCAGCACCCCTCTCATGCTGCATTACAGTGTCAGTACTGGGATATTAACCCAAGTGCCAGATGTGGGAACTGAACCCACAGCCCTCTGATCTCCCGGCCTCAGAGACGAGTGTGCTACCTACTGAGCCACTGACACTGCCACGCATGAAATGCACCATACATGTGAAGAAACCACCAAAGTCCCTGCATGTTTTGCTACAATACTAGTCAAACTACTTAAAGCTACTTCGATGCCACATTGAACACTGATAGACCAAAATGATGCTTCCACACTGCGCGTATGCAGGACAACTTCTGCTTCACATGCCTGTGCATACTGTTGTGAGTGATTGCCACTGTATTAAACTGCTTGCACTGCACTTCAGTTACTGTAGCGCTATATTGCATAGCAGGGCTCACTGTTTGTCAACTACGGTTTGCCTTCACATTGCATCATTCCTTGTCATCATATGAGACACACTTTGTTGTTGTCAGTACAAATGTTTCTGCAACTCAGTCATATCTGCATGCAGCAATATAGGACATTCACTTGCGACTCTCTTTTTGCAAATATCTACACAAAACCAGACAACCGCTGATCACATTACAGAATGAAAGCGCACTGCCCCAACCACAGATGCCATGTATGTGATCAGTCTCGCTCAGCTAGTGAAGTTTGTGAAGAAGATCTTTAACCCTTTGCTATTGCAGTTCCCAATGCAGACGGTATTCTTCACAACTGCAATGAAAAACTGTACGGTGTTTTCTGCAGTCTTGCCTTCTTACCTGTCCCAACATGCAAAGAACAAGTTGGTCCTGTGCTCATAATCACCTTGAAAATGAGCTTGCTCAGTGCAGTTTATGCCACATTACACAAAGTGATTGATTAATTGATTCATTGCAAGTGCTCCAAATACCACTTACAGTAATAGCAGCTGAAAAATAGCACCTCACCCTGTTTCTAATGCTTGCTATATGATATTGATAGTATAGACAAGTTACCGCCACCCACATATACAGATGAAACCTTTTAGTCTGCTTTCCATAGTTTTGCCGCAAGTGACTCTCTGCAGACTATTAATGCATCTGCTGATATCATGCAGGTATACCACATTACAGTACTGCCCTGACTGCGATGAATGCCTAGCTTCACGGCAGTCTGTGACTTAATGCTCTTTACGTTACACTGACATCCATGTACAGTAATTGATTACGTGCACCAGCATAGCTACACCACTGCTTTGCTTTATTATGCCACCATTTACCTGACAATATTATGAACTGACTTCGAAACCGGGCATATATTGTCAGGATACTACAGCTGTCCCTTACAGTTTACTCCATCCCGATATTATTCTGATCACCTTCTCACTCTAGATTAGCTATTGATTTGAATTACAGGTGTTCACAACATCAGACATAACAAAGCAACAAGCAACTTGCAGCCCTCACAGTACTTCACACACATTGAATTCAGACTTAGAAGGCACATCACATGATGCATCACAACTCTTACAAATACAATACTGCTTTGTGCTTCTTGATGTCATTACCTTCAAAGTTCATGTCTCTGCATTTCCTCCATCTTCTTATAATAAGAGCAGCAACCATTTGTGCCTCTTGCTATATGCCTGCGTGCCCATATGCATCTTTATATGTCTGCATTGCTATATGTCTGTCTTTCCACCCATGTATGTGAATGTCTGTGCCTGTATTCCTATGCAATTCGGTGTCTGCATATCTGTCTTTTTGTATGCTTCATTCAGGTCTGTCATGCTCAGCAAAGGAACATTGCATGCAACTGTCTAATGTTGCTGTCAAAAACAACAAAAACCTTGCCCAACTGCCTCTCATTCATGCCAATGCCACACAAGCATTGCTCTACTTGACAGTCACTTGCCATTCATGTGTTCCGCGCTGTGCAAGCCCTGTCAAGAAATACGCATATTTTCATTATTGCTGTTACCACCTCAGTAACAAATATTTGGGGACATGCACATGTTTAAAATGCCTCATGTATTTCCTTCCTGCAAGGTCATCTGTTTTGCGATCGCTTACCCTGCCACCAGCAGCCCCCCCCTATTCACTGCCACATGTGCTATGCACACAGCCATCATTTCAAATAATTGTACCTTTATCAACAGAACATCTTGTGTTTACATCTTTAACATATAGTTGCCTTTGCAATTGCTCACTAATACTGATCTTGCATGTGACAAAAAAAAACTGCATTACAACCTGGTAGCTAATTTTAGGGACAGCTGATGTTGCTAGGTGGCACAGTTGGTCCAGGCGCACCACGCCATCAAGCAATTAAGGGCATACTGGATCTTCTGCAACATACAATCAACAGGCTGCTAATAAAGCTGCACTGGCCAAAATGGAATCAATGTAGCAGAACATTTTGTGGCACTGATTTATTACACAACACCCAGGCATTACTTCTATCGTCCATTTAAATCTTCAACTCTTCCTATTACCCTATTCCTAGCCCTGAAATCATCTGTTCCATGTCCATGCCCACAATTATGGCCTTTCCCAGTAACATCCATATTTTTCATCCTTTCCTCTTTACGTGACAACGTAAAATGCAGTTCCATCTTCCCCATATGACTACATTTACATCATGAACATCAATTGGTACCCTTCAGACATGACTATACTGCAGATAACTGCTTAGCTGCCTGCCCTCATCTTTAGTCAGCTCAGACTACGATTGATTTTGCCTCGTCATTTTTTCCCATGTAAATGCACATGCCGCTTCACTGGTTTCCATATCACTGCCGTTGTTATGCCTCTCTGTGCTTGCAGTCATGATATGTGATGCACCATACATGTGAAGACTGGCCGTACACACACATAAAATGTATGTAATAAAGCAGCAGACAAAACATGAAATGGCATCGTCAGGCTTGAGTGCCTTGATAGTCACAGGAGAGGATAACATTCGATGGGCTTAACATAGTATGGCAATGTAATGCAGACACAGATCAGCATGTCTTTCTTTAAAGAGGGGCATACCTGCCTAGTGACTAGCACTGCAATCTGAACTTGTCATTTGTTAAAGGTCTTTAAAATGCTACAGTGAAAGGCAGCATGAGCCGTGAGTGAACATAAGTATGCATATGAATCTAAACAGTTAATACGTGACATAGTGATGCAAATAACGAAGCCTGCCTTACAACGCACAGTATATCACTGTCTGTTCTCAAACGGCAGCTGATGGTAACAGCACTACAAACAGCAGAACTGCATGTAAAGACAGCAGAAGCAGGACAGTCAGGCAGCAGAGTTCAGCAGCGTAAAAAGCTTTGTTTGATAATAGCAAATATCTGTAGAACGTCAGCTATTTTCAAAGACTAGTGAAGAGGCACGTTTTTGTCAGAAATTAATGTGAGCAGCATGATGGCTGTATTTATGGGGGGTGTTGGTATTTGCAGGACTAGGAATGCCACAGCTGACTGCTTTCCATTTCTATGACTGTTACATATGAAAGCAAGCAAAGGCAATAGAACGTTGGAGTTAATGATGTCTTGCCAGACAAACTGTCCGCTAGAACGTTTATTGTGTAAAAATATTGCTGCATTTCAAAAGAGTGCCGCATTGAAAGGTTTGCACTTCGTGTTATTTTATTGCAGCATTGTAAAGCAATCTGAGAATGACATGAAATGTTATGTATACAGACAGAAGGGATAGCATATGGTTACCGAATTAAGTGGTATCTGTTGCCTTTCATGGCTGCTGTTACTGGTTTGAAATTCATATACAATTACAGTGAGAGAACAGTGTATTTGGGAACAGAAAGACATAACTGAAGGAAACATACCTGGGGGATCATGAAAGCTAATAACATAAAAGAGTGAAAATAAAAATATAGCAAGATACAATGGCAGAAATGTAGTTGTAGTCTGCACAAGACGAGGCAGTGACATGTATCATGCACATTTGTTGTGATCACTCAAGAGGCGACAAGCAAGTGATATAATGCATGTTGTTTCACTGACAGACTATAACTGCATGTATAAATTCATGTAGGATCTTGCAGTTTGTATGCAAACTGCAGCAATATATGATGGAACAGCTATAGGTTGTAAGATTGAAGGACAGTTCAGAAGCTGTTCAGTATGTATTCTGTTGAATGAGAAAGCAGAAGCAATGGCAGCAATATAATGGCATGCAGCGCAGCAGGATTGTCATCGTTAGGCAGAGCAGCAAATGTTACATTGTGTCTTTATACTTTGGGCTCACTTCTCTGCTTTTGTCTTACATATATAGGAGATGTATTACACCAACAATAACAGATAAGGGGGTGTGCATGTCGGACAGGGGATAGTACAGTTCATTGCAAGCTGGCCGTGGAGAGAAACCCACAAGGTGTGCCAGTTTATTTATCAAGTCTAGGATTACAAATACCTTTGAGCCATGGCTCTTTTACAAAGGTTCCACGTCAGAGAAATACAAATTATGGGGAACATCAAGACAGGCATTACAACAATGTGGACATTGCAAACAGAGCTGGTGAGACCCCATCTGGAGTACTGTGTGCAGTTCTGGAGACCCAATCTCCGCAAAGACATAGACAGGATGGAAGCTGTCCAGAGGAGGGCAACTAAAATGGTGCAGGGTCTGCACCGGAGGACATATGAAGAGAGACTTAAGGAGCTTAATATGTATAGCCTCGAGGAAAGGAGGGAGAGGGGGGACATGATAGAAACTTTCAAGTACCTCAAGGAATCAACAAAGTCCAAGAGGGTAGCATCTTTCAAAAAGAGGTGCAAGAACAAGAGGGCACAATTTGAAGATAGAGGGGGCGGCTCAGAGGTAATTTAAGGAAGTATTTTTCACAGAGAGGGTTGTGGATGCATGGAATGGCCTTCGGAGGAGGTTGTGGAGTCAAAATCAGTGGTGGAATTCAAGCATGCATGGGATAGTCATAAGGCAATTCTGGGGGGTTGGGGTAGAAAGAAGTAGGCTGCTGGTTAACTAGGATCTGCAGCTTATCCAGTAGGTAGGGAAATGGGCAGACTGGGTGGGCCAAGCGGTCCTTATCTGCCGTCAAATTCTATGTTTCTATGTTTCTATGTTTCTAAGTACAGATTAATACAGTTCAAGGGTAGCATTGTAACAAGCCAGCCAGCGGCATTTGTCAGAGAAAATAGACAGATAAGAAGTGCCAGAGTCATAGGGAGAGGGAAGAGGTGGGGGGAGAGAAGGAATGTAGAAGGGTGGCAAGAGGGTGAAAAGTGCAGCATTGGGTATACCAAGATAGCAGTGACAGCGGCATGTGAATCTTGCCAGTCACATAGTGGAAGTGCTGGCAAGAGGGTGTTTGTGAACAAATTCAGAAGTTGGTTATAGCTGTAATAATATAACTGCTTGAAATGGCCATGCTGTTAATGTCATATGTACACAGCTGTCCTGCTCGTCACACAAACAGCAGGTAGAGGGGTTCTAGAAATGGCAAGCAGCAGGAGTATAATTGAAATGTACAGAGTAGATACAGAAATGGGTTTGCGATTTTGTAAACATTTTGAGCATGACTTTAACCAATCGGATAATAATGAGCCACAAGATGTACGACTGGCATAGACAGGCAGGGTTGAAATGCAGGAGGGAGAAAGAAAACAAATGGGGCAGGCAATCAACAAATTCTGTGCAATCAACTGGCTGTCAGCATCAGCAATTTGAACAAGTCAAAGCAAGGCAAGGTGATACATTCCTCAGGCCAATGATGTCATGCTAGACAGCCTGTCTGCTTTTAAAGTGGTCTGCTATTAGTGGTGCTGCATTTCAAAGGCTTGTCCCTTTTAACACTGTGGAGGGCATCTTCCTGTGTTATTGAGGCATAACAAATGAATTTCAGGACAAAGTCATGAGCTGTGCATACACAGGGCGAAGAAATACTAGTGCCTTACTGAAAGAAATATCTTGTATTGAATTCCAGTAATGATCTTAATGTATTCAAGTAGGCATAGAATGAGAGTAAAAAACACATAGTAAAAGAATGTTCTATGAGCCTGTATTTACCATGCAAAGCGTTGTTATTTTGATGCTCATGGGAAGAGACAATTGTCTGTATTTACACCGCAATGCATATATATGTCAGTCATACTTGCTCATGGCAGGCCAAATCAGTATGCGCGTGGCATATTATGCAATACTATTGACAGCTGACTTGACAAAACTGCCATACTAATGATGAAATATCAGAGGGGTTACATAGCCCATGCAGAAGTGATTGATCTGTTAAGATAGTCTGCAGTTATGTGGCATACATAGGACAATATAATGGCATGCAGTTGTTCTGAAACAAAACACACTGATCAGATATGCGAAGGGCTACTCACTGCACAGGAAAGGTAGTATAGTGCCTAGGCAATGCATACTCAGTCGAAATACAGAAGGACATACAATGCTATATGTAACCCCTCACCCCTGCCTTTTTACTAAAATGACAGGTGGCATGCTGTTGGCGTTGGCAGCAATACCTGGTGGGGATCTGGGTTCGGGGAGGATGAGGTTACCTGGCACAAGGGACCTAGGTTTGGCTACTCTGCACAGGGGCACCCAAGTAAATCCAACTACAGGAAGCAATAACTGTAATGTCCAGAACCAGGATTGGGATTTTTCAGTGTGGCTTTATTCAAAACTAGATGACACATGACAAAGCATTGAATGGTCCCCCAAGGGGTTACGTTCACTGTATATGCGGATAGAGACTAAAGGTGGTCCACTTGTAGAATGAACACATTTTTACTATTGTCTGGCTCTGGACCCACCAGGCACTCAGCCCGGACTTTGCATGTGCTTTGGATACACAGCCTGACTGGCCCGGCTCCCCTGCTGGCCACTTGACTGACGGTCCATTTGAGAATGAACCCAAACTTTACTTGGAGAGACTCCCATCACACAAGGAGTATATTTTCCCAAGCTGTGGCTCCCCACACCACATAGAGTCTGCGACTCCTAGAGAGATTTGATTTCTTACTTCCATGAACTCCCATCAAACAAGGAGTATATCTTCCCATCCTGTGGCTCCCCACACCACATAGAGTCTGTGACTCCTAGAGAGATTTTCCAAAGTTGCGACCCACGTCTGGGTACCCACCTCATCACTGGCCAGGCGCATGAGGCAAGTAGCAAATCACAGAAGAAATCCGTAGAGGTAGACCTGGTCACTAAAGATGGCGGGGTGTTCCCACCTCCAACTCCCACAGCCCATACCCAGCCATTTCTCTGGACAAACATAAACTTCAAACTTTGACATGTAGATTAAACGGTGGATGACTTGAAGCACCCCCTCTACAAACTTAAACTATGAAAATGTAGATTAAACGGTGGATGACCTGAAGCACCCCCTCTACAGCATTACTTGAAATCCATTAAAACTTTAGACTTTTTGACTGCTCCATTTGTTTGTCCTAGTTGAAATAGTCCTCCCAAATAGCAGTCCATATTCCAACTTCCTTTATATTTCCAAACTAATGAAACAATTGGTTTGCCCCTTCAAATGGGGCAAAACACTCACCCATTCGTTGCAGGTGCCCCACAGGCAAAGTACCACATCCTTTTACTGTTATACAAGAACAGAACTGAAAAAACAGGCAGCTTTCTTCCATAGTGGACATAGGGGGTTGCCCCTGGCATCCAAAGAGGGACTTTTCTTCCACCCCCCCGGAGGGTGGGGGCACTGAGACCTGGACAGCGGTCTCCACCACTTTCAAAAGGTAAACTGAAGCTCCTTCCTCCTGGGAGGTAAACAGAAGAAAAGCTTTGAAAACTCCCAAAGTTCTAAACTCACTCCCTGAGCTGCAGATTCCAATGTGGCTTATGCAGCTGCAACAGTTCTATGGTGATGTCATCTCTCAAGTCTCAGCTGTGACTGAGAACAGAGTGAGACAGTGTGAAACCCATTTAACTGGAGTTTCACAAGCTGCCTTCCCTGCCTACCACTAGGTCTTACTGGGATTCTAGTAACCCCGGGTAACAAGGGGGTTACATATGCATTCCTCTTGAAATGAAAATACTATGCACAATAGAAGTCCTTAATGTTATGCAGTCTTGTATATACGAGTATGTCTATACAGTAGCCTTAGCAACATGAAAGGCATTCACATGTTTGCTACTGCGACTATTGAAGGCTGTATTATAACATGCACTATCCAGGAATGATCATGTGTAAAGGCGTCTCTATGCAAGCAATAAAAAGTCATACTCAAGAGATATGGCTTTTCTGTGTATGCCTGTGTGTCTTAATGTGCCTGTGCATCGTGGTGCTTTGCTGTCGGGTTTATTGATAGCATGTCATATATTGAATTGTTAGCACTGCCCTCCCCCGATCTTGTCAGGTCAAAGACCACAGTGTGCAGCTGCTCGATGCAGTCTGGCATGGTCGAACTTTAAAGCCACTTAAACTGCTGCAGCCATGACTCAGAATGCTAACACTGACTGGTTTGAAACCAGTCACACAATGGCTTTCCAACAAGAGAGGTATACTGAGTATATTTTCAGAGGGTCAGCCATTTATTTGTATGCCTGTACTCACTCACTCACCTTCCAGCTAGGGAGAAATCAGAGATGAACACCCTCAGATGTCTGACAGTAGTGATGAGCAGCCGGGCACAGACATGATCCTTGATGAATGGTAACTATTTGTGCATTTCATTTGATTGTTTGCACCGCATGCCATTGCACAAGTAGGTGGCAAACTGTATTTGCTACCATAAGTGTGCATGCCGCTGTATGGTCCGCATTGTGAGTCAGTACAAAACATGACTAGTATCAGTGGTGTAGCTGAACAGTTATTGATGCAACCTCCAACTGCTTGCCCTGTATGTCGTTTACAGTGCAACAGCATATCATCCAACCGACATTTGCAGTACTATTCCTGCCTAACATGACTGCATAACTGTAAGGGAAAGCATGACGACTCTAAGCAGTGTTCCGGCATGCACCTCCTCATATATGCACAGCTATTGTCCTGCATTTACTACTTCTTGAACAGCACGGAATGAGTGACATGTGCTGCGGCTTCACTGTGGCATAACATGGCGGCCTCCCCCCCTCATAGACACACCTAGCTGGACAGAAATAGTGGGTCATACATGTGGCAACTGTCCTTTGAAAGACTGCATAATGGGCAACAGCAAACTAAGGGTTGTCTCCAGTGCGTGTCAGCTTGGTCATTGAGGCAGCCTTATGTTCTGTGTCTATTGTCCCATGTAGGAACACCCGTTTTCCAGCGACATGGATACTATGCATGCCATGCTAGGGTGTTATTATCGTGGTAGTCTTCACAGTCCCGTCAACCCATTGACACCCTTACTATATTAAATGTTTCCCTTGCTGCCACTTAATTATTTATAAAAAGCAAAGTATGCCCGATAGCATTATAAATGAATAGCCTGTTTGAATAAATGCTAGAAGCAAATAAGCTAAGGTAGCATTGATGTTCCAATAAAAATGTGAAAAAAGATGACCTTGTAGGACATGGGTATTTTAAGTACACACACATGAAATCTATTCTATGCAACAGATTCATTAATGGTTGCCTAATGATTATCAATACTGAAGTTCAGGGAAGAATATTCTCACTTTTTTGGAACAATCAGGGATAGAGACAGTACACTGGACATCACATGTTGTGTGTGCCTGTGTCAGTCACAGATTGTGTTGGTTAGTGAGTAGCATGTATGGAAGACCCGTGACTGCACCGGTTTGAGACAATCACCAAAATAGTACTGCACAATTAGCTTTCCCTGTTGCAAGTGAATACCAGATCCTTTCTCCTTTATAGTTTTATTTGATTGCTTCCATTAAAATTCCCTGTTTTTTTACGACACTGTCCTAGAAATCACAACTGCACATTTCCAGTCAGCAAGCCTATCTGCAGTGCAAAAATATGCTTTATATGATGCCTAAAGTAGCCGTACTGGACAGTTTCACATGTAACACTGCATAATAAGTATACTGCTGGCTGGATTAGGATGATATTATCATAATGTGGTAATTCACAAGTATCTATTCATGCAAAAATCTGTCAGGTCTTGATCACGATGTTTTTTGTTACCAACCGTACCATAATTAAATAGTGCCAGTAATAACAGCTGATTTCGCTGGCAATACAAGAGGTGTTGGGTGTGCAAACAGGTTCAGACCTTGATGTGCTCAGTCAGGCAACAATGGGGGACAGAAAGGGAGACAGCTTGTGGTCGAAGACATTGCAAGAATAAGCAGGCAACCCTGCTGTCAGTAAGAGATTGCAGGACAGTTCCGGGGGCAGGGAGAGGGCTGCGGCGCAGAAGGGATTGCGGGAGAAATGAGGGGCAGAAGGTCTGGAGGCGACGAAGCTGTGACGTTCTGCAGGCAAGTTGTTCTAATATCAACGAATGTGTCTGTGTTTGTGGGGGCAAGGTAACTTGCAGCAGTAGTAGAAGCACGTCAAGAAGGTGCTGTCAATTGAAAACGTATAGCTGCATGTTCTTTTTATTGAAACAAATTCACTTCAGTGAAAGGGCAGGGCAGCTTTGCTAAATCTCCTAATCTAGTGCTGTTTTGTGTGCCATCATGCATTGGAATTTGAACTGATGGCGCCGATTAGTGGAATACTACGTACTGGGGTTCAGTGATAAGTGGGACAAGCAGAGGAAGGGCATGGTTTTAGCCTGTGGGAGTCAGTCATAATGACACTCAAGGTAGTATTTATTGTATTTTTTTTTGCAAGCCTGACTCATACACAGGTAAACATGTGAAATTGAAACGAAGGTTGCCAGGAAATGAATGCTATTGCATGACTTGTATTTTCTCCCTTTCTGCTAAGTAAAGGAGTGATAGTGTCCAGTATTGCAATATCGAAGTTGTACTGCTTGTATCACTTATGCTTGTTAAGTCGTGCAATAAGATTGCGTTTGGACACAGATGCAAAGCATTATTTTATAAGAGCCAGTCAATATCAGAACACCAAAGCACTCATGTATTTGCACACACACACACACACACACACACACACACACACACACACACACACACACACACACACACACTCTTCTACTTGCCGGATTTTCATATACAGACTGTGTAATGCTGCATATCTCATCAACAATATTGTAAGTACTAGCGCTGGGGTGATAACTCACTTTTTCTCCTTGTCCGGGGGAGGAGGGAGGGAAAGAGGGCAAATATTTTGAAGTTAGCATCACCAAAGCACTATATATTCTACTGTTTATATGTATGCTGTAATTACCACGAGACTGTGAAACAGGCAAGCAAGAACGGACAAAACTATTGTTTATTGCGTATCTATACATGTCGCTGTTCCAAGACAAGCACTTATTTTAATGACAGCTTTGCATTTTGTGAGATGGACTTTTTATCTGTTGGGCTTGTAATGTTAATAAAGAAACAGCATTGCGTTGTACATGTTGTTCATGACAAACTGACATCTGTATCTGTCCCTATGAAACTAGGACATTAAGTAATAAGCATACACGAAAATGCGTCTTAACGCATAGGTGAACATGCGTTTGCATCTGATGTTGATCACTTGGCAGCTTGACAAGCATCTGACTTGATTTAAATAACTTTGACAAACGTTTTAAAAAGTGTGTGTTGGGAAGAGGGCTGCAGCTACTGCCTGGAAGGGAGGCAGTTCATCTTACACAAGATGATTGTATTGACAGTCGATTGAGTCTAATTTTTCAGTGCATGAAAAGTTCCATCCATTTGTATCTTGGCGGCTGGATTAGAATGATATTATCATAATGTGGACATTCACAATTACCTATACATGCAAAGATCTGTCAGGTCTTGATTACGATGTTTTCTGTTACCAAGCGTACCATAATTAAATAGTGGCAGTAATAACAGCTGATTTTGCTGGCAATACAAGAGGTGCTCGGTGTGCAAACAGGTTCAGGCCTTGATGTGCTCAGTCAGGCAAGAATGGGGGAGAGAAAGGGAGACAGTTTATGCTGGCAGACATCGCAAAAAGAAGCAAGGAACGGTGCTGTGAATAGGGGATTGCAAGACAGCTCCAGGGCCAGGGAGAGAGGTGCGGTGTGGAAGGGATTGCAAGAGAAATGAGGAGCCGAGGGTTTGCAGGCAACAAAGCTGTGACATTCTGCAGGCAAGTTGTTCTTGTGTCAACGAATGTGTCTGTGTTTGTGGGGGCAAGGTAACTTGCAGCACTGGTAGAAGCACTTCAACAGGGTGCTCTCAATTGAAAACGTATAGCTGCATGTTCTTTTTATTGAAACAATTCGACTTCAGTGAAAGAGGAGGGCAGCTTGGGTAATTCTTCTAATCTACTGCTGGTTTGTGTGCCATCATGCATTGGTATTTGAACTGGTAGTAGTGATTACTGCAATACTACGTAGCGATGTTCAGTGATAATTGCGCCAAGCAGCGGAAGGGTATGGTGTTAGTATATGGGAGTCAGTAATAATGACACTCAAGGTAGTATTTATTGTATTTTGTTTTCTAAGCCTGACTCATACACAGGTAAACATGTGGGATTGAAAGCAGGGTTCCCAGGAAATGAATGCTATTGCATGACTTGTATTTTCTGCCTTTCTGCTCATTAAAGGACTGGTAGTGTGAAATATTGGAATGTGTAAGTTATAATGCTTGTGGCACGTATGCTTATTAAGTGATGCAATAAGATTGCGTTTGGACACAGATGCAAAGCATTATTTTATAACAGCCAGTCAATATCAGAACAGCAAAGAACTCATGAATCTGCACATACACACATACACATACACACACACACACACACACACACACACACACTTACTTCCCGGATTTTCATATACAGACTTTCTGTAATCCTGCATATCTCTTCAACACTGTTGTAAGCAGTAGCGGTTGGGGATGGGGGGAGGATAACTCACTTTTCCTCCTTGTCCGGGGGAGGGGGGGAGGAGAAAGAGGGCAAATATTTTGAAGGTATTGCCAGCAAAGCAGAATATATTCTATTGTTTATATGTATGCTGTAATTACCACGAGACTGTGAAATAGGCAAGCAAGAAAGGGAAAAAGTATTGTTTGTTGCCTATCTATACATGTCGCTGTTCCAAGAAAAGCACTTATTTCTTTGACAGCTTTGCATTTTGTGAGATGGCCTTTTTATCTTTTGGACGTGCAATGTTAATAAAGAAACAGCATTGCCTTTTACATGTTCTGTATGACAAAGTGACATCTGTATCTGTCCCTATAAAAGTAGGACATTAATGATAAGTACACACCAAAACACGTCTTAACACTTGCGTGACGATGCATTTGCATCCGATGTTGATCACTTGGCATTTTGACAAGCATCTAACTTGATTTAAATAACTTTGGGAAACGTTCTAAAATGTGTCTGTTGGAACAAGGGCTGCAGCTACTGCCTGGAAGGGAGCCAGTTCATCTTACACAAGATTATTGTATTTACAGTCGATTGAGTCTAATTCTTGAGTCTATGAAAACTTCCATCCATTTGAAACACTTTGCACTGCATTCATTATAGACATGTCTAGTGTAGGTGCATTTGCGAAAATCCAGTGTAACTCAAGTATTCTTTTCTGGATTCCACTCAGCTGAACGAAATGAGCTGTAGGCAGTCACTAGGGGAGTGGAGAGGACAGCAACAGTGATTGCAGTGCTGTTTCTCTTTGAATTGAAGACCACTGCTGCCCAACTGTGGGCATATACAGCTCGCACATCCATTGTTGCAGTATAGCCAGGCCTGCTACATGGAGTACTGCATTCCACAGGAGGGGCAGACACCTCCACAAAGTGTCATAGAGCCAAAACTGTCCTTGCACAACTCTGAACGTCAAAGCAGGGGCTCTTGATAATGGGTTAAATGAACAAATAATGTATGACTTACCTATATTGGCAGTGGAGCCTGCACAAACCATAAATATCTGCAACATTTTGAAGTGTCCCAGCACCAGAGATCTCAAGCGGGACTGTCCAAAAAGCAACAATAGTGGGTGATTACAGAAAAAAAAGCAGGCTGTTCAGTTTGCAGGTAGAATATAAAGAGACATTTGTGGCTGTGTGTGTGGAGGGGAGGGTAAGGTGGAGAATTAAATGTTTCCCTTGCTGCCACTTAATTATTTATAAAAAACAAAGTATGCCCGTTAGCATTATAAATGAGTAGCCTGTTTGAATAAATGCTAGAAGCAAATAAGGGAAGATAGAATTAATGTTCCAATAAAAATGTCAGTAAAGATGACCTTGTAGGACATGGGTATTTTTGCTATACACATGAAATCTGTTCTATGCAACAGATTCATTAATCGCTGCCTAATGATTGTGAATACTGAAGTTGAGGGAAGGATATTGTGACTTCTTTGGAACACTCACCAATAGGAAATGTACACTGGAGATGCATATTGTGTCTGAGTGCGTGTGTGTGTCACAGATTGAACCAGCAAGCATGGGAGACCCCTGACTGCACCGTCTTGAGACAATCGGCCAAATAGTACTGCACAATTACTTTTTCGTGTTCCAGGTGAATACCAGATCCTTTGTCCTTCATAGTTTTATTTCATTGCTTCCGTTCAGATTCACTGTTTTTTTACCTGAGTGTCCTACAAATCACAATCGCACATTATCTATCGCACCTTCTTACAGCACTCCGAGTCTCAACACATGGGTTACAAGCGCTCTTCTCATAGGCTGATGCACAAAGGAATCCCAAATTCGAAATCCGATCCTTCTCCTCTCTGGTAGCTCCCAGAATCCCCAGTTTTTCTTTGTGCATCTTCCCAGGCTGGTCACGTTTTCATCTGGCTCTGTGCCAAGCTTAAGGTAAGCTACAGTATTAATTTTAATCCTAAACAAAAATATTTTGTGAATGCCAACAACAAGGGCTAACCTTTAGAGAAATAGTGGCATGTTCTGAGAAAAGTGTGTTTTTAAAAGCAATGCTAGAGCAGGATAGTCTCCGTGGCGCAGGGCTAAGCATAGAGACGCATTTCAAACAATTCGGCAAAGCTGCACTACTGTTTTTACTCTTACCAGCAATTTTGTGCCTCACAGTGCCCATCTGCATAGTCCTCCCCCCTCAGTTTACCTCGTTCAGCCGAGGAGGGGTAGGAAGCTCTGCACACCTAGCAAAGACTGAAAGCCCCCCTTGTCGACTTATCTCATTCAGCCGACAAGGGAAGTGACCAACACTGCATTTTGTAGCTCATGGAAGGTGCACTGGCTACCCTGGGGTCATGGTTTACCTTGTTCAGCCATGACCGCCTTAGGGATTCCCCTGTAGCTACCTCTGCTTGCTCGTTCTGCGGTCGCCTGCCTAAACGAACCTGTCAGCTTCCACTCGCCAGGCGAGTCTCTACGAGTCCCCGAACTGCTCCCTCAGCGTTTGGTCACTTCTTGTGCTGCCGACTACCAGCATCCCGCTTTTCGAGCCATAGGGCTCTGCTCCACGCCATCTCCACGGGGTTCGTCCCTCTTCCCTTTGCTTCCAGACATCGCCATTTTGGCTAGGAATGCCGCGAGATGAGAGGCCGAAACCTCGCAGGACCTGGTAGCGAGACTTAAGGGAGAGATTCCCTTTCCAAGATGGTGGCACCGTTCGCTCATTTGCTTAATGGCAGCCGCACCCAAGCCATGCTTCTTATAGAGACAAGAGCCCCATTGGAGCACCATACCTACATAGAAACATAGAAACATAGAAACATAGAATTTGACGGCAGATAAGGACCGCTTGGCCCACCCAGTCTGCCCATTTCCCTACCTACTGGATAAGCTGCAGATCCTAGTTAACCAGCAGCCTACTTCTTTCTACCCCCAACCCCCAGAATTGCCTTATGACTATCCCATGCATGCTTGAATTCCACCACTGATTTTGACTCCACAACCTCCTCCGGAAGGCCATTCCATGCATCCACAACCCTCTCTGTGAAAAAATACTTCCTTAAATTACCTCTGAGCCGCCCCTCTATCTTCAAATTGTGCTCTTTGTTCTTGCACACCTCTTTTTTGAAAGATGCTACCCTCTTGGACTTTGTTGATTCCTTGAGGTACTTGAAGTTTCTATCATGTCCCCCTCTCCCTCCTTTCCTCGAGGCTATACATATTAAGCTCCTTAAGTCTCTCTTCATATGTCCTCCGGTGCAGACCCTGCACCATTTTAGTTGCCCTCCTCTGGACAGCTTCCATCCTGTCTATGTCTTTGGGAGATTGGGTCTCAGAACTGCACACAGTACTCCAGATGGGGTCTCACCAGCTGTCTGTACAGAGGATAATAACTTCCTGTTTTCTACTGGTGATGCCTCTCCCTATGCATCCCAGTATCCCCCCAGCCCTCCTTGCTGCCTTCTCACATTGCTTGCCCACCTTTAGGTCATCTGATATGACTACCCCCAGGTCCCTTTCCATTTTTGTTGTTGTTAGTATTTCACCCCCCTGAGGGTTCTTTTGTTTTAGCCCAGTGACGCCCTGCAGAGCACAAGGGGCAAATATTCAACAATGATAATCCCCATTTTTGCTGCTTAACAGTGCCTTTTTCATCCCTACTATTTGGCCTCCAGCGAATTAACAGTCTGCAGAGGGGGCACGTGGTGCTGATTTCTTGTTTTGAATTGTCTCCTTTTGCCTTTAATTCACTGACGTTTCAAGCCCTAGGGTACTCTCGACTGGGGCTATGAACTAGTTTTGTGTATTAAACTAACCCAGTCAATGTGGCACCAGGACTAGCTAGAACTGTGTATTAAGGTACTTATTGAGGTTTATTGTGCCATTCCCTATGGAATTCATACCCCTCCCTAGTTTCCCTCATTCTGCCAAGGAAGGGGAACAGGCACCTGGATCAGTTATCCTGATCAGTCTGTAATTCGCTACCAGTGCCTTGATCAACCTCCCGGTTTACCTTGTTCAACCGTAGGTTGTGACCTCTGTACAATGTATGTTCCCGAGTGGAGCATGGCACTCCCCCGATCGCCTCATGATTTACTGTATTCAGAGGCGAGCCTGCCATGGGAATTCAATCTCTCCCTTTCCCTTATGGCCCTTACTTTGGAAGTCTTGGGCAGTATAGTGCAGCAGTTTAAGACTCTGAGTTGTACATCTGAAGACCTGGGTTTGAATCCCACAGCCCACTCTTGCATACTGTGTGACCCTAAGCAAGTCACTTAATTTCTCTATACTCCCAGGTTGTACCTGTAAGTAGGCTTTCAGCTTACCCACTTGAGCATGATCCTGGAACCGGGACTATGAGTCCTACCTCCATCCCGCTACCAAAAGTACACCCGGTGTGTGGGGATACCCCACCTGAGGTCCCTAATGTGGCAACTACTGGCAGAGACTTCCCCGGCCCCTGTACTACAGCCTCCATACACTGTGGGGTGCACAACATTTGCTTTTTGTGCCACCATCCTTGGGAGCTACATCGCACTTCCCGCGATGCTTCCGTCCTCCCAGGCACCTCTAGTGTCTCTACATACTATTCCACCTCTAAGATGGAGGCAGCCAACGAGTACCGACCTAAGATGTCAGACACGAGAGGGTACCCCTTAAAGGGGGCCATACTCTTCATATGTTTTAAAGGGGAAATGGAGCAGATATAAACCATAAATTAATCGAACGAAATGTTACATTAAAGAGCAACAAGTTATAAGCCTGCCTCTTGAAACAAGAGATGCTAGATGTATATCCTCCAGGCCTTGACTATCCTCAGGAGTTTATTGAGCACCATTTCACTGTAGGTACCTAGTTCCAAAAATCTTGTGGCTTAAGCATTACTCCAATGGCTCAACTGGTGCAGGCTTAAACGCTTTGCATAGCAGGAATGAATACCATACTTTAATGAGACAGACTGTGTCCTCTATCCCCACAGGCAGTACTGTAATAACAAAGATATGTTGCTCAATATGGGCACCCCGCACAATCCTTTCACACTTCAGTCATGCTCCACTCAGACTGGAAGTAGTGTCAGAGCCTAAGCAACCCCACTCAACAACTGCATTCAGAGCCCTCACAGAATGCTCATTTGTTCCAAATACTTGGCACGCCATCTGAATGCTTCAGCAGGACTTATGACACTGGTGGTCTGGACTGGGTGGTTCACCAGCTTCAGCCCCCACCTTCGAGAGGCTACCTTCTATGGTCGTAACCATTTTTTCATTACAAGTACAGAGCTAAGTAGCCCCTAGCATTGTGAAGGAGAGAAGAAAAAAAAAAAAAAATCAGAGCATGATATAATGGGTCATCCCGCATACTTAGGGGGGAAAAGTTTGTGCGAACTGCAAGTACAGAACTATATAGTTAGTACAAAGCTATATAGTCAATCATCGGAATGTACATAATTAAAAAGCAAGACGTACAATGAGCTAAGGAAGGGCAAATGCATCACAGGTTGTGCATGTGCTACTCAGCCACAGCCATGCTTGGGGGAGTTAAGCATACAAACAGCATTTTTGCAGGGGATAGTACCCTTAATAAGAAAAGGCTGACTATGCAGAGATTCATTGCAAGGGCTATTAATTTTACTCTGCATTCAATTCTGCTACAGCAGTAAGCCAGTTTATGCCAATACTGAAGCCTGACTGATCTCCTCAGGGCGTCCTTTGGATATACAGTGGCGTGAAAAAGTATTTGCCCCCTTCCTGATTTTCTCTATTATTGCATATTTGTCACACTGGATGTTTTCAGGTCTTTAGACAAAATATAATATTAGATAAAGGGAACCTGGTGGACAAATAACACTTTTTTTTTACTTATTTCATTTATTTAATGAAAAAGTTAACCAACACCAACTGGCACTGTGTGAAAAGTAATTGCCCCTAGTTAAATCAGCCAATTAAAGGGATAATTAGAGTCAGCTGATTGAACACAGCTAGGCTTGATTACAGCCAGCCCTGCTCAATATAAACCTCACTTATTTTTGCCCTTACCATCAGAGTCACATTGCTAGCACAAAGATTCAACAAGCACATTATGCCATGATCAAAGGAAGTTCCTGAAAAGATCAGAAAACATTTTGTTGCCCTCTATCAGTCTGGAAAGGGTTACAAAGCTATTTCTAAGGCTCTGGAACTCCATTGAACCACAGTGAGGCCATAATCTCCAAATGGAGAACACTTGGAACAGTAGTGAACCTTCCAAGAGTGGGCGGCCTGCCAAAAATCACTCCAAGGCGCAGTGTAAAATCATCCAAGAAGTCTCAAAGGATCCTAAAACAACATCCAAAGAACTGCAGGCTTCTCTTGCCTCAGCTAAGGTCAGTGTTCATGACTCCACAATCAGAAAGAGACTGGGCAAAATGGGCTTCATGTGAGGTAGCAAGTGGAAACCACTGCTAACAAGAAGAACATAAATGCTTGTCTCTCATTTGCAAGAAGCACCTGGATGATCCACAAGCCTTTTGGGAAAATGTTCTATGGACATATGAGTCAAAGTGGAACTTTTGGACAACATGGATCCCATAATGTCTCGCGTAAAGCAAACACAGCATCCACAGTAAGAACACCATACCAACAGTCAAACATGGTGGTGGTAGTGTGATGGTGTGGGGATGCTTGCTGCCTAAGGACTTGGATGACTTGCCATAATTAAAGGAACCCATGAATTCTGCTCTGTACCAGAAAATTCTTAAGGAGAATGTCAGTCATCCTTTCCGTCAGCTGAAGCTGAAGCATAGTTGGGTCATGCAGCAAGACAATGATCCAAAACACAAAAGCAAATCCACATCAGAATAGCTAAAAGAAGTAAAATTAAAGTTTTGGAGTGGCTAGTCAAAGTCCAGACTTAAACCCAATAGAGATGCTGTGGCAGGACCTGAAACGAGCAGTTCATGCTCGAAAACCTACCAAATGTTACTGAATTAAAGCAGTTCTGCGAGGAAGAGTGGGTTAAAATTACTCCACAGTGATGTGAAAGACTGATATTGAATTATAGGAAGTGTTTGGTTGTAGTCATTGCAGCTAAATGTGGCGTAACCAGTTATTAAGTGTAAGGGGGCAATTACTTTTTCACACAGTGCCAATTGGTGTTGGTTAACTTTTTTCATTAAATAAGTGAAATAAAAAAAAAAAAACAAGTGTTATTTGTTCACTCAGGTTCCCTTTATCTAACATTACATTTTGTCTAAAGACCTGAAAACATCCAGTGTGACAAATATGCAATAATAGAGAAAATCAGGAAGGGGGCAAATACTTTTTCACGCCACTGTAATGATTGTCACAGTGCGATGGCCACCCAGTAATTCACAATATGACTCAATCAATGTCCAAGGCAGCTTAAATATTTGCAGAACATAACAATGGCATCTAGAAGCAGAAGGGTTTGGCTGTTTTTAAAAAATACGCACTGGACACCATATTTTTCGTTAGCATACTATGCTCCATGGCAGTGGCCATTCTGTCAGGTTTTATCCATAAGACGAGAGCTGCAAAACTTATTCTGACTGAGGGTCCCCGAGAAACAACTTTGATCGAGTTGTGGCACTTCCACTCCGTTGACATTGGTTCCTCGTGAATGCACCATGACTCCAGTGTAATCAATAACTATCTGTCAGTACCATCTCTTTGTCAGCTGGTGGGGTTGTCGGGCTACTTTTTACACCTTCTGCCCAATGTGGCTATGTTCTCCCTACTCTGTTCACAAGGCATACCCTTAAAACAGTGGCCAATTTGTTCTAGCCACCTTTCTCCTAGGGGTGCCACTCCGTGACTGCCCTAGCAGTTGACATCCATTACAGACTTACAGACTACAGAAACAAAGAGGTGTGGTCCTAAGCTCACCCTCAGACAAGGGGGACTCTCAGAAGCAGGAGCCTCATTAACATCACTGATTACTACTTAGAGCCACTGAGTTTAGGGACAGAGGTTGGTAATCCCAACCCAGGTTGACCCCCCCCCCAATCCACCATCGTCCTCCTTGCCTGTATCAGAGGCCTAACAGGTATTCAGTGGTAGGCCAAGGAAGAAAAGGAGGCAAGAGGAACACAACTTGGAAGCCTATTAAGGAGGAGACATATCGTCTTCCCATATTTACCACTATGGGGGCTGGCTACATTTTTTAACAAAACAAGACTAAAAGGGGCACACATACAATACATCCCTACATGGCTACTCTTGCCCAATACAACCCTGCCACATACAGTGCATGGACTCAGTTACAATCATCAAATAAGCAGGCCACAGTGCGGAAGCCATAAGGGGATGAAAACCCTGAGCATAGCCGTATTTTCACTCAGGCCAGCTAAAATGCATGTCCTAGATACTATTGTTAACAGTACTTTTTGCAGCCATCTCAGCTGCGCAAACAAATAGTCACAGAAAGTAGGCAATTGGTATGTTTTAATGCAATATAGGTCTCCTAAGGTAGAAGTGCTGAAATTCTATCTCATGGACCCACAGACATTTTCAAGAGGGAAATGGGTGTATTCAACCTCTGTTGACTTGCCATATGTGCTGGTAGATAGATTCCTACCCAGGCATCCATACATACTGTATTTATAGGTAAAGACAAAGGAGATAGTATAGCACAGTGGTTTAAGGCACTAAGCTGCAAACCTGAAGACCTGGGTTTGAATCCCGCAGCCTCCACTTGCATGCTATGTGACCCTGACTAAGTCACTTAACTTCTTCCTACCCATATATAGGTTGATCAATCCGTCTATATGCCTAGATGTATAGCCAGATTTATGGGAACATACACCTCCTTCTCACCAGGGTGCAGTGCTGGATTCGGAGGGTCATTCAGGGTGACACAGACCAGGGGCAGGAGGCTGACCAACCAGCTTTGATGTATTGAGTACTACAATGTATTACATACACACACACACCACTACAGCGATCAAAACACTAGATATGTGCCTTTAGTTCTTTCAGCAGGGATAAAAAGTGATCAATCCACTGGGTAACCCACTGTCAGCCATGGCCAGTGACCTCCTGGAGCCCCCACTGCAGCGGCTCCTAGGAGTGACACCCCCCTTCCTCCACATCTCCTAATTAATACAGATCATGGAGGGAGGGACAGGGAACCTTCATAACATCAAGCCCAGGTATGACATACAGATCAAGTACAGCAGACACTGTTAACACAGTCATACTTGGCCAGAGGCTACAATTCATAAGTTGTTTATGCTTTTCAGTGCTGTTCAGTAAGTCTCTCAGTTCAGCCCCTATTGTAGTGTCTACACTGTTCATATAGAGCTCTCTCACCAGTGACCACAGTTCAATACTCTTCTGTAGACAACACCGATCAAGACCTCCAGAGGCCAATCTGACACGTAGACCCCTGACCACTGAAACTGCCAGCATGGCCATTCAGAAGGCTACACTGTTGAACTTAGGAGTAGCCGGTAAGGTGACGGACACACTGATCTAAGCCAGTCGGGAGCTCACTAACAAAACTTATAATGACACTGGCGTGTAATACCGGTTGGATGCCGGACTAACAGGAAAATTGGAGTTTGGTTGCAAGGTTCTCCAGACAGCTTTGAGTTATATTCCTCCTCCCTCCCAAGACAAGTCCAATACTGCTGTATAATCACCCATGTGTGTTGAGACTCGGAGTGCTGTAAGAAGGTGCGATAGATAATGGTAGTTTACTCACCTGGTAAAGGTGATTATAGGAGCACCTTCTTACAGTACTCCGTATCCCACCCATCGAGGAGGAACATAACAAGCAATAAACTGAATAATAGAATAAGGGATTATATATTAAAGAATATATGTGCAATACTGATCAGTAAATGTAGAGTAGCAGACATTCAGTCCTGCACTGCCAGTAACAGTGGAACATGTTGCCATGTTGATTGGAATACAATGGAAAGTAAATAATTGCCCTTTGCATAGCTTTAAATTGTGCTGTGTTTCCCTGCCTGCCAGCTTCCATACAGGGGTGGCTGAGGGTCCTGTATGGTTGGATTTTTTATATTACATTTTCAGGAGTAGCATAAGCTCTGGAAGATTTCATACTGGGGATTCTGGGAGCTACCAGAGAGGAGAAGGATCGGATTTCGAATTTGGGATTCCTTTGTGCATCAGCCTATGAGAAGAGCGCTTGTAACCCATGTGTTGAGACTCGGAGTGCTGTAAGAAGGTGCTCCTATAATCACCTTTACCAGGTGAGTAAACTACCATTTCCACTCAGCAAGCCCATCTGTACTTCAAAAATATGGTTTAAATAATGGCTGAACTAGCCATACTGGACAGTTCCAGACGTAACACTCCATAATAAGCATAGAAGACGCCCTGGGGAGAAATGGAGTACCGAACGTAGTTCTGCCTGTTTGGTTCCCATACCCAAGGGCACCACCACTTTTTTAAATGGTGGGCAGGTGGTCCGGGTTTCCCAGGAGACCTATCCAACACGGGCGGTGTTGTGCAATGCCAGGTCCGTTGTGAACAAAACTGCAATTGTAGTGGACTTGGTTGGCACTGCGGACCTGGTTTGCATCACCGAAACCTGGCTTGATAGCAATGCTGCTCCAATTTTGGAGGCTGCAGTTCCAGCTGGGTACTCGGTGATTCACCGACCGAGATTGGATCGCAGGGGTGGGGGGTTGCAGTCTGTTTCAAGACCGAATTGGACCTCACTAGTGTTCCAGTGGAGGAGACCAGTTCTTTTGAATGTGTCGTAGTGGCAGGTGGGGGTTATAGAATGGCGCTCGTTTATCGTCCACCCGGTGACGAGAAACTATTTCTAAAGGAAGTGGCAGATTTCGTTGTCGACCTGGTATTTGGATCGCCTAGGTTGATGGTGCTGGGCGTTTTCAATGCCTGGATCGACGACGAACTCTCGTAATTTGGTCAGCACTTCCTCCAACTGATGTGTTCATTGGGCCTCTCACAGGTGGTTACTTCTGCCATCCATAAACATGGCCATTCTCTTGATCTGGTCTTCCTGCTGGGGTTGGAGGCCTCAGATGTGGGGGTGGAACCAGTCGGATGGTCTGACCACCACATGGTGAGGTTCAATTTATGCACCCCCCTTCGTAGACCTACCCCAGTGGAGATGGTCAAGTACCACCCTTTACGGGATGTTACTCCCATTGGCCTATCTGCGGTTCTTGACCTATCAGAATTTCCTGGGTTGAGCTTGGATCCTGAAGCGATGGTGCTAGCCTATAATAAGGCTGTCACCGTCGCTTTGGATTCAATTGCTCCCACCCGTGTGCGGCCTCTCTCCCTTCTCCCCCGATCCCCTTGGTTTGATCAGGATCTGAGGGAGTTGCGGAGAGCTGGTCGCAGGTTGGAGAGATGTTGGCGGAAGTCCGGCTTGGATACCAACCATCTCAGACTCCTAGAGCATTATAAACTCTATCAGTCAGCAATTACTCATAAGAAGGCAGTGTTCCTGTCTGGAGAAATTGCTGCTGCTCAGAACCGACCGGCCCAGCTCTTTTGAACCGTAGTCAGGCTGTGCAACCCAGCCTGTCTGCAGGTTCGTCGTGCTTTTTCACAGATGCAGTGTGTGGAGTTCGCTCGATTCTTTGCAGACAAGGTGGCTGACATCAGAGCCGAGATTTGCGCCGCCCCCTCCACGGGAGTTGCGGTGGCCCAGCCTACGGTCGGTAGCACACCGTTTACCTGGAGTTCCTTCATAAGGCCGGAAATTCGAGGATGTTGTGAGGATTGTCCAGGGTATGCATGCCACTAGCTGTAGTTTAGACCCGGGCCCCACAGGTCTGATCATGGGCTGTGAGGAGGCTATCTTCCCGGTTCTTGCCAGGATAGTCTGGTGTTCCCTAGACACTGGTGAATATCCCCGCTCCCTGAAGGAAGCGGTGGTGACACCAGTGTTGAAAAAGGCATCCTTGGACCCCGACGCCCTGGCTAACTACAGACCTATCTCGAACCTCCCCTTTGTTGGAAAGGTTATCGAGAAAGTGGTGGCAGCCCAGTTGGACAACCATCTTACCATCCATAACATCTACGATCCTCTTCAATCAGGTTTTTGAAAGAGGCACAGCACTGAGACTGCGCTGGTTAGGGTCCTCAATGATCTCCTGATGGCGAGAGACCAGAAAAAATGGTCCATTTTGGTCCTTTTGGATTTGTCTGCAGTATTTGACACTGTAGACCACGGGGTGCTGCTTGAGTGCCTGAGATGCATCTGTGGTCTTTCGGGCATAGTGCACAGATGGTTTACTTCCTTCCTCACAGGTAGAATGCAGAGGGTGGTATCGGGGAATTTTTCCTCTGATCCCATCGCTCTGACCTGTGGGGTGCCTCAGGGTTCTGTGCTGTCCCCCATGTTGTTTGCGGTGTACATGCTCCCCCTCGGAGACATTGTTAGACGATATGAACTGGAGTTTCATTGCTATGCCGATAATACCCAGCTCTATCTGTCTTTTCAGCCTGACCAGAATAGAGCACTCTCAGTGTTTAACAGCTGTCTCGGTGAGATCCAGGATTGGATGAGGTCCAGTTGGTTGAAGTTGAACTCGGGGAAGATGGAGGTGTTGGTTGTGGATCACGGCCACCGGATTGAGGGGTGGGGGGCACTTCAAACCTCGGGTTTATTCCTGGGGGATGCGGAGCTCCCGACCTCTGAACGGGTGCGAGACCTGGGGGTGATAATTGATGATCAGCTGACACTGCGTGCGCAAGTGTCGGCAGTTGTCAAGGTGTCCTTTTACCATCTTAGGAACATCGCCAGGATCAAGCACCTTGTTCCACCTGGCGACCTTCCCACTCTGATCCATGCCTTTGTGACCTCGCGTCTGGACTACTGCAACTCCCTTTACTTTGGGCTGCCTGGGGTTGATATCCGCCGCTTATAGCTAGTGCAGAACTCGGCAGCCCGGTTGTTAACGGGGACTCCTCGTTCCTTCCATATTACACCGGTTCTCCAAGATCTGCACTGGCTGCCGATTCAGTGGCGGATCACCTTTAAAGTCGGATTGCTGACTTATAAAGCCCTACACGGGTTGGGTCCGGACTACCTGAAAGAGCTTCTGGTACCTTACCTACCAATGCGATCACTCCGCTCTACCAACGAGGGGTTGCTAGAGATCCCGAGGGTTTCCTTAAAATTGTCCGGCGCCTGGGCTTTTATGTTTGTGGCGCCGACCCTCTGGAATTCTCTACCACATTGGATTAGAGAGTGCATGATGGTGGAGGGTTTTAAAAGGGGCTTAAAGTCCTTTTTATGGAGCAAGGCTTTTACTGATAACCTGTAAGTGGATTAATTGGTATGTTGCCAACTTAGTTTTTTAATATGTTTTAAGATGTTTTACTCTGCATTTTATTGTAATGTGCCTTGATATTGAGAAAGGCTCAGATAAATAAAGCTATTATTATTATTATAGTGCTGGCTGGATTAGGATGATATCATCATAATCTGGACATTCACAATTACCTATAAATGCACAGATCTGCCAGGTGTTGATTACGATGTTTTTTGCTACCAAGCTCACCATAATTAAATAGTGCTAGTAATAACAGTTGTTTTTGCTGGCAATACAAGAGGTACTGGGTGTGCAAACAATTTGACACCTTGATATACTGAGGCACACAAGAATGGGGGAGAGAAAGAGAGAGAGCTACTGCTCGTAGGCATCACAAAAACAAGCAGACAATGCTGTTGTGAATAAGGGATTGCTGGACAGATTCAGGGACAGGAAGAGGGCTGTGGCGCAGAAGGGATTGCGGGAGAAATCAGGAGCCAAGGTTCTGGAGCCCAGCAAGCTATGACATTGTGCAAGCAAGTTGTTCTTCTGCCAATGAATGTCTCTCTGTTTGGGGGGGGGGGCAAGGTAATTTGCAGCAGTACTAGAAGCAGTTTAACAACGTGCTGTCAATTGAAAATGTATAGCTGCTTGTTGTTTCTATTAAAACAGTTCCACTTCAGTGAAAGGGCAGGGCAGCTTTGGTACTTCTCGCAATCCACTGCTGTTTCTGTGCGATCATGCATTAATATTTCAGCCGGTGGTGCCGATTATTGGAATACTATGTAGTGGGGTTCAGTGATAATTGGGGCAAGCAGGAAAAGGGAGTGCTTGTAGGCTATGTGACTCAGTAATAATGACACGCAAGGAAGTATTTATGTTATTTCTTTTTGTAAGGCTGACTGACACGCAGGCAAACATGAGAAATTGAAACCAAGGTTCCCAGCAAATGAATGCCATTGCATGACTTGCATTTTTTCCCTTGCTGAATGTGCAAACAATTTGACACCTTGATATACTGAGTCACGCAAGAATGGGGGAGAGAAAGAGAGAGAGCTTCTGCTTGTAGGCATCACAAAAATAAGCAGACAATGCTGTTGTGAATAAGGGATTGCTGGTCAGATCCAGGGACAGGAAGACGCTGTCGCTAAGAAGGGATCGTGAAGCAAAATGAGGAGCCGAGGTTGTGGGAGTTTACGAAGCTGGGACATTGTGCAAGCAAATGTTCTTGTGCCACCAATGTCTTGTCTGTTTCTGGGGCAAGGTAACTTGCACCACTACTAGAAGCACTTTAACAAGGCGCTGTCAATTGAGAATGTATAGCTGCGTGTTCTTTCCATTAAAACAGCTCCATTTCAGTGAAAGAGCAGGGCAGCTTTGGTACCTCTCCTAATCCACTGCTGTTTTGTGTGCGATCATGCATTGGTATTTCAGCCGGTGGTGCTGATTACTGGAATACTATGTAATGACGTTCAGTGGTAATTGGGGCAAGCAGAGAAAGGCAGTGGTTGTACTGTATGTGACTCAGTAATAATGACACGCAAGGAATTATTTATTTTATTTCTTTTTCTAAGGCTGACTCACATGCAGGCAAACATGAAAAATTGAAACCAAGGTTCCCAGGAAATGAATGCTATTGCATGACTTGGATTTTTTCCCTTCCCGCCCATTAAAGGAGTGGTAGTCTCAAATATTGAAATATCCAAGGTGTAGTGCTTGCGTCACTTATGCTTCTTCAGTAATGCGGCAAGATTCTGCTTGGACACACATGCAAAGCATTATTTTATAACAGGCAGTCAATATAAGAACTTCTAAGTACTAGGGGTACGGCGATAACTCACTTTTTCTCCTTGTTTGGGGGGGGAGAAAAGAAGGCAAATATTTTGAAGGTATTCTCACCAAAGCACTATATATTTCACTATTTATATCTATGCTGTCATTACCACGACACTCGGAAGAGGCAAGCAAGAATGGGAAAAAGTATTGTTTCTTGCCTATCTATACTGTACATGTCGCTGTTCCAAGACTAGCGGTTATTGTAATGGCAGCTTCGCATTTTGTGAGATGCCTTTTTATCTTTTGGATTTGCAATGTTAATAAAAAAACACCATTGCCTTGTACATGGTCTCCATGACAAACTGACATCTGTATCTGTCCCTATCAAACTAGAACATTAAGTAGTAAGTGCACACGGAAACGCGTCTTAACGTGTCGGTTAAGATGCATTCGCATGCGATGTTAATCACGTGCCATTTTGGCAAGCATCTCAGTACATTTAACTGTTAATCACTTGGCATTTTGGAAAGCATCTCAGTTGATTTAAATAACTTTGCGAACGGTTTTAAAAAGTGTCTCTAGCAGCAACTACTGTGTGGAAGGCAGCCTCTTCATCTTACACACACCTATTGTATTTACAGTTGATCGACTGTAATTGTTGACTGTATGAAAACTTCCATCCATTTGAAACACTTTGCACTGCGTTTATTATACACATGTGCACTGTAGGCGCGTTTGCAAAAATCCACTGTAACTCGAAGTATTCTTTTCTGGGATCCAGTCAGCTGAACGAAATGACGAGTAGGCAATCATAAGACAACAGGGAGGACAGCAACAGGAGGAGGAAGCTGGAGGATTTTGTTTCGCAGGTCATACAGAGGCGTCATTATGCTAAACACATACGTTACCACCACTGATTGCAGCGGTGGTTTTCTTTGAACTGAAGACCACTGCTGTCATACACAGCTCCCACATCCATTGGTGCAGGACGGCCATGCCTGCTGAATGGAGCACTGCATTGCACAGGAAAGTCACACCTCCAAAAAGTCCTATTCTCCCAAGACGTTCCTTGCACATGCGCGCAAGTGAACGTAAAAAGGGGCCATCAAAGAACCAGAGAAAGTGTACTTCTACACAGGTGAACTTTTTGGGCCCCGCTGGACACCTGAATGTGAAGCAGCCTTTCATGAAGTCATATACCAGCTCACCCATGCCCCCAACCTCGCCTATGCTGACCCCACCAAGCCCTGCATGCTGCATATGAATGTTAGTCTGCAGGGTCTAGAAGCTGTGCTGTATCAAGACCATGAGGATGGTTTGAGACCACTGGTCTTCGCCAGTAGGAGCTTGACCCGTCGGAGTGAAACTATCCTGTGCACAAGCTGGAGCTCCTTGCACTAAAATGGGCCATTGTCGACCAGTTTCATAAATACCTCTATGGGGCAAAGATATTGGTGAAGACCAACAATAATCCATTAACCTATGTACAGACTTCAGCTAAGTTAGACGCCACTGGGCACCGGTGGCTTTCCACCTTATCAACCTATGATTATGCTGTTGAATATAGGCCAGGACTGAACCATATTGATGCTGACGCCTTGTCATGAAGGCCAGTTTCCAAGAATTATTGGGTCAGGCTGTCTGAACCTGACATCCGAGCCTTGTGCCAAAAATTTGACTGGGGTGAACTGATGTCCGCGGACACAGTGGACTGTTTAGTAGATTGCTTGGGTCCTTCTGATACCTGCATACCAGCTGCCTATTGCCACTTCTCTGCTCTAGATATTAGTGCACTACCTCAATTTGACAATGACAGCATTCAGTGGGCTCAATCCCAAGATCCTATGATTCAACCCGCACTTCATGCCCTGCGTGCAGGGAAAGATGTGTCCAAGTTGCATTCCCCTGACTTGCGAACTGCTGTATTGTTTAAAGAAGGCCCCAGGTTGAAGCTACTCAATCAGTTGTTATATAGAGAGACAGTAGATCATAGTGGCCAAGTAGACATGCAACAATTGGTCCTGCCCACGGCCTTTAAAAACTTGGTACTGAGGTCCCTCCACAATCACATGAGGCACCTTGATATTGACAGGACCCTTGACCTGGTACGATCTCGCTGCTACTGGCCCAAGATGGGGGCCGATGTTGAGCAACATGTAAAGATTTGTAGTCGCTGTCTACAAAGAAAAGCCCTGCCTTTGAGGGCTGCCCCCTTGTTAATATTACTACCAGCACCCCCTTGGGACTGGTCTGCATAGACTTTTTGTGTTCCGAACCTGATCTGTGGAGTATTGGCAATGTGTTAGTGGTTACAGATCATTTCACAAGGTATGCACAAGCGTTCCCCACCAAAGATCAAAAGGCATCTACCGTGGCCAAGGTGCTAGTGGAGAATTTCTTCGTCCACTATGGTGCCCCCCAGCCGATCCATTCTGACCAGGGCAGAGACTTTGAGAGTCAACTAATCAAAGAAATGCTCTCTCTGTGGGGGGTGCAGAAATCAAGAACCATCCCTTTTCACCCACAGGGAGATCCTCAACCAGAGTGTTTTAAACACACCCTTCTAGATATGCTGGGCACCCTCCATCCAAAAGACAAGCATAGGTGGAGCCAGCAGATTAGCACCTTGGTCCATGCATACAATTGCACCAAAAATTATTCTACTGGGTTTCTCCCCCTACCACTTCATGTTCAGGAGAGAGGCTCGACTGCCAGTTGATGTCTGCTTTGGGGTCTCTCCAGATGGGGTCCGAGCTGAAAACTACCTGCAATATGTACAGAAACTGAAAGGTCAATTGAACCATGCCTATCTACTGGCCCAAACCATGGCCGCCAAGAGAAATCTAGCTAACAAAGAGAGGTATGATAAAAAAGTAAAGGCTCAAGAGCTTCGACCTGGAGACCGTGTGTAGTGATAGTATAATATGTTGATTATTGTCACTCCATTTTGTATGCTATTTCATGTAATGTATGTCATTTTATACTCCATTTTGTATTGTGTGACTCCATTTTACACGCTGCTTCATTTAATTGGTGTTTTGCTCTTTAGATAGCCTCATTATTATGTTTTGCTTCAGACAGTGTATTTTGCTGACTTGAAGGTCGCATATTATCAGGCAACCTGTTTTTGTAGTTTTGTTTAAACTTCTGCTTAGCTCATAGTGTTCTAGGCACCCAGCAAGTGTTTGGAGCACAGTGACCTAGCAGGTGTAGGGAATTCTGAGCAGTCCTTGTGGTGTGGTCGCAACATCCTGGGAGCCGGCCAGCTTCTAGAATGTGGCGAGACAACACTATAAAGGCTGCACGGTTATTTTTAGCATAGAACAAGATATAAATGTAGCTTTCTCAATGCCTGGTTTGAAGCCTCTCCTGCAGGGTGGACGCAACGCTGTGGGGCCAGTTCCCGGTTCAAGAGACTCCTAGCCAGGCTGACAAGGGGGCTTCCCAGCCATTGGAAGAGGGCTTGGATGATGCTTTATTGAATCGGTGATGTATATATTTTGTTATAATAAAGCTTTGGCTTGCTGTACTTATTGTATTGTTATTGTGTGTATGTGAGTGTGAGCGAGTAAATAGCTGCCTGGTTTGAGTTGGCAGAACACCGTGAGTTGTTATGCAATTTGGGACTGCATGGCAAACACAAAATTGCTGATCGGTGGCACCATCTTCCCCATGTAGTAGTTGGAAAGTTGGATGAGTTGCCCATGTACAAGGTGCGCCCAGAGAATAACTCCAAAGCTGTCCAGAACATGCACCGTAACCACTTGCCACCGATCGGCCAAGTCATAATTGAGGCTGAACCATCAGAAATTGATTCCCCTGGGCCAGTGACTCGTGCTGCTGCAAGAAAGAGACAGAGTCAACCTGCCCCAGTGGTTGCAGATTTAAGGTTTCCCCCACAGCAGGCCCGGAATGATAATGACTGTCAGTCCACCTCTGATGATAGTGAGTGTGACAATGCCTATTACCCCTCCTACGAATTGAGTCAGTTGTTTTGCGGAAATTCTATACTGAATCATGGGGATGAAGCTGGGCCTTCTGGACTGCCTAACCCCCCAGCTTCATCCTTGGAGCCAATGCTCCCTGAAAGTGAAGTGCAAACTATAACGTCTGAGGTTGCAGACTCTCTGTGTTTTGTGGAACTGTGTGAATTGCCTGAAGAAGGGACTGATGGTCTAAAACTCTCTAGTGACACACCAGAACTTGAAGAACAATGTGAGAGTGTTGACAGCCCCCCTTCAGTGCCGCAAAGCCTAATTGTGCCAGAGCCTCCTCAAAATGAACAACCTGGGCCTCCATCAGAAGATAATGAGCAAAGTGTTGTGGAAACAGAGCCTACAGAGCAAGGAGCTGACAGTGCTCCAAGTTTGGACATTCCCATCCTTGCAAAGGCACCCCTCACAAGTGACAAAAGCTCCAAAGTTAGTGCTGAAAGTACAGAGACTGTGGCTGCTCCCCCCAGAAAGACTGGCCAAGCTGTCAAGACTGTGCTATGCTTTAGTTATGATTCCTCTGGGAGGCCAGTGGATTTGCCTCTCAATGTGGTTCACAAAGGGGTTTATGTTCCACCAGGCTCACTGCCCAAATTGAGCTTGACGGCCAACTCCAGGTTACTTGTTCTTCCCTCTCACCATGATGTCCTTGCCCCATCCAGCCCCAAGTTAGCTGATAGGGAAGGGCCCCCTCTTACATTGTTTAATGTACAAGAAGTTATTAAATGAATCAATATTACTTGTATGAAACATGCATAAGTATTGTCAATATGGATGTAGTAATGTGAAGTATATTGAAAGGTATAGTAAAGTAATAAGTTTATGTTAACTGATGCATGATGGTACAGATGCCAAGTTTTCTCCAGGCAGGGAAGGGTGTAACCCCCCTACAAATGGGGGTTCCCGAAAAGTCTTCCTTGAGCTTGCCTAAATGCTCACTGCCAGGCTGGTGTTCTGTATTTTAGCAGTTTAAATGTATTGCCAGAGAGTGCCTGTATAGCATCTGTGTACTGTCTCTTTAAGAGCTGCCTGGATTAATTAATCTGAGAAGGAGCTCTGTTAGAAGATGTACTTGTTTGCTGATCATTTGTTAGAGCAGTAATAATATTGCAGTTTGTTCTAATCTGCCTTCTTTACAGCATGGACAGTTCTGTTTGTTTCCATCATCTTGGTCCTGGACTGCAGAATGGGCCACTCAGTACATTTGGGACTCTAAAATGGAACCTGCCTACAGGGGCTTGGTGGGGCCAAAACTAGTAGGAATTGTAGTTTTGGGCCTTTGGTGCCTAAAATAACCTGGAGGGGGAGCCCTTGTTGTGACTGACAGACAGATCAGCCACCCAAACCTGTTGGATCTTGGGAAACTCCCACACTGCTTGCAGTTTCAGTTAGATCTAAGTTGGGAAGTGAAGAAGTAACAGCTCGAGGTAGTTCGAACAGCAATCCATAGTGGATTCATGTGGGAGAACTGTGGAAAGGCCTGAGTTTTGGCCTGCATGCCTGACTGCTGTCCCTGAGAGGGAACTTGTGCCTTTTTCGGACTGAATCCGAACTTGGAGAGCAAAGTAAGCCACTGTATTGTGACCAGGCTCCTACCTGAAGAAGACTGAAGATTTGTTGAATACAATTGGACTATCTGGACTTCCAGCCACCTCTGAACTCCCGGATTGTGCAGAGACTCTGTAATTGCGACCTGAGAGCCTTTTGCCTGGTACAGTGACATTTCCTTACATGTGAATGTGTTGTGTGCTTATAGTGGGTTGTGATTTGGTTCCCCGCCGTGGTTTGAACTGTATTCTGCTTGCTGGAAGCTGCATCCAGCCCCATGGACTGAATTCAAAATCATCTCCATTGGGCCTGGGCCTTGCCACACTGGCCGAGCCCGACTACCCGCTGCACAGAGAAAGCCATCAACGAGAGACCTGCCTGGGGATCAGCCCCCTGCTCAAAACTTGACCAGGAACGATGCTTCAGTGATTCATGTGGGCCCCGCTTCTCCTGGCACTCCAGCTCAACAACCTGCAGTCTCGATTTCATCCTGCCTGTGTCCAGTATTGGGTATCGTGAGTAAACATCAGGGTAGCTCCCTGCAACAACAGCTAAATCTAAAGTGTTGTCATAAATCAGATCTGACTTTTTCTGCATTTAACCTAACTGTGGTTCCAGTTTGAGCCAAGAGTACTGTACTGTTGCTATTTACTGTGCATAACCTTGTTTTACAGGGGTCCCCAGGGGCGAGCCAGAGGAACCAGCCCTGGTGGTAAGTGCAAACAGTGTGGGTATTGGTATGGTGTACAAGGGGTACTGTGAAAGTGATTTTCATATGTTGCTCAGGCCACTAGAAGGGAAAGAGGGGGGTTACAGTGTCCCGGAGGGCTGTGCCCAGGTTAGTTTGACCACTACCAACCCTGACCTCCGGGTGGAGGCACCCGTTTCAGAACTCAGGCCCCTTAACCTACTACTAACCACGCAGGCAGGGGTAGTAGCCCTTGGGATAGTACCACCTAGGGTTTACATAAATGTTAAAAAAAACAAAAGCAATGTTGTTCTTGCCCTATAGCCGTGTGTTGAATCCGGCCAGCTCTGGAGCACTACCTCAGATTACCACAATTCTTGGAGAGAAACTGCAGTTTGCCTCAAAGTTTAAATACCTAGGTGTGTGGTTAGACCATAATCTATTATTCATTGAGCACATCGAGGACCTTGTAAAGAAGTTAAGGCAGAGGCTGGGGCTATTCTTTAGAATTAACCAGTTTCTTACTAGAGATGCAAAAGTGTTCCTTGTCCAAACTACTTTTCTTTCGCTGATTGATCATGCAGATTTCCTTTATAGTCAATGTCCCAAAGCCTCACTTGCAATGTTGGATACGCCTTACCACAGGGCCATCCGGTTTATTACTGGTCTCCCCATCTCTAATCATCATTGTTCCTTGTACAAAGCCGTAGGGTGGTCCTCTCTTATGTTTAGGTGTAATAGAAACACAGTCCTTTGGACTTAGAGTCTTCTTGAAGCGGCTTCCACAATATATAATAGACTGTCTCCCACTAAGTGAGCCAGGAATGTATGCCCTAAGAAGCGCATCCTACATCACATTCTGTATCCCCAAGGCTTCCTCTCGCTATGGCAGAGTAGCCATTAGTTTCCTGTTGCCAACATTGTGGAACAAAGTACAAACATTATTGAAATTAAGCTGCCTCCACAATATGAATGCCTTTAAATCTCTATATGCTCAGTATATGTGTGAGCCATGCAATTGCTACCTCAGGCCCTAATTTTAGTCCGAAACATCAGGCTTCTGCCCTCTGAGCGTATTTGAATTTATGATCACTTGTAACCTTTGGTGACCTTAACTCTGTGAGTATCTTATGCCTTAAAGCCTTAAATGTTTTTCCTCTCTAGAAATCCCTGTAGGGTTATTTTCTCTTCATGGCTTTCGCAGTCGCTACACCTTACTCGCCCTGCTGTCTTTTACATATTGCTTAATCTGTGGCTCTTATTCCCCTTCTCTGTACCATTTAGCTGCCCTATTTCATCTTCGTATTCCCTTTTCACTGCATTCCACTCTTACTATCTCTTTCCTCTGTCCCCTAACTCTCTTCCTTGCCGTAGACTAGCCCTTCAGGGGCTCCCTGCCCCTCAGGTGGGAGAAATGCGGATACCGGGTGGTTGTCGCTTCCGTAACCACCACCTGAGACACCTAGACCGGACTCCTTACTAGCGAGGTGTGGAATTGTCAATACCCAATTGGAACGCAAGTGCTTTTCTGCTGTGGCGTCTGATTGGCTCCTGCAGTCTGCTCCTGTGTCTCCCTCAATACTAAGCTAAAGTCTGATTTTTTTGTCTAAAACTTGCACAAAAAAGAGCCGTACTTACTTATTGCCTAACAGTTATGACCTCTATGTTTTCCTGTTTTGAGTGTCAAGAGTTGGGACTCTGTTTGGTTACACTCCTTTCTGAATTTCTGTGGTTGGGACAGTTTTTAGGCGTCAAGAAATACCCAATTCTGTTGTCCTGCTGTTTTGGTCCCCCCACTGGTTCAGATGTTCCAATGTCCATGGCCCAGTACTTAATACCGACCCCTTCCTTCATCCTCTGCCAAGGATATTCTCTCCACAGGCTCCCTGCCCATAAGCGTGGGAAACCCGGGCACCGGGCAGTCAGCACTGCCTCTACCGCCGCCTGAGAACCTAACCTTGGACTCTCCATTAGCAAAGCATGGCATTAGCAGCCATCCAATGGGAACATAAGCGCTCTTCGGCATTGGTTTACGATTGGTTCCTGCAGTCTGCGTCTGTGTCCGTTCTAAACCAAGCATACATCTGATTTCCATGCCGAAATTTGCTGAAAAAAAGCTGTAATTACTTTTCTCCTTGACTGTTAAGACCCTTATCCTTCTGTTTAGAGTGTTACATTTAGGGATACTGTATGATTACACTACTTTTGAAATTCTGTGCTTGTGTCAGCTCCCTACACGAGCGGCTGATCACTTCTCCCTACTGAAGTCCCTACTAAGCCTCATCTTATGTCCTCCTTAAATATTACAGAAGCACTCTGAACTGATATGACTGATGTAACATTGAATACTTACTTGTATTAATTGCATTAATTGCTTTTTACTAGTGTTATCTGGCTCTATTGTAAATATCTCTGTATGCATTGTACCATTTGACCCGGAGCTTACCAGGTCCATCTTGTAAATGAGCTTGCTCAACTATGTTCGCTTGGATAAATAAAGATTTTGATTGATTGATTGAACACAGTGGATTCAGACTTAGGAGAGAAAAATGCCAATTTTGTCAACCAAGTGTCACGTACTTAGGCCACACTATTGACAAAGATGGAATTCATCCGAATGATGAGAAGATGGAAGCCATTGTGCACATGCCTAAACCGCAGAATGTTTCAGAGTTGCGCTCATTCTTAGGTATGGTGAGCTACTATGACCGTTTCATACCTGGCTTAGCCTCTAAATGTGTGCTATCCTAAATGAACTGTTACATAAGGGTACTTCGTGGAAGCGAACCAAGGGCCACAGTAAGGCAGTTCAAGCCTTCAAACTCTCTCTAACTGATGTGAAATTTAACTCATTATGACCCTAACTTATCTATCACATTGACCTGTGATGCTAGTCCTGTGGGTATAGGAAATGTCCTTTCCCATACAGATCCAGAAGGAGTGGTGAAGCCGATAGCCCATGCTTCACACAAACTCACTGCAGCTGAAAGGAATTATACCCAGATTCAGAGAGAGGCATTAACAATTGTGTTCAGAGTCCAGAAATTTCGCCAATACTTGCTAGGTTGCAAGTTTCACCTGAAGACGGTTCACGAGCCACTAGTGACAATTTTCAGTCCAGGAAAAGGAATTCCAGAGACAGCCGCTAGCAGACTTCAATGATGAGCATTCATTTTGTCTGCCTATAATTTCGAGGTTACATACCTACCAACAGACCAGCATGAAAATGCGGATGCCTTGTCGAGGTTACCAATATCCAGAGAAATGGAGTTCGATGTGGGACTTAAACAGGAGCCATTAGTATGCCAGGTAGGGCCAGATAGTTTTCCAGTGCAATTCAAAGATATGGAGGACTGTACTGTTGTGTGTGCAATGGAGCTACAACAGTTAGATCAGCT
This sequence comes from Neoceratodus forsteri, assembly GCA_016271365.2. NCBI lineage: Eukaryota > Metazoa > Chordata > Ceratodontiformes > Ceratodontidae > Neoceratodus > Neoceratodus forsteri. The sequence goes on along the minus strand of CM057450.1, from coordinate 613,719,993 downwards.
TCCAGTACTAGCCAAGGACATTGCAAAAGTGACTAGTCAAGATGTAATTTTGAAACAAGTGTATCAGTATACGTTTGAGGGTTGGCCGCAAGGCATTACTTGTTCAGCTGCACTGGAACCCTGCCATACAAAGAGACAGCAGTTGTCCATTGCTGAGGGGTGTCTTCTATGGGGATTGAGTGTCATATTACCCACTATTGTCATTCAAATGTGTTGACTCTTTTGCATGCGGGCTATCCAGGCATTGCTAAAATGAAATCCCTGGCCAGACTTCATTTATGGTGGCCTCCCATTGAAAGAGACATATACCAGGTTATGCAAAGATGCTAAGGTTATGCTGCATCGATGGGAAATCCGGCAAGAGCTCCAGTTCACTATTGGGAATGACCTGAAAAATCCTGGCAAAGGTTGCATATTGATTTTGCGGGACCCTATTTAAATTCCTTGTGGTTATTCTTAACTGTTGCTTATAGCAAATGGCCAGAAATTCATCAAATGTCTTCAACAACTACTGAGAGTACCATCAAAGTGTGAAATCTATCTTTGCTACTCATGATTTCCCACAAGTGATTGTCTCGGATAACAGACCACAGTTCATGTCTGTTGAATCCAAGCATTTTGCCAGCAACATGATATCCGCCATATTTTCTCACCTCCATACCTTCCAAGTTCAAAATGGCGAAGTGAAATGCCTGGTTCAGACTTTTAAAAAGAGTATGGACAAAGCTAATCCTACTACACCAACGGCAATGCAAATAGCCCTTATGGACTTTCTTGTGATGTATCGAACAACATCACATTGTGTCACAGGAATATCCTCTGCAGAATTGTTGTTTGGTCATCAGATTCTAACTCAATTGGATCTTCTTCGCCCTCTAGGCTATAAGACAGTAACTGAAATGCCTCCTAAGACCAGATCCTTCAAACCCAATGATCTTGTGTGGGAATGACAGCTCATTCATTTTGCACGTACTATTTACAGTAGTATGCGCTCATACAGAGCTCAGTTGGTGGCTGGCTGCAGTGGTGAGAGGTGGGCTATGTCATTCACTGGCTGGGTATGGGACGGGGAGCGGGGTGGTCTGGCAGTGCTGGATGGGGGTGGGGTGGAGGCCACTAGACTACCAGGGATATCATAGACTATGGATGTTATTTTATTTTATTTTAACTGTTATGGCTGACATACTACCCCTGCAGTGGGGCATCTGGATCGGGGCTGGGAGGATTTCGTAGTATTCACGGGTATAAAGGGGTGGAAAGGGGGGCTATACATATCATGAGGATCGGGGCTGTGGTGGGCTGTTACCATTATAGGGATCGGGGCTGGAGGCTGGTTATACCATCTTGGGGTATAAGGCTGAGGAGGGCACCAGTAGCCCCATGGGGCATTTATCATTGGGGATCTAGGCATGGGAGGGTCTTCATGACCTGGGTGATGGGCTGGTGGCACACTGACGCAACCCCCAGTGGATGCAGTTTGCCACACCAGCTAATTGTTGGTGTAAGTATACTTTGACGGATGTCCTCCGGGGGTTATTCTAGAATATCAAACTTGGGAATTTGCAGCTGCCTTTGCAGAGTGGGGCACAGCTGCCGCCGTAGAAACCTGTGCCATGTTGCAGTGCTTTTTGGTGCAAATGGTGGCACTCAAAGTCCTCTTTCGCACAAGCAGCCTACGATATATCACAGGCAGCTATGCAAAATCACGCATGTCGCAACTCATGGCACAAAATGCTACTTGCACCATTCTTGTTGATGCAATTCACTTTGCGCCATGCATGACCCTTTGAGACTCTGGCCCCTAGAGTTCCTTTTTTTTTTGTATGTTCAATTTTTGGCAACCTACCTCGGGGCATCTCTCGGGGTTCCGCACTCAGCTCCTCAGCTCAACCGTCTGCCTGAACCATCCTCTGCCAACTACATTGGGTAATTGGGGGTTCCAGGCTCTCCCTCCCCCATGGAGAGGCCTTAGAATCCCCTGGGAGAGGCAGAGAGGCTGAGACATGGCTGGCTCTGGGCATGTGGCTAGGGCTACTGGTGGTCGCCATTGCCTCACCCGAGAAGGCAGGATTTTTTTTCTTTGTTACAGTCCCCTATGGTCTCGGACATGCAATGATGTCCAGCTCGGCATACGTATGCTCTCGTGCACAGCTGAAAGACTTCCACCGAGCTCAAGCCCCCTGCATCTGCCGGCCAAGCATTACAATCCCCCAGCTGCCACCAGGAGCTGCTAATGCACCGGTGTGAACGAAACCCCTCTCCCCGAGGAAGGAGAGCAGTCCATGGGATGCTCGATCCTTCCTCATCCCCACCGACCCCTGACGACCCGTGCTCGTTCCCAAACATGGGTCGCCAGTGCAGCATCCAGCGCCTTAACCCTCCGCACCACCGGGTCAGCACCATAGAGCTCCTTTAAAGAGAAAAATACCCATTTTTAAATTGATCCTATTTTCAAATGATAGGCAATTAGCTGCCTTAAAGAATTTATAGTGATGAGTTTTTGTTTTGTTTGTTTATTTAAGGTTAAAACCATAGAGCACAGGCTCATTTACAATGGTGACTTTAGCAGTAGATTACAAGTTACAAAAAATACACATTACATAGAATTTGTAAAAAGTATATAAATACAAATATTCCATACAAATAACAAATACAACAAACATTGACATAAGCCAAACCTATACAAATATTTTACATAAAACACCTGCAGGGCCTTGGGAGTGAAAGATGATGTTTTTTCAAAGCAAAAGCTGAAGGAGCTTTGTTATGTAACCCCCTTGTTCCCTGAGGTTACTAGAATCCCAGTTAGAATCAGTGGCAGGCAGGGAAGGCAGCTTGTGAAATGCCAGGTAAATGGGTTTCACACTGTCACACTCTGTTTTCAGTCTCAGCTGAGCTGGAGTGATGATGTAATCTTAGAACTCTCGCAGCGGCATAAGCCACACTCTGGCAAGCAGTTGTCAGCTAGAGTAGAATGTTGAGTGGTCTTGGAGTGTGAGTTCCAGGAGGAGGCTGCAGCTCGCTGTGCAGCTCCCCAGTCAGCTCTGACAGAGAGCTGCCTCTTTAGTTTTGAGTAGTTTGTTCTCATCCTAGAAGAAGAACACAGAAGACAGTGTTTGAAGTGGTGAAGACCTTGCTAACTGGGTTTTCCTTTGCCCCATCCCAGGAGGGATGGGGGCGATCTACTGTCTGGTGAAGCTGCCTTGGACATCTTCATTTATTGTGAGTACAACTTTTCTTCTGAGTAAGCCCAGGAGGGGGCACCTGCAATACCTAGGGTGAATTTCTCTGACAAAGAGACTCTGTCACCTAGACTTTCTGCATTTTAAAAGTGTCTGCCTATGTTGGAATCCAGTATTTGACCGTCCAAGTACAGAACTTTTAACTTCTGACACCTCAGAGGTGTGTGCGTGTGTGCAGTATGTTAAGTGTGAAATACATTTCAAGACAGCATCTACAGTTTTCTACAGTTGTGTGGTGTTCTTAACCAGAAGAATGGCCGAGTATAAACTTGGAAGCAAAAGGTGGGAGACCCTCTCCCCAATCTGGAGTAACCCTGTTTACCTCTCCGGGTTCAGTTTGGGCACCAGTACTTTTTCATTTAGTGCATCTGGCCAATGCCTAATGGAAGTAGTTACCTCTGGATGTGGGTTGTTTTCTCTCAGTTTACCCCAGTATGGTGGGTCCTGAAAGTTTCTGAGTCTGGATGTGCTCCTTTGTGGTCGTGTGTACCACCTTCATTCCTCATGAAATATGGGAAAGTGTCCTAGTACTGGCTGTGTGTGCCTAGTCAATGGGAAATGTACCAGTTTTGGCTGTGTGTGCCAATCTCCATTTCAGAACCAGGGTGTTCACTGTTTTGTGTTACTTCAGCATATGCTAAATGGAAATGTCAGGATTTTCTGTACCCTGGAGAATCTGCAGTACTATTATGTGTAGCCCTATGGAGGTCCATCTTCACTTTGTGATTATTCCTACTTTGTTATGTGAATAAAAGCCACACTCTAGAATCCCAACCTGGTTTGGACAGTATTGTTATTGCTTCCTTGTGTCTGGATTTACTTGGGTGCCCCTGTCCAGAAGTGCAAACCTAGCATAATTGTGAGAAAACGTTTTCTCTCAGGGACCTGGGTTGCTGGCCATGGTAATTGGTCCCCCCAGGTATGTGCCATGTAGCCACACTTGGGTTTGACTGTTCTACTGTAACAGTTGGGTCACATAGCCTAATGGTGGCCATTTCTCTCTTTTTCCCAATCAGTATTCACTTAAGTAAACCCCCATCCCTCTTGTTTGCCCCTAGACCTCTGTGGTGAGAGGAGCAGCCCTGCTAGTTAAAGAAGGCGGGCTGGTGGAGGGGTGGGTTACAGTTATATAATATTCAGAATTCATCCAGAAGATTTCCAGCATCTAGGTACAAACCGACTAAAAAGATACTTGGAACGCTTTGTTTTAGTAAAGGGAACCAGCATTACCCTTAAATGACTCTTCCTTAAGGAAGGGTTATTATCTCTAAAAAAACAGTGTTACCAAGAAAACTTGGGACCAATCCTAGCCCACATTTATAAGAAAAAATGCTTTTATGAAAGTCCCTTCTTCTTGACAAGGACAGCCATCCCAGGTGTTGGTACATTCCACAGTGCTGAACAAATTTTAGACATTTTAAAATCAGCCTAGCCAATTGATTTTCTAAAATGTCTAACCTATGTAATCTATTCAGAGGGGCATTGCTACAGTATAAAAAAATCCCCATGATCTATAAGTGGAAATATTTGCATTTGTACTATTTGCTTTATAGTATCGGGTTCCAAACAGTATTTATTTCAGTACAGGAATCCCACCCTCTTACTGACTTGGGAAACCAGTTTATCTAAATGTTTGTTCCTAGTTCCTGGTGTATCCAACCAGAAACCTAGGTATCTGTAGGTGTCCACATTGTCAAGGGAAGCCCCTGCACCATCCAGAATCAACAACTGATCAGTACTAGAAACCTCAGAAACCGCTTAAAAAATCAGACACTTATAATTATTTTATTTATTTTTTATTTAAATGTTGATAACCAGGAAAAGCACCATGAACCAAAGCTCGTTTCTAGGTGTGACCCGGAGAAAGGGGTACAGGTGTCAGACAGATTCAACAGAAATATACAATTGCAGAAGCTGTACATCACTGTATAACATAGGTACTATGTACATGAAAAATACACACCAGATGCATATGTAGACTAAAATACAGGCTAGGAAACAAAATATATACAGCAGTACACAGTAAGGGGAGGGCAGGGCTAAAGTAGAGGGTTTAGGGTGGGGAACAGGTGCAGGAGGTGGCAGGGGAGGGTCTGAGTAGGCGCTTGAGAGCATAGAAGGAGGGGGAGAGGCGAGTTTGGGAGGGGAGGCTGTTCCAAAGGGAAGGAAATCTGCACGAGAAGGAGAGTTTACCAGCTGAGGTGTGGTCATGAGGGAGAGAATAGGTGCGGGCACAGCTTGACTGTGAGTTGTAGGGCGAGGGGGAAGCTGGAGAGAGGAGGGAGGCATGGTAGGATGGAACAGACCCAAACCAGTATTTAGCTATGAAGGTTAAGCAGTGAAAGAAATGCCTCTGAGTAAGAGACTGTAAGGAAAGAGAAGAGCAGAGGTCGCAGTGGTGCATTAAGGAAGGGGAGTTAGAGATGAAACTACAGAATGCATGAAACAGAATGTCCAGTTTGGAGAGGGAGGTTGAGGAGGCAGCACTGAAGACTATGTCAACGTAGTCAAGGGCTGGGAGGATCCATTTGACTGAGATCTCTTTATACAGGAAGGAAGAGACTGGCTTTGTGACAATAGAGTAGTCCAAGTTTAGGGCACAGTTTGGTGTGGAGTGTGCTGAAGTGGGAGGAGAAATCAAGGGAGGGGTTGAGCCAGACACCGAGGTACTTATATGTAAGGACATTGAACAGATGGGCATCAGCAGAAGAGAAGAAGACTGGAAGTGAGGGAAGCTTGGTGGGTTTTTGTTTGGAACCAAAGGTCATAGCAACAGTTTTTTTTTTTGTATTCAGTTTGAGACTGTTTCCGTCGAACCAGGCTGTGACTTTTGGGGGGGGGTTGGATGGCTTGTTGGATGGGCCAAGCAGGAGTAGGATGGTGTCATCTGCATACATCTGGATATTGGAGCATGTGCAGACAGAGGGAAGGTCATTTATAAAAAGGGAAAGAGAACTGGCTCAAGGATAGAGCCCTGGGGTATGCCACTGAGGATGGGGAGGGAGGGAGGGAGACAGGGAGATGTGGCGTTGCTAATTGAAACTGACTGTGAGCCACCAGTTAGATAGGAGCTGAACCAGGACACTGAGACAGGGGAAAGGCCAATGGAGCATAGTTCAGATAGTAGAAGAAGGTGGGAAACTGAATTGAAGGCCTTGGCTAGGTCAAAGAAGATAGCAGAGGTGATCTGGCCAAGATCCATAGTAGTGTGCATGCTGTAGCGCTAGTAAAGTGGAGGAGGGAGGAGGTGGTAGAGTGGCATTTCCTGAAACCAGACTGGAATGGGAGAGTGTATTAGAGGCGGTGAGGAAATTGTTGAGCCTAGAGAGGATGAAGGTTTCCTGAACTTTAGCAAGGGCAGGGAGATGGGGCGTAGTTTCCAGGGGTGGTAGGGTCACCACCATTGAAAAGAGGGAGAACTGTGGCAGACTTCCTGGCTTTAGGAACAGTGGCAGAGGAGAGCGAAAGATTTAGGATGAAGGTTAAGGGGGTAGTAACTGAGGGTGCCGAGATTTTAAGGAGCCTAGGGTGCAGGCCATCAGGGATGGGCTTAGAGGGGTTCAGAGAGGTAAGAGCTCTTAGGACTTCTGATGGCATGACTGGTGGGAGTTGAAAGTCTGAGAGTTGAAGGAGGGAGGGGGCAGGGGCCCAGGCGGAACAGTACAGGTTGTAAAATACTTATTTAGGGCATTGGCAACATGGGAGAGATTGGAGATGAGGGAACCTTCCTCGTGGATTGGGGGGGGTCTGATTTGAGGTGCAGGAGCAAGTGGAGATCCTGCCAGAAGGATGAGGGAGTACTGTTTGAGGGGTGCAGATGAGATTTAAAGAAATCAGATTTAGCTTGATGGATGCTGATGGTGCAAGTATTTCAGAGGGTACGAAAGGTTTGGAGGAAGGCCTGGTCTCCTACGGTTTTAAAATAGTGCCAGGCACGATCATGAGCACTACACTTGGCCAGAATATCAGGGGTGATCCAGGGGTGGTGGGCACATCTAACTCTTGTTGTCTTTAGTGGGGCATGGGCATCCCAGATCTTAAGGAAGGTGGACATGAAATTGGCGAGTGTATTGCCGACTGACAGGGAGCAAAAGACAGGGGACCAGTCTGAGAGAGCCAGGACATAAAGAAGTTTATTCACATCAAGGGATTTGAGGGGTCGATACTGGATGTATTTGGGGGAATGGGGAGGGTGGGACTTCCTGATACAGAAGGTGGGGCAGTGGTCACTGAGCACATCTGGTAAGGTACCAGCAAGGCAAATATGGTGGGGGTGGGATAAGAGCACTCAGTCAAGTAGGGAGTATGACTGACTTCTAGCACTTCAATCTGTTGGCAAGAACTTTGTGATGAGGGGGAGAGCCAGTCTAAATGAAAGTCGCCAAGAAGGATTAATTCCCCTGAGTTTGCTAAAGTGGAGGTGGCGATGATGCAGGAGATGAAGAATGAGGGGTGAAGTTTTGGGGATACGTACAAGACCCCCACAAAAAGGGGTGGTGATGAAGATGGGAAGGTAAGACTGATTAGGAGGAGTTCATGGGAGCTGGGGGGGGTAGCTTCACGGTAGAAAACAGTGCAGTTTAAGGAGTTACGGCTGTAGATAGCCACTCCACTGCCTCATTTTCCCTGATCTTGCCTAAAAAGGCTGAAGTCTGGCAAGGCCAATTGAGAGTCAGGAATATGAGAAGAAAGCCAGGTTTCTGATATGCAAAGGATGACAAGGGAGTGTTGAGTAATGCACACTATTATTTTTTTATATCGACGTTCTTTTCTGCCTCCACACTGTGGAGCAGACTGGAAGATCATCTGGCCTCCGGCACCCGCACCCCTGGATCCGGGTCCAGTCAGTGACACACTCTCCCCACACAAGCTGGCAAGCACAGTGTTCCCCCCCTTGTGGGACCCGGATCCAATACCTGGGGAGTACACCTCTCTTGGTCCTGGGGGTGCAGTGCATGGCCATCGGCCGCCATGACCACCTGCAATTTTCCACCTGATTTTAAGCTCTTGCTGGAGCCGGACATGCAGTGACGTCTTGCGCACTTACATGCCAACGCTCCGCCATGCCCAGTCCCTCTCTATGCGCCATTCTGCAGTGCCCCTGACTTTGCCAGGTGCTGTCGAACAGTGATTCAAACCCCTTTCCCACCCCAGAGAGGAGAGTTGTCATGGATTGCCCATCCTCTCCTCCTCCGACACAAGTCCATTCCCGAACCCGGATCGCCAGCATAGCGTGAGGTGTGGCATCCAGCACCTCAACCCTCAGCACCACCGGGCCGGCTGTGACCCACACTTTTAGGTCATTAAGTTTAGGGAGAAGGCTATGTACATTAGCATGGAAGATTCACATGCCTTTAGGGAGAGCCTGGAGGGGAGAGGTGGTAGGACTAGTGGGGCCCGTATTTGGTTCGATGTCCCTGGCTAGGAGCAGTAAGAGGACAAGGAGGTGAAAGAGTGAAGCATGAGTTTTGCTCTTGATTTGTTAGGCATGAAGGGGTACCCACAAGGGGGGTACGGGGGAAGGAGTTGATGAATGGTTACTAAGCTTAGAGGAGCTGCTGTAGCCCATGGTGAATTACAATGTTGGGGGTTGTGGGGGGTGAAGGAGATAGTAGTAGAAGAAGTGGATAGATTGCAGGGTGGGCAGAGGGTGGGGAAAGGAGCTAAAGTTCGGAAGAGGATAGGTAGGGGGGCAGAGGGCGGAAGGAGATGGAGGACCAGGAAGGGGAATAGGTGGGCAGGAAGGGAACACATGGGGATGATGTGAGAGAGGAAAGATAAGGAGACAGAGACCAAAGAGGAGCTAGTAATGAAGGTTGAAAGGCAGAGAAGGATGGCTGTATTAAGTGTAAACCGAGCTACCAGTTGAAGAGGAGGTTGCAAACAAAAGATAAGGAGCACAAAAGGCACTGAAAATTAAGGCTGCTATGGTGGTGCCATGGTAGTGTTGCCTCCGATGCAAGGAGTCAGAGGTTTAAAGCCAAGGGGAGTACAGTGTGGCAGAAAGGGGTATGATGCAGAAAGGGAGGCAGAAAAGGCAGGAGTGGAAGGAAATGGCTAGGATAGGGAGCTAGGAAAAAGAAGGGGACAAACAGATTAAGGAGTGCTTAACAGTGACTCCTGGTGGTAGCTAGATATAACCTTAAAATGGGAAAGTCGGGAGACAGAATCTGGCAGAGGAGAGGTCACGTGACCAGTCACATGACACAATGTGACCTATATATGTAGGAACGGATCAGGGTGGGTTAGTCGCTACACAGCAGTGACGGACTAGCCCAGTCCAGGCACTGTTCAGGATCCAGTCACTCACCCATTCAGTGCAAGGGACAAGCAGGTGGAACTCTGTGCTCCGTTTGTGCAATCTGAGTCCCTGGCGGGGGAGGAAGATAGGGTTATAGTGAGGGTGAGGGCAAGACAATGGAGTAATTAAAAATGCAGCGGGAGCTTCATGTGGGACTTGGAAGGGGTGGGGCAGAACACACTGCACATGTATCGCCCTGTGGAATTCCTGACCGTCGTCCAGAACTCTGAGCAAAAAAACAGCTAGTGCAGGTAACAAATATGCTTACAAAAGCAATATAACACTCTAAGGCCAGTGCAGACTGAAGTTCCAGAAGCAAAATCATCACAGAGCAGAAATTAAAGTAACTAAAATGATCCTGACCAAACGGGTAATATGCAGACACAATACTGTGGAATTAAAGTAACTTAGAGAAGCAGAGTTTAAATGCTACATTGACAAGCATTTAAACTAGCAAAGGGGGGTGGCAGGCCAGCAAGGACGGTACCTACTTGCTCACCCCCCACAGCTAGTAGTGGAACCAGTGAACCAGAGGAGTGCTTATCTCTGCAAAGCAGTGTGCAAAAGATGGAGATTAGTGTCCAAAAGGTGGATAAGCAGAAAAGGGCAAAATTCAGCAGAAGGGCAAACAGCAAGGAGAACCAGGGATAAATGACAACCAAGGAAGGGCTGGAGTAGAACAGTGAAGCAGTCTAGGAGGTCAAATCATGGAAAGCCATATGTGCAAATGCCAGGAGCCTTAGCAACAAGATGGAAGATCTGAGGCTGTCATGGTACAGTTAGACCTGGACATTGTGGCCATCACTGAAACCTGGTGTAATGATAACCATGACTGGGAGATGGCCATACCTGGCTACAACACTATTCAGAAGAGACAGAGCAGGCAGGAAGGGAGGAGGAGGGCACTGTATGGAAAAATGACATAAGGGCCACACAGATCCAGGAGGAACAAAATGGGGAGAGATATTGTGGGTTGTTGGAAAAGAAAATGGGGCCAGCTATCTGCACAGGTGTGGTCTATAGACCACCAGCCCAGGAGGAAGAAACAGATAGGGAGCTGATGCTAGCCATCCAAGGATGGCAGACAAGGGTGAGGTAGTACTGGTTGGAGACTCAATATACCAGACGTGGACTGGAGCATCCCAGCAGCAGCATCAACTAGGGAGCAGATTTATCCTGGACTCCTTCAGGTGCCTTCCTCAAGCAACTGGTCATGGAACCAACTCAGCAGAAGGCAATACTGGACCTTGTGCTCACAAACAGGGACAGTGTGATGGGGGTAACAGTGGGGGAGCACCTGGGTAACAGTGACCACCAGTCATTGTGGTTTGAAATCACAGAAAGGGCAGAACCAAACCACACAAAAACACGTATCCTGGATTTTAGGGGGGCAGACTTTGGGAAAATGGGGAGATACTTGAAAGAGGCATTAAGGGGAATGGGACAGGAATCAGGGGTTGAGGAACAGTGGGCAGTATTTAAAATGGGGATTATAAGAACAACAGAATTATGCATTAAGCAGGTTAGCAAGAGGAAAAGGAAGAGGAGACCATTATGGTTTTCCAAAGAGGTAGCAAAGAAAGTGAAAGCCAAAAAGATTGCATTCAGGCAATACAAAAGACACAGGCAGAAGGGATAGGAGAAGTACCAGGAGAAACAAAGGGAGGCAGGGAAGTCAGTAAGAGGAAGCCAAAGCTCAGACAGAAGAACACATTGCAAAATCAGTGGGTAAAGGGGACAAAACCTTTACAGGTACATAAGTGAAAAAAAGAAAGACAAAGGGAGGGATAGTGAGACTGAAGGGGAGGATGGGAGCAGCGTGGAGGATGACAACAATAAAGCTGACATATTGAACAGGTATTTCTGCTCAGTCTTTACTAAGGAAGAGGGGTAATGGGTCTGAAGGGGTACAAGGGTGAGAATGGTGCAGAAATGGACACAGTCCCTTTACGAGAAGGTCCTGAAGAACTGGAAGTAATAAGAGCTGATAAAGCAATGGGGCCAGATGGGGTGCACCCAGGGTCCTGAAGAACTAAGAGAGGTGGTGGACAACCTCTGGCTATCCTGTTCAGCCAATCACTGGAAACAGGGAGGTACCCAAAGACTGGAGGACAGCAGATGTGGTCCCTTATACAAAGTGGGAACAAAGAGGAAGCAGGGAACTACAGACCAGTCAGCCTCACCTCGGTAGTGGGAAAGATCATGGAAGCACTACTGAAGGAGAGATTGGTGGAACATCTGGTTGTCAATGGACTACAGGACCCAAGGCAGCATGGTTTCACCAGGGGGAGGTCATGTCAGACCAACCTCATTGAATTTTTTGACTGGGTGACTAGGGAGGTGGATCAGGGGAGGGCAGTGGACATGGCCTATCTGGACTTCAGCAAGGCCTTTGACACTGTGCCACATAGAAGACTATTACACAAACTGGGGAATATGGGTGTGGGCAGGACAGTAGTGTGGTGGGTGTAACTGGCTGGGTGGCAGGACACAGAGGGTGGTGGTAAATGGCTGTCACTCCACAGAGGGAAGAGTAACCAGTGGGGTACCACAGGGATCAGTGCTGGGACCGGTCCTATTCAACATCTTCATCAGTGACATTGCACAGGATCTAGAAGGCAGAATTTCACTGTTCGCTGATGACACAAAGCTCTGTAACAGAGTAGACACACCAGAGGGTGAGACAGAATGAGAAGGGACCTGCAGAAACTTGAAGAATGGTCAAGGGTTTGGCAGTTGAAATTCAATGCAAAGAAGTGCAAGATAATGCATATGGGGCACAAAAACCCTGGCACAATATATCAGTTGGGGGGTGAGGATATAGCATGCACCAAGCAGGAAAGGGATCTTGGGGTTGTCATCTCTTATGACCTCAAGGTAGGGAAACAGTGTGACAAGGCATCAGGTAAAGCAAATAGGATGCTGGGATGTATAGGCAGGGGCATCACCAGCAGGAAAAGGGAGGTCATAATTCCGCTATACAAGACACTAGTGAGGCCCCACCTGGAGTACAGTGTACAGTTCTGGAGACCATACCTACGTAAGGACATAGACAGGGTAGAGAAGGTTCAGAGGAGGGCAACAAAGATGGTGCATGGGTTGCATCACAAGTCCTATGAAGACAGGTTGAAGGAACTGAACATGTACTCCCTGGAGGAGAGGAGGGAGAGAGGGGATATGATAGAGACATACAAGTATCTTACAGGGAGGAACAGGGTGCAGGAAAACACTATTTTTAAGCGAAAAAGATGTTTCAGGACTAGAGGGCATGGGATGAAGTTGGAGGGAGGACGATCCAGAGGAAACATGAGAAAGAATTTCTTCACAGAAACGGTGGTGGACAAGTGGAACACCCTGCCAGAGGAAGTGGTGGGGGCTGAAACAATCACGGGATTTAAGAATGCATGGGATAGACATAAAGGAATTCTAGAGGGCAGGGGTAAGGGGAAACAGACTTCTAGGAAAACAAACTGAACTTACAAGCTCAAATGGGCAGACTAGGTGGGCCATAGGCCCTTATCTGCCGACACTGTCTATGTATCTATGTATCTATGTATGTAGAGTCCAAACATTCAGAGTATGCACTGGTACAAAAAAACTGTCTCCTACATTGTGCCAACACATAATAAATTAAGGGCACAGGAGCACGATAAATAGAGTCCTTGAATACAGCATTAAGTTAATTTTAGAAGCCCAGTCCAGGAACGGTTCAGGATCCAGTCACTCACCTTAGCCATTCAGTGCAGGGGATGGTATCCACTGAACATGGCAACTGTGATTGAGCGCTTACAAAAAGGGCAACTCAATCATGGCGCCTGTGTACAGGGTTACCTGGCAGGGTAGCGAGTGGATACCTGGGTGGGCAAGGTAGGGTGAAAGGAAGTACGCATGTAGACACACACACACACACACACACACACACATGCACGCACAGGTGGAAGGGGATGGAAGGTATGTGGGAGATGGTGTAGCAAGCAGCTGCCGAGCTGGACTGCTAGCATGGTGGGGTGAATGGTCACTTGGGAGGTGCAGGGCTTGGGGATGGTGCGTTTATCTTTTTTTGCCATCAGGTAGCTTTTTATTTTTCCAAGCTTTTCACCCCCCCCAACATGCACCCTCTGAAGTTGAGAATCCATTAGTAGAGGGTGCTGAGGTGCAGCCCCACATAAAAAAATAGGTCTCGGGCACCTCTTTATTCTCACCGGGAGTCTGCATCGAAGTAAATTTTCAGTGATGTATACCGTAATGGCGATTGCTATTCCGCAGTAGCCAGTATGACATAGAACCACAGGGGACAGGCAGGAGGAATTCTTAGCTCCATTTGGGGAAACTTAGTCTTGGAAATGTTTAATTTTAACTTAGATTTTGAAAAAAAGATTGAGCCGTTGAAGCTGTCCTGGAGAACTGTTTGTATGGAGGGTTTAGAAAAATAAATAATGGTGTCGTCGGTGTAAAGATGGTAGTTTTTTATGGGAGATCTGCCATAGCGAAGAATGCTATTGTACGTGACTTTTAATTTAATTAGCATTCTATCACTTGTTTCAATATAAACAATTAGACCATAGTAAAGGGCACTAAGGAGGAAACTATATGCCAAAAGGTTACCGGACTCAGGTATTAAATACAACCTGACTCTAAACAACATTCCAAGTCTCAGGTAAACCTTTTTTACAACACTACATACATGTGATTCAAAAGAGAGATTGGAATCAAGACTTATACCTAAATACTTAAAATTATCAACCAACTCGATTTTTTCACCTTTTAGGTCAACCACTGAGATTTTAAAATCTATCTTCATTCTGGGTCCAGTAAAGACCATGACTTTTGTTTTCCCTGTATTCAAGACCAACCTTGGAGTCAGTAACCATTCTTGAAAAGAATCAAAGTGCTGTTGGATTTGCATCAAGGCATCATCTGGTTTAATTCCAGTTTTTAAAAATAAATAGCATTGTCTGCATAGAGTATCATATCAGATTTTTAGCAGGAAGTTGGGGCAGCATTCGTGAACAGGGAAAACAAAAGGGGGCCCAAAATTGAGCCCTGCGGTACACCACATTTATTCATAGGGTTATCTTAAACAACATGACCAATCCTTTGTTCTATGTTCCCTGTTATTCAAGTAGCCTGCTAACCATGTTATTACATCTGAGGAAAAGTGTACTTAATGAAGTGAATCTAGTGACAGGGCACAGAAGCATAGATTTTGGTGGCAGATAAGGACTGTCTGGCCCACCCAATCTGTCCATTTCCCTAGTTATTTGATAAGCTTCAGATCCTAGTTAACCAACAGCCTACTTCTTCCTAACCCCCACCAGAATTGCCTTATGTCTGTCCATGCATTCTTGAATTCCCTCACTGTTTTTGACTTCACGACCTCCTCAGGAAGGCCGTTCCATGCATCCACCACCCTCTCCATGAAAAAATACTTCCTCTCATTGCCCCTGAGCCGTCCTCCCTCTATCTTCAGATTGTGCCCCCTTGTTCTTGCACATCTCATTTTCTGAAAGGTGCTGCCCTCTTGGACTTTGTTGATTCCCTTGAGGTACTTGAAAGTTTCTATCATGTCCCCCCGTCCCTCCTTTCCTCAAGGGTATACATATTAAACTTCTTTAGTCTCTCTTCATATGGTTTCTGTTGCAGACCCTGCACCATTTTAGCTGCCCTCCCCTGGACTGCCTCCATCCCGTCTATGTCCTTGCAGAGATGGGGTCTCCAGAACTGCACAAAGTACTCCAGATGGGTTCTCACCAACTCTCTGTACAGAGGGATAACAACTTCTTGTTTTCTACTGGTGATGCCTCTCCCTATACATCCCAGTATCCCCCCAGCCATCCTTACTGTCTTCTCACATTGCTTGCTTACCTTTAGGCAAGGCCCCTGGAATTCTGTGGTTGTGGAATTTTCTGCAGAATTTGCATCATGCCGCAGAATGTATATAGTGCCACAGAATTCACTATTTTTGGTGAATTTTTATTCAAATATACTGATTTTCCATAGTGCCAGGCTTTCTTTCCCATCTTGTTTATCCTGAAGCCCCTCCACTATGCTCGGCATATGATGTCATTGATGACATCACATCATATTTAACCAATGACAGAACTGCGTTCTGCCAGAGAAATGAATAAATCATGCTGCAGAAATCAGAAAATTCTGCCGAAGAAACCAAGGAGCCCTGTCACAGAAATCAGAAAGTTCTGCCGCAGAGCACTAAGGGCCCTGCCTTTAGGTAATCTAATATGACTACCCCCAGGTCCCTTTCCATTTTTGTTGTTGTTAGTACCCTCTTCTCCATTGTGTACTCTTCCCCTGGGTTTTTGTTTTCCAGGTGCATTACTTGCACTTCTTTGCATTGAATTTAAGTTGCCATACTTTTGACCGTTCTTCCAACCTTGCCAAGTCCCTTCTTATCCTTTCCACCCACCTTGTGTATCAACCCTGTTGCAGATCTTTGTGCTGTCTGAAAAAAGGCATACTTTTCCTTCCAGTCCCTCTGCAATGTCACTTATAAAGACATTGAAAAGGAACAGTCCCAGTACTGAACCCTGTGGTACCCCGCTTGTAACCCCCCTTTCTTAGGAGTGGACTCCATTTACTATAACCCTCTGTGTCCTGTTGTCCAGCCAATTTTTCATCCAGGCTACCACCCTGGGACTCACTCCCAGGCTGGCTAACTTGTTTATTAATCTTTTCTGTGGGACTGTTGAAATGCCTTGCTAAAGTCTAGGTAGACCATGTCCACAGCCCCTCCCTGGTCTACTACTTTGGTCACCCAGTCAAAGAAATCTATTAGATTCGTCTGACATGACCTTCCCACTGTGAACCCATGCTGCCTTGGGTCCTGTGCCCCGCTGGCCTCTAGGTACTCAACAATTCTTTCTTTCTTTTGGAAGTGATTCCATCATTTTCCCTACCACTGAGGTCAAACTAACAGGTCTGTAGTTTCCTGCCTCTGCTTTGCTCCCACTTTTGTGGAGGAGAATCACATCTGCCCTCCTTCAGTCCTCAGGTACCACACCATCCTCTCATGATTTGTTAAAAAGGGCAGTCAGTGGTGTCACTAGTTCTCCCCTTAGTTCTTTTAGAATTCTGGGGTGAATCCCATCAGGTCCCATTGCTTTGTCCACCTTCAGTTTTAGGAGTTCTTTCAAAACCCTTTCTTCTGTGAATGGACTGGTATCGCCCTCCCCTCCCATCCAGAGTGCTTCTATTGATTGGATTAGGTACCTCCCTCCTCTTCTTTTGTGAATACTGAGCAAAAGTATTTGTTCAGTATCCATGTTTTTCACTGCCTTCCTCTGCCCACCCACCTCCCTTTATTAAGCCTCACTATCTCTCCCTTGGTCTTTCTTTGCTCCCTAATGTACCTATAAAAGGTTTTGTTCCCCTTCTTAACCGAGTTGGCTGTCTTTTCCTTGGTTTGGGCCTTTACTATTCTGACTGCCTTATCCACTTCCTTCTGCTTTAATGGTACAGTTCTCTGTCCTGCTCCTTCTGTGTTTCCTTATACTTCCTGAATGCTATCTTTTTCTCTCTAACCTTCCCTGCCACCTCTTTTGAGAACCATAGTGTTTTTTTCCTTCGTTTTAATTTGTTTATTTGCTTCACACAAAGGCTTGCTGCCTCTGTGATGGCAGTTTTGATGTTTTCCCATTGTTCCTCCATCCCTCCTTCTTGCCCATTTACTAGTGCTTTTCTGAGGCACCGTCCCATTTTACCAAAGTCAGCCCTCCTAAAGTCCAGTATCCTCACATTTGTATGGCTTGACTCTACGGCTATGGTTATCGTGAACAGATGGCTACCCACTTATAAATCTGAGATCCTATCTCCATCCTCATTTATATATATATATGTAAATATTTGTACATCTATCTCACTCACAAATGGTTGTATTTGTGCTTATTCAATATCATGTTTTTGTATACAATCTGTAACCTTTTTGTTATGACCACTCAGGTCCATCTTGTAAATGAGCTATGCTCAATGATGTTCGCCTGAATAAATAAAGATTTTGATTGATTGATTGATTGATTTGACAAGATCAAAGGCCTTGGTGAGGTCCACAAATACAGCTGTGACAGAGTGCCCCTCATCACGGGCACTCTGAACGCAGCTTATGAACCCCACCAAGGCTGTCTCTGTTTTATGATTGGCTCTGAATTCATGCTGGGAACCGATCAGCAAACTGTATTTCTCCAGATGATTGATCATTGGATCATAGACTATTCTTTCCAAAATCCTAGAAAGTGGTCCTAATAAAGAAGTAGGTCTATAATTAGAGACTGAAGCCCTACTACCTGATTTAAATACAAGCTTTATAGTAGCCATCTCCCATGTCTGTGGAAAAACTCTGTAACATAGGGAGCAGTTAAATAGTATAGCCAATGGAATAGATAATTTATTGATCCTAAGTTTAATAAGTCTATAATCAATTTTGTCCAGGCCAATCCTCGCTCCAGTCCTGGCCTCTCCTCGCTTGCTCTGCTCAGACCCAGCCAGTGGCTGCTCTCTCAGCATAAGGAGCTGTTGGAACACTTACCCAGAATTCCTGGCTGCTGTATGTAAATCAGCATCTGTACTGCTGAAATAGTGGTCAACTAATAGAAAGCTCTCAGCCAGAAGCAACAGCTTGGACACAAAGGGCACCCCTAGGAGGCTTACGTCAAAAGTGGTCCAGCCCCTAGCCTTACTGTCTACTGATCTTCGCCGACTACTGTACCCACTAATGAAATAGTGGTCAGCTTATTGAAAGATCTCAGCCAGAAACAACAGCTCAGACACTAAGGGCAACCCTAAGAGGCAGTGCAGTTCAGCCCCTAGCCTTACTGTCTGCTGAGCGTCACTGATCTTCATCAACTACCTATACAGAGCTGTGTCCTATCCCCAATTTCCTGCTTAAGAAACAGAAAGGGGAAGGATCTCAGAAAAAAAACCAAAAACAATAAAATGTTTACATTTCTACTAGTTCTCTTTTGTCTGCTCAGGAAAACAGATTGTTTTCCTCTTTATCTGATTAATTTTGTACTCTTTTATTCCATCCACTGGCATGCACATGGATATCTTTGAGTGCCAACATTGCGGGACACTTTTCAATGGTCATGTCACCTGGAGGCAGGACCACTTCCCATATGCTGGGAGATATGTCATCTCAGGGCTCAGCTCCATGAGGCATGGAGTGAGATCAGCCTCCTATGTAACCTCCTACAGGGAAACATTTCTTTTAGGAGTGCTCCTCCACATTGCGGACACCAAACCAGCACACCTCTCTCCCAGAGAACGACCAAGCCTGGGGGATGGCAACTGGTTACAGTAAAAGGGGGGCAGTGCTCAGGCAACTCTCCCAAACAAACAAACCACTTTAAACACAGGAAACAGGTACACACCTCTTATGTCCATACCATTTGAAAGGACAAAGGGTGTCTCGAGCCAACAAAAAGCCAAATTCAACAGGATAGCAAAACAACATCATAAAAAAACTCATAATTATAGGGGACTCCATGATTTGCGATGTGGACCCCCCAACTGAGACAGATGTGCAGGTCAGATGTCTCCCAGGAGCATCCGCTTGGAGGGACACTGACCGAATAGTCAACATAGTTAAGAGGGAGTTAAGAGGGAAGAAGTGGGTTCAAACATCCTGGTTCACCTAGGGACCATTGACCTTGCCAGATGGTCGGTCGAGGAGGTTAATGAGCACCTTGCACAGCTTGGCAAGAAATTGTTTTCATTTTCATCCAGCATTGCATTCTCTGAGATTTTGCCTCTTTGGGAAAAGGGAAAGAACAGGCAGAAAATCAGAGAGAAAGAGATAAGTGAGTTCAGCGCATGGCTCAAGGATTGGTGCCACACAAAGGGGCATCACTTTGTCAGAAACTGGGGCAACTTCTGGGAAAAGGAGTTCTTCAAATTCATTGGCTTTCACCTGACTAAGGAGGGAGTCAGGACGCTGGGCCAGAAATTTGATGTACACTTAGGACATTTAAACTAGTGGGAGGGAAGATGATACTAGCTCTAGGAGAAGCACATGAAGAGCTTGCAGTCTCTCCTCTACAGTTAGCATCATATCTACACAGTCGAGGATAGCAAAAACAGATAACAGTAAACATGAAACCCTTTCCGACTCTGCAGATGACCAAAGCAAAAGAAAGGGAGGAAACAAAAACCAAAAAGGCAAAGGGACAAACAATAAGATGAAGGGGGGCATGACAAACAAAGTGACACATCAAGAATGGTCAGTGCTATGCCTCAATGCATGGTCTGGCTAACCAGATGACTGACCTCACTGCCACAATAGCTGAGGCAGGACCAGACTGGGTTGCTGTGATCGAAACATGGTTCACAAACAATCACGGTTGGGAGGTGACTATCCTGGGGTATAATTTGTTCAGAAGAGATAGGACTGGGAAAAAGGGAGGGGTAGCTATTTATGTTAAGAATACCATCAGTGCTACAGAAGTGCAGCAGGGACAAGGGAAAACAGGATCTATGGATCATAGTCGGGGCTGGTAGCCGGGAACCCATTCGGGTAGGAATAATCTACAGACCCCCAAATCAGGAGGAAGCCAGGAATAAGGAAATCCTGGAAACCATCCTCCAGATGTCAAGCAAAGGGGATGTGGTGTTAGTGGGGGATTTCAATCTGCCAGATATAGATTGGAGTACCCATACAGCAGCATCACAAAAAAGCAGGGTATTCCTAGTCACACTACAGGAAGCAGGCCTAAGTCAACTAGTGACATCACACACAAGGGGTAGCCCAATCCTAGATCTGATATTCACAAATAGTGATAGGGTTCTGGACGTCGAAGTAAGGAACCACATGGGCAACAGTGACCATAACATGATATGGTTCAGGGTAAAAAGCACTGAAGATTCCACACACTCCAAACTGAAGGTCCTTGACTTCAGGAGGGCAGACTTAACAAAAATGAAGGCCTGCTTGAGGGACAACCTTAGTAACACAACAGAAGGGAGCATTGAGGAATGTTGGACAAGGTTAAAAGATGCAGTAACCACGGTCACATCACAGTGTGCCCATCAGGTTAGTAAGAATAAAAGGAGGAAAAACTCACTATAGTTTTCCAAGGAGGTGGCAACCATGGTGAAAGGGAATCGCATGGCCTTCATAAAGTACAAGAAGTCAGGGAACGAGGTGGTCAAAACAGAATACAAACAAAAACCAAACGAGACAGGAAAAGTGATAAGAAGTGCAAAGGCTCGGACAGAGGCTAGGTTAGCTCAGGAAGTAAAAAAGGGTAACAAAACCTTCTACAGATACATACAGTACAAGAAAAAAAGGAAGACCAAAGGGGGCATTGTCAGAATCACAAAAAAGGACGGAAAACCCACAGAGCAAGACAGGGAGAAAGCAGAGGCACTCAATGAGTACTTCTGCTCAGTCTTCACACAGGAAGCAGATGGAAACAGACCAACAATAGGCATAAAGAAGTGTTCAATTGAAGGAATAGAAATGGGTCTCTTCACAGAGGAAAGGGTCCTAAAGGAAATAGACAAGTTAAAGGTAGATAAGGCTATGGGGCCAGATGGGATACACCCAAGAATACTTAAAGAACTTGGGAGAGAACTGGCAGCCCCCTTAGCAGTGCTCTTCAACAAATCATTGAGGAGCAGGGAGGTGCCAGAGGATTGGAGGAGAGCAGCAGTAGTACCACTCCACAAGCATGCAAGCAAGGAACAGCCAGGAAACTACTGTCCGGTTAGTCTAACGTCAATTGTGGGAAACCTGATGGAGTCCCTGCTGAAGGAAATAATTGTAGCTTTTTTGGAGCAAACTGGTCAACTCGATAAAAATTAAGATGGTTTCATGGCAGGGAGTTCCTGTCAGACAAACCAGGTAGATTTTTTCAGTTGGGTTACCAAAACAGTGGATTAGGGTGGGGCAGTGGATGTGGTTTACCTAGACTTCAGCAAAGCTTTTGACTCCTAGTCAAAAAACTGGAGAACATGGGGGTCGGGCCCGAGGTAACGAACTGGGTCAGAAACTGGTTATGTGGGAGAACTCAGAGAGTATCATTGAATGGCACTCTGTCAGAAGAGGGGAGGGTGACTAGTGGGGTCCCGCAGGGCTCGGTTCTGGGACCAATCCTCTTCAACATATTCATCAGCGACACTGTGGATGGACTGAAGGGAAAGGTGAGCCTGTTTGCAGATGACACTAAAATCGGCAACAGGGTGGACACACCAGAGGAACAGCATAGCATGGAAGCTGATTTCCGAAAACTGGAGGAGAGGTCCAGGACCTGGCAATTGAAATTCTATGCCAAAAAATGCAAGGTCATGCTCCTGGGAAAATGTAACCCAAGGAAACTGTACTCAATGGGAGAAGAACAGCTGGTGGCTGCTAGGCAGGAGCGAGACCTGGGGGTGATCATATCAGATGACCTCAGGATCAGTGAACAATGTGAAAAAGCAGCACTAAGAGCTAGTGGCATCCTGGGATGCATAGGGAGGGCATCACAAGCAGAACGCATGAAGTAATCATGCCCCTGTTTCAGTCCCTGGTAAGGCCCCACCTGGAGTACTGTGTCCAATTCTGGAGGCCACACCTCAGGAAAGACATAGATAGGCTGGAGACAGCACAGAGAAGAGCGACAAAGATATTGCAGGGCTTGCATCAGAAACCATACAAGGCAAGACTAGACAACCTCAAATTATACTCCCTAGAGCAACGTAGGAATCGTGGGGACATGATAGAAACACTTACAGTAAATACCTTAAAAGCAATAACAGGGTGCACGTGCAGAACCTCTTTCAGTTAAAAGGCTACAACAGGACTAGAGGGCATGACCTTAGATTTAAGGGAGGAAAGTTCAGGAGCAGTATGAGGAAATTCTTCTTCACAGAGCGCATTGTGGAACTATGGAATAGCTTACTGGAGGGGGTTCTGGGAGCCAAGACAGTGGGGGAATTCAAGCGAGCATGGGACAGACAATGTGGGATATTCAAGCAGGTAACTAAGCGGGGGGGGGGGGTAGGAAATCAAGGGCAAACTTGATGGATCATATGGTCCCCATCTGCCAACAACTTTTATGTTTCTAATGTATGTCCTGGGGTTATATTTAGGGACATAATCCCTAAATTATTTAGCAGTAACAGTTCAAAAATTAAATCTGGTTGATTTTCCTTAATCAAATTAATGTCTGAATCAGTAACTTTACATTTCAATCTGAACTTTCCAAATAACCAAAATGATTATTAAATATTCTGGATACCTTTACTGGATCATTAATCAATTGATCACCATCTGACTGGTTAATAGCTTCTTCTTTTGATCCCCTAACCATTAAAAATGATTTAACATCTGCCAGGTGTTTTGGGATTTCATAATTGATTTGTCTGTTCATTCTTAAAAAAGTAAATTTTTGCTCTCCTAGTTTGTGCTTTGCATTTACTGCGGAGTGTTTTATTATTCTGTAGAGCTATTGGATCCCTATTCTTTGTAAAGTGCTTCCACATTTTTATGTTGGCTCACGTATACGCACCAGCCAATATATTGCATTAGTAGCAGATTAGGAGGTGCGGTCACTGTGGGCGAATGCAGGGCATGCATCAGTAGGTGCGTCCCTTATTCCCCAATAAGCCAGCATGCAGGCGCCACACCAGCAATACTTAATGAGGCAAGCACATCTAAGAAAAGATCCGTGCAATGAGAGCCAAGCTTGTCATGCAACAGCACCAGAACACGCCTCCCGATGTGCCCTTCCTGGTGAAAACAATCCAATAAACATGGTGGCAGTGACTGCCACTGCCTGCCACAATGCCGACTTTGGGGGTGCTCAATCCGTCTGTCGGCAGGCCCCGACCCAATTCATGTGCCAACGGGAGAGCCCACTCCTTGTCAGCATAATGGCCCCCCTTCCATTTCAATTCTGTGCCGAAGGGGTGCCCAATCCCCCTCAGCATCATGCGCCCCCCCAACAGTCTTTCTTTGCCAGTGGGGGGCCCAATCCCCATTGACTTCAATCCCTGGTTTAATTTGCTGATGGGGGAGCTCACTCCCCATTGGCATAATGCCTCCCCATTGTATGCCAAGGAGGGTGCCTGATCCCCTTGGCTCTTGCCCCCCGGTATGTGCATACCGGGATGCCCCAATCCCCATTGGCTACAGCACCACCCCCAAAACACTCAAGGTGGCATGCAGGAGCCACCTTAGCTTTGCCAAATGCCCTGGAAAAAAAACGTCCCGCAATGTTTTTTTTTTTTTAATTAAACTAATAAAACGAAACGGTCCCTCGTGGTTTGTCTTGCTCCCTCCCCCAACCCGCACCCACCCTCTGTGTACCCTGCCTCCCCACCCCATCACCCCATACTTACCTCCGGAGCATGGCGCGACAATCTTCAGTGGACCGGGAACACGTCTGCACTCTTCAAAGGCGACCGCGAACTGAGGAAATTCTGGTAAGCTGTATAATGTCATAAATATGTTTTTTTTTAAACTTTGGTACATATCCCGGCCATTTTTGGGAATTTGGGCACCGAATTTTCAACATGGGGTTATTGGGACCCCTCCTCATGAATGCAGTCACTGTCATGGCATTATTCAGTCCCGAAAGTTGATTTCGCTGTTACTGCACGGAATCACCTTTTGGGACTGATTAATGAAATGACAGTTCATGAGGGGGGCTCTCAAAAAACCTATGTTGCAAATTTGGTGAAAAAAATTCTAAAAGTGGCTGTTTTAAAAGCGTGCATTGTGCAGTTTCCATGCATGCTCGTAACTTGGTGAATTTGTAATATTTTCACTCCACATTTTCAAAATTGTCATTTTACCACATCTCCTTATGAACATTGCAGCTGTCATTTTGCATATCCTGGCCAAAATGTGTTTTCGCAGTTCCAGTGCACAATAGCACAGTCGCTGTGGGAAATCCATTTTAGGGACAGATTAACAAAATGACAGTGACACTATTCATGAGCAGAGGTCCTAAAATGCCTATGTTGAAAATTTGGAGACGAACGTCCATAATGACTGTGTTACAAGCATGCATTGCGCAGTTTTCACATGCACTTGCAACTTCGCAAATTTGCAATATTTTCATGCCACATTTTCAACACCGGCATCTTTTTACACCTCCTTATGAACAGTACAGCTGTCATTTTTCACATCCTGCCCGAAATGTGTTTTTGCACCTGTGGCATACAATCGCATGGTCGCTGTAGGAAATCAACTTTTTGGAACAGATTAACAAACTCACAGTGCCACTGTTCATGAGGGGAGGTTCCAAAATGCCTATGTTAAAAATGTGGTTAAAAACATCCCAAAAATAAATGGGTTATGGACATGCGTTGCACAGTTTCTATGCATGCTCATGACTTCACCAATTTTTCATATTTTTACTCCAGATTTTCAACGTTACCATTTTTTACACCTTCTCATGAACAATACTGTTGTTATTTTCCACATCTTGCCCAAAATGTGTTTCTGTACCTGTGGCTCCAAATGGTGCAGTTGCTGTATAAAATCACCTTTCAGTTAACAAACTGATAGTGCCGCTCTTCATGAGGTGGGGTCGCAAAACGCACATGTTTATAATCTGGAGTGAAAATACCAACATACACCTATGGCGTTAGGGTTTCCAACTGTAACACCCCACCCTGTAGAGACTGACAGGCATCAGGGATGTGACTTGGGATCATCGGCTGTAATGCTCCCGCCATTCCACCCCCACCCCACAGCAGTGACAGGCATTGAGGAGTGCCTTGGAGTGTTCAGCCCCAACGTTCACCCCATTCTCTTATACTGCACCCACCTCAGCATATTTCCTTATGAAATGGGGTAAGTATAAGGCCCAAATACACCAAAGCACACCATGACACTTGTCCGTGTCTACAGGGTAGGGTGAGGTACAATTGCATGAGTGTTATAGCTGATGACCCAAAGGCACACCCCAATGCCTGTCAATCTCTGTAGGGTGGGGGTGGGGTTGGCATCAGTTCAGTACTTCGCTGCCATTCCTATTATGCGTCTCTATCTCCTGCACTAGCAATGCCAATGCCAGCGAGACAACATTCGGCATTGACAAATGCTCGTTTCTCTCTGTTTCATTAAAGCTAATAATTCATGTGTTACCCATTTATTTTTAATTGCCCTTATCCTCATTTTGGTGGGGTGGGGTGGGCTACTTTATCAGCAATTTCACTAAAAAGGTTACCAAATGTCTCCAACAAAACATCTACATCCTTGATATTATTCAGGCAAGTCCAATCAACCTCCTCACATGCAGCATCCATTATTACAGTAATCATTTTTATTTATTTATTTATTGAAATGTTTCACCAGGAAAGTTACACTGAGCAACAAAAGCTCATTTCACGGTACATCCTGGGGGAAGGGGCGTGGGAGCAATAAGTAAGTACAACAGGATACAGACTAGCTTAACAGCACATAGACAGACTGTACAGTTTACAACCAAACAACAGCTAATAGCATTTCTAGACTAGGATACGTTTGAGAGAGACTGTCAGGGGGTGAGGTATAGTAAAAGGTACTCGGGGTGGGTGGGATAGTAGAGGTGATAGAAAGTGCTAAGTTGCAGAAAGTGCTAGGATTGCAAGAGGGGTTTGGGATTGGGGGCATATATTTGGCCCAGCTGGAGAAAGGAGGAGGTATAGACCAGCAGCTGGGCAGGGCCCCGCGGGGTTAGGTGCAGTTGCAATTCATCACTAAGTAGTTTGCTAGGGATGTAGAGAGAGAGAGAGAGTAGGCTGATGAGGAGTGGCAGATTTGGGTCAGTAGTTGGTTCCAGAGCTTCGGTAGGTGATGGGAGAATGCCATTTGGCTGGATGTAGTATTTCTGTAAGGTATATTCAGTGAGCGAGAGTTATCAGATTGGAGGGTGTATTTGGAGGGGTGAGGGGCAGATAAAGAGGCTGTCAGGTAAGAGGAGAGCGAGCTAGCCAGAATTTAGAGGTAAACTTTGCCGCGTGCAATGTTCTCCCGTCAACAAGTGAGGGAAAGTTTAGAGAGTGGTAAAGAGTGCAATGGTGTGACAGAGCAGGGGCATCCAGGGAAAACTGGCAGAAGGAGTTAAAAAGAGGTTCAAGCCTGGATAAGGAGGACTGAGGGGCAGCTCCGTATACAACATCACAATAGTCAAAAGTAGGCAGTATCAGCCAGCCCGGTGGTGCTGAGGGTTGAGGCGCTGGACGCCACACCTCGCGCCACGCCAGTGACCCGGGTTCGGGAGCGGACCCGGGTCGGCTGGGGTCGGCCGGAAGAGGGAGGATTGAGCATCCCAACGGATGCTCTCCTCCCTCAGGGGTGGGATACCAGGGGTGCAATATGCACCCGACATCCTGAGAGAGCCGGTGGGAACACAGGCTCTCGAGGGGGCTGGCGACTCCGTTCATGGAGTCAGAGAGGGGGGACGCTGTTGGGCACTTGAGAGAGATGTGCGTCAGCACGTCGCCCCTCCGGACGTTCGCTCTCGCACCGCCGCTCCAGGGGCTAAAGGGGAGCACAGAAAATGGATAATCCTTCCGTGGTCCTAGATGACGACTGCTCCACCCAAGACCACCAATTCTGGGACAGACCCCACTGTGCAGGATAGGAGGGGGGGAAGAAGCACTCTAGGGGCGGATCCTGGAGCAGTGGTCCGGAGGGTATGAGCAGTCCGAAGGAGTGGACACCGAGGTAGGAAGGCGGGATAAATAAAGAGTTAAAAAAAAAAAAGTAGGCAGTATCATTTTATGAACCAGTTCTCACCTAGCCGGATGTGGGATACTACCCCTGTTACGATAGAGGGCCCATAGCTCAGGCCAGAGTTTCTTTAGAATGGCATTAATGTGGATAGAGAAGTTTAGGTTCCTATCCAGCCAAACTCTGAGGTAGCGGAAGGAAGAGGTGTCTTCTTTTACAGTCCCATCAATGGTGTAAAAGGTGGGTAAGGAGCCTTGCCAACCTCTGCCTAGTACCAAAAGTCATGGAGACTGTTTTCTTTGAGTTTGGGAAGAGGTGGTGCTCACTTAGCCAGCGTTGTACATTTTTGAAATCCAGCTGGAGCCTGGCGGTGACATCAGGGACCGAGTTGCTAGTTGTGAACAGTACAGTGTCATCTGCATACATGTGTATGTTGGACGGTAAACAGAACTGAGGGAGGTTGTTGAGGAAGATTGAAAAAAGGAGATGCCCAAGTACCGATCCCTGGGGGACTCCCATTGTAATGGGGAAGGGAGAGAAGACGGCATCAGCTATATGGACAGATTGTGTTCTGCCTGACAGATAGGACTTGAACCATTCAATGGCATTAGGGGAGAGACCAGTGGTCCTGAGGCAGGACAGGAGTATAGAGTGAGAGACAGTGTCAAAGGCCTTGGCCAGGTCAATAAAAATAGCTGAGGTTATGAGGCCTTTGTCCATGCCCGTGGCAATAGTGTCAGTCAGCCGTAGCAACGAGGCGGCAGTGGAGTGGTGTTTTCTAATGCCAGCTTGGAACAGAGTGAGAAAGGAGGAGTCAGTAATGTAGGAGGAGAGTTATTCAAGTACTATATGCTCCTGGAGCTTAGCCAGAGTAGGAAGGAGAGAGATAGGGTGGTAGTTGCTAGGGGAGGCGGGATCTCCCCCTTCAGGGAGTGGTAGAACTGTAGCATGTTTCCAAGCTGTAGGGACAGTGGAAGAGAAAAAGGAGAGGTTTAGCAAGATGGATATAGGATAGGCGATGGCGGGAGCAGAGAGAGGAGCTTAGGGTCCAGGCCATCTGGGGAGGAGCCTTTAGCAGGATTGATAGACTGAAGGGCTTGTAAGGCAGCAGCAAGGGAGATGTGAGTGAAGAAGAAGGGGGTAGAAGGAGAGGGAGCTGGAGGAGTAGAGGAAGGGGAAACAGGGAGAGGAGGCGGGTCTGTGGAGGAGTGCATGTGCATCAGGGGCCGTCTGGAGCATTGCGGTGCAGAACGTGAAATGGCAGTTAAAGCAGTCAGCGACAGCCATAGGATCTGAGATGTCTGAGAGATTTAGCCTAAGGGTAGGAGTGGGGGCTTGGTGGAAGGGGAAAAGAGGGACCGGACAACTTTCCAGAATTTGGAAGGTTTGTTTGCATTGACATGGAAGTTAGCCTGGTAGTTGTTCAGTTTTGGCCAGCCAGATAGCTTTGGTACACTTATTTTGAAGCTCCTTGTATCGCTGGAGGTCCCTGGGGCAGTTGGTTACCTTGTGTTTATGCCAAGCAGTGTCCCGGGCTCTTTGACAGGACAGGAGCTCAGGGGTTACCCAGGGCAGATGGTTGCCCCGGATCCTGAGTTTATGCATCGGTGCATGTTGGTTCCAAATGTGAAGGAGCTTATCGCAGAATGGTTGGAGTGCAGCGTCAATTGAAGTGCAGATGGCAAGTGGGGACCAGTTAGTGTTGGTGAGGTCATGATGAAGAGGTAGAGTGTCAAGGGAGGAGTAGGTGCCGATTAGGAGGATTTTGTTGGGTATTTTTTGCCTATGTATTTTGTGCACCATGTATATGGGATGATGGTTACTTAATGCATCAGGTAGGGGGCCAGTGGCCTTGACCCTGTGGGGGTGCGACATGAGGACTAGGTCCAGAAGGGAATGGTTATTAGTTTTGTTGTTCCAGTGAGTAGGTTCCTGTATTAGCTGTGTCAAGTTTAGTGACTCTATGTCAGAGCAAGTTTTGGCTAGTGTGTTACAGAGCCAATTGATGTTAGGGTCGCCAGTATGTGCAGTTCACCAGAGTGGGCAAGGGCTGTTATTTTCTTGATCAGATCTATGACTTGGGAAGGGGGTTGGCCATGACGGCAGTATACTCCTGCGATAAATAGAGGGCAGGAGTAGGGAAGCTTCAGGTTGAGGAGGATAGCTTCATGAGAGGAAGGAGAGGTGACTTTCAAAACAACTGAGTGCTGTAGGAAGGTAGAGACATAGATTGCCACCCTGCCACCTCTTCCTTGTCTGTCTTACTGGCTTACCCTTTTTTCCATAGGGAAACCGTGGCATAACTTGCCATAATAAAGGAGTGTTTATTACGACAAATATGTGCACGGTTTCCCTCAGTCTGCATATGCTCAAGCCAGAGTTCCTGGTTTCCCGACTGCTGTCCACTTCCCTCCTTGCTGAACCAAGTACCGCTACAGAACCACCACTCAGACTTGGCGGTAAGTGTTTTTTTACTGTACATGTAGAAAAATTCTAAAAAAAAAAAACATGCCGCCAAAGGAAATGAAAAAAAAAAAAAATAGGTCAGACAATCATCCACGGACCATGCGCTGAAACCGGACCATGCTGCAGAGCAATGGCTTTTTATTTTATATAATTGCTGTGGCAAAAAAGAGGAAGCCAGCAATTATATAAAATAAAATATGAGGTGGTGTGTTTAAACTCAAAGTTTACACACACCACCCCATACTTTATTCTATATGTTCACCTTTTTTAAGTTTCTGGTTTCAATTTAAGAAGGGGTTTCTTCATTTGCTTTGTGGTCCATTCGCAATAAATTGGGAAGTGGTCACTCATACCATCAGCCAATGCTCCGTGGTTTATCATTTTGTTAGGATGAGTGACCACTATCCAGTCCAGCATGGAACCACCTCCTGTTCTATATTTAAACCTTGTTATATAGAAACATAGAAACATAGAAGTTGATGGCAGATAAGGACCGCAAGGCCCATCCAGTCTGCCCATTTCTTTTTCTACCTTATAAATGTGCCATCAGCCTTTGCTCTGTCAGTGACCTATCTATTCATAGTCATTTGTATTGCTCCCTTATGCCTATCCCATGCCTGTTTGAAGCCCTGCACTGTATTCATAGCCACCACTTCTTGTGGTAAGCCATTCCATGCATCTACCACCCTTTCTGTGAAAAAAATTTCCTCATTCCCCTTAATCGGCCTCCCTCTAATCTCATGCTGTGTCCTCTTGTCCTGCTATTTTTCTTATATTTAAACATGTTAGACTCTTTCACCTTGTTTATGCCCTTAAGGTGTTTAAATGTCTCGATCATATCACCTCTCTCCCCTCTCTCTAAGGGTATACATATTGAGCTCCGTTAATCTGTCCTCATATGTCTTCTGATGCAGTCCCTGCACCATTTTGGTTGCCCTTCTCTGGACTGCCTCAATTTGGTTAATGTCCTTGTGAAGGTGTGGCCTCCAATACTGCATGCAGTACTCCAGATGGGGCCTAACCAATGTCTTGTACAGAGGGATTATTACCTCCCTCTTACGACTTGTGATACCCCTACTAATACACCCTAACACCCCCCTAGCCTTACCTACTGCTTTATAGGTCTGCTTGGATGATTTTAGGTCATCAGTGATGATGATGCCCAAGTCTCTTTCTTCCTTTGTGACTGCTAGCAACTCCCCTCCCAGCCTATAAGTGGCTTCAGGGTTTCTCTTCCCTATGTGCATGATTTTGCACTTCTTTGCATTAAATCCCAGTTGCCACTCTTCTGACCATTCTGCTAGTTTATCCAGATCTCTTCTCATTCTGCCCACCCCATCTGGATCATCTACTCTGTTGCAGATCTTGGTGTCATCTGCAAACAGACAAGCCTTACCCTCTAGTCCATCTGCGAGGTCACTAATGAAGATGTTGAATAGGACTGGCCCAGGACTGATCCCTGAGGTACCCCACTTGTGACTTGCATCTCTTCTGACTGTATACCATTTACCACCACTCTCTGTTTTCTGCCAGTCAACCAGTTTGCCACCTAGATGACCAACTTCTGACCCACCCCAGGCCTACCTAGCTTATTTATCAATCTTCTATGTGGAACAGTGTCAAAAGCTTTGCTGAAGTCAAGGTGGCGACATCAACTGCTCCCCTTGGTCCACCACTCTGGTTACCCAGTCAAAGAAATCTATGAGATTAGTTTGACAGGACCTTCCTTTGTAAACCCATGCTGTCTTGGATCCTGTGCCCCTATGGATTCCAGGTGTTGCACTATCCTTTCCTTAAGAGTGCCTCCATAATCTTGCCCACTACTGAGGTAAGACTGACCGGTCTGTAGTTCCCGCCTCCCCCTGCTACCACTCTTGTGGAGTGGGATCACATGAGCCCTTCTCCAGTCTTCTGGGACCTCTCCTGTGCTCAGAGACTCACTAAACAATTCTGCTAATGGCTCTGCTAGTTCCTCCTTTGCTCCTTAAGTACCCTGGGATGTATGCCATCAGGTCCCATTGCCTTATCCACCCTGAGCTTAGCAAGCTCTTGTAGGACCTTTCTTTTGTGAAGGGAGTGTGCTCACCTCCCTCCCCTGTGTCCATGATGCTGAGCTGTGGGCCTGCCCTACCTTCTCTTCAGTAAATACTGAGCAAAAGTATCTATTTAGGATAGATGCCTTTACAGGTCCTCCTCCTCACATGCTCCTTTTCTCCATTAAGCTTAGCAATACCCCTCTGGACTTTCTCCTTTCACTAATGTATCTATAGAAAGTCTTGTCACCTTCTTTTACTGTTATTGAGTGTTTCCTCAGTTTGGGACTTTGCCTGCCTTACTGCCTTACCTGCTTCCCTTAGGGCAGTTTGGTATGCCTCCCTATCTTCATCCTGCTGTGTTCCTTATATTTTCTGAAAGGCCAGCCTTTTGCTCTGACCTTTTCTGCTACTGTATTTGAGAACCAAAGTGGTTTCCTTCTTCTTTGCACTTCCTTTTCTGTCTAACACAATGGGATGTTGCTTCAAGTATTGTATCCTTAATGCTTGCCCACTTTGCCTGTACCTCCTCACCTGTGTTTCTTTTTGCCAGGGCTAACTTAACTCTGTTGGCCATCTTATCAAAGTCAGCTCCTCTGAAGTCCCATATTTTTGCCTTGGAATGGGATGATTTAGATGTAGTAGCCAAATTGAACCATACCATGTGATGGTCACTGGCCCCCAGTATATATCTGTGATAAGTTGCTGGACTCCCAATGCCATGAATAATTCATGCACATTATTGTTCTGATCCAGGCCCCAATTACTATTAAAGTCCCCCACCAGTATCCATTCCCTGTTCAATGGCAAACTTTTCTTTATGTCTGATACCAATTCTAATCCCCTCCTTGTTAAACCATGGGGAATATAAACTGTAGATAGTGTTAAATGTTTATCAAGGCCTAACAATAAATCTATGTAGTTATGTCACAACCTGTATTTTTGGGTGTTAATACAATTTCCATTGTTTTAAACGTTCTTCCCTATCCTATCTTGTCTGAACACATTGTAACCAGTTAAAGCTATTTCAAAGCCCTGAATTTTATCATTTAACCATGTTTCAGACAATGTTATGATGTCAAAGTTAAGTTCTGTAACCTATACTTCAAATTGACACCATTTTGCAAGCAAGCTTTGTATATTCAAATGCACAATTTTGATGGAGGGAACCCTCATACAAGATACTTTTAGATCAGGGGGGCAGGTGATACTCTCTCTTCTAAATTATTAAATGGGGGGGGGGGCGGCCCTGGGGGGGATGAACTGACCTTGAGATCAACAAGAGAAAAACAATGGTCTTCCTAAACAGCACCATATTAAGGTTATATTTTTCTCTTTTTGTGCATGATTTAAACACCAAATTAATTTTTGGAATGATTATTACCAATCACTACAAGATTATCCATCTATACCCATGACATACTAATCTGCTGTGGATCAATTTGAAAAGGTAATCTACTGTCCAATGGATTTTGGCCTAAACATTTAGTTAACCTCCCAGTTACAAAACCATCACTGACTCAAAAAGATTCAAAGCTACTTTCTTGAATGTGGTCATTTTTTACTATCAACTGATGCTTAAATGACATAAAAACAATAAAAACGTTTTTAGTTTAAAAACTCGGCTTAATCAAAAAGGAAAAGTGTAACAAACCTACTCTATCCATTATTGCAAAACTTTACAGAAGGATAAACACTAATTTAAAAAGGGCTGGCCAACGGCTCACCCCCAAGCCCCCTGTCTGCCAGGACACAAGAGTTCAAGTGACAAAAAGTTCAAAACCACAGGGAAACCCCTGCAGCTGAAACTGCAGATGGAAGATACAGCAGTCTCTGTGATGGGATGGATGATTTCTCCTTGCTCTCTTGATTGTCAGCATTTTGGGAGGCATGGGCTTTTATGCTGCAATGCCCGCCTCTCTTTGATCACCTGGCCGCTTGAGGCACAAGAAAAAGGATAGGTTTTAAAGTGCAGATGGCAATGCTTGGCACCTTTGTGTTTGCTTGTTTTGGGCTACGTGTTACATGGTTTGCATGGTGTTCTGCTCCTCACTGCAAGGTAAAGAGGGAAGGGGGATGAGCTATGATCATGCCTTCCAGGTTGTGACCCATGTCCCATTTATCCTTTGAACAAAATAGGTGTCTAAGGTGGTTAGAGGGATCCTGACATGGAGGTTGTCCCAGGATGCTGGTCCAGTATTCCAGCTGAGTTGTTACCAGGTCAGTCGTTATTAGTCTGTCTACACGTCTACCCTGGGTATTGCCAACTATAACACCTGTAAAAGAAGCAACAAAATCACGCACAAAACAGGACTGCAGAATGATTAGCTCTGAAAAAAGTGCAGTATTTATTTTCTCACAAAAGACGAAATAGCTGTGGGTGTTCCTCTCTTCTTTTGTAACAAAATAAATACTTTACGTTTTCACTGCAAGCCATTCTATTGCTCTGTTTTTGTGCATGGCTTTGTTGCTTCTTTTCTGTTACAAGTTGAGTGCAAAAGCAAAAGGGTGCTCAGATGTTGTCTGCCTTCTAACTCCACTGCCATCCACGTCAGCCTGACTAGCAAACTCAGCAGTCAGAGACTTAAAAAAAAGGGGGTTATAAAAAACCCTGGTCTACACTTCGAAACTTCAAATGCTGAGGCAGGATATGATGTTGCAAAGTATAGATGAAAGCGGTTTCCTGTGAGCCATGTGGTTAGGTCATTCATTCATTCATTCATTCACAAACACGCCTGGCAGATGAGTCAGCACAGACAAGAAAAGACAGACAGTGCCTATATTTAGTAAAATAGCAAGACAGACTAAAGGAGGCACAGACACAGTGTAATGTTAAAAGAGATTTATTAGTCTAGTTTTAGGTGAGAAAAATGCACTTACTGGTAGAGCTGTAGAGTGGCTACTGATACTGAAGCTGTGTAAGAACAAAGCAGCTTGTCGGTTGTCTGCACTTCGTTCCTAGAGGGATTCTGGGAAGCCTTCATAGCGACCCTCAGAGGCAATTTAATGGCTTTGCACACTTTGAAAAAAAAAAAGTTTCTGACACAAGCTGGAAAAGTAACTCCTGCTAGAATAAAAGTGAAAAAGACACTACAAATAACATGTTTTTGTTTGGGATTTTGGGTGTACTACTCCTTTAAGACATGGCCGTTCAACTGGCCCAGTGGCGTGGAGAACTGAGGTGCTGCAAATGCCTTACCTCCTGCCATGCCAGCAACCCAAGTTCAGGAGCAGACTCATTCTTTGGGGGTCAGCTGGGAAGGGAGAGGATTGAGCATCTGAGGGACTGTGCTCCTCTCCTGGAGAGGGGAGGCTTGCCATCCCAGCCTTGGCTGCCCTCAGGTGGAGGCCTGTGGGTAGAGCAGGTCAGGAAGGCAACATATGGGAGGGCACTGTGGAGGGACATATGATGGGTGCGCCTCCATGCACGAGTCTTACGCTGTTCAGGAGGGGTGGGATGGGAGAAAAAGCAGGAAAAAGGACATCAGGGGGCTACATGAAGCCTGGCTTAGCTGTCTCCATGCCCGCCCTGCCGCTCAGTGAGCACCTGGTCCACCTCGGATTTGTGTATACTGGAGGAAGGAGGATGGATCTCTTCCCTCAGCCCTGCTACAAGCGGGGAACTTCTGGGGAGACCTTCAACCAGGGCACTCGCTGGGAGAGGTGGAAATCTAGCCTGGATGGCTGGGGATTGGGCTGAAGCAGTCCCTCTCCCCCCGAAAATAAGGAGGATTAAAAAAAAAAAAGACATAACTGTTCATTCAGGGTTTTGTAGGACACTGAAACAGCCACAGATATCTGCATTGTTTTTTAATTGTAATTTTGCTGTATTACTCTCTGTTTTACTATGTATGTTTCATATGGTTATGTAAAGTGTCAAGATTTGTCGAAAGGTAAGCTTATCTTCAGCAAGGACTTGATAACTGGGGCACTCATATTTTATAGGTGCCACTGTTGTTCACCATCTTAGGCAACCCCCAGCTAGCAAAAGATTTTGACTGGCCCTAATGCCAACAACTTACAGTTTCAAAGGTATGGCCCAAAAGAGGAGAGTCTCATGAAGATCTGATGTTACAGTGAGTAACTGTTCTTTAGTTAAGCAGACACAATGGGCCAAGTGGCCTTTTTCCTGCTGTCATATTCTATGTTTCTGGCAGATGTACCAGAGTCCTTGTGTCTGTATGGCATATCCAGCATTGTTTGTTGGCTAATATGCCTACCCAGTTCATGCATACTGGGATCCAATACATTCTATGAAGTGTCTTCAATTGGGTTAATCAAGATTGCAGTCCCAGAGATGATTGTTTGACCCACTCTAAGGCTTGTTGCCATTGTTTCTCCTTTAAGTCTGTGCCTATGTCCTCGGCCAATATCTGGGTCAGGGACTATCCCCCAAGTGTAGACCTCTCAGTGTGTTTGTATAGCTGGGAGGCTTCATGCAGGGCCCTCCAGATGTGTTAAGCATCTCTTGCCCTACCAAGTTGTGTGGTTTACTTCACTTATTTCTTATGTTGCCACCCCACCTTCCCATTTGTCTAGGGGCACCTGATGTTGCAAGAAGGGAAGGGGGACCTACCCAAAGAGACCCAAACCAGAACATCAAACTACCATGGAGAATAAAATGATGTTGTCTTACCACGGCCCGGGTCCTACTGCAGCAGAATGGAAACTGCTACCCCTTGCCACTCTTCTGGATATTGCTTGATGGAAACCATAGACCTCCTTTTTCTCTTTCTTCTTTCAGAGTCCCCCACCAGCATCCCTGCCCAGGAAGCACCGACATCATAGGGGCTGTAACTTTAAACTCCCCCCAAAGAAATCTGGTTAGAAATTCATTAAGTTCTCTGGAATTCATCTATCTAATAATCTTTAAAAACACTCTCCCACACTCCGGGATAAGCAACAAACCAATTTATTACTCCTGAGGTCCCAATGATTTCTGCCAGGACCCAGGGGTTCTCATTGCTTGCTTAAAACTTATTAGCCACCTGGCTCCATGGAGCACAAACTATATACAGAACCATGGGGGGCACAATATTGAGAGAACAGATGTACTAGACAGCATTCCACTACAGGCAGCTGATGAAACCTCAGAAATTGCTATTATCCAAGACCTCCCTAGGACCTTCACCGGACCCTAAAACCCAACCTATCCTCTGGCACTGGTAAGTTGATATCTTCTTTTACTTGTTCTTCACCATTCTTCCATTGTCAGTTTTCCACCCATCGGAGAAGTGAGCTGCTTCTCCCACCTGGTTCCATTTCAAGGGACTCAGGAATTTGTTCTCCCCCGACCAGTCCTTTCAAATACTTAAAGGGTGCTGGAATCCCCTTGAACCGTGGCTGAAGTCACACCCGGTCTTCTTCCCTCATCTAAAAATGGGGGGGGGGCCTCAAACTACTTCTGGCCTGCATCCCCACACACCTTTCATTCTGAGCTTGCTTTCAACTACTGGGTCTGGAGGGCTTCCCAAGGCCTGTTCCAACTGACCTGCGGCCCACCTGAACAGCTTGTGATTGGCGCTCTGAGGCCTGCCCCTCCAAACAGGCCCCATAGCGGGGGAGAAGCCTCCAGCCCCCCCCTTAACCAGGCCTGCACCACCCTGCCACACTGGGAATCAGGAGGGGAGCTGCCACCACCCCTCCCCTGGAGGAATCCTGCCACAAAACCTCCAGCCCTGGTAGTCCAGGCCTTCTTCCCCCCAGGCCTGGGACCCCACCAAGCTACATCCTAGGGTACTCTTACCACCCCTTTCTCCCAGGAGCCCCATCTTCCCCACGTGATGCTGGCAGGCTAACTAATGCCCTTTCCCTGCACTTTCCATTACTGACGCCATGTCACCTTGATCCTGGCACTACCCTGGACTCACATGGGGGGGTTCCCTCATGGAATATGGCCCCAAATCCAGACCGACGAGCTCCTTCTCCTCCTCCTGCCATCTCCCAGCCTGCCTCCTCTTTCTTCCCCTCCCACGCTACCCGTGCTTCCCCTTTTAAGGGCTAAAAGCCTACCCCTAGTGGCAGTCTCAAAGAATAGCCCGGAGGCGCCTTCCCCAAAACACCTACAAAACCCATAAATTGGAGGGGAAGGCACAAAAGAGTGGGGGCTCCTAATGGTGATTTTGAGCCCCTCTCATAGAAGCAGTTTACGCTTAATGTTGTGGTGACCGCACTCCTAAGTTGGAAGAATTTTTTTCAGAACTGGCTGGGGGTTATGTATTGAGTCTTTAGGGAATTAAAAGTATTAAACCTACCATTTTTAAATAAGTCCCCTAATTTATGAAACCTTCTATCATCGCATTCTTTCCATGGTACAATTTTAACGCCTATTTTGATTTTGGGATTACCTCATGGACAGGCTAGTGTGACTACTTCAAGGAGCTTCTTGCAACCTACAGCTGTGTTTGAGATTTAAGATCTATTGACCGTCAATTTCTGGCTCTCCAATAACTCTCACTTTAGGTCAGCAGGCAGCAGAACTTTTTCTGTTGTCATGCCACAATTGTGGAATTACCATCGTTTTAGAATAGCCTTCCCTTGAACACTTGGACTGCCCCATAAGTGAACTGTTTTAAAAACAAGCTGAAAACGTGCCTACTCAACCAAACCTTCCCTACCTAATATATTTCCTAAGAATTAAATGTATGTAATCTTGCAGTGCTATGCGCATGTATAGTTGCTAAATTGGGGTTTTATATTTATGTGTTTGTTGTTGCTTAGTTTTGAGTTGTTTTATGCCATTTTTGAGCACTGTTTTTGTAAACAATATCTTTCACTGCACTGTGCCTAGGTGTGAGGCAGCCAGATTTAAAGCAGCTGTCTGTCTGTCTATGTAGGAATTATGCAATGGGCTGATTCAAAATATACATTTTATCGTCAAGTGTGAGGGGGCAGGACCATAACTCATGAATGGCAGACCCATGAGTGAGTTAAGAAAGTCCTGCCCACTCACAACTGACGACAAATTGACCATTTTTAGTCAGGCTATTGTATATATCTATGTTAGTGTCTTTGGAGGGGGCGTTCTACAAAAGCTGTAGGCTCGGTGGTTGGCTCATCTCTTGGCTTGATATGTCTTATCAGTTCTTTTTCAGTTTTAAGTCACTAGGGCCATTCTTCTGTAGCAAACAGCGATGTGTAATCCTGCTTCTACCAAAAAACTAAGCGGTACCAGCACATGTTTGGAAGCCCCAAGCCCCCATGAAAATGTATTTCTAACTGCAATGGTATTTGTTTTTCTATGGTGCTTTAGTATGCAGACATATTTGTACTCAACTGATACTCACTTTGTGACATATCTTCCTTTTTTTTTTCCATATAGGTTCTTACCTCCTACCTCCCTAGCTGCCCCCTTCTGACTGACCCTCCCAGTCCTTTCTACGCAGTATCGCTGGGACTTACCTTCTGCCCGGTCATTGGGTGTGGAGCCTGTGGAGGATTGGCTGTCATCCACAGCCGGGGGATTTTTCTTCCATTTTCTCCCTTCCCTATTGCTGGGGTGCACATGCCAGACAGCCATACGTGGAGGTGCGCGCACGTCCGTGGAAGTCCTGCAGCACCGTCCCTTCTTTGGCATCCAGCAGACCCACACTACCCTTGGGCTTCTACCCGGGGGCAGTCATTTGGTGGAAGCACCAATCCTCCCTCCCTGGGAGAGGAGGAGAACAGTCCTTCAGATGCTCCATCCTCTCCCTCCCCAGCCGACCCCGGTGGCCCGCTCACACCGTGAACATGGGTCGCTGGCATGGCAAGAGGTAAGGTACGGAAGCCTCAGCCCTCCATGCCACTGGGCTGGCCATACCTTCCTTTTTTCAAGTAGCATTTTGTTAGAGCCCATAAGTTGATCAGCCTCTGTGAATATTAGGAGTCACTTTCTCAGAGTGATGCGAGTGTATGATGGTATTTAGGATTAACAAAAGTGAAGCGATCCACTGTGCCTCTGCTTTCTCCTGATTTCTGATTTTGGAAGGGAAAAAAAAAGTCAACATGGGCAGAAGAATCTTCCTAACTACTTAAGGTACTTAGGATAACCTTGCTCAGAATAGTCTTCTCCTCTACAATGGTGCTCTACTTCTATCCAGGTTTATAGCGGGAGAACTGGAGCACACAGAGTTTAGGATGACCTGCTCAAGATCACACAATTAATAAGTGGTGTAACTGAGATTTGAACCTGGTTCTTCTAGTTCATAATTCTGATCTAACCACAGGGTTGTACTGTCTCCCAGTGATACTGTGATTCTGTCTGAAGGATCATTGTGAGGACCAGTGATGGGGGGGATGCATGTTTACCAGAATGAAGAAACAGGGTAATTGTTTTGCTAAGGGAAAGAGGAGGTGTTGCCTAACAAATGGAAGAATGGCATTCTTCAGATACATGGAACCCCGCACAGTTTCCATTAAGAATCATAAATTCCTCATTAAAGCTATTTTTGAAGAAACATCCATGAGGTGCAGCTGTAAAGCCAGAAAAATATTTTTATAGAGTCACTTGATTCAAATTTCATTAAATGTGATCTAAAATGATTTTGTACATTTGCAGAACAAACAGAATGAGTCTTCTTGATACTTTCAACAATTAAACATTTGTTGTACAGTTTATTGCCCCAAGCTAGACTTACTGAGGCACATCTCCTTTTCAGTGAGGGACAGCTTGTGGTGCAGTCAGTTTAGAACCTGGTTTCAGGCAACATTTAGAACCACTGGAGCTTGTTAACCCCCCCCCACACACACACACATATACACTGCCATCATTGACCTGCCTATTGCTCTGTGTTGGGGTGGGGGTGGGGAGATCTCCCTGTATCTAAAGTGGTTTCCTATGTGCTCACTGTGTACATTCCAAGTGTTAGTCTCTTAGGGCTGTGTCTCTTCTCTGACTGAGATATTGATACACATTGCTGGATTTGAGGTGGCTTGCAACACAGTATTAAATAAATGAATTTCAAAGGCCTGGACAAGCTGAGAGAGTGGGCAGAAAGATGACAAATGAACTTCAATGTGGATGACTAAAAATTCATGCACTTTGGAAAGAAGAATGTAAAGGGCCTAATACTGCTTCAATGGTTTATAAATTACCAGAGGTCAACAGGAAGAAGACCTGGGGGTAACTTGTGAGCAGTAGCACATGCAAACAGGACTATCAGTGTAGGGTGGCAACTAGAAAGTCAAACAGAATCATGGCATGCATCGAGAGAAACTTCTTAGGATCAAGAGATATTTAATGCCCTTGTACCACACTTTGATCACACTCCATCCCAAGTAGTAGTCAGTTCTGCTCCCCGTGTCTGAGAAAAGATGGTGACATAATTGAACAAATCCAAAAGACAGCAACAAAGGTGGTCGGGGACTTGGAGAACTAGAACCATGAGGACCAATTGGCAGAACTAGGAAACATTGTGTGGGAAAAGAGGAGACTACGATATTCAGACACTTGAAAGGGATACCACCATCAGATCAAACACAGCGCTTCAGAAGATTCATAAATGAGGGCACAAATTGGCATACACTGTTGCTGAAAGGGGGAAATTTCAAAGAAAATATCACAAAAACTACACAGAATGGTGAATATGTGTGTAACCCCTTGTTACCCAGGGTTACTAGAATCCCAGTAAGACCTAGTGGTAGGCAGGGAAGGCAGCTTGTGAAACTCCAGTTAAATGGGTTTCACACACTCTGTTCTCAGTCTCAGCTGAGACTGAGTGATGACATCACCAATAGAACTGTCGCAGCTGCATAAGCCACATTGGAATCTGCAGCAGAGGGAGTTAGATAGAACGTTGGGAGTTTTCAAAGTAGTCAGTCTCCTGTTTGCTTTCAAACAAGAAGGTGAGTCTCCAGTTTGCCTTCAAGTAAGAAGGAGCAGTTCCAGTTTTGCCTTCAAGTGAAGAAGTCAGTGTCAAGTGGTGGAGACCGCTGTTCGGGTCTCAGTGCCCCTCCCTCTGGGGGGGGGATGTCAAGATCCCCATGCAGATTCCTAGGGCAATCCCTTTAATTCTGCAAGGAGAAGGAAAAAAGCTGCCTATTCAGTTCAGCCTTAGTTTTGGAGAGTTGGAAGAGTTGTGATTCGCCTGCGAGGCACCTGCAACAAAAGGGCGAGTGTTTGCTCTAACATGAAAGGGCAAAAAATGTGTTTCTTCAGCCTGGGACATGTGAAGAAATCTAGGAATTGAGCTACTATTTGGGAAGCCTATAGGACTAGGTCAAACAAATGGAGTAGTGTCAAAAGCTAGAGTGCTGTGTGAATTCAAATAATATTGTAGAGGGGATGCGACAGTTCATCTACCATTTAATCTACATTCAAAAGTTTCAGTTTTCCAGAGAAATGGCCGGGTATGGGCTGTGGGAGCTGGAGTGGGAACACCCCCCATCTTTAGTAACCAGGTCCACCTCTTCGGATTTCTGCTGTGGTTGCTACTTTGCCTCATGCACTTAGCCAGTGATGAGGGAAGTACCCAGACGTGGGTTGCAAATGGGAAAATCTCTCTAGGAGTCTCAGACTCTAAGTGGTGTGGGGAGCCACAACAAGTGTAAAGAAAAATTCTCTTTGTGAGATGGGAGTCATAAGAAGTAAGAAGAAAATCTTTCATTAGTCGCAGACTCTAAGTGGTGTGGGGAGCCACAACACGATAATTGGTTCATTCTTCCAATGGACCGTGGATCAAGTTCAAGTTCAAGTTCAAGTTCAAGTTTATTGCAGGAAAACTCCATTGAGCAAGCTCATTCACAAGGAGGTCCTGTGACATAAACACTTAAAGTACAAACACAGATAGGTAATAACAGTATATACATGAAATACACGTTACATGATACAGGCTGGATATACATACAAGGGTACCACATAGGGTGACCGCAGCTGGTAAACATTGATATGAGACAGGAAAGAACATAGGTCGCATGCTGATAAATGAAACATGATGACTGGTGTGATTTGATTTAATCAAATCAAATCAAATATACAGTATTTTGGCAGCTAGAACAAACAACAGTCTACAACTGATATGGGAGGAGGAGAGATTTGATAGAGTAGCAGTGGGCGTAAGCAAGAGTAAAAGCCAGGAGTAGAGGGGAAGGGAAAGCAGTTAATATGACAAATCAATTATACCTTACCAGTGGATAAATATGGCACACATGGGGAAGGAAGAGACTTAATGACAGTTACAGGTGTCTTTTATTTTGGCTGAACTTAGCGATTTGTAGAAGTTTATTGAAACTGTGCTAGTTAGTTTCAGTACGGTTTGTAATTAGTTCCAAATGGAGGGAAGGGCATATGCAATATACGTTTACAAAGGAAGTTAAGCGTCCTTGTTATGTCAAGCATAATAAAGTCAGATTTTCTTAAGCAGTATGCACTATGTGAGATACTAATAAGGAAGAGATAGCTTAGCAATTTCTGCAGGAGCAGTTTAAGAGTCCATAGCCCAGCATGGGCAGGCGTCTAGTAGTAAGGGATGTCCAACCAACAGCTGCATATAAGTCACAGTGGTGCGAGCAGTAGGGGTGTTGGTAATGAACCATGTATACGGTGATAAAGGATGTCCAGTTTACTTAGATTTGCAAGAGTGGTGGAGGAATAGATTACATCGCCGCTCGAGTAGGGAGAAAAGTGGCCTGTACAAGCTTTTCGAGTTTCAAGGGGAAAAGGGCCTATTTCTGTAGAAGAAACCTAACCTTGCTTTTAACCTTCTAAAGACATCTTCGATGTAGTCACTGAAAGATAATTTATTGTCGATCCAGATACCTAGATATTTAAATTTGGTTACAACTTCCAGAGGCTCGTTTAGCGTGGTGACAATGAAGTCTTGGGCAAGAGTATTGGGGGGGCCTGAGACAGCACTGCGGGAGAATATCATCGCTTTAGTCTTCTTAGCATTGAGCAGAAGCTTTGCCTTTATTAAATTATGCTCAAGTTGTGCGAAGTCCGCTTGAAGCACTCCCTTGACTTCAGATAACGATGAGCCAGAAGTATACAACACAGTATCATCTGCAAAAAAGTGCAGATTGGATGTAGATATGTTAGCATCTAAGTCATTGATGTACAGAGAAAACAAGATAGGGCCTAAGATGGATCCTTGGGGGACTCCTCTTGCAACTGGCAAGGCAGCAGAAAAAAAGCCTTCCGCCTTTACTTTTTGGAATCTTCCAGTTAGGTAGCTAGAGAACCACTGGGTGGTATGGTATGTGGCACCCAACTTTGCAAGGCAATTGACTAATAGTTTGTGATCAACAGTATCAAAAGCTTTGCTGAGGTCCAAAAAGACTGCACCAGTTACCTTCTTAGCATCTATAGCAGAGATCCAATCATTGGTTACTTTTGCTAGTGCAGTGATTGTGCTATGATTAGCCCGGAAGCCAGATTGAGCTGGGTTAATGAGAGAGAAGGTTTCCAAGTGAGATTTTAACTGAATATGGATCAGTTTTTCGAGAACTTTAGAATCAAGTGGCCGGCAGGGGAGCCGGGCCAGTCAGGCTGTGTAGCCAAAGCGCGTTCAAGTCCGGGCTGTGTGCCTGGTGGGTCCAGAGCCTGAAAACAGTATAATTGGTTCATTCTTCAAGTGGACCGTGTTGTAGTCTCTAATCTGCATTACCAGTAAATGTAGCCCC
This sequence comes from Neoceratodus forsteri, assembly GCA_016271365.2. Classification (NCBI taxonomy): domain Eukaryota; kingdom Metazoa; phylum Chordata; order Ceratodontiformes; family Ceratodontidae; genus Neoceratodus; species Neoceratodus forsteri. The sequence goes on along the minus strand of CM057450.1, from coordinate 613,675,692 downwards.
ATGGGGGTCCTTCTATGCTTTGTTGTGTTCAGCTAGTTGTGAATAAAAGCCACACTGTAAAATCCCATTCCTGGTTCTGGACATTACAGTTATTGCTTCCTGTGTTCAGATTTACTTGGGTGCCCCTGTGCAGAGTAGCCAAACCTAGGTCCCCCTGTGCCGAGTAACCTCATCCTCCCTGAACCCAGGTCCCCACCAGGTAATGCTGTCAGCGCCAACAGCATGCCACCTGTCGTTTTGGCAAAAAGGCAGGGGTGAGGGGTTACATGTGGAAAAAGACTCCCAAGGCAGGTGGTATCAGCCGACATTAGGTCCACCTTTAAACTTGGACCTAAAAGGTTCTTTGAAGAAATAAGGGTGGCAGGGTATCCCACTGAGCTGGTGCAGGAAAGAACTCATTAGGCCAATGGTTGTCTATCTTTCCTAAAATTGTACAGTATGTGCCAATGTTCTTAAGAAGAATATTTGTGGTTGATGCTAATTTGTGAACTCACCCTTCTGGTTGCATCTGAACAAGTGGTTGTTTTTATAAAACTGTTGTTTTTTTTTTTTATAACATTAGATTTATAGCAGTCTTGCAAAACTTGCAGTGAAAGAAAATTAGAAACCCACTTGTTTACCCACCCACTGTTATGGGTCTGATGGTTGATATGAATGTTTTAACTTGATTTATGTCCTGTTGCTTTTACCCTGCTTTTATATCTGTAAGGTGCTCAGGGCCCTTGAGATTTGGTGCCATAAAATAAGATTGCCTTGCCTCTTTAAAATCTAACAGCTCATCTTCCCATGTGCTTTTAGCCTCGTTCATATGGCAGGTATCTGGATTGCTGCTGTCCCCATCAGATCCACAGCTGTATCTAATAACACTATCAACCAGCGTTCACACGATGCAGCTGTGTACTGCTGCAGGCTTGCTTCCTGCTTTGCCACCGTCTTCCAGAAATTGCAGGCTGGCTATTCAGCTGGCATCACTGTGAGTGGTGACAGGTGTTTAGATATCTGTACAAAACAGCACAAAATACCTGCACCACTACGCGATCCCAAGAAAACAGGGATTGTGGTCACAATGAAACACTACCCGAAAATGGCAAAAGGGTGGCATTCAGACATGCACAGTGGCAATGATCTCGCTGCTGTGTGTCGCAAACCCACTCAGCAGGTCTGCCCTCTACTCCCAAAGTGCCAACCTCCAAGTGCAGTCTTGTGAACAGGTAACAGAAACAGGGTAACCCTCCTGTTTGTTTTGTGGGTTCGAATCAACCTTTGGTCTCAAGTCTTGGAGGGATTCAAACTGTGAACCTCTTGATAGCATACCTAATGTACAGGCTCAGATAATTCTGCTCTTCGGGGGGGGCAGATATCTTTTGCATACGGGCACCTAACCAGGCGTACAAAGTGAACCCTTAAAACTCTATTAAAAACTTCAGAATAAATTCTTACCTTTTCCCAGTTTGGTAAAACCAGTAAGCTTTGTGCAGTGTCAGCATTAACCATGTATTTTTCCCTTGTCAAGAAAAAGAAATTCAAAGGCACACCATGTAGTCTCTAAAGTAGAGGTTTACTTCAAAACAGATAAAAAAATGTAAAATGTAAATACAGAACCATATATCACAAAACATACAAATCACTTAAACAAAACAGGTTTAAAAGTGCAGACAAAATCTCCTATCACAGTATACTTATCTCTTAACAGTGCCTGATGTTTGCTTTTCAGGGTCCAAACATTTGTGTTTAAATGGAAAACAGAATACTGTTTAAAACTGGCTTTGCCAACCTCTTTCGTGAGGTCACCTAAGCTCCTCCTGTCAGAATATAAAAAATATATCTATGCAAAACAGGATGTCTTATCAAAGGTAAATTAAAATTTCTGTGACCTCAGCAAAACTCTAATTTTTTTAAATGACTTTCCTTGATCTATGAGCAGCTTTCTCTTTCCAGGACATCAAACGACTTGTTATGTCTCTCTGCCAAATCTCATGAAGGTGCAACATGCTTTTTTTCCTCTGAGCAGCTGCAAACTCCTCACACATTCCCAAGGCATGGGATGCGTCCCCTTCAGTCGCTAAACTAGGGTCCCTAGCACTAGCGTCAGGGCACTCAGGATCACTGTCAATCCCAACCCTCTGACAATGGGTCACCCCTCCCTCTTCGGAGTAACCCTCCATAGCTGTGTGATTGACTGCTACTGGGGAAATTTCTACCCCCTTTTCATTAGTCTCCCCATCTAGAGACACAGGCTGGGAATTAGCCTCTCAGTGGTTTCCACAATGGCTTCTGTGGAGTTCAGGGAACTACAATTTTCCCTTGCTGCCTGGCTACGGGTAACTGCACATACCATCCCCTGTTTGAGATTGTTGCCCAAGATCACATCCACTGCTAATGTTTTGGCTACTGCCACCTGTTGCACAGTTCCCCCTGTTTCACCCCAGTCTAGGAGAACACTGGCGAGGGGCAATGTTTTTGCCTCACCAGTAAAGTCTTGTACAGTGACGTATTTATTGGGTATAAGCTGACCAAGCTGTACTAGATCCCCTTTTACCAATGTCAGGGATGCCCCTGTGTTCCTTAACCCTTGCGTCTGTACACCACTCACCATGACTGGGTGCATGTGTTCCCTCATGTTCACAGGCATGCTTCCAGGGACACACAAACAACTCACTTCTTTTCTAGTACCATTCTGCGTATTATTGCTCATTCTTTTGGGACATTGTCTGGCAATATGCCCAGTTTCTTTACATAACCAACATTCACTTCTCTTTTCAGAGAAATCTTTTCTCTGAAACCTGGGGCTAACTGGTTTTGGTGGAGGCAGTGAGAATTTTGGCTGCCCTGTAGGCATGCTTTTCCCTTTCTGCGCTACCATGCCCACCCCATTCACTCTCAGAGCAGGTCTGCTCTTGGCATAGCGGTCCGAGAGTTCAGCAGCCTCTTGCACTGTTTTGGGATCCCTGTTCTCCAGCCAGGTTTTCAGCTCTGCTGGGCATGCCCAATAAAACTGTTCTAACAGAATCACATTTGCAATTTTATCAACAGAGTTTGCTTCAGTTTCTTCCACCAATGTTTAAAACTGATGTTGTTTGTGGCTAGCTCTGTTAGCTCATGTCAGGGCTTCTCCTGAGCTTACGAATTTAAGCTGTATGATTCAGCAGTTAATTCAAATTTTTTAACAGTGCAGATTTAAGTTTGCTGTAGTCATCACTGTCCTCATTGTCCATTTGACCCAATGCATCCGAGCTTTCCGGTAAGTAGTGGGGATAGCTGAAGCTCCAGGACTTCTAGGAATTTTAGCCTGAATACAAACTTTTTCAAAAAGAATTTAAAAAGGCATCCATGTCCTCCCCTCTTTAAATTCAGCTATCAATTTGGAATTCAATTTGTAACCCAGTCCTGTAGTCCCAGTTAACTAACCACTTACCTGCTCTGGTGCCACTGAGGTGAATCGTAGCTTCTCCAGTTCTTGTTGCCTCTGGTGCTCCTGCTCCTCATGGTCTGTGTCTCAGCATTCTTGCTCCCTCTTCTCCTCTGCAGCTCACTGGTGCTCACACTCCTCATGGTCTGCCTCTTGGCATTCTTGCTCTGCCTCATGGTCTGCCTCCCACTGTTCATGGTCCCTCTCCTTCTGGAACTCCAGCTCCATTCTGCACAACTCAATTTGCAGCCTGTGTACTTCTTGATCCAGGATACTGGTGACCTTCCCCTGCTGCTGTGGCCCTTCACTGACAGTGACCCTGTTGCCCTCCTCATCGGATCTGGACACCGCACTGGTTGCTAGCCCTGCCACACTCAAGGTTTTGTCCTTTTCAGTCACTATCTGTGACTCAATGCTCTGGGTATCTGCTACCATCAGGGCATCTATGAGGTTCTGCTTGGTGGATTACACCTCAAACGGGACTCTGTCTCCACACAACTGCTTTAAGTAGTCTACAGTGTGCCTGCTGTAGTTGGAAGCCATCTTCTTCCCTAACTACAGCTACTCTGATTTGCACTTTAGAAACAAAAATAAAACGGGTAGGAACTTGACTGTACGCCAAGTGATATAGTTCTGTCTCCATTTTTAAAAAATAAATCACTGCCCTTTTCTTTCTTTGCAAGTGAGCTGACAGTCTCAAGCTGACACACTGAACAATAAAAGCTTGTAATACCCAAATTATCCCACCTCTGCCACCAATCTGTCACAAACCCACAGCAGGTCAGCCCTCTACTCCCAAAGTGCCAACTTCCGAGCGCAGTCTTGTGAACAGTTAACAGAAACAGGGTAACCCTCCTGTTTGTTTTGTGGGTTCATATCAACCTTTGGTCTCAAGTCTTGGAGGGATTCAAACTGTGAACCTCTTCTTAGTGTACTCAATGTACAGGATCAGATAATTCTGCTCTTCGAGGGGGAGGCAGATATCTTTTGCCTATGGGCACCTATCCAGGCATACAAAATGAACCCTTAAAACTCTATTAAAAACCTCAGAATAAATTCTTACCTTTTCCCAGTTTGGTAAAACCAGTAAGCTTTGTGCAGTGTCAGCTTTAACCATGTATGCTTCCATTGTCAAGAAAAAGAAATTCAAAGGCACACCATGTAGTCTCTAAAGTAGAGGTTTACTTCAAAACAGATAAAAAAATGTAAAATGTAAATACAGAACCATATATCACAAAACATACAAATCACTTAAACAAAACAGGTTTAAAAGTGCAGACAAAATCTCCTATCACAGTATACTTATCTCTTAACAGTGCCTGATGTTGCTTTTTCAGGGTCCAAACATTTGTGTTTAAATGGAAAACAGAATACTGTTTAAAAACTGGCTTTGCCAACCTCTTTGCGTGAGGTCACCTAGCTCCTCCCTGTCAGAATATAAAAAAATATATCTATGCAAAACAGGATGTCTTATCAAAGGTAAATTAAAATTTCTGTGACCTCAGCAAAACTCTAATTTTTTTAAATGACTTTCCTTGATCTATGAGCAGCTTTCTCTTTCCAGGACATCAAACGACTTGTTATGTCTCTCTGCCAAATCTCATGAAGGTGCAACATGCTTTTTTTCCTCTGAGCAGCTGCAAACTCCTCACACATTCCCAAGGCATGGGATGCGTCCCCTTCAGTCGCTAAACTAGGGTCCCTAGCACTAGCGTCAGGGCACTCAGGATCACTGTCAATCCCAACCCTCTGACAATGGGTCATCCCTCCCTCTTCGGAGTAACCCTCCATAGCTGTGTGATTGACTGCTACTGGGGAAATTTCTACCCCCTTTTCATTAGTCTCCCCATCTAGAGACACAGGCTGGGAACTAGCCTCTCAGTGGTTTCCACAATGGCTTCTGTGGAGTTCAGGGAACTACAATTTTCCCTTGCTGCCTGGCTACGGATAACTGCACATACCATCCCCTGTTTGAGATTGTTGCCCAAGATCACATCCACTGCTAATGTTTTGGCTACTGCCACCTGTTGCACAGTTCCCCCTGTTTCACCCCAGTCTAGGAGAACACTGGCGAGGGGCAATGTTTTTGCCTCACCAGTAAAGTCTTGTACAGTGACGTATTTATTGGGTATAAGCTGACCAAGCTGTACTAGATCCCCTTTTACCAATGTCAGGGATGCCCCTGTGTTCCTTAACCCTTGCGTCTGTACACCACTCACCATGACTGGGTGCATGTGTTCCCTCATGTTCACAGGCATGCTTCCAGGGACACACAAACAACTCACTTCTTTTCTAGTACCATTCTGCGTATTATTGCTCATTCTTTTGGGACATTGTCTGGCAATATGCCCAGTTTCTTTACATAACCAACATTCACTTCTCTTTTCAGAGAAATCTTTTCTCTGAAACCTGGGGCTAACTGGTTTTGGTGGAGGCAGTGAGAATTTTGGCTGCCCTGTAGGCATGCTTTTCCCTTTCTGCGCTACCATGCCCACCCCATTCACTCTCAGAGCAGGTCTGCTCTTGGCATAGCGGTCCGAGAGTTCAGCAGCCTCTTGCACTGTTTTGGGATCCCTGTTCTCCAGCCAGGTTTTCAGCTCTGCTGGGCATGCCCAATAAAACTGTTCTAACAGAATCACATTTGCAATTTTATCAACAGAGTTTGCTTCAGTTTCTTCCCACCAATGTTTTAAAAACTGATGTTGTTTTGTGGCTAGCTCCTCGTAGCTCATGTCAGAGCTTCTCCTGAGCTTACGAAATTTAGCTCTGTATGATTCAGCAGTTAATTCAAATTTTTTTAACAGTGCAGATTTAAGTTTGCTGTAGTCATCACTGTCCTCATTGTCCATTTGACCCAATGCATCCCGAGCTTTCCCGGTAAGTAGTGGGGATAGCTGAAAGCTCCAGGACTCTCTAGGAATTTTAGCCTGAATACAAACTTTTTCAAAAGAATTTAAAAAGGCATCCATGTCCTCCCCCTCTTTAAATTCAGCTATCAATTTGGAATTCAATTTGTAACCCAGTCCTGTAGTCCCAGTTAACCCCAAGCCACTTACCTGCTCTGGTGCCACTGGTCGGAGTCGTAGCTTCTCCAGTTCTTGTTGCCTCTGGTGCTCCTGCTCCTCATGGTCTGTGTCTCAGCATTCTTGCTCCCTCTTCTCCTCTGCAGCTCACTGGCGCTCACACTCCTCATGGTCTGCCTCTTGGCACTCTTGCTCTGCCTCATGGTCTGCCTCCCACTGTTCATGGTCCCTCTCCTTCTGGAACTCCAGCTCCATTCTGCACAACTCAATTTGCAGCCTGTGTACTTCTTGATCCAGGATACTGGTGACCTTCCCCTGCTGCTGTGGCCCTTCACTGACAGTGACCCTGTTGCCCTCCTCATCGGATCTGGACACCGCACTGGTTGCTAGCCCTGCCACACTCAAGGTTTGGTCCTTTTCAGTCACTATCTGTGACTCGATGCTCTGGGTATCTGCTACCATCAGGGCATCTATGAGGTTCTGCTTGGTGGATTACACCTCAAACGGGACTCTGTCTCCACACAACTGCTTTAAGTAGTCTACAGTGTGCCTGCTGTAGTTGGAAGCCATCTTCTTCCCTAACTACAGCTACTCTGAGTTGCACTTTAGAAACAAAAATAAAACGGGTAGGAACTTGACTGTACGCCAAGTGATATAGTTCTGTCTCCATTTTTAAAAAATAAATCACTGCCCTTTTCTTTCTTTGCAAGTGAGCTGACAGTCTCAAGCTGACACACTGAACAATAAAAGCTTGTAATACCCAAATTATCCCACCTCTGCCACCAATCTGTCACAAATCCACTCAGCAGGTCAGCCCTCTACTCCCAAAGTGCCAACTTCCGAGCGCAGTCTTGTGAACAGTTAACAGAAACAGGGTAACCCTCCTGTTTGTTTTGTGGGTTCATATCAACCTTTGGTCTCAAGTCTTGGAGGGATTCAAACTGTGAACCTCTTCTTAGTGTACTCAATGTACAGGATCAGATAATTCTGCTCTTGGAGGCAGATATCTTTTGCCTATGGTCACCTATCCAGGCATACAAAATGAACCCTTAAAACTCTATTAAAAACCTCAGAATAAATTCTTACCTTTTCCCAGTTTGGTAAAACCAGTAAGCTTTGTGCAGTGTCAGCTTTAACCATGTATGCTTCCATTGTCAAGAAAAAGAAATTCAAAGGCACACCAAGTAGTCTCTAAAGTAGAGGTTTACTTCAAAATAGATAAAAACATGTAAAATGTAAATACAGAACCATATATCACAAAACATACAAATCACTTAAATAAAACAGGTTTAAAAGTGCAGACAAAATCTCCTATCACAGTAGACTTATCTCCTAACAGTGCCTGATGTTGCTTTTTCAGGGTCCAAACATTTGTGTTTAAATGGAAAACAGAATACTGTTTAAAAACTGGCTTTGCCAACCTCTTTGCGTGAGGTCACCTAGCTCCTCCCTGTCAGAATATAAAAAAATGTATCTATGTAAAACAGGATGTCTTATCAAAGGTAAATAACATTTCTGTGACCTCAGCAAAATTATTTTTTTTTCAAATGACTTTCTTTGATCTATGAGCAGCTTCCCCTTTCCAGGGATATCAAAGGACTTGTTATGTCTCTCTGCCAGATCTCACGGAGTTGCAACATGCTTTTGTATCACCATGTGAATTTTACTGTGTTTCCTCTGAACATTGTAAAAGTTTATGATCTGTCTTGGCAGTTGTCAAGCTGCAATTAGTCACATAAAAAAGAGATCCTAAATTTTAAGTCTCCTCTAGCCTGTAATTATCTCTTGGCCTTCCAGGTAACACCTATTAGCTAAAACCTGAGAGGGGGGTTGTCATTCCACAGACTGTCAGCATCTCTCTTGAGAGACATTCAGTAACACTTTTTTATATTACAAAAAACATAGGTTAATCAGAACCAGCTGTCCAAGTGTCACACTGTGCACCATCAAAAATGGTCCAGAATTGGCCGTGTGAATGGAGCTTTTGTTCTGAAGATCACATCCCCTGGAATTGTGACAGTGGGAATGTGCTCCTGCTTGCTCATGTCAAATCTGTGGAATATGTCAGCACACAGAGAGAGGGCACATATTCTGGAGCAGACCTCAAATACAATAAAAATTAATTTACAGACAGACCAGCATATATTCTGGTGGGCAAGGACAAATTGGGACTGAAGAACTAATTTACATATCTAAGTATTATGCAATGAATAAACCTTTTTTATTTGTAGACATTTTAATAACATCCCATTTTTTAAGTGCACTGAGACATGAAAGGGTCTGCATTACTCTATATCAATGCATGCACCTGTGGCCTCCTGCCACACAGTGCTCCTGGTGTTTGTGGCGATCTAGCTTACATTTATTGCAAAGAAACTATGTTAATGCAGAGTAGAGGTTGCTGCCACACAAAATTCAAACTCCATAAGTTTTGGAAGTGTGCTGTTAGGGTTGGCGACTCAATGGCCACAAAGTTTGAACATGTGTTGTTAGGGATGTGAAGCCTAACTCCCGCATCCCCTGACCTAAGGCCAAGCTACAGGTTTGGGACAATGCATTAGTGGTCTGGTACCTCATACAGTGGACAACATATTAAAAACATGTAAATAGCAACCTTTACTCCATCCACCCATCTTCTGCCCTTGCAATCGAAGGTCATGTTAGAAGTCAAACCACCAAAAGGACCTATTCATCCATAAAATGTAATAAGCCTGTAAGTTTCATACTATAACTCTTTTTTTTCTCTATCCATTGGCAAACATTTTTGACTAAAATTCTTAGTGCCAAATCCAAGTACATAAAAACCAACAGCGCACTAATTTGGATAACTCCGAAAAGTTTTGGCAATCAATAAACTTCATAATCAGCACTCACGCCCCCCCATCAACCTTGATGGTTCCAGACACATTGACCCTAATATCGTTGCAACAATGTTTAACAACTTTTTCAGGGCCTGCCCAAATATAGATCCAAGGGCCCTCCAGCTTGTAACCCAGACACAGATAAGATCAACCCTTTCTCAAACCCCAATTTTATCCAAAAAGGGTAACAGCCCGAGTAGTTCTTAAACTTCTTGCTGTACTAAAACCAGACAAATCTACTGGCCCTGATGGTCTAGTACCTAAATTCCTCAAACTAGCAGCTCCACAAATCATGTCCCTTATTGCTAAACTCCTCAACATGTCCTTCTCATCTGGGATAGTGCCTGCGCTATGGAAATCCTCTATTGTCATCCCACTTCCTAAAAAGGGTAATAAAACATCCTTGATAACTATTGCCCAATCTCACTTCTTTCTGCTCTTACTAAGCTACAAGAAAAAATAGTGCATCAGCAGCTAGCCGACCATTTGTAGCAATATAACCTCATCTGTGCCGAACAGCATGGTTTTTCACAACGGGCATAGCACCAGCACTGCTCTAATAGAATTCACCGATGCAATTTACCATGCATGGACAAAGGCCTCATAACAGGTGTAGTGTTCATGGACCTGACCAATGCCTTTGATCTGGTTGACCACAATAAATTAATAAATCAGATTGATGCTGTCATCCTAGGGCCATGAGCACTTGCCTGGTTAAAAGACTACTTAACTGACAGAACTCAGGCTGTCAGGATTAGAAACACACTTTCAGGAGTTAATAACATCACAAACGACATACCCCAAGGTTCTATTCTCGGCCCCCTCTTGTTTACCCTTTTCAAAAATAATTTGCCTGCAGTCTGCAAACCTGCGCAGACCCTTCTATATGTGGATGACACAGTTCTCTTTACACGTAGTAACAACATTAATTCCATTAACCTTTCACTCTGTTCCTGTCTAGTCAGGCTTCAAAACTGGTTTGAAATGGAAAATATGGTGCTCAACCTTCCCAAGACACAGTCCGTGCTATTTGGGACTAGGCACAGAATAAACAAGGTATCCTCCAGTTTCTGGGTTCTTACTAGCAACGGTACACCCCTAGTTAAGACCCTGTCTTTCAAGTACCCCAGGTTTTATCTTGACCCTTTCACCCTTTGAATCCCATCTCCAACACACCACCTTTCTCTTACATCAGAAACTAGGTGCGCTCTACCATATTTGACGTTTCTTAACTCCTGAGCCAGAACCTGTATTGCACTGACAAACCTAGTCCCATCATTAGGCTATGGATTGGTTGTAATTGATGCTGCCAGTAAATCCACACTTCAGTAAAACACACACCCTATACTACTGTAACCCCCCTGCAAATGGGGGTTCCCAAAAGACTTCCAGGAGCTTGCTTGAATGCTCCAAGCCTGAATGGTGTTTGGCATTTAAGCCATTTATCAGTGAGTGTTTTTAGAACCTCTGGTACTGTCTCTTGAAGAGCTGTCTGCTTGCAGACATAATTAGTTTGTATGGGGGACTGTGTGTTTCTTTGATTGAGTACCACTCAAGCTGCTGCCAATTCACTTCATTTTTGCAGTCACTAGGAGTGCAAAGGGAACCTATCTGAAAGATGTAACTGTTTGCCAGAAATTATTTAGAGTAATAATGAAATTACAGTTTGTCTAACCTGCTTTCTTTGCAGTCAGAACTGTGTCTGCTAGTTCCCATTCTAGTTTTGAACTGCTGAACTGGACCAATCAGTGTGGGGTAAGCTAGCTCTAAAATGGTGCCTTGGACAAATCAGAACTTGGACTCATAATCTGAGCCAGCCAAAAGAGGATTGTATGGGCAGTGACTCTGGAGATGTAGTTTAGACTTCAGTGCCTTTTGGACCAACAGCAGCAGTCTATTGTGAGTGACAGCCAATCCAGTCAAGAACTGGGAGGAACTCAAAGGAAGTGCCGGTTTTGTCGGTTGGAGTTTCAGTTGAGCTTTGGCAGTGAAGAAGGAAGGAGCCCTGTGCTTTTCAGTGTGCAGTTTTAGTCAAAAAGCGTGTGTAAGGCCCAGAGTTCGGTCTGCAGCTTGTGTAGCAGCTTGTTGGGACTGAATCCGTCCTGTGAAAAGAATCAAAGGATCTCTGAAGAGTGGAAACCAGGCTCACCCTGTAGAAGACTGGAGGGATTGCTGAAAATTGCACTCGGTCTGTCAGGAACTGAATCTGCTGTGTGTTCTCCCGGGTATTGTGCAGTAATTGCGATCGGGATACAGATGCAGCCTGCCTGGTATAGTGCTTTCTTTTATATGGATGTGTGAAGAGGTTTGTGTACCTCAAGTGAGCCCTGCTGACATTGAAGGACCCTATCTTATTTGGAGGTCGTGAGTGCTAATTCAGGGTCGCTCCCTGTTGAATTGCCACATTAAATCCAAATGGAATTACTGTACTGCTGACTGTTTAATTCTCCTTTTCTCTGTGTGAAAGGGCCCCTACCAGCTGCCACGGTTTGGACTGAGCCACTAGGGCTTGGGTGCCCAGGGACAGTAACTGATAGGGATAGGCCTGTACACAGAGCCATAGGTAGATTATTAGAGTGATAAGCTAATTAACCTGATTTCCCCTGTCCTTGTTATATCCCCAAATAAATCAGAGCTGCTTGTTTCAGCAAAGTTATACTGCCTGAGGTATTTGTCTATGTTAAAGTACTGTACTGTGATTGTTGCACTGTATCTCATTTCACAGGAGGTCCCAGTGCCGGAACCAGACCTGGGGGTAAGTGTATACTGTGAAGGTAATTCTGATATATTGTGTGGGCCACTAGTGGGAAGAAAGGGGGGGGTTGCAGTGTCCCAGAGGGCTGTGACCAAGTTAGTTTAACTATTGCAAACCCTGACCTCTGGGTGGAGGCACCCGCCATTGGATCCAGGCCCCTCAACCTGTTAGTGGCAAATCAGGCAGGGGTAGTAGCCCCTGGGATAGCGCCATCTAGGGGTTACACTACAAAATATGTAAATTTGCCTTTGGTTGCTGTTCTAATGTTCACCACTGTATGGCTCTCAAATCCCTTAATTGCATTCCCCTGACATTTATTTATTTAGCTGTTGCAAAACTAGTAAAGAAAACTATGCATACAGTGACACCTGTCTACCTCAGTAGCCAAATCTCTCTCATCAACCTTCCTTCCTCCCACTCTGCAACCAAAAACAACATAATAATACCTAAGTTTCGCACAAATAATGGTCAGCGCTCTTTTAGTTATCGTGCAGCTACAGCTTGGAACTCCCCTACCTCCTTCTGTCAAAACATCTTCCTCTCCCTAAGCTTTTGCCAAGCTCCTAAAGTCACACTACTCCTCAGCCCAAGCTTGCTCTTGCTTCCAATAGCCTCCCTCTGTCATGACCTCTCACCTTATCCTAGCTAATCATACCACCGACCAATCTTGGTCACTTATTTTTGTTCTCCTCCTCCGTCTTCCTCCCCTTTTCTCTATCCTCAATTCTACTTTAGTTTATTACATTACAAGCACTTTTGTATATTACATAGTATATCACATTGTTTATTTACAAGTATTTGCATCATATGTGCTCATGTTGCCTACAACTTGCTGTACATTCGTATATAGTCACTGTAATTTGTTTTCTTTTTTGTCTGTGCTTCTGCATCTGGGTCATGCCTGAAAAGGTACTTGTTACCAGTGCACTCACCCAGTAAACAAGGTTAAACAAATATATAATAAATATACAAAAATGGGCAAATGCCTGTAAATGTAACACTCTAAAGCTGTGTTTATATGGCCAAAGCGATGCAACTTTGCAGTGCTTTAACTTATGCCAACTGCCGGAGACGATATTATCTTGTATCCACATGACCCTTCTCAGTGCTGATGCAAGCCACACTGGAGAGGGGGCCGTAAGTCCATCTAAAGCAGTGGAGAATCATGGGAGGCACCAAAGGATTATAGGACTGTCCCTATTGGACTGGAGTGAGTGGTGCAGTCTGTCCACACAGCTGGTTACACCTCTTGCTTTGACCAACATCCCCAGTATTGCAACATTTCACTGACAGTAGCAGGGAGCAACTGACTGTGATTCAATAAGAGTTCACATGGCCACTTCTGCACTGGAGCAACCCGAGCATTTGGACTGCTCCAGTGCACACAGTGTAAACAGTCTTTGCCTTATTACTCAAATATCGCCAAATGGAGTTGTATAAAACTTTCCCAAGTCATTGGACCCTACTACCGTGATGATACATTACAAATTTCCCAATCCTTGGTTCCAATACCAGTGAGTTATAAGCACCCTGAAAGTGAGTCTAAACTGAAACCCCTAACACAAGTGTAACTAAGCGGCACTACCATGTCCCTACAAAACTGGGTTGCTAAAATATGGAGTTATGACTGGCTCAGACTCATCACATGATCATGTAGAGATATTGCTGAACGCACATCCTGTCATGTCTTATTGTTTACTTACAAGTACTTCAGGTCACAAAAGAATTGTATGGCAGCCTCATCTTTATTTTATTTGTTCATCTGGTGGGTGCACTGGTCCCGGGGACTGTTTTCAGGCACAACCCAGGCCATGAAGATGACACATAATGGGTATGGCAAAAGGATATACAGGTATGTTACACACACACATATATATATATATATATATATATATATATATATATATATATATATATACACATATATATACATATATATTATGGTAGCACGGTAGTGTTACCATAGTTAGGGTTGAGGAGCCATTTCTATGTTAAACCCCAAATTTTGCACCTTAATAACTTTCCAACCATTTGACAGAGTTGCCTGAAATTTGGAAAACACAATCAAGAACCATAGGCCTTGGGATCTGCCAAGTTTCGTACCAGTCGGATATACGGCTGCGGAGTTATTAAGCGTGATCTGCACATGCGGTTACGCTTTTTCTGGAATTCTACGGTCTCGCCTACAGGTCGCATGGTTTGCGTGACCTGCCCGAAATCTTCAGGGAATGTGCGGCTGGGGTCCCCGATGTGCCTTTTGAAGATTTGGTGAAAAAATATTAAACGGTTCAAAAGTTATTCAAAAAACAATTTCCCATTATAAGTCAATGGGAAAAGTTAACAAAAAGTTCGACAGTGTCGCAAATGCATTTTTACTTTTGCAAATGGCCCTGTTACTTTCGCAAATCTGCCATTTTGTTTTCAGTTAGTGATCAGGAAAATGCTTGGCATTTAAATTTGAGACCCTCTAGCAACCTAATTCTTTTTGTATTCACCTAGTCGGACCCTGAGGATGCTAGCCATGTCTTTATTTTGGGGTAAAACACCCCAGAAATATGTTTTTCAAATTTCTGGAAAAAGCACTTTTGCAAAGTACTTTCATGCTCATAGAAGAGATGTCGCCAGAAGCTTTTAAAGCTTCATAGTTGGTACAGTAGCTTCAGTCTGTGGAAAATGACAGCAATTCTTTGGCACTGCGCTGCAAAAGAACGGTTGGGAGTTTTGGGCTGAAATTCGGAGGGAACACAGCCAACATCACACAGATGTGCCTTTCAGTGTTGTGTTGAAAATATATTACATGGCGGCAAAGTTACGGCACTCCAAAGTTGATGTTTTTTCCCATAGGATAACATTACTGCGCCCGATGCATTACAGGAATCCTTTGGCACCCTGCTGCAAAATAACGGTTTGGTCTTTTTTCCTGAAATTTGGAGGGAAGACAGCCAACAGCCCACAAATGTGCCTTTCAGTGGTTTGGTGAAAATATATTACAGGGAGGCAAAGTTATGGTGCTCTGAATTTCTCTTTTTTTCCCATAGGATAACATTACGGAGTTCGCCGCGCCTTTCAGGGCCCGTATCTCGGAAACGGTGCGAGATACGGACTTTTTGTCGGAAAAATGCTTAGCATAAAACTAGCCAGGACAGTCGTAAATCATATGACTTTTAAATTTTTTTTCTACGTCGTACGGTTCCTGAGATATAACCTATTTAGTATTCCAAGTCCTCATTTTCTGCTCCGATACCCATCATTATGCATACATTCTTTGTACTCACTGTCTTTCTCTATGCAGGTTTTGGGGAAAACCAGCCTGTGCGCTAACATTACTGTTACCATTGCCCTTTCCACTTGCGGTTCCGTACCCGTTTCACTTACCGTTGATGTCTACACCACCATGTGCGTTATCCTTTGCATTTTCATTTGTGCTTGCGTTTCTGTTATTTTTTGCCATTTGTATCTATAGTACCGTTTCTCTTTCTGTTTCACTTTGAGTCACCATGCCCATTGACATTTCCGTTTGCAGGCACCATGTTACTATCTGACAACACATCATGTGGCAGACTGTTCCCATCTACCCCACCGTGTGCGTTACCCTTTCTGTTCTCATTCGCACCTGTGTTACCATGTGCGCCATTGTTAGCGCTTCTGTTTGCGTTGCTGTTCCTGTTACTATGCCACAAGACATCACGTGGCTGCCCGGCGCCGCATTACATTCACTATTTCTAGTTATCATTCTCAAAAAGAAGGGAAATTAGAGGCAAAAAACTCCATTTAATGCATTTGTTAGGGTTGTTCCATAGCGACAAAGTGAGGGGGTCGGTGTTAGGGTTAAATCCCTTGGACCCCACCCCCCAACCCGGCATTGGGGTGTGCATTGGTCGTCGGTCCTAACTCTCACCCATTCTCCTATACTTCTGCAGCTTTACACATGTGATGGGGTGAGAGTTAGGGCTGATGATCCCCAATACACACCCAATGCCCGGTTAGGGGGTGGGCAGAGGGGTCCAAGGGGTTTTTCAACCTAACACTCTAATTCTCGCTTTGTTGCTGTGGAGCAACCCTAACTAATGCATTAAACGAGTTTTTTGGCTCTAATATATATATATATATATATATATATATATATATACACACACACAGAAGCAATTAGATACTACAAAACAGCTAGATGATTAGGAAATAAATAGAAAAGAGACAATACAAGAGCAAACTGATGTCACAAGACAACTAATGACTATGTTGTGAAAGTAAAACCTAAGAAACAAATACAAATAATACATTCAATTTGCAAAATATACAAAAAAATATACAAAGGCATCACCCCAGCAATCCCATGGGATGAAAATCAAAAATGTGTGATTAACCGAAGTTGCAGGATCCAGTGTTAGGATGTGTCTTTGCAGGTAGAAACAGCTAGGAGGGATTTAAATAGTAAATTTGTACTTAGAGATCAAAGGGAGATCAGCAGGCTGTTCCACATGTAACCCCCTTCCTTCCTGCCCTGTCTAGGGGCATACTTTAACTCACTGCAGGTGGTCCAGGCAGGAAGGAAGAAGCCACTCAAAGACCTAACATTTGAGACAATAGGCGCTTTTACACACAGGTTTGTAAAACGAAATAAGCGTTACCTGTGTGGCGCTGTTATACTCTGTTGCGTTTGGGTTTCCTTTTACACCCTGCGAGTATTCCGGTCAATCCCGCCTCCATTTGTTTCGGCTCCCCCAGAGTTTGCTGCTCTAATGGCAGTTTATGCAGTGCTACCAGAATGGCTGTTTTACACAGCCAGATCAAACGAAACATGTTGGTGCAAACTGCAAGAAGCAGAGATTGTGGTTTGGATGAACGATCACCAAGGGAATGAAACAAATGCACTTTACACACAAGGGATGTAACGGAATACTGTTTCCGTAACAGTTATTCCGTTACATAGACCTGTGTGTAAAAGCGCCTATTGAAATACTGGACCAGGGAAACTGATGGTCCTTACTTGAAGATGTCTTTACATTTCTGGATTATCTCCTGAATTCCCAGAAATACAGATTCTCTTCCCGAGCCTCCCACTGGACCTGGACCTCCCAATTCTTCCCTGGAGACCCCAAGGAGCCCCTGCAGCCCCCAGGGGTTGAATTCTTTCCCCAGGAATACAACTTGTGACAAAATTAATATGACTGTAAATAGGAGAGGGAAACAAAAGATTTCATTTCATTTAATCCCTTGCTATAATCACAATAACGCACAAACTTCGATTTCTCCCCAACGGACTTTATTTTCACCTGTATGGCAAATGATTTCAGCTATACAAGGGCCAGTATTTCTTCATAGAAAATAATTATCAACTCCATGGGGCTACAAGCTTTGTACACAATGGCTGGACCTGTTAAGCAGCAGAACCACAGTAGACACCAGAAGGACACTCATTCCTACTCGCTCACTCCGGGGTGTTCTACCCAAGAACCTGGATCGCTGCAATCTCCTGGCATATAAGGATCGGGTAAGCCAAACCTTCCTTTTATTTGTTCTCACACTGGTCCCCTTTTTCCTGTGGCACTGGTCATCCCCCTCTTTCCCTGGTGTGGAAAAGTGATCTGCCTCCCCCACCTGGACCCCTGTGCAACTGGTCTAAACCACAGGGCATCCAGGATTTTTCCTGACGACCCAGGCCCCCAACCATCCTTCCAACGGCTGACTCTGAAATGCCGGCTGAGGTCACTTCTCTAATTTCTTGCATCACTTCAGCCCCTCATGGCCCGCACTTCACTTTGGGGTTGTTCTACTGTCACCACCTCCTCCTATGGGGAGTCCTTGCCAGGTCCACGTCCCTACTACGGTTCCTGGGCTTGAGTTAAGCACCAGCACGGGGACTACCCTCCAAGGCCTACCAATACTTTGGATCCACAACCCACCCGGCCTTACTGGACTGGTGACCCAGGACCTGTCCCTCCAAACAGGCCCCTCAATAGGTGAAAGGCCCCCCCGCTCCCTCGATTCCCCCAGGCCACCATGCCACACCGGGTATGAGAGGAAAATCTGCTACCAGTTCCCCTCCTGAGAGGGCCCTGCCACAGCCCTCCCATGCTTGGCAACCTGGGAAAACACACCATTTGGGCTTCCTAAGGGCTCCTACATCTATCAGCTGAGCTTGCCAAAGCCTCCCTAATGCACTAGCTCCCAACATAGAAACATAGATTTTCACGACAGATAAGGACCACTTGGCCCACCCAGTCTGCCCATTTCCCTACCTAATGGATAAGCTGCAGATCCTTGTTAACTAGCAGCCTACTTCTTCCTACCCCCAACCCCTAGAATTGCCTTATGACTGTCCCATGCATGCTTGAATTCCACCACTGTTTTTGACTCCACAACCTCCTCCGGAAGGCCATTCCATGCATCCACAACCCTCCTGAAAAAATACTTCCTTAAGTTACCTCTGAGCCCCTTCTACCTTCAACTTGTGCCCCTTGTTCTTGCACACCTTTTTTGAAAGATGCTACCCTCTTGGACTTTGTTGATTCCCTTGAGGTATGAAAGTTTCTATCATGTCCCCTCTCCCTCCTTTCCTCGAGGCGTACATATTTAACTCCTTAAGTCTCTCTTCATATGTCTTCCGGTGCAGACCCTGCACCATTTTAGTTGCCCTCCTCTGGACAGCTTCCATCCTGTCTATGTCTTTGTGGAGATTGGGTCTCCAGAACTGCATGCAGTACTCCAGATGGGGTCTCATCAACTGTCTGTACAGAGGGATAATAACTTCCTGTTTTCTACTGGTGATGCCTCTCCCTATGCATCCCAGTATCCCTCCAGCCCTCCTTGCTGCCCTCTCACATTGCTTGCCCACCTTTAGGTCATCTGATATGACTACCCCCAGGTCCCTTTCCATTTTTGTTGTTGTTAGTATCTCACCCCCCATTGTGTATTCTTCCCCTGGGTTTTTGTTTCCCAGGTGCATCACCTTGCACTTCTTAGCATTGAATCTGAGCTGCCATACATTTGACCATTCCTCTAACCTTGCCAAGTCCCTTCTCATCCTTTCCACCCCACCTTGTGCATCAACTCTGTTGCACATCTTTGTGTCATCTGCAAAGAGACATACTTTTCCTTCAGTCCCTCTGCAATGTAAGCATAAAGACATTGAGAGGACCGATCTAATACTGAATCCTACGGTGCCCTGTTAGCCTTTCTTCAAGTGGACTCCATTTCTTGCTTCTCTCTGTCCTATTCTCCAGCCAATTCTTTACCCAGGCTGTCATCTTGGGACCCACTCCCAGGCTGGCTAACTTGTATATTAATCTTTTGTGTGGGACTGTGTCAAATGCCTTGCTAAAGTCTAGGTAGGCCATGTCCACAGCCCCTCCCTGATCTACTACTTTGGTCACCCAGTCAAAGAAATCTATCAGATTTGTCTGGCATGACCTTCCGCTGTGAATCCATGCTGCCTTGGGTCCTGTGCCCCTCTGGCCTCTAGATACTCAACAACTCTTTCCTTCAGAAGTGATTCCATCATTTTCCCTACCACTGAGGTTAAACTAACAGGTCTGTAGTTTCCTGCTTCTGCCTTGCTCCCACTTTTGTGAAGGGAATCACATCTGCCCTCCTCCAGTCCTCGGGTACCACCCCATCCTCCCATGATTTGTTAAAGAGGGTAGTCAGTGGTGTCACTAGTTCCTTAGTTCTTTTAGAATTCTGGGATGAATCCCATCAGGCCCCATTGCTTTGTCCACCTTCAGTTTTAAGAGTTCTTTCAGAACCCTTTCTTCTGTAAATGGGCTGGTATCAACTTCTGTATCCAGAGTGTTTCTGCTGTTTGTTTTAGGTACCTCCCCCTCTTCCTTTGTAAATACTGAGCAAAAATATTTGTTTAGTATCTCTGCCTTTTCACAGTCACCCTCTGCCCACCCTCTCCCCTTTATTAAGCCTCACTATCCCTCCCTTGGTCTTCCTTCACTCCCTGATGTACCTATAAAAGGTTTTATCCCCCTTCTTAACTGAGTTGGCTATCTTTTCCTCGGTTTGGGCCTTTGCTGTTCTGACTGCCTTCCCAGCTTCCTTTTGCTTTAACTGATACAGTTCTCTGTCCTGCTCCTTCTGTGATTCCTTGTACTTCCTGAATGCTTTCTTTTTCTCTTGAACCTTCACTGCCACTTCCTTTGAGAACCATAGTGGTTTCCTACATCGATTCGTTTGTTTATTTGCTTCACCGAAGGCTTGTTACCTCTGTGATGGCAGTTTTATTATTCCCATTGTTTTTCCACCCTCCTTCCTGCCCATTTGCTAGTGCATTCCTTAGGCACTCACCCCACTTGGCAAAGTCAGCCTCCTAAAGTCCAGTACTTTTGCCTTTGTATGGCTTGACTCTATTGCTGTGTTTATTGTGAACCATACTGTTCGATGGTCGTAGTTCCCAGATGGCTACCCACTTCTACATCTGTGATCCTCCTTCATCTCCATTTGAGAGAACCAGGTCTAAGATTGCTCCCTCTCAGTGGGCTCCAATGCTAGTTGTCTAAGGCATGCCCCTGTGGAGACATCTAGAATAACCCACTCTTCAAGTGGCTGCTGCAACTGCACTCCAGTTAACATCTGGCATATTCAGATCACCCATCAGCAATAACTCCTTTTTCTGCCATTCTCAAGTATTCTTTCTATCATTTCCTTGTCTATTTCACCCCATGAGAGGGTCTTAACCCTGTGGATTGTGGTGCCATTGCCGGTCTCCAAATTTACCCACAGTGCTTCTTCTCCCTGTTTTCCCTTTTGTTCTGTTGCTTTGATTCCTTCCCTTATGTAAAGAGCTACTCCTCCTCCTCCTCTTTTACCTTCCCTGTGCCTCCTGTAGACAGTGTATCCTGGTATGTTTACGTCCCAGTCATGGTTTTGTGTGTACCATGTTTCTGTGACTGCCACGATATCCAGATGTTCCTCCTCCATCAAGGCCACTAATTCAGGAAGCTTGTTACTCAGACTATGAGCACTGGTATTCAACGATGCATAACCTGGCTATCTGTGTTCCCATGGAGCTCCACACCCCCACTCCTCAGTGGCTGCAGTGCATTAAACCATCCTGACTGCACTTTACATTGGGGGGATTTCCCCACTGGCCCTCAAGGCCCGCTGAGCTTCCTATCCTGATTCTTTTCTCCAGTCTCCCCCCTCCAGCCCCAGGCCTACTTCCCGGGCTGGAAGAGCCCAGCTACTTCCTGTATGCTCTCTTATGTACCCTATTTCTGTCCTTTGCTGCCACCTTGAGGCACCCAGAGCACTAACCCACAGAGCACTAAACCCATTTCCTAGCTCTGGGAGGGGGGATAGGAGGGGGAAAAGGTGTGCCTAAAACGTAGGAGTATAAGCCCCACTTTTGCAGGGGGCTTACACACACTTCGTTCCTTGTGAACAAATGTGCATGTCACAGTGCCATATCACACTACTACACACTACTAGCATCCTGCTTATAGGGAAACCCTGGACTGAATGTGGTTATGGAAATATGGGCCCTACAAATTGATATGCCCATGGACTAATACTCAACAGGCTCTATTCTTATGACAGCAGTAAGGTTTTAGAATGTAATTTTTCCACATAATTTAAACAAAAAACTGGACCGGCCAGTGCTATGACCATGTATTTTAATTTCTCTGACAGTTTTTGCAGCAACTATTTTTTTCTATTACAACTGGCTTGTGGCCAGTCCTGTTCTCTTGTTCCTTTGCTGCCATCTGGTGGACTAGCGGAGTGATTAGCCACAGCGGGATGCCAAAGATTTTGGTGATCTCTTGGTATGAAAATTTGCATGAAAAATTGTCCGTCAACCTTAAAGTTTATATCTGGCAGATATTCAGACTGGATCTGTGTTCTCATTCTACTTTTTTATTAGAGTTGTTTTTGCTGCTGTGAATTCTCCACTGATAAGAGTTAGAAACTTAATTTGGAGGAGGGGAAGCAGATTCTGTTATAAGTACAGTACAATCCACATTAAACTGCCGTGCCAGTGAGTTTGTTTTGTATTACTTTTCTCCACAGAGATTTTTATCGAACATTTGCACTTTTGTTTTTACACAAACAAACACGAAGTAGTACATTCTGTACATTAGTACAGACAGGAAGAGGAAGGGAACACAACAAACTGTTACTTAATAAAACAGTGGTATTGCCTACTCTACCAGAATCATAGGATCAAACAGTAATTAGCAGAAAATGTGTGTGCCTCAAGGGAAGTCCAGAAGCCTGCTAATCACTGAGCTTCCAACAGCTTAGGGGTTAGAACACTGGCACAGTACACCAGAGGCCTGGGTTCAAGTCCCAGTGAGAGTCACACTTTTTCTTTCACATTTCCTCTTTGACAGTCATTAGTATACATTCATATAAAACCTGCATTTGTTACCTGAATCCTTTGCATTTCTGTTTATCACAATGGAAAAGGGCAGGATGCAAGGGGTAAAGGGAAAAAAACAAAGTGAGGCTAGTAGGGCTGGCAGTATAGCCTTGAAGTTAGGGTAATGAGCTGTGAATGAGCTTGGAACATCCAACAAACCTGGGTTTGATTCTCACAACCTCCACTTGTATACTGTGTGACTCGGAGTAAGTCACTTAAGCTCCCCAATGCTCCTGGGTCACCCCTGAAAACAGGTACTTGGGCCTAGTGGGTCTTACCCAGTTACCAAAGAATAAAAAAAAAAAATAGCATATAAAAGTTTATTTGGGTAATACTTACCTGCTGAAGTCTGTACATTGCTATGTCAGAAAATATAGTATGAAACAAACATTTATCAATGCCGAAAGTTCGCAGTGTTACTCAAGGAACAGCATGAGGAGGCGCTCCATAGAGTTTAATGGCAGTAATTTGTAAAAGCTTGTTTTTATACTTTCCAGTGACGATTTTGTCAAAGAAAGGCAGTCGCTTAACTAACAAGGACCTTCTTAGGTAAGTGACTGCATTTCTTAGACAAAACCATCACTGGAAAGTATAACAAGCATTTGTCAATGCCGAATGTTTGTTTGTTGGCATTGGCATTGGTAGTTCAGGAGTTAGAGAGATGCATAATAGTAATGGCAGTGAGGTATTGAACTGATGCCAACTCCACCCCCACCCCACCCTGCAGATACTGACAGGCATTGGGGGTGTGCCTTTGGGTCGTTGGCCATAACGCTCATGCCATTTCACCTCACCCTACCCTGCAGACACCAAGAGGTATCGCGGTGTGCCTTGGGGTCTTTGGGCCTTGTGCTCACCCCATTCCATAACAAAATATGTTGACATGGGTGCAGTATAGGAGAATGGGGTGAACACTGGGGCCAAAGACCCCAAGGCACATGTCAATGCCTTTCACTGGCTGCAGGGTGGGGGTGGAATGGTGTGAATATTACGGCCGACAATCCCAAGTCACACCCCTGATGTTCCAGATTTTCAGCATGGGCTTTTTGTGACCCCACCTCATGAACAGTGGCACTATCCTTTCATCACTCAATCCTGAAAGGTGATTTTGCACAGCGACGGTGCCACAGGTGCGAAAACACATTTTGGGCAGGGTGTGAAAAATAACAGCTGCACTGTTTATGAGGTGGTGTGAAAAATTACACTGTTGGAAAATCTGGAGTAAAATATGAAACATTGGCAAAGCACGAGCGCATGAGAACTGGTGCAATGCACACCTGTAACACAATCATTTTTTGAATTTTTCATCAGCCTTTCAACATGGCCATTTTTGAACCTCTTCTCATGAACAGTGGCACTGTGATTTTGTTAATCTGTCCCGAAAGCTGATTTCCCACAGTGAATGCGCCATTCTGTGCCACAGGTGTGAAAACATATTTTGGGCAGGACGCGGAAAATGATAGCTGTACTGTTCATAAAGAGGTATAAGACAATGGCAATGTTGAAAATATGGAGTGAAAATATTAACAACTGGTGAAGTTATGAGCGTGCATAGAAACTGTGCAACGCACGCTTGTAATGCAGTCATTTTTTGGAATTTTTTCACCAGATTTGCAACATGGGCTTTTTGGGATGTCTCCTCATGGACTGTAGCACTGTTGTTTCATTGCACAGTCCCAAAAGGTGATTCCGCGCAGTGACCGTGAAATCACCTTTCGAGATGGAGAAACGAAATGACAGTGCCAATGTTCATAAGGTAGGGTCCCAAGAATCCCATGTTGAAAAATTGGGGCCAAAAGTCCTACAAATGGCTGAGATATCGACCTAAGTTGAAACCCCCCTTCCCCATTGACTCCCGTTATAGGGCTTACCGTGATTTTCTTCAGTTTGTGGTCGGCTTTTGAAGAGTGCAGATGCATCTTTACTTACAGGTAAAAAAAAAATACTTTGGGCACACCAGGGTGGGCTCCCAGTGTGCCACATTAGTTTTTTTGGGGGGCCTGATGCCAACAGGGATTGAGCACCCCATCAACAAAATAAATTGAGCTTGGGGGTTGGGGCACACTGGAGTGGGCTCCCAGTGTGCCACATGAGTTTGGGGGGACCTGATGCTGACAGGAATTGGGCACCCCTGTCGACAAAGAAATTGAGCTTGGGTAGTGGGGGCATCCGACAATGGAAGTGGGCATCCCTGTGCCGGAAAAATATGATAACTGTCTCAGCATACTGGGTGGACTCCCAGTGTTCCACAATGTGTAGGGGGAGGGGAATACATGCTGACAGTGGGATTGGGCACCCCGATGTCGGCTTTCCCAGGGAGTGTGTGGTTTCCGCACATGTGCAGAAGCAATGGTGCTACTGCGTATGTGTGTAATTGGCTGCATTCCACACATATTTGTTCTGTGACCGAACAGCAATCAGCTATTCGGCGGCTCCTTTTGAAGTTTTCACACACACTACTCGTAGCATTAAGTTCTCAGTGTGCAGGTGCGGTGAACTTAAAAATGAGTACAGATAAAGCTGGGTGTCATTTACTAATGAGGAGCAGAAATTGATTCAAGACTGTTTAGTCACTCCTCTCTCCCCATCTGTGAGAGTGGGGTTCCAGTTTGGTAGTACTGGGAACCAGGATCTAATATGTAGGCATTTAATACTTCGGGTTTGTGTCTCTCTTATTGATTAGCATTTGGTAGTACCTCTCCAAGGAGAGGGACAACAGCTGTTTTACATTTAACAGTCAACATATGTGTTCTGACGTACAAGTGGTGTGCTGTGCATTTTTGTAGTCATCAGCAGTTGGGCAGCAAGAAGGGTTTCAGCTTCACATATTGCACAAAGGGATCCCATGTCTTGTTGTAGGTTCCTGTCTGCCCCCAACCTGAGTCTGTCAACCTTTAGTAGTTGTAGCAAGAGTTTGCACCACTCCCCTGCTGATAGTGGGAGGGGGGTCAACCAGGTGCATAAAGAGGACTCTTTGTGGTGAAGTGAGCATAATTACTTAGAAAATTGGCTTTTTATTTGCTGGTATCTGATTGGCTGATACCGATTACACGAGGGTACATTAACTTTCAATAGATGCCCAGCAAATAAAAAGTGCCAGCCCAAACCTGCTCCATGTCCAGCAGAGAATCCTTGTGCCCAGGCTGCTTCCTCATTGGCTGAAGTACTGGGCATACATTTTCAAACTGTCACCATTTTTTTCATCAGTTACCGAGTGAGTATGTCCCCCAGTCTGTCAAGAGATTAGTTCCCTGCACTCAGAAACAGCTACACTACCATAGAAAAAAATAGCAACATTAAAACTAAAGGTTGTTTTCCCCCAATTTTTATTATTTTAGTAACCTGGACCCAACTCTGTGGCCCTGCCATTACTCCCGACCTCTGATTGCCTGCCTGCTCTCCCAAGTGCAGCTAGCCGGCAGCATGACTCCAGCTCTGGGAGGCATTTGACAAAACTCCCACTGCTGTTCTACCCTACAACAATACTTCCCTCCTGATTGTGACCTACTTTGTAAGATCCGAAAGTCTGTCCCTTCAACAGCTAGAAACCCCCTCCCACTCGTGATCAGTGCTGCTGAATTAATGCTGCCGCTGCTGCATATATAGTACACCCAGCTCTCCCAAGTGCAGCTAGCCGGCAGCGCGATTCCATCTCCGCATGCATTTAACAAAACTCCTGCTCCTATGCTACCTGATTGCACCGGAAAGCCGACCAGTACTATGGAACAAAAAGGGAATCCCTAAAATACCATGCCTAAAATAAATAAAAAATACTGAGTTCACAGTTGTGGCAAACTGTTTCTCTTTTGATTTTTTTTTTACCTTACCTTACTGATCTCATGCCATTTTACTTTCTGTCCTGCCATCACGGGGGGACGGGGGGGGGAGTCGGTGACCGTGGTTTGGGAAAGGCAAGCAGAACAACAACAAAAATGAACCAAGTGGGCAACGGGTGGTGGGGGAACAGTTCAACAAGCAACAGAGTGCAAACTATAACTTGAAACCATAACTTCTGCTGATGAGATACAATCAGAATCGCCCTCGTTCAATTCAAAACAACTGTGTCAGTCTTCAAGGTGAAAAAAAAATGTTAGTCCACTGGCATGCTCTACACTTACTGTTTTTACATGGCAGGATCACACAAAGTCAGGCACATGTTCTGCGCAATTACAAAAAGACAGGAAGCTCAGCAAATTTTCTTTAATGCACTGTGTGGGAGGGATACAAGAGAATGGTTCTGTGGGGAGGGAACAACAGGAGATGGAACAGCTCAAGGACTACTTAACAAGAAAAAGACTTTAATTTCATGCTTACTCTTTTTATGTTTTTATTTTTAAATCCCATATAAAAATGCCACAGGTAGCCCATTTTCTAAGTGCAATAATACCCTCCAGGGTGGGCGGTATGGGCAATACCAGAACTTCCAGGGGCTATAAGGCCCTCCACCTGCGGTGTCGGGCCTCACTGCACCCTAGGAGGTCTGGTATTATATCAATACCCCCCACCTGTGAGTTATTGCCACATAGAAACATAGAATATAACGACAGATGAGGACTGCTTGGCCCACCCAGACTGCCCATTTGTCCCTGCCTGTACTGTCACCACAGACCCCACTTAATCTCTGCCCCCCCACTTCCCAACTAAGATTGCCTTATGCCTAACCCATGCATGTTTGAAGCCCACCACTGTTTTCACCCCCACCGCCTCTGCTGAAAGACTGTTTCGGGCATTCAGCACTCTTTAAATGAAGAAGTACTTCCTCACATCTTTCCTAAATTTTCCCTCTTCCAGATTCATTGCATGTCCCTTTGTTCTCATGCATCTTTTCCACTAATAAAATATTCATCTCCTGTACCTTGTTCAACCTTGTGAGATATTTATAGGTCTCTGTTATGTTCCCCCTCCCTCCTCTCTTTCAGTGTGTACGTATTGGGTCCCTCAGTCTCTCTTTGTAGGACTTCTGATGCAGCCCCTGCACCATTTTAGCTGCCCTCCTCTGGGCAGCCTCCACCCTGATGTGTCCTTCCTGAGATGTGGTCTCCAGAACTGGACACAGTACTTCAGGTGGGGTCTCACCAAACATCTGTACAGTGGCAATACCAGCTCCCTCCTTCTGCTAGTGATACCCCTCTATGCACCCCAGTACACCACAAGCCCTACTTATTACCTTGTCACACTGCCTCATCATCTTGAAATCATCAGATATGATTACTCTAAGGTTTGTTTTCTGTTTGGTGACTGTCAAAACCTCTTCTTCCATTTTATACTCCCGGTCTCTGCACATTCTCTCCACCCTCTCTGGAGTGTCCATCCTATTGCAGATTTTGGTGTCCAAATCCACTTCTGTATGCCCTCCCATGCCCATCTTAACCTCACAATACCTCCTGTAGTCTTGCCCCCTTTAGTTACCCCTTGGTCTGTTCTTTTCTCAGTTTGTGCCTTTCCACTCCTCACTGCTTTCCCTGCTTCCCTCACCTTCTCCTGGTACACCTCCCTATCCTAATCTTTGTGCATCTCTTTGTACCTCCTGAATGCTACCCTTTTAGCTTTAACATTTTCAGCCACTTCCCTTGAAAACCATAGTGGTCTGTTTTTTTGTTCTGTTTTTGCTTACCTTCTTTGTGCCAAGGCTTCTTGCCTTCACTATGCCATCCCTTAGCTTGGCCTACTGTTCCTCCATCCCACCCTGCTAGGTCATCTCTGAAGCATTCCTTTTTTTTAAAATGTGCCCTCCTGAAGTCCAGGACCCTCATCCTTGTGTGGTTTGCTTCCACTGCCATCCTTATGTTGAACCACACTGTACAGTGGTCACTAGTCCCCAGGTGACATCCCACCTTGATGTCTGCAATACTGTCCCTCTTTGTGTGCACCAGGTCCAGTAGTTGCCTGAGAAATGTCCTCTGCAGTGAGTCTGAACCATTCTTTCCTCTTCCTCTGCATCTCTTTGTACCTCCTGAATGCTACCCTTTTAGCCTTCACCTTTTCAGCCACTTCCTTTGAGAACCATATTGGTCTCTTTTGCTCACTTCTTTTGTGCCGAGGTTTGTTGCCTTCACTATGTCATCACTTTGCCTGGCCCACTGTTCCTCCACCCTACCCAGACCATCCCACTCTGCTAGGTCATCTCTGAGGCATTCACCCATTTCTTTAACTCTGCCTTCCTGAAGTCCAGGACCCATGTCCTTGTGTGGTTTGCTCTACTGCTGTCCTTATATTGAACCACACTGTATGGTGATCACTGGTCTTCAGGTAGCCTCCCACCTTGATGTTTGTAACACTGCCCCTGTTTATGAGCTTCAGGTCCAGTATTGCCCCATCACAAGTGGGCTCCCTGACTAGTTGCCTGAGAAATGCCTCCCTGCAAGGAGTCTAGGATGTCCCTGCTTCTAGCTGAGGCTGTGACTGGGAGGCTCCAATATCCACACCTGGTAGGTTGAAGTCCACCACCAGCAGCGTCTCCCCTTTTTCTGCAATTGTCCTAATGCTTCCTTCAGTGCTTTATCTAGTTCCTCCCCCTGTGTTGAGATCTGTAGATCATGCCAGTGTGAACAGTGGCTCTGGCTCCAATCTCTGGGGTGACCCACAATGCCTCTAACCCCTCCATTCCCCCCTGGTTTCCCTGTGTTGCGATTGATTTGATGCCATCCCTTCAATACAGCACCATCCTTCCTCCCTCCCTCCCTCCTTCCCACTCTGTCTTTCCTGAACTGCTTATGGCCTGGTATGGCCATGTCCCAGTCATGATTTCATGTGCAACACAGCTCAGTAATGGTCACAGTATCCAGATCTGCCTCCATCATTATGGGCTCTGGATCTGGAATTTTATTTCCAAGACTAAGCCATGTTTTCTGGCTCAAGGTTAACGAATTGTCATCTGGGAATAATTTCCAGTACTGAGAGGATTTGAATACATGGGGTGGGGGTAATTGGTGGAAGGGAAGATTAGTAGTTCCATTCCTGATTCCAATACATACAGTTGTGGGACAGTCCCAGATGATATGCCCTAAGCACACCCCCAGCAGTTACTGCGTTTCATAAACCCCAGATGGTACAGTTGCTGCAGCATCCTATAGGCCACAGGTAGGATTTTGTCTTGAATAAATCTCGCATTCAGCTCTTTGCAATGGTGGCCACTGGTTGGTTGGTTTATTTATTTAAAATCTGGTAAATCCATGAGCAATACAGCCTGTTTTCATGGGCAACCAGCTATAAATTACATACACAGGTCACATACATCAAGTCACATCAGACATACAAAATAACTTATAATAACAAGGAAATCAAACAAATAATACCAAACAAGAAAGCTTCACCACAGTTACATTGTTCAAAAGTTAATAAATATGTTGCAAGCCTTTATCTAAAAACTGGTAAGCTCAGGGTTTCGGTAGTGAGATTTTGGGGGAGGGAATTGTAAAAAACGGATAGTTGAAACAACAAAGATCTCTGATCTAGACCATTGAACTGCTTTTAGAAGTACACAAACATGAGAGTGCACAGGCAGCTGGGCAGCAAACCTTGCAATCTGATTATATAAGATCTTGTCCCTAGCAATCACAACCTCAGCAGCAGCAGAGTATAACAATAGACCATAGTCAATTAGCGGAAGCAGAACACTTTGAGATAACAGAAGTCTTGTAGATGGTAACAAAAATTAATTATTCCTGTATAGTGCACCCAGTCTGTCATGAAGAATCTTAGACAACTGTGTGACATATGAAAACTATATGTTAGTGAGCAGTCAGTGACCAGCCTCAAATATTTAAAAACAGAAACTCATTCAGTGCTAATACCATTCAAGGTTGGGATGGCAATGTTGGTATTAGTAGGCATTTTTTCCTTTAAATTATGAAAAAACATGATTTTATTTTGGTGCATTTAAAGCTATCTTATATAACAGAAACCATTGCTGTACTAAGTTGAAGTCAGACTGAATGTTACCCTGCAGTTCCACCAGACTACTGCCACCAGCAAAAATCACTGTGTCATCTGCGTACACTAAAATATTACTTTTTTTACAGACTTTAGGAAGAGTGTTTAAAAACAAACTAAAAAACAGGAGGCCCCATATTGAACCCTGTGGAACGCCCAAAGATACAGGCGACAGAGAGGAAAAACAATTTAGAAATTGTAGTTTTCTGACAGCGATCATCCAAATAATTACGACACCAGCCCAGCACGGCTTCAGAACAACCCAGTTCACCCACAGCCTTAATTAACAGCTGATGACCGACGAGATCAAAAGCCTTGGTGAGCTCCATATACAGAGCCATGGTGAAGTGACACTTGTCCAACGCCTGGTGTATAAACTGAATGAATCCCATCAAAGCTGTCTTGGTGCTATATCCAGGGCAGAAACCATGCTGGGCTGGGGTTAAAACCTCATACTTTTTATTTTTTTTGGTAACCAGGTAAGGCCCACTAGGCAAAAGTGCCTGTTTTTAAGGGCACCCCGGGAGCACTGGGTGGTTAAGTGACTTGCTCAGTCACACAGTATGCAAGTGGAGGTTGTGGGAATCAAACTCAGGTCTGCTGGATGTATCAAGCTCATTCACAGCTCATTACTGTAATCTCTAGGCTATACTGCCAGCCCAACTGGCAGACCACACCCCTTCCCGGTGTCTAGGGGTATGCTGATGGTAACTGTCCATGGGGAGAGGGGACCACAGCAGAAACAAGCAAGCTGACTTACATTTTAGAGACCAGGGTGCAGTGTCCTCCACAAGACCAGGCTGAAAGGCAAGGTGGTTAGCAGCTTCACACTCAGTAGGCAACAGACTGACTGCAGAAACATGTAAAGCAACAATTGAAGGTTCCTTAATTGAAAATGAATAACTCCATGGAGCTTCAACATGGGATACCAAGCAGAATATTCAACTGTGGACCAGGAGGTCCATCAAATCAATGTCCCAATAATGTCCATCAGTCCTGGTACAGTGCCCATCATCCCAGGGGTGTGGAACTGATGACCACTAAAGTTAGGCAGCATACTTATCCCTCTTAAAATGTCACATCAAAACATGCATCCCAATGGCCAGCATCCAATACAGCTCCCATACCAACTGCTCTGTCCCTCTCTCCTCTGTGGTGGGACCCAGACTTTGAAAGCTCCCAATATTCCGAGACTTACTGCCCAACAAAAGTCTGAGTCAGGATGTCCCCATCGGAATTTTTCCCTCCATGCTCCACTCCCGGGTGACTGCCCCTCAAAATATGGGTGGCACGTCCTCAACAGTAGCCTTGGCTCGCACACTTCCTCATGACCGAACACCAGCTGAGACATTATCTAAGGCTCTGCATATCCATTTCAGGCTGTGGATTCACGTGCTTGAGCTCCCACGGGCTCCTGACTCTGGTGGTGGATCCCCACCGGGGACACAGAGTCCCCTTATCTCTCTCTCTCTCTCTCTCTGCTCTGTCCTCTCACTCCCTCTGACTCAGGTTCGAATCTCATTGGCGGTCACATAATCCTTTCCTTCAGCAGGGCTTAAATCCCCCCCCCCCCATGTGGGGGTCTCACTGATTCAACAGCCTCTGCCACACCCCTTGCCTTGCACTTCCTTCTACTTTCTCCCAGAACAGAAAAAAATGGAATCAACACCCAGAGCAGGCACTTGGCCGCACTCCCACCGAACTGCCACTTTCTCCTTCCTCTTTCTGCCTGCATACTCCCACGCTGGCCAGAAAAGTCCCCCTCCCCCCCCGTGGGTACTCTCCAATCACAGACAGTCTCCTGGAGACATGTAGCCCAACAAAAATAGCTAAAGATGTAGAACCCAGCATGCTGTCCTGATGCTCTAACCCCGGGGCAGGGGGAAGCTTGGTAAGATAATTGAGGAACTGATCAAAACAATATGTTCAAGTACTTTTCCGGGCAAAAGTGAAATAGGCCCATAGTTTTGCAGACTTGCAGTGCAGACAGATTTATGTGCAGGCACCACTGTAACTATTTTCCATAGTTTAGGAAATTGTCTCAGACAAAGTGATTGATTAAAAATTTTTGCTAAAGGGTAACACAAAATGTCAGCAGTGGCCTTGATCAGCCTGTAATCCAGAGAGTTCATTTTAGAAATATAACCAAGCATATCCATGGGAGTAAGAGCTTTAAAATAAAACTGCGGCACTAAATCATCATTCTGAGGCGAATTTAAATTAAAAGTGAGGGGACTGTAGTTGCTTTCAGGGATATATTTATCTAAATTAGTAAAAAATGAATTTAATTAACCAGCAGTCTTACAAGGATCAGTGTAATTTCCAGATGCAGTAGTGAGAACATTGGGTCATTTTTATAATTCTTACCTAACATCTCATTAATGATTTTCCAGGTAGCCGCAGCATCTCTATCTGCACACTGATTCTGCTTTTGGAACAAGTAATCCTGTTTTAATCTACAAATCTGAGATTTACATTTGTTGCGCAATTGTTTATATTCAAGTAATGCAGCATCTGCAGATGTTTTCCTAACTTCCTTCCACTTCCTGTCTTTCAATCTCATTAATTCAGTTAACTGAGGAGTATCCCATTCTTGCCTGTTTCTTCTCATTCTAAGCTGTATCAAGGGAGAAAATGTATTACAAACTGCATTAAACAAACTACAAAAGTGAGAAAATGCACTGTCAATGGAAGCTAAAAACTCTAAACATGACCAATCAATATGTTGAACAGCTTCCTGGAATAATGAAATACTTAACTTTCAAAGGTTCCTGGAAAATATGCACTGGAGGAACTGTTGACATTTTTGCACTCCATAAACAGAGAACAACACATAGGTCACTTAGGCTGTCAGCAAGAACTCCTGAATGCCTGATTTTAAGAATATCAGAAACTAAGATCCAGTCAATAATGCTGGATCTGCCTGTCTTGTAGTTATACCTAGTTGGTTTCTCAATAATCTGATTGACTCTAGTGTTAATCAGGGATTCTTTTATATTTAAATCAATGCTACCTTTCCAGTTGTAATTCACATCTCCATAATTAAAACTTCTCTATTTTGTGGAAGAGAATTTCTAAATTTACAAATGGTCAATAGCGGACAAGTAGGAGCCAGGAGGAGCATAACTAACTGCCAAAGAGATAATTTTGTCATTCCCCAAGACTGTCTTACGAGACAGAAGCTCACAGTCTGATGAGGGGTTCGCTGTCCATGAAGATTCCCTTGCTTACACAAGTATGTGGGTTTGGATATACCTCTTCCATAGCTGTCTGATCTGGGGTGCAGATGAGGGAGTCACTGGCTCCTTCCCACCTGTACAGTGCTCCCACCAGGCCCTTGCTGGAGCAGCACTGGCTTCTCCTCATCTAGTTAGTGTGCTTCTCAGCTGAAAATACTACCACAAGCAGGAAGCATTCAGTTAGCATAAGGTCTACAGTTGGAAAAAAAAAAACAAATCATATGCTGTTGTTCGCTAATTACATCCCCTAGAGTTCTGATTTACTGCAATGCCTAGTCTGGCCAGAACACTAGATCTTCCTCGAGGACATCTCCCTCCATTGAGCCACACTATTGGAACTGTAAGCCACTAGCGTCAGTACCACCCGGAAACTATAGCTCAACAGGGTCACCCACATTGACGTACGTTGGTGCTGCCTATATAATGGGAGCAGCCCTATCATGCTTCATTTCTTTCTTCCATTGTCAACTGCTCATTGGATTGCAAGAGGAGCAACACCAACATCCGCTGTTCCTTTGCTGGTGTTTGTCATAAGTTATTATTCTTCATAACATTTTACTTTTGTGCTACTGTCGAAAGAAAAGGAATCTCTGTTCTGTCTCTAGCATTGTGGTAGAATTAAAATCTATAAGGTCGATGCTCATTCCTTGTGTGTCTGGTGCCTAGGCCTTTCACACAACATTGAGGCCTGTGGTATTTGCCAGGGATCTAACCAGGAAATGAGGCATCACCTTCCTTAAGGAAATGGAATTTGTAAGACACTTGACACCAGCTCTGATGTTGGCATCACCTACTCCCTCCACTGGTGCTGGATCACCAACTTCCCACCACTCGTCTTGACAGACGATGGAGAAATCTCCACTGCAGACATCATGTCCTCAGATAAACCAAAGCAGCTGTCCTCAAAGGAGGCAGAAAAGCACTACCATTCCAGGAAGCATAAGGACTCCCGGTCAGGTACTTCACCTGCTCTTTCCAAGTCTCCATTTAAGGGAAACAAAGGTAAGTCACAGTAAGAGACCCAGGCCACAGAGACCTCGGGTTCTATTGCTGCCCTCCCTGACTACCCCTGAGACACCAAGGCTGGGGTCTGGCATTGCTTCTGTTCCCACTACAGGGGATTCACAGCCTATTCCGTTATCTGGTTTTGCTCCGTCGATAGTGTGGTTGTGGATGCCTGGATTGGGTGTCATTGATGGTCAAGTTTTACTGCTGATCATGTTGGGGCTCTGTTTACATAATTCCTGCTGCAATCTCTACCATCAATGCCTATGTTGTCGATGTTGCCTGCTGGCCTGTCACTACTGTTAACCCTAACTCCGGATCTGGTGCTGATGATCTCTGTCACCAGCTCTCTGCCCCCTCTATTGACACCTGTGCTGTCGATGTCAGCTCCCATTCAGGATCCTATTCGGCCTCTGATACTCGGCCCAGAGGATGAAGAGGAGCAGGAGTATAATTTGGACCTCATGGAGAGGATTATTTTGTGGAGGAGGGTGATCTGTCTCGGTTTGAGGGTTTGGGTTCCAGCTCTATCCTCTCTTCCTGCAGTGAGAGCGTATGGTATATAATCCTGATTTTTCCCCTGAAGGTGCCTCCTTTCAGGTTCTCCTCAGACAGATGCAAAATATGCTTGGCTTCACTACTGAGGAGGAAGAGGATTCTTCCAAAAGGAATCTTTAGGAATTTCTGGAAGTTCCCTCCTTGTACACTGTGATCATACCTCCTAGCCAAGAGCACTGGTTTATGGTTTTTGCCAGAAAAAACTCTGTGAAATTCCAGCATTTAAGCTGTCTGAATACTGGTAAAAACATTAAATATCACAGAAATTGGGAATTTATACCAGATAAATGACTCTGAAAAGTCGTGTAATACTATAAATTACTTCCTATAGTAGTTTCATTTTATTTTTATTTTATTTTCTGTATATTTAGCCTTCTTTAATTCTGAGTATTTATACACAAACTGAATGCTAGAGAGCAGAATCCTGGAAAAATCCAGAAATTAGAAAAACAATCACTGGTGCAATTCTGGAATATCAAATCTTGAAACTAGAATTTCATCACTTCAAAAACTGTAAACCAGAGTCCCTGCTCCTATCTGTTTGACTTTGAAGGATGTTACTATGATTGGCAGGCATCAGACTACTGCCTTGTCTCCTATGGCTGATAAGCAGTATCCTACCCTGACCTGGGGGTGATCATATCAGATAACCTCAAGGTCAGTAAACGATGCAAGAAGGCAGCACTAAAAGCTAGTGGCATCCTGGGATGCATAGGAGGGGGCATCACAAGCAGGAGGCATGAAGCAATCATGATGCTGTATTGATCCCTGGTAAGACCTCACCTGGAGTACTGTGTCCAGTTCTGGAGGCCATACCTCAGGAGGGACATAGATAGGCTGGAGACGGTGCAGAGAAGAGCAACAAAGATGGTGCAGGGCTTGCACCAGAAACTGTGCGAAGCCAGACTCAGTGAACTCAATCTATACTCCCTAGAGCAGTGCAGGAATTGGGGGGACATGATAGAGACATTTAAATACCTTGAAGGTAACAAAAAGGTACAGGTGCAGAACCTCTTTCATGTAAAAGACCATAGCAGGACAAGAGGGCATGATCTTCGCCTCAAGGGAGGTAGGTTCAGGAGCAATATGAGGAAATTCTTCTTCACGGAGTGCATTGCTGAACCATGGAATAGCTTGCTGGAGGGGGTGGTGGGAGCGAAGACGTTGGAGGAATTCAAGCGGGCATGGGACAGGCATTGCAGGCTATTCCAGCAGCCAGCTAAGTGGGGATAGGAAAACAAGGGCAGACTTGATGGATCATAAAGCCCCCATCTGCCAACAACTTCTATGTTTCTGACACTAAGCCTTGTTATTTCTGTCAGCCTGAGATGGACTCAGAGGTTATTATGGCTACCCATAAGATGTCTAAGGCCCCTCATCTCATAAGTTTCCTGCCTCCAGACAAAGAATCTTGGAGGCTTGATGTGATGGGCAAGAGAAACTATGCTTCAGCGTTCCTTGGCCTTCATATTGCCACCTATCAGGCTTATATGATTAAATATCAGAATAGCCTATGGAAATACATCTCAGCTGTGACTGATAAGCTGCCTAAAAGACCCATAAAAACTGAGGTTCAGTAGACTGTTGCCCATGGGCTAGATGATGGAGGGCATCTTTTGTGTTCAGCCTATGATGTTTCTGATTTTCAGCTCATGCTACTGCTTTGGGCATATGTCTCTGGAAATATTCCTGTCTTTAAGTGGCCGGGTTTTCCACCACTGTACAACAGTCAGTACTAAATGCTCAATTATATGGCAGCAAATTGTTTGGCACAGACATTGAAACCACTCTGCAAGCCCTGCAGTGTTCTAAAATGACTCTCCAGTCTCTTCATGCCCTTAACCTGAAGCCTCGTGGTCATGGTCAGGGGTCCTGTTATCAGCCCTTTTCTCATCCTGGATGAGAATACACCCGTGACCCTGGCATTTAGTCCCAGCAGTTCCCAGCTGCCCCTCAAGAACATTCTGACTTCCTTTTTCCTCCTCTGATCCCCTCTGAAGACCCCGGGATCCTGGTGGGAGGTCACATCTCCCTCATCCTACCAAAGTGGAGGGAGATCTCAACAGACACATGGTTCCTGGACATTATTCAGTGGTAGCATGCCCTGGAATTGCTGTCCATTCCAGCAGTGCATTAAGTCATCATACTCAGATATCCCTCATGATGGAGGTTTGAAGGCCCTGGGGTTTTACTAAGAGAAGAGGAATGACTGTGTGAGATCCTCTTACATGACTGTTAGTACATCTACCTGAGCTCATTTTGAAAAGTAATGCATTTCTGTTTTTGAATGGTTTTTACTTACAAGTGAAGGGGACAGTTATGGGGGCCACATTTGCCCTAAGCTATGCTAGCCTTTGCACAGGATTGTGGGAATCTAAATATGTTTATGATGCAAATAACAGCCAATATTTGGATAAGTTAGCATGTTATAAATGCTTTATTGATGCTATTTCTATTGTGTAGAGGGGCAACAAACAAAAACCAAGGCTCTTTGTTGATTACTTAAAAACTACTAATGTGCTCTGATGTTTAACAATACAAGTAACAAGAAACATATTGTTTTTATGAACCTATCGAGCAGAACAAGACATGGTGGTGCTTTAAATGTAGACATTTTGCAAAAAAAAAGATACAAAACACGGTGTTGCATTCCAAGTACATGTCTCCCAAGACATACAGTATTGTGATAAATGCACTTAATGCCTATTTTGAGGGTTAAGAGAATATATATTAATGAGAGTGATTATATACTGCAAGCAGAAATAATGAAAACAAGCTTTATGGGAAGGGGTAAGGTAAGGCAAGAGTGCACTGGATGCAATTTTGAGTGATGTCAGTAATTTGGATAGGAATTAATTGTTATGTAACAGCAGTAGAAATTCTGAGAGCCAAACGAGTGACAGAATACTGTAAGTTTGTTATCATATATGGTAGTCAAGCGAATCCGAATCATATCAGGCAGATTCTCAAAAGTCATATGGAATGTCTTACATTCTGACAAATAGGAGAGCTGACAATCTAAGGGATGAATTGATCCATTCCCTTCAGCTGTTGCCAGAGCCTTGACAACAGACAAAAAACTGGTTGCTGTCATCACCTGAGGGCTGTTTTTGTAGTAGCTTGAGCACATACTGCAAAACAATATGTCAGTGTAAGGAGTTTTTGAACCACAGAACTGGACAATATATAAAAAAAAAATCAGATATTTTGTTAATTGTAGTGCAATGGCAGATATCTGTATGGCTTCTTGTCCTTGTAGTGCCTTCTACACTGGTACAAGTGTAACTCCACCCACGGGGGCTTACCTGATTACCCCCTTGGGGCTGCCCCATATAACATTTCCCCCTGTATGTCCCTGCCTCTTGGTCAGTCCCAGTGTTGCCCCTGGCATCTTCTATCTGGCCCTGCATTGGTTTTTGTAGTAAATGGGACCGGAGTGAAGTGCAGAGCTGCCGTGTTATTTTCTGCACTTCTGTGCAGTCCAGCGGCTTGTGCATGGGCAGTAGCACGTTTGAATTTTTGACCGTTCCTGCGCCCATCTGAATGCTCCTCTCCGTGGTCCCGGTCCTGAAATCTAGCTAATCGGGGACTGGAGACCTGGAGAAGGTTGGTAAGGAGCCGAAACAGTATTTTTTAAAAGAGTTCCTATGAGTGCTAGGAAAGTGGGGTCAGCCTCATAAATATTCATGAGGCAGCGTCCATATTAATGAGCTGAGCCTGTCTAGCACCACCCTAGGGGCAGAGTGTATCAGTGCTAGCGACAGTCAGGGGGTGAAATGAATATTGTAAATGGCGAAATGGTCTGAGAGGGGAAAAGGGGCTGCTACATATCTATGGGGAAGATTAATAATAATGATGTCAATGTTGGCTGCAAGGACCCTTTCAAGTTGGGACCCTGTAGGAATTGCAGGGGGACACTAAGATTCAAGGGCAGCGACAGGAAGAGGACTAGATAAAAAATGTTACTTTGTGCAGTCGCTTCACAGAGCACAGGGACTGCAAACAGACTTTGGGGTCAAATGCTATTAAAAGTGTTTCTGCTGGCTGCACCAGGACATGAGAGTGGGGGCATTTTGTGGACTTGTATTGTATTCAGCAGCCATGTTGGCAGGCTTTGTCCCCAGTTTCAGCCAATAGGAGGGCCAGGACTGCTGCCAAGGACTGTACAGAAGAGTTATGGGGAAAAAAGCTGGGTAAGTACTTGGCACCCTTTTGTACAGCCAACCAGGCATCGAAGAAAGCTCATACTTATTAATTTTTGTCAAGGACAGTGATTTCAGCCAATGGGAAGCTGTCAGAGCACTCCCAAAACCCAGAGGTTTTTGGTTCTACAGTAAGTTTGGTGGGAGCCCCTCCAGAGGGAGGGGGGCTCCAGGTCCTATGCAGAAAATGGGTCTGCAAGGCTGGAGAAAAGGCTGGTTGGGGTTGCCAGCTTCATGTCCCCCAGAGTCTGCAGGTTTTCCTTTCTCCATTTGGAAGGAATTGTGGTCCAGGAGTTCAGTTGCAGCTTCAGCTGAAGGAAAGCTGCAATGCCCAGCTGCACTTCAGGGTGTGAAGTATGGCAAAGGTTCCGGAGGAGAAAGGGTCATCTGGAATTCCAAGGAGATGGAGATCTTCTTGGGGGGCTATGGAGCCCTTAGTGCAAGAAAAGATTGAATTTGGTCTATATCACAGTGGTGAGAAACAAGGAATAGGGTTCAAGGAAGGAAAAAGGTTCTGTCTGTACCTAGGTGGACTTAACGTCACAGAAAAGGGAATGGACATTTTGGCCAAAGGTATGGAAGAAAAGGTTTATGGAAAAAGGTTTGTGGAAAACTTGCTATGGGAGTCTTCCAGACATGTGGAGGCTTGGTCAGTAAAACCAAGTAGTCTTCAAGAGGAGAGAAGAGAGCCTCTTCAGGTTTACCAGCACCTGCACAGTGGGGAAAGGTTTTCAGGTGTTCAAAGGACTGGTCAAGTGAAAGGTTTTGGTCAGTGTCAAGTTCAAGGTCCTAGGAGGAGACCAGGGTGAATGTATCAGTCTCACTGAGACTGTGTGCTAAGTGAGAATCCAGAGACTGTGACCTGTGTGAAAAGGGACCACAGCTGCCATGATGATAGCGTGGCTGAAGGATGTCTTTTGCATAGCCATATGTGTCTAAACTTCTAAAACATTGAAAATTACCAACTGGATCTGAAGCCAGAGAGACTGACAATCTGCTCATTTTCAACCTGGTACCAGGTAGGAAAATAGTCAACCCCTACCGAGTGGGTCTGACTGGGCCACAGGGAGCCATTGGCACGTACCTGAGTGCTAGATCCAGTGGGGAGCCAGACTGTGGGGTCACTCCTGGGTCTGGGTTCTTTTGTGGCCTGGAAACAAGCTGACAGGGATAAGCTGCAAGACCTTCAATCAAGTTGGAAGATCCCAATGGCACAGTGTCTGCTCCACATCTCAGGTTTCTTCAGATCCAAGTCTCCAAGTTCTGCTGTTCCAACTTTCCCCAGAATCTCAGTCACAGTGCCACCAGAGACTGGTCCGCAGAACCATGAGTAATTGCAGGGATGGTTCTGCACCTGGGGGCTGTAATTAGTTGTTTCAAGTTGTGCCCAGTGACACAGTGAAATCCTAAAGCAGTTAATAAGTGTACAGAAAGCTAAAATGTGATTTAAGTAAGTGTGCCAAAGCCAGCCGACCAGCTGCACCACAGGCCTGCAATGTGTCAGCAGTGGGTACCCAGCTAGGACTTTTAGGGGTCAAAAACTGGTACCAGTTGAGGTTTATGAAAATGTTAAAACCTGCAGCAGATAGTTGGTGGTTGAAAACCTTGAATGTGTTTTTGAATTTAAAGGGAAAATGATTGATCTAAAAATGCTAATCTCTAAATGCCAATTACTAAATAAAAAATGCTGTTTAACCGCTACTCCATTTACCCAGTCCTAACCCTCCCCATGTAAATAAAAAGCTGTTTAGCTGTTT
The DNA here is from genome assembly GCA_016271365.2 of Neoceratodus forsteri. NCBI lineage: Eukaryota > Metazoa > Chordata > Ceratodontiformes > Ceratodontidae > Neoceratodus > Neoceratodus forsteri. Next base: position 613,634,585 of record CM057450.1, on the reverse strand, counting down.
TGGAAAATTCTGACTTGTGAACATATTTTTAGTGAGCATATTATTAGCTGAAGCAAAACATTTGAAGTGTGGAAAATGGGGCTTTTGATTATGGAAAATCCATGTGTTGGGGTGACTGTATGGGCAGGTGGGATTGTACAGCATCCCAGGGGGTTGTATTGCTAATATCAGACCCACTTAAAATATACTCTGGGTGGAGGCACCGCACTGTATAGTTATATCTTGGAAAATAACCCCCCGGTAACAGCAAAATGGGAACCCAGGCCCCTCAACCTGGTTTGTGGCTACCCAGGCAGGGGTAGTAGCCCTCTGTAGACATGGCGCCAGGGCTACACAACTAAAAGTTTTATTTAAAATAAGAACAGGGAATAAACTAAAATAAGGACTGTAGGAGAGGAGAGACAGGGGTGACATGATTGAAACCTTTAAATACATGAAAGGAATAAACAAGACGGGTACAGAGGGGCTGTTCAAAGTAAGGGAGGGAAGGGCCACCAGGGGCCATGATATGAGACTGGAGCGAGGAAGGTTCAGGAGGGAGATGAGGAGACACTTTTTTACAGAGAGGGTGGTGGCTGGGTGGAATGCATTACCTGCTGAAGTGGTATGCAGTAGAACAGTGGACTGCTTCAAACGAGGATGGGACAGGACAAGGGGGAAGGTTAATGAAGGGGAAGGGTGGAAGGGAGGGGCAGCTGCAGAATAAGGGGTGCTAGCTGCACATTCGAGCAGACTTGATAGACCTCTAGGCCTTTATCTGCTGGCAAATTTCATATGTTCGTAAGGACAATGCCCTTGCATCAAATGGGATGAGCACAATTTTTTCTTTATTTAGTTGTTTAACCAGGAGTAGCACACTAAGCTGAAAGCTGTTTTATAGGTGCGACCTGGGAGCACAGGGAAGTTAAGTTACTTACTCAGGGTCACACAGTATGCAAGTGGAAGCTGTGGGATTCAAACCCAGGTCTGGGCTGCTGAATATCACTAGATTTGCAGCTCAGAGCCTTAAATCACTGCACTTTACTGCCTCCCTTATAGCTATTGAGAAAGTGTTTCCCAGCAGACAAGGTAGGGATCTGAATGACATGCTACTTAGGAGGGAGGTCCTCTGGATATACAAAGCAAGAGCCAGGAGCTGGCCAGGTTTGATTGGTCAGTTTGATTTAGGACTATTCCTAACAAAGTACTATACAGCTAAATATACTGATGAGCTGAGTCCATATACTTATTCTCTGAGTGCTAGCATACCAATTCTAGGATCTTTTCATTATTTTAATGGATTTTAATATAATTGTTTTACTGTATAGATGTTACTAGTATTACGTACTTTTTTAAAGATTAAATTCACAGTTGAGACTGTTGAGAAGATTGTCTCCAGTATTAGTAATCTGGAAGGAATGTAGCTACTGTAGTCTATTTTATCTTATTGTTGCTGCTGTTTTTAATTTGCACTGCACTTACACTTCGTGTCATTTGTTAGGTTAGTGAAACCCCAGGCTGCTGTCCCCTGTACCCCTTTTCACAAAAAAAAGCTTACAATGAAAAATGTTTTCATTTTGAGTAATTTAGAGGTGTACATCTTTAAATTTTGATGTATAAAAGCCTTGTGCACGGAAGTGGGAGGGACCCTTGACAAACGGTGACACAGTGACACAGAATGTTAGGTGAAGCAGTTATATTGCCTTCTTGCACGTATCGCACTGAAGAGCACTTTAATAAAGGATTCATTGCACCTAAAATGGATTTTGCCTCTATCTGCATAAGATAACTTAACAGTGACTCGTAGCTGAGCTTTGCTGTTGTTTGTTTTATTTTTCTTTGTGCACGGTTGTCCCTGAAGTAGCCTTTCATCACAGAAACGAACTGTCCAAAGTTTAAAACTTTTTGCATCACCACACAATGCAAAACTGTCACTTTTTAGCTTGCTCGTTCCAGGGCCTGGAGTTTTTTTGGTGAGTTGTTCCTCTGTTGGAATGGGAGATTCCTCTAATACTTTTCTCCAGTACTGCTGAGTCAAAAAGTACTGATCAGTACTGATCAAACTGTGGGAAGAGTCAGCCACGCTAATACTGCTGGCTCTGCTCTGACCTCGACAAATGTGGTTCTGAGTGTTGCAACACCTGGCAGTGGAACTGCTGGTACCTCTGCCTCAGTGAAGGGGACTCCTGTCACAATGACCAGTGCAACTTGGTACATCCGGATCTCAGGTCCCTGAAGCTACGTGCCTGGCTCCTGAGGCCCCAGAAATTAACCACCTTGCAGTCTCTCCCCAAGTAGCAGATGTCTTCCTGGCTGCTAATAAGTCTTTCACTAGGCATACCTACTCCCTGAAGTGGAAGTGTTGCTCCATTTCATGTGGTTCCTGGTACATGGACCCTTTCACTTGTCCAGTGACCTCTATCCAGGAATACCTGTTGTCTCTGTCAACTGTGGGTCTTCAGCATTCATCCATAAAGGTACTCACAAAATATTTTGTAGGTCAGCACCTCGTCACTGTCCACTTCAGATAAAAAATCCACCAAGATGTAGCAGGATAAAAGCCTTTTATTCCAAAAATAGGCAGGTCAGCCAGCAAACAAGATAAATAGCGCCCCTCCCCACAGTGCCGAAAGTTTTCACGTCACAATTACACTTTTTCAAGGCTATAGTAGTAGGGGGTGATACACCTTATATACAATACTTAAAGGTAAGGTTTAAAGGTAATGTACATAGTATTGCACATGCTGATGGTATAAGTGCTCTTTCACAGCATGTAAAATCTCAGGGGGAGGAACATTATTTTTGTTTTCAAATTATTGAAAAGGTTTTTATAGGTCCTAGAGGAGGAGATTTAGATTTAACATTTCGTCAGAGAGAAACATATTGGCAGTACATTATGAAATCATATGCTGCCCCAGGATTGAATGAATTTTTTCAACTTTATCCATTTTTATAATTAATATTCTTCAATAATTATGTACATTTATATATTAATATGAAGATTGGTATATGCATACCTATATATATATGTGTGCTTTTACAGGTATTATACTGGAACTAGCTATTGTTATACCCGCACTTCAATGGTAGTGTAATTTGATATTTAACTTTCAATTGTTAGGGGGTGTTTGATATTGTATTTACTTAAAAGGGTGGAGAGCACATTACCTTTAAACCTTACCTTTAAGTGTTGTATATAAGGTGTATTACCCCCTACTACCATATCCTTGAAAAAGCGTAATTGTGACGCGAAAACGTTCGGCACTGTGGGGAGGGGCGCTATGTACCTTGTTTGCTGGCTGACCTGCCTATTTTTGGAATAAAAGGCTTTTATCCTACTACATCTTGGGGGAATTTTTATCTGACGTGGACAGTGACAAGGTGCCGACCTATAAAACATTTTGTGAGTACCATTGAATTTGGTTTTGGCCCCACTATTGGCGTTTGTAGCTGCCTGCTTTGTCTTGTATTCATCCATAAATGTGCACTTATAGGTCTTTCATGCTCCTGTGCAGGATAAAACAGTGGCACAGCTAGAGGTATAGGTTTTTGAAAGGGATCATATTACATATCTGTCCCCCAATTTGTAAACTGGTTCCACCATGGCAACTTTCACTTTGTGTTGGAAAAACTGTCAGGGCCTCCATTCTAGCCAGCTGCTACTTGTGATGCATTTCTTTTACTGGAAAACTCTTTCTGGTAGCTATTACTTCAGCACAGAGCATTTCAGTTATAGGCTCTGGTGGCAGCATACCAGCTGAAAGCAGTGATTCCACAATAGCGCTGTCAGAATCGCGCTTCCACAATAGTGTGTGCCTAAATAGCTACAGGGATAGCATAGCGCAAAGCAGTTACCGCTACCCTCTGTAGCTACCCCCTGTAGCTATCTAGACACACTGCTGGAGGAGATGAGAAGTATCTGGCAGTGTGGTGCCTTGCCAAGCTGTTCCCGTGGCAGAGGAGGATAAGGGATGATCGTGAGGGCAAAGAACAGCCAGGGATCAGGGTTCTCTTCCCAGTCTCCCAATTTTTACCTTTTCCATTTCCCCCTCTGCTATATTTTTTTCTATTATGTTCCTCCCAAGTTTTATTTTATTTATTCTTTTCCCTATTGATGTAATCCACCCCCTCCACAAGTTTCCCTCATCCCGCTATCCACTCCCCCATGGAGTCGATTATATAAATATCGGGTGCTGCAGGGGGCAGAACCCCCGTGAAAAAAAACAGAAAATAGTGTATTTATTTAAGCCATGGTAGTGGTCTTCTGGGTCCTTTTGGACCACTACCATTGGCATTGTTTTTGCTGATGTTGTTTTGGTTGGGTGCTCTCTCTGACGGCGCCGTTTTTGCTGTGCGGTTGTTGACCGCGCCATTGTGGTTTTCAGCATTCTGACCTAGTGCCAGAGGCAGAGCTTCAATACTGATTTTTCACCCAGACAGGGTCTCTTTGAGGACCAGTTCTCATTTTCTGCCCAAGATGGTCTCTGACTTTCCCTTAAATCAGGCTATTCACTTGCTGAAGTATTCTGCTTTCCCTTCTAATCCCAGAGAAAAAATTGATCTTCTGCTAGGATATCTCCCTCCATTGAACCACATCAGGAAACTGTAAGCCATCAGCGTCAGGATCACCCGGAAACTTTTGCTAGCTGTGGACACCCATCTTGAAGTTCATCATTGCTGCTTATATAATGTGAGAAGCCCCATCATGCCTTAGTTCTTTCTTCTGCCATCAACTACTCATTGGTCCACCGCTGCTGAAGAACACAGTTGAAATTCTCAAGTATTGTTAACACAACAGCTTCTTTCTTTTTTATTTCAAACAATAATTGTTTATGCTCCTGATGAAAGACAAAGTCGTTGCAGTGAAGCTGAGATATACAAGGATGACGTTTACACTACGTGTATCCACTGCTTAGGCAACTTTTAAGAAGTGAAAGCCTGCAGCATTTTCCAGTGTTTTAACCAGGCTACGTGAAGATGTCACAAGAAAGCCATAAAGAACTTATTTAAAAAAGCTTCTCCTAAACTATAAAAAGACAAAAGTTATGATGTTTTCTAGCTCACACAACAAGCATAAATCCTACCAACTCCCAATACAAAACAGCACCAACATTCCTCTTGATCAGGTACACTCCTTCAAATACCTTGGGGTTATCATAGGCAGCTCCCTATCCTTCACAATTCATGTTGATAACATTGCCAAAGCTTTCAACACATGAATTGGAATGTTACATAGGAACAAACACTGCCTGACCACTGAGGCACTCAGGATAGCAGTAAATAGCTCAATTATCTCTATCGTTGGCTATGGCCTGGTTATCTATGGTGCTGCTACCGACAGTACCCTAAAGAGGATCACAACAGTGTTAAATAAATCCTGTAGGCTTACTACTGGAGCTCATCAGCTCCTGCATACATGCGAGCCACATGCACAGACAGGGTGGCTGCACCTGAAAGACAGGATCAAGTATCAAACCTGCTTACTGGCTAAAAAAGCAAGCCTGGGCCTAAACCCCTCCGGTTGTTCAGAGCCTGTTACGTTGAACTACAATACCCCACCAAACTAAAGGTATGGAAAGTCAGCCTTTCAAAGTCCATTTCTGCCGCACCTCACAAGGTCAGAGGTCATTTGCATACCGTGCTCCCAACTGGCTTAACTCCCTACAGTGTGGCATTCTTTCTGAATCAAAGCTGGGTCCTTATAACTTAAGCTTCACCAACACCACCTCACAGCACTTTGTGGTTGCGATTACTGTCACTAAGCTGGTATCTCTCATATATTCCATGAAGTTTCTCCACCGCACTTAGCTACTGAGCCTGCCTGCCCCGGTCACTCTTCCCCCTACACAACTACCTTGCAGCCCCCATACCCCCATTCCCCCTATACACCTACCTCACAGCCCCTATACCCCCAATATACTACCTCCTCTTTCCTCCAACCCCTCTCCTGACTGGCATCCATCCTATCTCTCATACCCTATTTCCGCTACCCCTTTCCCCTCTACCTCCTCTCACCCACCCCTCCTTCCTCCCTACTGGACAAAACCTCCTTGGCTGATTCAATATTGTTTACGTTTCCACACAATGTTTTTTTACCAATTGTTCATGCATTTTGTGATGTCTGTAGACCTGTTTATATTGTATATTTGCCTGTTATATTGCACATCATCTTTGTCACCTACAGTTCTACCAATCTTGCTTTTTTTTTTTGAGGCGGAACCTTTGTAAAAGAGCTCCCAGCTCAAAGGTGCATGTAATCCAAGATCTTATAAATAAACAAAATAAAGTAAATAAAGCTTAAGGCTATGGAGGACAAACAGCATATGTCGCAAATGGCTTCACCATTGTCACCTGCTCCTTTTCCCCAGAGCTCGCTGCAGACCCGATGCTCTCCATAGTTGATGGCGCTGCCTGCTGATTTTTCAAAGAAAAAGGACAAGAATGCTAAGTTGGTGGAAAAACACTGACATGCTGAAAAGGGCAAGCAGTTGCATTGAGACAAAGATGCCTCTCCTGCCCGGTCTCACTTTCCTTTTGAATGAAGTAAATCTGCAGAAAAAGACAGATCTCATGTAAAGTTCTTGGGTTCTGCGGCTTCTGACCAGCTTTAAGACACCAAGGTTGGTGTGTGGCATTGGATCTAATCCCATCCCAGGGGATTCATAGCTGATTCCGCTGTTGGACACTGTCCCTGTCAACAAATCCGTTGTCAATTACCCCGTTGGGGCCCGTCAATGTGCAGATAATGTTTCAGACTATATCTGAACTTTTTCAAAAGCTTCTGCCCCTGGCTCCACCATTGATGCTAATCCTGTCACTGATGCCAGGCCCATTACTGTCATCTTCATCGACGATGCCACCGCTTACTCCACAAGTTACTCTGCCTGTCATGGGGCTTCCTTCTTCAATCCCTGGCCTGTCAACATTTCCTACTGTGTGGCCTCCTCCTGCCATTGACCTGCTGCCTATTCCTGTTAACGAAGAGGAGAAGAGGAGGAACTGGGATACAATCCAGACTTAATGGAGAAGGAAGAGGGGGAAGGTACGTCCACTCCAATGTGGTGGGCTCCAGTTCCACTTTATCCTCCTGTAGTGAGGGCAGTGTGCATTACACACCTAGATCCCTCCCTGAGGATTCCTCTTTCCAGGTTTTCCTATGGCAGCTCCAGTTGAAACTGGGCTAAACTGCTAAGAAGGAGGATTCCTCAGAGAAGACCCTCTATGAATTTTTAGAAGTTTCAGCATTGCCAACAGTCATTATTCCTCCTATCCATTTGGCTTTGGAGGATACCACAATGGCTACTTAAGACAGGCCTTCTTCTTTGCCTGCCAGTCTTGTAAGGTGGATAAACAATAGCCTGCCCCTTTGGATAAGCCCTGTTGTTCCACACAGCCTGAAATGGATTCTGTGGTTATTATGGCTGCAAATAACAGATACAAAGCTCCTAAACACATGAGACCTCTTCCTCCTGACAAGGAATCAATGAAGCTGGCTGTAATGGGCAAATGGACATATGCTTTGACATCTCTTGGCCTTAGAATGGCCAACTACCAACAAGCTGCCTGATGCACTGGAGAAAACTGAAGTCCAACAATCTGTTGCCCATGGTCTGGAGGCCATTGAGCACCTCTTACGGCCGGTCTGTGATGCCTCTGATTCTACTGCTCCTGCAACTGCTTCTGGTATTTGCCTGCACCGCCACTCCTGGTTACATATTGCTGGCTTTGCCACTGATGTCCAACAATTGGCCCATAATGTTACCTTTAAAGGTAAGCAGCTGTTTGGTTCCAATGCTGAATCTGCTTTGAGGGACATCCACATGTCCCGGATGACCTTGAGATCCCTTCATACCCTTAAACCTAAGCCTCGAGATCAGGGCTCCTTTTGTAGGCACTATGCCCGCCCCAGTAGAGGCTATTCTAGGGGACCAGATGTTGCTCCCAGCAGACCAGGCCTCCCCCCGGCCCCTTTGTCTCGTGGTGCAGTTTCCAGGGCCACCACAATGCGGGTCTTGGCAGTGCATCTGCTGCCCCTTGAGCCTTTTGACTCCCTTCTGCCCTCCCAAAAGCCTGCAGATCAGGTCACCAGTCCTCATTTTCTGCCAAAGGTAATTTCTAACCGAACACGAAATCAGATTACTGACATTCCAGTTTGCTTTTTAGGTCCCACGCATTGTGTGGAGCATTGTCTGCATACACTTGATGTCCACTGGACATTGTGTTGGTACCTTGGTCGTACTAAAGATGATAGAAAATCGTCTCGGCTATTTGTGGCTTTTACACCCAGGATGGTGGGCTCCCCTATTTCGAAGCAGGGCCTTTCCAAATTGTGGGTCTGCTGCATTAATATCTGTTACCAGAATCACAGTAAGCAGCTTTCTTGTCCTGTCCATGCTTACTCCACCCATGGAGTAGCTACTTCCATGTCTTGTTTTCACAGTGTGTCTGCTGCTGACATCTGTGCTTCTGCCACTTGGAGTACTGTTCAAACACTCACTAAACATTACAGTCTGGACACTGTCACTAATAGACATGCCAGATTTGGCCTTACTGTTCTGCAAGGCCTCCTTACTCAGGATATTTAGATCCTTCCTCCTTCATTGCTTTGGTAATGCTTGAGAATCATTCAATGATGTGACTCAATGGAGGGAGATACCCTTGAAGAAGACAGAATAGTTACCTACTGTAACAGTAAATCTGCAGGAGAATCTCCTTGACTGCGCCACAGCTCACCCTCACTTCATTCCCCTTTTTCTGGTGGTGGGTGGTTATTCTGCCTACTCTTGCATGTTGGTTCTCCTCTTATGACCGATTTCAGCATTATATTAATCAGGTTTCCATTTCCTCTCCTGTGTGCCTGGTTTGGTCCTAGTTGCTTTGGTCTCTGCCAGTCTGATGATCCTCTGAGCTTGTCACTGATAGGGAACTGAGGCATGATGGGGCCACCCATATTATATAACCAGCAAGGGTGCACACCAATGTGGGATGCCCCAGCTAGCAAAAGTTTCCAGGTGGCCCTGACACTGATTGCTTACAGTTCTATGATGTGGCTCAATGGAGGAGATTTCTCTCAAAGATCTACTGTTATAGTAAGTAACTTTTCTTGGCATACTTCTGATGTGCATCCAACCTTATGGTTATTGTTGGACAGGACTAAGGACTATAAAAAATCCCACCAGTTCTTTGCTCCTTTGCCTCTGGTATGGAAGGAAAGAACAGTTATGATCTTACCATAACAGTAGTTCTTCGAGAGAATCTCTTCCATTAGGCCACACCTTTGGAACTATATGCACGTCAGCGGTAGGACCGTATGGAAACCTTTGCTAACTGGGGGCCACCCATGGCAACGTCATGCATCAGAGTTTACATAAACATGAGAGGTCCCATCTCTCCTCACTGCCCCGCTGGAGATTAGACTCAGAGGAGCTCCATGTCTGGGGAACTAGGAGATCAGACCAGCACCAAGCATACCTAGGTGAGACATAGTGCTTCACAGAACACCCATGGACAAGTATAAGACAGACCTCTGTGATGCCACCCTAGGGGGACAGAGGGAAGGATGGCATGGCCTAATGGAAGAGATTCTCTTGAAGATCTACTGTTATAGTAAGTATGTAACTGTTCTATCTTCTTTGAGGATAATCTCTTCCATTAGGCAACACCTTTGGAATGAGTCCCAAGAAGTCCCAAAAGCTAACTGGGAGGGTGGTACAGTCTGATGCAAGACAGCAGACCCTGTAGTACATCCAGGCCCAAACCTGCTTGTCTATGAGATACAATGCCCAGCCTGTAATGATTAGTGAACATGTGGACAGTGCTCCATATGGCTGCAGCACAAATGTCAGCAACAGAAACATTCTTGAAACAAGCAACAAAAGTGGCCATACCCCTTGTGGAGTGACCATGAGCCACACCAGGAAGTCCCTTAGCATACTTCCTATAACAGAAAGTAATATTATGTGCCAGCCATTTGTACAAACACTGTTTAGATGCAGGGGCACCCTCTTTCCCAGGGGTAAACAAAACAAAAGGCTGAGAGGACTTTCTGCAGTCCTTGGTGTGATTCACATAGTATCTCGGTATTCTATGAACATCCAAAGAATGGAGCATAGCCTCACTCTGATTGACAGGCTCAGGGTAATAAACTTATTCTATGAACAGTCACAGTATAGAGCAAAGCCTCACTCTGATTGACATGCTCAGGGTAATAAACTTATTCTATGAACATCCAAAGAATGGAGCATAGCCTCACCCTAATTGACATGATCAGGGTAATAAACTTATTCTATGAACATCCAAAGTATTCAGCAAAGCCTCACGCTGAGTGGCATGCTCAGGGTAATAAACAGGAAAATGTACTGTCTGATTCGATGTACTGTAAACTCAGATACCACCTTTGGTAAAAACTTAGGACTGGTTTTCAAAGAAAGTCTGTCGTTGTGGAAAACCAAATAAGGAGGCTCACACTTATGAGTCTACAGCTCTGTATCCTGCAAGGAGAAGTGACTGCAACCAAAAATGGTGCTTTCTATGACAGGAAGCATAAGCCACAACTCATGGCCGGCTCAAAAGTAGCCAATGTCAGTTTCTCCAGAACATGATTCAGATCTCAAGATGGACCAGATTACAAATAAGAGGTTTTATATGCAAAATACTTCTCAAAAAAGTATGGGAGACCTCCAATTGGACAATCATATGCACATCAATAGTGGCATGGAAAGCTGATATAGCAGCCAAAAGCACCTATAGTGAGGAATACTGTAGACTGGAGTCTGACAGTGACGCAAGTATTCTAACACCGCATTCTGTGGACAGGTCAATGGGTAAAGCTACCAACTTTCTGAAGCCTAAAACTGGGACAGTGCCTATCCTGACCATGACCCCCCCTGTGTCACTCACTCCCTCGGGTGCTAACGTGGACTAGGCCCCACACATTCAATCAATTACATTTTGCCACTTGCTCCAGCCCTGCCGCTCCAAAGTAACCGTAGTAGAAAACATCTGGATTAAAACAATACATTATTCTGCTGCAACAAGTTCTGTATTGTGACGTACAGAAAGTTAATTAGAAGCAAACTTGCTTTAAATTTTGTTCAGGTACTTGAGCTGCTTGCAATGCTCCACCTGACAGTCCCATCCCAACCTGCTCACACTCACCTCCTTTGCTGAACAAACTTCACTTCAGTGACTCCCACCACTACACCAGATTGTCACACACTCACTCACAGCTGATCAGGTTCAGGTACCTTACTTCACAGCTACCGGTCTCTTCTCTGTCTGGAATCCCTCTCAGCTGCTGGCAGGCGGAGGGGCAAACATACTTGCTGGTGTATCCCCCTTACAAAATGGGGTTCCTCTAATGTCTTCCTGGGCTTGCTTAATGCCTGTTGTCAGGATGGTGTCCTGTGTCTGCAGTAGTTTAAATGTGTCTGCATGAGAGCGCTATAGAAAGGTTCCGTGAATGTCTCTTTAAGAGGTTCATTATGCTGTGTTAGAAATTAGTCCGGGCTGGGTCCGAGTAGTTTAAGGCTCGCGAACAGCCAGACGAGTGGTATTTCTGCTCCATTCTGCAGTCGCTATATGCGCATAGGGAGCCCTTTTAGGAATTGTGATTATTTGTTGTTTATCTGCTTTAATAATAATAATATAGGAGTTTGTCTAACCTGCCTTCTATTGCAGTTTGAACTTTTGCATCGGAACCACCATTTTGGTTCTGAACTGCCAGAGTTGAACCAATCTGAATCTCAGGGCACCTAAAATGGAGACTGTCCCCAGAGGTCTTGTGGGATTGAATTCTGTAGGAACTGTAGTTTTTAAGGTTTGGCACCTAAATGGACCTGGAGGGGGAGCCCTTGCTGTGACAGTTCCATCAGCCAACCAAACCTTATGGATCACTGGGAAAGCCCAGAGCTGCCTGCAGCAGTGAGACAGTCAAGAGTTGGGAGTTTGGAGAGTGAACAGCTCGAGTAATTCAAGCAGCTGCTCCTGCGTAGTAGCGTGGGGAATCAGCCGGAAAGCTGTGTCTTGCCTGCCTGCTACCATCTTCGAGGTTAGTGTCTCCAAATGTTTAGGGATTTCTAATACCGTGGCAAGAATGGACCCCATTCTTTAGCCAGGGCATATTCAAAACTCAAGAAATTAGTACAGTATTAATCTTTGATGTTTGCTGAGAGAGCTCTTCTCAGCACACGCAACGTCCCCAAAATAGCTTCCTTTTGAAGTTCATAAGGTGTCACAAGTATTGGTAACATATTTAAATGTGCCTGAAAGTTCTTTTTGATTAGTCCCATTGCTCCAAGCACTACTGAAACAATCTGTGTGTCCTTATTCCACATCAGTTTAGTTTCTGACTGCATATCTTGGTATTTCATGATTTTGTGTCTCTCTGTACGCAGCACACTGTAGTCACTAGGGTGGCTATTTCAATCAGTAATGCTACCTTTGTTCTCTTTTCATGTATTACAATATCAGGTTTTCCTTCCACTTTCTTGGCTGTTGGTATTGGGTGATCCCATGTGATCATTACTTCTTCATTCTCTGTGATTCTTTGTGGTTCATGTTTCCAGTGTCTCTCTGCTACCTGTATGTTATAGTGTTTGCACAGTTTCCAGTGGATCAATCTTGCTACATTGTTGTGTCTTTCAGTATACAGGCCTTCTGCCATGAGTACTTCACATCCAGCCACGAGATGCGCAACTGTTTCTAATTCTGTACTACAGAACCCGCACTTGTCTGTTTCTCCTGTTTTTTCTATGGATTTTGTGAACCATCTTGTGCGTAGCCCACTATCTTGGGCTGCCATTATTAGTCTCTCATCTCGTGGCCTAAATTCACCTCTTTTTAACCACTCATGGGTCAGGGCTTAATCGACCTGTGGTTGCTCCAGTAGCTCCCTGTATTTTCCACTGTAATTATGGACTTTCCAATTATTTTTTCTTTTCAGTTGGTCTTTATCCTTATACTCCTTTTTCTGATTCTTCGCGTTTTCTGTTGTTGACAATTCCTTATCTACTTTTGGATTGACATCAATCTCTGCTACCCTTCTGAAGGCTTCTCCTAATTTGATGAGTGAAGTCATTTTAGGCTTATTTTCTTCATGATGCAAGACCTTGGCTATATTTGGGTCCAAAGATGTCAGCAGGTATGTATGTAGCCCCACTATTGTGGATCTATATGTGTAATCAATCTCAATGAGGCCCATGCCTCCCTCTGCCCTTGGGATGTATAATCTTGGCATGCACTGATTTTTGTATATTAATTGGTGAGCATGAAACATTTTTCTTGTTTTATATCTAGCTGGTTCAACACTTTCTGTGGCCAGTCTATCACACCAAGCTGTATGATATCACTGGAAGGGCGAGTTGATTTATAGCTTGCACTTTATTTCGTGTTGTCAAGGCAGTTTTCAAAATTAGCTTTAACCGTCTAAAATATTCCTTGCTTACTTTTACTCTCATTTGTTCATGTTGTGCTGTTGCTCCTTCATCTATTTCCAGGTATTTATACACTCCCTCTTGTTCAAGTTCTTTTATGTCACAAACCTCTGCCAGATTCACGTTTTCTCTACGAGTTAACTTTCCTGCTACAAATGTTGCTTTGGCACATTTGTCTAGGCAAAACGTCATCCATATGTCATCAGAAAAGGTCTTAACAATTTGTAGTTGTTCTTTCAAATGTTTGTCAGATGAACTGTAAAGTTTTAGGTCATCTACAAATAGAAGGTGAGATGTTAGCTGTTGATTATTTTTGTTTCTGGGGTTCAAGCTGTATCCATAGCCTAGGTTGTTGATTAGGTTACTCAAGGGATTGAGGGCAAGGCAAAACAGAAGTGGTGACAAAGAGTCACCCTGAAATATCCCTCGTTGGATACTTATATTTGGGATGGTGATTTGACCTTTCTCATGATTTAATTGCAGGGTGGTTTGCCACTTTGTCATTGTTGTTGTGATGAAGTTTATCAGTGTAGGGTGTATCCTGTAGATCCGTAAGCACTCAGTGATCCAGGAGTGTGGGATACTGTCAAATGCTTTTTTGTAGTCGATCCATGCTACACTAAGATTTCGGCATTTTTTGCAGCTCTCCATAATGGCTTTGTTCAACAAGAGATGGTCCTTTGTGCCATATGATTTTCTTTTATTACCTTTTTGTTCTATTGCCATGAGTTTATTGCAGTCTAAATGATTGTAGACTCTATCTGCATCGATTCAGTATATAGTTTATATGTTGTTGGTAAACAGGTTATTAGGCGATAGTTCTTGGGGAGACTGGCAGGTTCAGATTTAATAAAAGTGTGGTATTCCTGTCGTTAACCAGATAGGTGTTAAGTCAGGATGTCGTATAAATAGTTTTTGAGGTAGCTAAATCTTGGTGCAAAGATGTTAGTACTTTCAACCAGAAGTTGGGTACTGCATCTGGACCTGGGGTTTTCCAGTTGGAGGCCTTCCTTATCTTCATTTCTGTCTCCTTGGCTGTTCGTCAGGCCACTCCATATCTCTAGTAGTACCATTTCTAATGCTGTCTTTTATTTCCTGTATCCACTTTGCATCCCTATTATGTTCAACTGGATCTTCATAAATACTTCTCCAGAATTCCTCAATTTCTTTCTTTACTGGTGGAGTTTTTATGTTGGCTGTTTTCTTTCCCAGCTCCCTATAGAATTTCTTTGGGTCTTCTCTAAACCATCTATTTTGCATTTTTTCATTGTTCCTTTCTACGCATCTCCTGAGCTTCTCGGCTTGAGCAGAGATCTTAAGCTTGTTATTTGAGATGGTAAAATTTAGGTCCTGATCTGTTTTAATACAGCATTTTTGTTTGATTTCATCCACTTTCCTGATGACTTTCATTGATCTATTACCTTTTCTAAACTCCTCCAGCAGTGATACTTCTGATCTTAGTTTCCATAATTGTCCCTTCTATCTGCTTTTCCATGGTGGTATGCTGAATTTCCTCTCTTTTGTTCTTCATTCCTTGCTTTTTGGCACTGCTCTATTTGTTATTAGTCTCGCTGCACAATAATGTATTCTGTTTATTTCAGTGACATCATATGGATCCCTCTGGATGGTTCCAATAACTTTGTTTATCTGTTTTATGTGTTCCCTAACTGTGTATGTCAGGCGTAATTTTTGCAGTCTTTCCCTTTGATGTATTTTGATATATTTGTCCATGTCAATTAGGTCCAGCAAGTCTTCTCTCATGTTTTCTTCCTCTTGGTTAAGGGTTGTTCCTGTAATTGGCATTTTCTGCTCTTCCGCTCTCTGTATAGGTTGACCTGGAACTTCAGCTGTTTTGCTCGGATATGGCACTTGATGTGCACTTTGCTGGGTGTCTTTAGGAGGTGTGTCATGTTTCGTTTCATGTACCAATATTGGCTGAGCAGTTGTCTGCTGTAACGGCTTACCAGATTATATTGGTGTAGGCTGAGTCTCTACCTCAAATCCTTCTTTCTTTAACTGTTCAAGGACTTCTATTTCGATGTATTGCCTTTCTAGGTCACTAAACTGTGCACTTTTCATTACATTCCACTTTTGTGTGGTTATTCTTTTCTTTGTGATGTTTGCCATATCTGGATGTCTCTGTCTATATGTCTGTTCAAATATATCTGCGATTTTTGTTGCTGTGCTGGTAAGAGCTGCTTTCTTTTTGGCATAAATGCTACACCATATCAGATCCCTTTTCTTTGCTGTGTCCCATGTATCTGCTCTTCCTGCTATGAAAGCTTCTGGTACCTCTTCCTTCTCTTTTGCTATCTCTTCACCTGCTTCCTTCTGTAGTCTGCCCAAGTTAATCTCATCTATGTATTTTTTTGGTTTTATTTGTCCTATTAGGGATCTAAAGTTTGCATCTGTCACACTGTTCAGTTTGTCTGTGGCAATTATTTCTCTCTGCTGCAATTTGTTCCGAAGTCTGATGGTATATCCTCTTACTGGAAACTCAGGTGCGTCAGCATAATAACAATACATAATTTCTAGTTTGTCCTCGTAAGTCCACTTAACTGTTTGCAGTCCTCTGGCTGGCCTATCAGTCTTTTACTGTTTGTGGCTTGTTGGTTTCTGCTACCACTGTGGGACAATGCACTCCATGGTCTGACACTGTGGCAGGATGGTACTATTACTCGAGGATGTGGCACTATCACATCGTCCACCCTTGCCCTAGTGCCTAGGCTAGGGTTGGGCACCTTTTATGCTGGGATCTGTGCGCCCAGCTTTCAGTTTCATTTTGTCTCTTTCCATACTATATATTGTCTATACAGTAGTATCGCCTTGGTGAGATTCTGTTAAAACAGGGCCCACCACGTGAAGGTACTCACCAAGACTTGAGCACGAAATAACTGTGGCTTGTCACTAGTGTCACAAATTGCTCCACCAACGATTCGTCACTCTCACTCCATCACTCCATCCGAGCCCCTGCTTTAATAATAATAATATAGGAGTTTGTCTAACCTGCCTTCTATTGCAGTTTGAACTTTTGCATCGGAACCACCATTTTGGTTCTGAACTGCCAGAGTTGAACCAATCTGAATCTCAGGGCACCTAAAATGGAGACTGTCCCCAGAGGTCTTGTGGGATTGAATTCTGTAGGAACTGTAGTTTTTAAGGTTTGGCACCTAAATGGACCTGGAGGGGGAGCCCTTGCTGTGACAGTTCCATCAGCCAACCAAACCTTATGGATCACTGGGAAAGCCCAGAGCTGCCTGCAGCAGTGAGACAGTCAAGAGTTGGGAGTTTGGAGAGTGAACAGCTCGAGTAATTCAAGCAGCTGCTCCTGCATGGTAGCGTGGGGAATCAGCCGGAAAGCTGTGTCTTGCCTGCCTGCCACCATCTTCCAGTGTGAAGAAGTCTGTGAGCATGTAATTGGACTTAATTCTGATAACCTTGTTTGAGACCTGAAACCTGAAGAGAAAGTGAGTGAACATTGCCTGTGTGTAGACCGAAGGCTTGCTCCAGAAGCGATCAGCCTGTCAGGTACCGAAGTGAGCCTCAGAATGAAAGGTTTCTGCAGAAATCCTACTGAATTGCAACCAGACTTTATCTGATCTGTGGCTGATAACTGTGTTGCTTATAAGTGTGCTGAATGTATAGTGTGGGTCGTGATCTGGTTCCCCACTATTGTTTGTATTATGCTAGCTGGAAGCTGCTCCAGCACTTGCTACAGACTAATCCAAACTGCTTGCTCTGTCTGGGCCCTGCCATCTTGGCCTAGACTGCCACTCCCACTGCAGAGACTTTTCCAACAAAAGACCTGCTCAGGGATTCAGCTCCCTACTCAACACCATCAAACAGGTTGCGACCACCATGGTGAGTCATGTGGGCCCTGTTTCCCCTGGCAATCCAGTACAACATCCAGAGGTCTTCATCTCATCAGTCCTGCCTCCTGGTCTGGGTAGCGTGAGTACTAAACAGGGTAGCTCCCTGCAACAAAGCTGCAATCATTGTGTGTCATCTGATTTATTTGTTTGGGTTATTACAACAAACTGAGCCATCTGGCTCTGGATTACAAATTCTGGGTTGATGTGCATGCTAATTGTTTTCTTTCCTAAGGGCCCCAACAACAGCTGCAACACCGGCCTACCCCAGGCAACACTTCAGGCTAGCCTGCTTAACAACTGGGTACCCAGGGTGTGTGACTATAACAAAGGGACTCCCTGTGCATGCATGTTCAGCCTGAATTAATCAGATCTAATAATCATCTGCTAGATTTCTGCCTCACCCTTGTTCAAATCCCCCTGAATAAATCAGATTTTGTTCTTTCTGCATTTAACCTGCCTAGTGTGTACCTTCTTGGGGGGATATTGTACTGCCATTGAACTGTTGCATTGCAGCTCTTATTTTACAGGAGATCTCCAGGGCAGTTGCAGCTGATCCAGCCCTGGTGGTAAGTGCAAAGAGCATGGGTTCAGAACTGCTGTCATATGGTATATGTGATTGTTTATCTGTTGATCTGTTTAGGCCACTAGAAGGGTTGGTGGGTGGTTATAGCATCCTGGAGGGCTATACCAACAGCAGTTACGCTACCCCAAAACCATTCCTCTGGGTGGAGGCACTCGTTCACCAAGCTCATGCCCCCTACACCTGTGCCTAGTCACACAGGCAGGGGTAATAGCCCATAGGATAGCACCACCTGGGGATTACACTTGCACTACTACCCAGCCTAATCTAACAGGAAGTGAAGTGCTTTGCAGCACTCCCGCTGACCCGCTTGCCATCTTACTACCCGAGCATTTTCATGTTCACAGCACAATGTAGGTGCACGGACGAAAGTTGCAAATTGCTGTCCAGCTCCAGCAGCGCAACACTGGTGCTGAAACAAATGTCACTCGCTGCTCAGCAGTCAGAAAACAAAAACCAGGACAAAAACAGGACAAGTCAGCAAAACCAGGACAAAAGTGGCATTTTGCAAAACTTTTGGGGACACTGGAACATGTTGCCCAAAATAGGGACTGTCCTGGGAAAGTCGGGGTGGTTGGTAGCTTTATAATGGGTCCAAATATCTGGAAGCAGCCCACAAAGTGAATTGCTTCCATTTCAGTGAATAGTTATGTCTGGTAGAAGGCTTTCTGCCCACAACCAGCACATCAACAACCTTAAGTGATACACCAAAATGTGCTATGGCTATCTTTTCAGGAACTATTCATGCAGACGCCGGGATTTGAGGTCCGGATGAAACAGAGGTACTTTTGTCCTGTGACAGCAGACCCTTGCACAGAGGTAGAGTAGTCGGGGGCTCCACTGCCAGCTGTTGCAGAAGTGGGAACCATATCTCATGAGTCCATAGGGGAGCAGTGAGAATGAGTGTGAACCCTCCACCTTCACTTTAAGCAGTACCCTCTGTATTAAAGAACTGGAAGAAATACATACAGAAATTTCCCTTTTCAAGAAAGAGACAATCCATCTCACCAGAAAACTCCAGGCCCTGGAGCGAGTGAACAGAAATGTGGCAGTTTTGCATTGTGTGGGGATGCAAAAAGGTCAAACTCTGGATGACCCCATCTTGTGAAGAGGTCATCTACCACTGAGGTCAGCAGTTCCCATTCGTACATCTTGGACTGTGACCTGCTTAACTCATCTGCCAAGACATTTTGGACACCTGGGAGATGCACAGCTGACAAGTCTAGGCCATGTTCCAGCACCCAGTACCACACTTGCATTGCTTCCCTATATAGAAGATAGCAATGAGCGCCCCCTGTTTGTTGATATGATGCAGCACATGTACATTGTCCATCTGTATCAACAGAAGTCCTGAGGTCAGATGCTTCTGAAACGCCTGGAGGCTGTACAAGACAGCCCTCATCTCCTGGACATTTATATGCAACTTGGCTTCCACAAACCTTGTGTCTGATAGTGCCCCAGGTGCCCCCCCCCCCAGAGCCGAAGGCATCCATGGTGAGGATCTGCTTTGGAGTTGGAATAAGGAATGTAATGCCCTTTAACAGGCTGTCATGGTTCATCCACGATGTCAGTGCTCTACGCAATGCAGTCGTGACAAGTACCATTTCGTCCAGCTCGCTTAATGTCCACTGAGGAATTCTCATGTGTAAGCAGAACCAAGGCACAGTGAAAATGGCTGCTGCCATGAGTCCCAGAAGGCATAGAAAAGTTCTGACTGGGACTTGATGACTGTTGTCTAGCAATCTGGCTCCAGCAATCAGATTTTCCACCCTGTCCAAGGGTAAGAAAGCACAATACTTTTTGTATCCAAGACTGCACCTATGTACTGTAGTCTCTGGCAAGCAGCCAAGACAGACTTCAACACATTCACTGTGACTCCTAAGTTAACAAACAACTGCGTGTCTGTGACAGGGTGTATAGCAGATGTTCCCTGGAGATGGCTTTCAAGAGCCAGTTGTCCAGATATAGGAAGGCTTACAGGACTTTCCTGTGAAAGACTGCTGCCACAGTTGCCAAACATTTGGTAAAGACCTGTACCGCAGAATTCAAGCCAAAGGACAATACTCTGAACTGGTAATGCTCCCTTTCCAGCATAAAGTGGAGATGTTGTCTGTGAGCCTTCCTGATTTTGGTATGAAGGTATACATCCTTCATATCTAAGGAGCAAAGCCAGTCTTCTTGCAACAAGGAAATCAGAGCTTGCAGGGAGACCACGTAAAACGTCTTGTATTCAATGTAGAAGATTAGACCTCCCAAATCCACAGCAGGCCACAGATTTCCTGTACATTTGGGAACCAGAAAATATTTGAAATAGAACCCTTTGGTCTTCTGATGAGGAGGAACAGGTTCTATAGCATGTTTGTGTATTAAAGCCTGCACTTCTTCTTTCAGAAGGGACAAATGTTCCAGAGAATACTTGGAAGGAGGCAGAGGACACTCTGGAGGGGCCTCTACCAACTCTAGAGCATGACCCCTTTCAAGTATCTCCAGGAATCATTTGTCTGTTGTGACCTCCCTCCAATGTTTGAAATGTGGGGAAAGTTGGCTCCCTGCAACCACCCCTGGAGAGAACAGTGGTGCAGGGGTAATTGGGTGCTTTGGAATGGGCACCTGGGGGAGGGAGCTTGGCAAGGGACCACTACCCTTACCTTGGCCTTGCTAATGGTAGGCTTGGTGGCCACTTCTGGCAGCAGACTGGTGAAAGGATTCCCTTTCATGACCCCTACCAGGCATGGGATAAAGGGATTTCACAGACCTTAGTGTCATTGTAGATGTTTGAAGACCTCTTAGTGCCTCTTCAACATCATGGTCAAACAGTTAGCTCCCTCTAAAAGGGGCATTTAAAATGCTTGCTGTATATCATTTGCAAATCCAGCTGCACATAGCCAAGAATATTGCCTCATGCAACTGCCAGATGTAGCCACCCTGGCAGAAGCATCAGACACATCACAGGCTGAGCAGAACAAGTGTTTGCTAACCTCAGCACCAGAAATCAAAGTTTTAATCAGTTTGTTCTTGGCAGAACCTTCTGGCAGAGCCTGGGCTGCAGTTTTAGCAGCCTTTCACAGGCTATTCTGATATCTGATCATATGGGCTTGATAATGTGCAAATGCCCATCACATCCAGCTTCCTGGATTCTTTGTCAGGAGGCAGAGTACTCTTGTGTTTAGGTGCCCTGGATCTATCATGGGAAGCCACAATAACCACTGAGTCTGTTTCTGGTTGACTGGCACAATAAGGCTTGGCAAAAGGAGCAGGATACTGCTTGCCAGGCTTTCTAGGTACAGCATGGCAATGCGTTAGGCTTGTACCATGCAGCACATGTAACATCCTGCAATGCAGGATACATTTGGGGAATGACAATGTATGGAGTACAGGGTACCTCCAAAAACACCATCAGATTTTTCTTTGTGGAACCCTCCTACTCCACAGTAAATCTCATGTCAGTTTTCATCAGCTGCAGCATAGACTGAAATGTAGGATCCTCTGGAGGAGAGCTGGGGATATATACCACAAAATCCTTACTACAAGAAGAGAAGCCATAACTGGAACATGGTACATACTGTTCTCCCTCATAACGTTCTTCTTCATAATAATCCTCCATAATGAGGTCAGGATTATGTTCCATGTTGTCGTCCATCTCCCTGTTGACGATGGGGACCAGGGCCCTGCTGGTGATGTTAGTGCCAGTTGAAAAGGAAGTATTTGCAGTGTACTGGAAGATGGTGTTGATGGGAGCTGAGTACCAGTAACACCTGTTGATGATAACACAGGCTGCACAGATTAGCCTGGTAAAATATGTTGTATCATCTCTGAAAATGACACCAGAACCACTTGACTGTTGATACCCTGGCCAGGGGCCATGACCACTGAAGCCAATGACAGGCCAGGACCAATTGATGATGGCTATGTACTGTACATAGCAGGTATAGAAGTGCCTGAGCAATGTCCCGACCTTGGTGTCTCATCGATGGTTGGTGGAGGGCTGGCATCACTGCTGTTGGAGTGGTCAATGACAAAGTTTGTTTAGTACCTGAAGGCATGGCGGTGACCGGGACCTTGCTGGGGAAGAAAATATCTCTTGATCTCAGTGCTTGTCTTTATGGCCTGATAATGTAGGGGGTTGGGATGATGACTGATCCCTCTTCCAGTCTTTAGGCTTCATCTGCTGTGATTTGGTCGATGGGGTAGGTGACATGGATTTCTTTTTGCAACTTAGTAAACTTTATTAAATTTCATAAGAAAAAAACTGTGCAAAGACAAATAAATACAAGACAATACAGCTACAACACCATACATGCCAACATTGCATACATCCAAAGACTGATGTAACACATTAAATATATAAAGAAAAATAAATTCCTAAATAATAAACCTAATTACAGAAATAAGCTAACCAAAGCCATTCCCCTTCCCATGCGACCTCCCCCCTACCAACCTCCCTCCCCTGAAGGCACTAACTTGCATCCAACATAAGATTACAAATAGTAGGGCACACTTGGAACTTATATACCATTTCAGTATACCACTGTCATCGCCAACACCTTTCGAAAAAGAGGGAAGGGGCATTTATTAAGGATTACAGCTTCCAGTGACCAAAGAAAGGAAAGGTTTCCACATAGCCTGGAATTTCTGAAGGGTCTGATTAGCTGTAGCAATATGTCTTTCTGCATTTAAGACATGTAGAGATTCTTGGACCCACTCTAATTTGGAGGGCATCTTAAAGTCCTTCCAATATCTCATCAATAGTAGTTTGGTCACCCCTGTGATATAGACCATATAATCCTTCTCTAACTTTGAAAAGGTCTGAGAGTAATTACTTGAAATGCAGATCTCCACAGTGGAAAATTGTGAGGGACCAAAAAGAGAAGAAACTAGAGTTTGAACTGTATGCCAGTAGGCCGCAACTGCTGGGCAAGTCCAAAGCATATGAATTAAAGTGCCTTCTTGCGAACACTTTGGACATATAGGGTCTGAAATTCTACCCATTCTGTGTAACCTGGAAGGAGTAAAGTACAGATTGTGCAGGATATTAAACTGAAGTAGGCGCATTCTATTCTGTTTCAAATATGAATACCCATTTCTCCAGATACTTGCCCAAATTTCAGAGGAATAGTTAAGATTAAGAGCCTGCTTCCAATAAAAGGCAGTTGGCAAAACTTTGGCCCAAGTTAATGCATGTATCCTTCTATAAAGCCCAGAGATAGGTTTAGACTGAATTGCTAAAGCAGAAAACTGTGTAAATACTGGGCAGACCTCATTGTGCCAAGGAGGCGAGCCCAACAGTTGTAGCACACAATGATGTAGCTTTAAATATTAGAAATATGTATGTACTGGAAGCTGAAATTCAAGTCTAAAATTTGCAGATGATATAAGTGCCTCTTATTTAACTAGATCTTTCAAAGAAAACATTTCTACCTCCTTCCGCTGCTTCTGTACCAGCACCTTCTTGTCGATTAAAATGTTCAGGTTATTAAAAAGAGGTTGACTGAGGTCTGTCTTATAGGCCAGACGTAAGGCATGATAAAGTTGTGAATGCACACTTAAAGACCCTTCTATGGGGGTAGATTTTTAACCTTGTTGGCAATTTAGCATAAGGCATATATAATAAGGAGCATAGCAATACCCCATGTTGTTCTGCAAGGGTGGTCTCTATTTTTAGCCACTTTGGAATGTAACTTCAATCCCCTATAAGTTGGTCCCATTGCAGATATTTGGAGCCATGTTAGGCAAAATAATAGTTCATTACATGGAGCAGCTGAACCCCTCCTAAATCTCTAGATCTGTATAACTTGTATATAGCTCTACGGGAAGTTTGCCCCTAACCAAATAAATTTGGACCATATCGAGTGGAGTTTGGCAAACCAGGTCTTGGGTAGCACAACTGCTAGCATATTAGAGGGTACATTATTCGGGGCAAAATAACCATTTTGAGAATATTAATACGGCCTCATATTGATATTGGTAACTGCTGCCACCTTTGCAAATCCAACTCCATTTGAGTCATCATGGGGTCTAAATTAAACTTTTTTAACTTCTGCATATTTGGGGACAACTTAATACCCAAATAAGGCAAATCCTGGGATTTCCAGTTAAGCCCTAAGAATCTAATGTCATCTCTGGTGCACTCTGTGGTTAAGGGGAATACTGTAGTTTTGTATAAATTTAATTTGTACCCCACTATCTGGCCAAAATCAGAAAGCAGACGTAAAGCAGCTGGAAGTGATGTAGCAACACATCGTCATCGAACATAGAGAGTTTGTACTCTCCTTTGCCCACCCTGATCCTTTTGATTGAGGTAGAGAAAATGATTTTCCTTGCCAAAGGCTCTAGATATAAATTGAGCAGCATAGGTGACAAGAGACATCTTTGCCGAGTGCTCCTAGTCAGCGGAAAGGTCCAGATAATTTCCCCTTACACAAAACTCTTGCTGAGGGAATAGGGAAGCACCAGGGGTGGTCGACAGTGAAAATGCCAACGTCCCCCACAGCGACAGCACAATACCGACTATAGGTATTGTGCCGCCTGTTTCCAAAATGTTTTCTGTGGGGGGCTGTAGCCCTGCACCCCCCCAGACTTTAGGATTCCGACTCCAGGTCGGAGTTGGTCCAGAGAGGGGGCGGAATACTGGGGGAAGGTGAAACACGGAAAAAGGACCATTACTGCGAATGTCGCCATAATGGTCTTTTTTCCTGTTTCACCGATGGGGTGTCAACCTAAAGGGGTGCACCGAGGGAATAGTATATAACATTTTGACCCAATTCACAAACTTGGTATGTATGCCATATTTGGTAAGAAGGGTAAATAGATAGGCCCAAGAGACACGGTCAAAGGCTTTCTCTGCATCCAGGGACACCAGAACTGGACTAGGGTTGATGTCCCCAGGCATAGAGAACAGAAGGTAGATTTTCCTAAAATGGTCACTAGAATGATGTCCCAAAATAAATCCCACCTGCTCCGGGACTGTTAAACCGGTTCATACTTTTTTGAGTGTTGTGGCCAAAATAGTTGCAAGACACTTGATGTCCACATTCAGCAATATAATTGGACAATAATTATCTGGCACATCAAGGGTCTCACCAGATTTAGGGAGCAAAACAATTTTAGCTTCAAATAAAGAGGTCTCCTTAATGTCAGAAACATAAAGGTAATTGTAATGCAATGTTGGGGTGGGTACAAGTTCACTTTTAAAGGTTCTATAGAAGAGCGGATCAAAACTGTGTGGCCCTGGGGCCTTGTCAATGGGCAAGGACCCAATTGCCTCAGCTACTTTAGACTGTGATATAGGGCCCTCCAACAACTTCTACTGCTCTTCTGTAACCCTTGGCACAACTTCATCTGATAAAAAACTCTGTCATTTGCTATGTGGGGTCCACCTCCGGTGCAGTATAAAGTTGCTGATAAAAATGCCTAAAAATCTCCACTAGCTGCTTCGGGTCTGATACCAGTTGTTGCGAAGAAGGGTCTAGTAGAGCATTCACCCATCTTGCCATTGCCTTCTGTTTGAGGCACAAGGCAAGCAGGTTGCCTGCTTTTCCCCCTTGCCCTATATCCATTGCCTTTACTCTAGCAGCACCTTACGTCACTTTTTCTAGCAAGTAGGCTGAATACTAAGCCCATAACGTTCTAATCACCAATCCTCTGCTGTGTCTCTGGAAAGAGAGTCCTCTAACTCCTTAATTCTAGTCAGCCAATCCTCTGCAGTTTTCTGCATCTTCCTTTTCCTGATCATGGCCAGCCTAATCAGTTCCTCTCTCCAGATGGCTTTTAAATATCCCCACAACACATCAATAGCTTTTATAGAATCTGCGTTCTCCACTATGGAATGAGATATGAAAGCTCTTATATGTGATATAAGTGCTGCATCAAGTAAGAGTTGGGGATTTAGAGACCAGGTACTAGTCCAAGGGGCCATTGAGGAGGGGCTAAATGAACTAATACATGCGAATGGTCAGACAATACCCTGGTCCCTATGCAAGATTTCAAAACAGATTGCAGCAAAGAATTACTAAGTAAAAAATAATCTAAATGTGAATAAACCTTGCATGGGGGAGAATAAAATGTGTAAGACTGTTCCCTGGGATATAGGACTCTCCAGGGATCTGCCAACCCCAGCATCTCCCTAAACTCTTTCAGGGACCTTTGAGCCGGGGAGAGGTCTACTTGCTTCCTATAAGATCTATCTATGTCATTGGAGCACACAAGGTTCCAGTCTCCACCCAGTATACAAAGAACCTGAGCATACAGAGCGAGGACCAACACCAGAACTGGAAAAAAAAAAAAAGGTGTGTTCGCACTGGGGCCATAAATAGAACCCACAGTTATTTCCTTACCAGCTGGCTTACCATAGACAGATATGTACCTACCCTCTGGGTCCTTGATCTCTTGCTTCAATTGGAAGGGTACAGATTTGTCCACTAAAATAGTGACACCTCTCTGTCTGGCACCGGTCCTAGCACCGTACATCTGCCCTACCCATAACTTCTTAAAATTCTGAACCTGATCTGATGGAAGGTGGGTCTCCTGTAAGCAAACAAAATGTGAATGAAGTATTTTTAAATGACATAAAACATAGTACTTCTTTGTATTGTCCCTCCCTTCCTCCTTTAATGTTCCATGACACAAAATTCCAAGTTAATGACATCATAGCATCAGCCATATAAAACCCCCTTCGCACCCATCAGCCCCAACCCAGTCATACCTGCATGGGTCCCACCCCCTTCCGCATCCATAACCAGAAACCAACTTCACCCCCTCCCCACCCAAACATCAAAAATCAGACATCCCTCTACAAAACACCTCTTGCACTCCGGCCAAAAGCCCCTTCCTAAATGTGTGGTCCATACCTGCCAGCATGAAGGCAGTCATCTCTGTCCAGACTTACTCATATACCCTGCAGTAGATCCCCCAACTCCCCTAACAAGAATGCCGGCAAAAATATAGCCTAACAAAAAACCTGTGTCTCTCCATATCACATCCTGCAGAAAAAGAAAACACCGATTTATCTAAAGGGGAGCCATAGTGTAATACCCCAATGTTAGGGGTCTCCAGTGTCCCCAGTTGCCCAGGTGCCCCAGTAGGTTTGGTGGCAGGGTGGGGAGCCAAATAGTGCAGGAGCGCCTGTAAAAGTAAACTTAAGCCTGCATTTTCAATATTTTTTTTTTTTTTGTCTCCCTGCAGCCTGCCTAGCCTTAGCATGAGGATGTGCCCTGCTTGCACTGGGCAGCTGCTTCCCTCCCTGGTTGCTAGGGAATCAGTGTTCCGAATGCCAGGGAGGGCTTGAAAGTGGTCAGTAATGGACGTTTTTTAAAATAGTGTGTGGTCAGCAGCAGCGGTGGTTGGGAAAGCACTCTCAGGCGCCCCAACAAAGAAAAAGTAAAGTTTATGTGGCCAGGATAGGGAGAGAGGATGCAGGGAGGTAAAAGTATTTGGTAAATTGTACCTGCACTCTTCCTTTCATCCCTGTAACACTTCAGCGGTTCCTGTGTGGCAGTGGTGGCAGTCCTCCAGTGTTCTGGTGGGTTCCCGAGAGGAGAACTGCAGCAGTCAACTGCGGTTGGGCTCAGTGTAGTCCTGTTTTATTTTAAAATAAAAAGTTACATAGAAACATAGAAACATAATTTGACGGCAGATAAGGACCACTTGGCCCACCCAGTCTGCCCATTTCCCTACCTAATGGAGAAGCTGCAGATCCTAGTTAACCAGCAGTCTACTTCTTCCTACCCCCAACCCCTAGAATTGCCTGATGACTGTCGCATGCATGCTTGAAGTCCACCACTATTTTTGACTCCACAACCTCCTCTGGAAGGCCATTCCATGCATCCACAACCCTCTCTGTGAAAAAATACTTCCTTACATTACCTCTGAGCAGCCCCCCCATCTTCAAATTGTGCCCCCTTGTTCTTGCACACCTCTTTTTTTGAAAGATACTACCCTCTTGGACTTTGTTGATTCCCTTGAGGTACTTGAAAGTTTCTATCATGTCTCCCCTCTCCCTCCTTTCCTTGAGGCTATACATATTAAGCTCCTTAAGTCTCTCTTCATATGTCTTCTGGTGCAGACCTTGCACCATTTTAGTTGCCCTCCTCTGGACAGCTTCCATCCTGTCTATGTCTTTGCGGAAATTGGGTCTCCAGAACTGCATGCAGTACTCCAGATGGGGTCTCACCAGCTGTCTGTACAGAGGGATAACAACTTCCTGTTTTCTACTGGTGATGCCTCTCCCTATGCATCCCAATATTCCCCAGCCCTCCTTGCTGCCCTCTCACATTGCTTGCCCACCTTTAGGTCATCTGATATGACTACCCCCAGGTCCCTTTCCATTTTTGTTGTTGTTAGTATCTCACCCCCCCATTGTGTACTCTTCCCCTGGGTTTTTGTTTCCCAGGTGCATTACCTTGCACTTCTTATCATTGTATCTAAGCTGCCATACATTTGACCATTCCTCTAACCTTGCCAAGTCCCTTCTCATCATTCCATCCCACCTTGTGCATCAACTCTGTTGCAGATCTTTGTGTCATCTGCAAAGAGACATACTTTTCCTTCCAGTCCCTCTGCAATGTTGCTTATAAAGACATTGAAGAGGACTGATCCTAATACTGAACCTTGCGGTACCCAACTAGTAACCCCCCTTTCTTCAGAGTGGACTCCATTTACTATTACTCTGTGTGTCCTGTTCTCCAGCCAATTCTTTACCCAGGCTGTCATCTTGGGACCCACTCCCAGGCTGGCTAACTTGTATATTAATCTTTTATGTGGGACTGTGTCAAATGCCTTGCTAAAGTCTAGGTAGGCTATGTCCACAGCACCTCCCTGGTCTACTGCTTTGGTCACCCAGTCAAAGAAATCTATTAGATTCATCTGGCATGACCTTCCCGCTGTGAATCCATGCTGCCTTGGGTCCTGTGCCCCTCTGGCCTCTAGATACTCGACAATTCTTTCCTTCAGAAGTGATTCCATCATTTTCCCCATCACTGAGGTTTAACTAACAGGTCTGTAGTTTTCTGCTTCTGCCCTGCTCCCACTTTTGTGAAGGCGAATCACATCTGCCCTCCTCCAGTCCTCAGGTACCACCTCATCCTCCCATGATTTGTTAAAGAGGGTAGTCAGTGGTGTCACTAGTTCTGCCCTTAGTTCTTTTAGAATTCTGGGATGAATCCCATCAGGCCCCATTTCTTTGTCCACCTTCAGTTTTAAGAGTTCTTTCAGAACCCTTTCTTCTATAAATGGGCTGGTATCAACTTCTGTATCCAGAATGTTTCTATTGTTTGTTTTAGTTCAGTTCCTCATTAGTGGTGCCCACAAGTGTCAGACCAGAAGAGGAGTGTCGGGAGCAGCAAGGCCCCCTGTAGTTGCCCTCTTACTGCCTGTCTCCAGCCAGCTCCTGCCAGACAACCGGCGCTCTCCTCCCTCCACCTCCTCCTCTCTCCAGTAGCTTCTTCCCTGGTCGGGGTGGTGAGTCGGCGGCAGCACCAGTGGGCAGATGCTGACCACCAGTATTTAAATAATAAAGTTTATTTCATGCTGGAGGGCGCCAAGAGAGACAGCCGGGAGTGGGGCAGGAAAGGCCCCTTAGGGAAGGACCGCTCAAGAGCGGGGTTATTATAATTTATGAAATGAGCTTCAACTAAGGAGCAAAAGGGGGAGGTGTGGCAATTTATTTAAATTAAGATCCTGAGAGGCAGAGCTAGGGCAAGACAGCCCAGAATAAATTTAAGCAAACGAGGAAAGCTGCAACTAGGGGTAAGGCAAAGTCCCAGAATTTAGGCAAGTTAGCCAGGTGGGCTACCAGATAGGGCTAGTTAGCCTAAAAGCTACATTTATTTAAATTAATAAATAAAAAGGGCCAGTCAAGGCCAAGAGGGCCCCAACTTATGTGATAGCCATGCTAGCCAGGTGGGCTTATAAATTAGGGGCCAGGTAGCCCAAAGGTTTCATGTTAATTTTTTTATAGTTAATCTAGCTCCAAGTGGACCAACTGGGGAAAAGCAAGTCCCAGATAGAGGAATAGTGTCCCAGAGTGGGGAAAGGTGGCCAGTGGCCAAGCAGTCACCAGTAGCCAAGCCACAGCAAATATTCAGAGGGTTCAAAATCCTGATAATTTAAAAGTGCACTCTGGTGTCTGCTTCAGCTAGCAGCAAGAGAAGGGAAGGGAAGTGGGTACATGGTTAGCCACCCCAGCAGCGTGGCAGCCTCAGCCGAACCTAGGGCTAGCAACCTGTATAATTGCCTCGTAGCCCCTAGAAAGGGAAGGGCAGTTAGCGAGGGATCCTTAGCATGCCAGCTATCCAGATTACCCTCACCCAATAGGGTAATCCTCCTTTTAGGCTCATTTGAACTCAGTTGCCTGTGGGAGGGCTGGTCATACCCCAGGGTCCCTGAGTGACTAGCTATCCAGAGTTTCAACAGGTTTTTTATTCCCTTGCGTTATTTCATTAGAGTTCCTGCTATGAGAAAACAATTCTGCAGAACATTGTGAATTGTGAAAGAGACAAAATCTTTATTAGACATTGATTGCATTTAAAGGTACAGTGCCTGTACATAACCACGTAACTGCTTTTTCCTGCTCCAATTTGCCTTGGTTATTTCAAAAGACTGTTGGATTAACCCCCAAATTTGCCCTTTCAGTTGGAATTTGCTTTGTTTGCTCCAACAGACTGGTGGATTAACCCTGCACTTGCCTTTCTTGTCAAGAACTGCTTTGCATGCCACTGAACTGCCTGCTTATCTAAGAATCTCTTTGCCTAATGCCAGTATTATCATCTGATTATTGCTCAGTTTATAGACTGTTGCTAGCAGTGACCAACTAGAGACTGGTACCACCATCCTTCTTCAGACAAGTTGGGGCTGGTCGCCAGCATAGGTATAATGTAAATAGCTCCCTGTCACTTGTTTCTCTTCCAGATCTACAGGCCATCCCCTCCCTAACAGTTTTAGGTAGTGCATGGTACCGCCCCGGTTCACTGATAGAGATCCATCATCAGGAGGGGTGGGTGGGTGGGGCTTTGGATGCAAGTACCCAGCTTTTTCAGAGGTCCTTCTGCGAAGGCATCCCAACACTTCAGATCTTTCAGTTCCCTGGGAACCTGCTTCAGCCCAGAGGTCTTCAGTCAGTTGTCTGCATCTGGTGTTTTCCGTGGGATCCAGCTTCAGCCCTTCTGTGGGATCCAGCTTCAGCCCAGAGATCTCCAGCCAGCCGTCTGCATCTTGAGTTTTTCCTGTGATCCTTCCTCAACTCAGAAGTCTTCAGCCAGTTGCATCTGTGTCTCATTTCTCTGGGGTCCTTCACTGGCCAGGAGAAGGCCCTACATTTGCCTTGCATTGCATGCTTCAGCTTCTCCGCAGCTTATTTTCCCTGGAGTCCTACTTCAGGCAGGAGGCTTACCATTGCTTGGTCTCTTGTTCATTCTAGTTTTCTCCCCTTCATTTCTCTCAGCTCAACTAAAGCCGGCCAACAAAGTGCACTGGTGGCCACCGCTCTCAACCTTGAATGACTCTATGCTCTTTTTGGTCTCTGCTTGTCATGCTGTACTAATGTAATAAAATAACATAATGATAGAGTGATAAGGTAGTTGTAGAGTATAAGAATAGAGCATAAGGATTGTTATAGAGTATAGAGTAATAAGATAGTTGTAGAGTATAAGAGTAGAGCATAAGGGTATTATACAATATCGAGTGATAAAATAGTCATAGAGTATAACTATGGATCATAAGGTTGTAGAATTATAGAGTACCGAGTTACAGTATATACCGTGAATTGCTTATCTTCTTTGGTCCTTTGCACCCGGTAAACATGTTTCCATTCACTGAGTGTGTCTCCTGCCTCTCCTTACTCAAGAACTGCTACACCATCAGTGAGAATAGTCCTTGTGCTTTGCAAATATTTGGTATCATGGACAGCATTAAAAGGAGTCCAAAGCAGGCAGCAGTTCATTTAGACTGGAGGCTGGAGAATCAAGCAGCAGTTCCGCAAGCAGTGGAGGATCTGGGGAAGATCCTGGGCACACTTGTGCATGCCACTCACCATGCCATATTACTCTGGTGAATCTTGGCTACCATAATTTACAGGTAATGCAACAGACTCCACATCCACCAAGCTTGGAGAGTTTCAAAATAAGATCCAGGCCATGTTCTGACTTTATGATGTTCCCGAGCAACAAAAGGTGGAAATCCTGACCAAACAGTCAGTAGGAACTGCACACAGGGAAGTCAGTGCTTGGCCAGAAGGAGAGAAGACCACTGTGGCTCAAATCTCTACCCGACTGCAACAGATGTTCAATACCTGAACTATGTATGACCTGACAAAGAAATTCTTCTCTCGCATCCAAGGGCCCACAGAAACCCTCAGGGAGTATGCACTCAGTCTGCAGGAGGCATTGAAGGTTATCCAGCAGATATACCCTGATGAGGTACAGGACTCAGATCAGGCCTTGAAAGACCATTTCATTGAGGGCATCAGGAGCAATGTGCATTTCAGGGAGCTACGACTTTTATCCAGGCAAGATCCAGATGCAACTTTCCTAAACTCTAAGGAAGAGGCGATTGAGCTGCTGTCCAAATGAACCCATCGTGGCATGGTGAATTCATTAACACTGCAATAAGGGAGATGAGAAGGACTCCTGGTGTCAACCTAGAGGGATGGCGGATACAGAATCAGCCAGAAGAGATCAGAAGAATCTCAAATCAGACTTGACGGCCTATATAATGAGTGAAATGAGATAGGAAATCCAGAATTTAAAAGATGATCTCCATCGTGAATTTCAGGGACAAACCCCTCCTGGTCACCTAGACTGGCATCAACCTAGAGTAAATGGTCAGAGAACTAATACAGGTGGAGGCCTACTGACCAGTTTGACTCACAAGGAAGGCCGATCTGCCGAAGGTGCGGTGTCAGCTGCCACATGGAATGGAGATGCTCCAAGCCAGCCAATACCAGAGAGACTGTTTTAAACAGAGTCCCTGGAACAGAGGATTGAGTCCTGGGATGTCAGGCAATAGGTCCACAAAACCATCTGGAATGGTCAAGGTTCATGGGTAACAACCTCTCGTACCTGCAGGTCAGCATCAGTGAGAGTAATATGTACAGCCATGAGGAAGCATGGATACAGGAGATAGACATGGGATAACAGAACAACACTGTGAAACACAGAGTCCAACTCATAGCACTAATACGATACCACCGGCAAACATTTTCACATCACGCACTGGATTTTGGTTGTGCCACTCACCTCAAACACTATATCAGTACAGAGAACCACCCTCTGATCAGAGAGATTCAGTCCCGTTTCACCGGCATTGTACTAACCAACCAAGCAACTGATCAAGGAGATGCTGGACGCCGACATCATAAAGGAAAGTCATAGCCCCTGGGCTGTGCTGATTATGCTGGTTAGAAAGAAAGATGGCAAGATCAGGTTTTGCATAGACTACCGCAAATTAAATCAGATTACCCACAAGGATGCTTATCCTCTAACTAGAATCGAGGATGCCTTAACTGCTCTGAAGTCCTCCACCTTCTTTTTCACCATTGACTTGGCAAGTGGCTACTGGCAGGTCCCCATGGCCTAGGGAGATCAACAGAAAACTACTTTCATTACCCTGATAGGCCTGTATGAGTTCACAAGAATGCCATTTGGCCTCTGGAATGCACTTGGGACCTTTCAGAGACTGATTGAGCACTGTATGGGAAGTGAAAATTATGATATGGTGCTACTCTACCTTGACAACATAATTGTTTACTCTGAGACATTCTAGGTATACCTCAAGCATCTGGATATGGTTTTCAGTTGTCTGACACAGTATGGGCTAAAAATCAAGCCATCAAAGTGCCACTTTCTAAAAGAACAAATAAATTACCTGGAACATGTAGTGTTAGCAGAGGGAATATCACCAGACCCCAGTAAGGTGGAGGCACTGATGGATTGGCTCAGACCTATAACCATTCAAGACATGAGATGTTCTCTGGGATTCATAGGGTATTAGTGCAGATTCATAAAGGGCTTTGCAAAAATTACCTCGCTTCTGCATGAGTTACTACGGTACCCAAAAGGAAAGAAACTGGCAAAGACAAGTATTGTAAGGTGGTCCCCTCAGTGCCAAGAAGCTTTTGATCTTCTGAAAAAGGTATCGATCACAGCACCCATCTTAGCCTATCCCGACTATGCTCATCCATTTTGTGTTTAGACAGACGCCAGCAATCATGGTCTTGGGGCAGTCCTGGCTCAGGAACAGAATGAAGTTAAGAGGGTGATTACTTACGCCAGTTGAGGCCTGAAGGATCATACAGAAATGATGAGAACTACAGCTCATTCAAAATGAGTTCATGGCCTTAGTGTGGGCAGTAACAGAGAAGTTCAGACATCAGCTGGCAGCTGTGCAGTTCACTGTCCACACGGACAATAATCCCCTTGCTTACCTTGGGTTGGCCAAATTAGCAGCACTAAAGCAACGATGGGTCTCCCGCCTTGCCAGTTTTAACTTCTCAGTCAAGTACAGATCGGGAAGGTCTAATGGAAATGCCGACACCCTGTCCCAATTGCCTATCACAGATGAGCCGGAAAGGAGCAAGACAGAGCAGGAAACCCTTGAAATGCCAGCTTTTATGAGTGTACCCACTGAGATAGTCTGAGTTTACTGCCAGTGCCAGGTGGATCCCGAACAGACCTCAGACCTTCCAGGGTGTCCTGTGTCTGATGGCTGGGAGGACATGTGGAGGTAACTCCAGGACCAGAGTCCAGTAATGGCTGAACTGAGATATTCTCCAAACTGGAAGAAAGATAAACAAGCAGAGTAGAATAAACGTGCCCCTAGAACTTGTCAAGTTGCTACGGCAGCGGGATTACTATAGAATTGAGAATGACCGTCTAGTCCAAGTGACCTGAGATCCTAACAGCCACAAAGAATGTAAACAAATCATAATTCCTCGTCAGGTAGTTGATCTAGTGTTAGAAGCCTATCACAATGCCTCTGGACATTTTGGAACCAAGAAAATGGAGAGCAGCATTCATCAGTGATTCTACTGGCTGGGCATGAGAGAAGACATTGAATGTTGGTGCACAGACTGTATGGCATGTAGCTTAAAGAAAGGTGATGGTAATGTTCAGTGAGCACTTCTGCAGCCCATTGTCACCAAATCTCCATTAGAAATCGTGTCACTGAATCACTTGAAGGTTGAGAGCAGTTACAGTGGACTTAATCAGATTTTAACAATGGTAGGTCACTATTCAAAACTGGTAGTGGCCGTCCCAGTGAAAGACTTAGCAAGATGCACCGCTGAAGCATTCTGGAAGTATTTTGTCAAGCCGCATGGTTACTCTACAAAAATTCTGACGGACCAAGGAGGGGCATTTGAATCTCAATTGTTTAAAGAACTGTGCTCTCTGTATGGATGCCACAAAATGCGAACAGCCCCATACCATCCCAAACCAACGGATTATGTGAACGCATAACCCGTAGCCTAACTGAAATGCTTCGGGCGCTGCCTACACACCAGAAACCTCTATGGCCCAATCTGTTACCAGAACTGTGTTACATACAGTATATAATAACACACTGCATTGCTCCACAAGTTTTACACCTTATTTTCTAATGTTTGATGGACACAGACGATTACCTGTGGACCTGGTGATGAATGTCGAGATTGAAACCCACAAAAACATTTCTGACCCAAACCAGTGGACAGAAGAACATCATCAGTGCCTCGGAAAGGCAAGCAACCTGATGCAATCCCAAATGGAACAAGTCCATGCTCAACAAAATGAATAATATGACCGTAGAGCTCAAGCTGGACCTTTGTCAATTGGGGACCGTGTTCTGCTAAAGAATCAAGACATCCATGGTCACAAGTTAGCAGCAAGGTGGAAACCAGAGCCGTTTGTAATAGCGGACATTCCCTATGATGATTTGCCTGTTTATCGGATCTGGTCAGAAACCAATGGACACTTCACTAAAGCAGTGCATTGCAATCAGATCAAGCCATGTACTTTCCAGGCTGCAGACATGGATGAGTCAGAGTATAAGAATGACTCCGTAAGTGAGAGGCAGGCAAGAACTCCCTCTGGCACCCCTGAAGACCACCCTCTTCTAGAGTGGCTTGGCATGGCTGACATTGGTATATATAGCACACCATTCACCTATTCTGAATCATGTGGTGCAGCCCTCAGAAGATCTAATCGATGCAGTAAAGGACGGCCTCCCAGACGCTTGATAGAAGAGTCTGACTAAAGGAGTGCTATCCAAACAGTACTTAGTAATGCATTTCAGAAATGAATGTAGATATGTACAGTTATATAAAGTTATTTACTTAACATATAGTATAAAGGTGAAGAAAATAGAGTACAAT
This sequence comes from Neoceratodus forsteri, assembly GCA_016271365.2. NCBI lineage: Eukaryota > Metazoa > Chordata > Ceratodontiformes > Ceratodontidae > Neoceratodus > Neoceratodus forsteri. The sequence goes on along the minus strand of CM057450.1, from coordinate 613,598,381 downwards.
GTAGATAATAAGTTAAGAAAAAAAAGGTATGAAAAAAGATTTTGGGTCACACATGGGGACATTTATGTTTAAGCGGGGCCAAATATGTAATACCCCAATGTTAGAGGTCTCCAGTGTCCCCAGCAGTCCCCAGTCTCCCCAGGTCCCCAGTTGCACAGGTGCCCAGTAGGTTAGTTGGCAGGATGGGGGGGGGAGCAAATAGTGCAGGCGCTCCTGTGAAAGTGAACTGCAGTCTGCAATTTAAATAGTTTTTTTTGTTTCTTTTTATCTCCCTGAAGCCTGCCCAGCCTTAATGTGAAGTTGTGCTCTCCTCTTGCTGGGCAGCTGCTTGTCTCCCTAGTCACTAGGGACTTGGCATCCTGAATGCCAGGGTGGGCTTCAAAGTGGCCAGTAACAGCTGTTTTTTAAAATAGTGTGTGGCCAGTGGCAGCAGTGGTAGGGAGAGTGCTCTCAGGTGCCCTGACAAAGAAAAAGTAAAGTTTTTGAGGCCAGGATAGCGAGAAAGAGGACACAGGGAGGTAAAAGTAATTGGTAAATTGTACCTGCAGTCCTCCTCTCATCCCTGTAATGCTCCAGCAGTTCCTGTGTGGCAGTGGCGGTGGTCCTCCAGTGTTCCAGTGGGTTTCCAAGAGCAGAGCTGCAGCAGTCGACCGTGGCTGGGCTCAGTATAGTCCTGTTTTTTATTTTAAAATAAAATCGGCGGCTCCCATAAGCGGGGCCACATCCTCGATCGAGCTTGCTTCAGGCCAGGAGAGGAGCATCGGGAGCAGCAAGGCCCCTGTAGTTGCCCTCTTACTGCCTGCCTCTAGCCAGTGCCTGCCAGACAGCCAGAGCATCTCCTCCCTCCACCTCCTCCTCTCTCCAGTAGCTTCTCCACGGGTCGGGGTGGTGAGTTGGCGGCAGCACCAGTGAGCAGGTGCTGACTGTCAGTACTTCAATAAATAAAGTTTATTTTGCACCAGAGGGTACCAAGAGGGACAGCTGGGAGTGGAGCAGGAAAGACCCCTTAGGGAAGGACTGCCTGAGGGTGGCATTATTATAATTTATGAAATGAGCTGCAGTTTAGGAGCAAAAGGGAGAGGGGTGGTGATTTATTTAAATTAAGATCCTGAGAGGCGGAGCTAGGGCAAGATAGCCCAGAATAAATTTATGCAAACGAGGAAAACTGCAGCTAGGGGTAAGGCAAAGCCTCAGAATTTAGGCAAGTTAGTCAGGTGGGCTACCAGATAAGGCTAGTTAGCCCAAAAGCTACATTTATTTAAATTAATAAGTAAAAAGGGCTGGTCAAGGCTTGGCGTGCCCCAGCTTATGTGGTGGCCATGCTAACCTGGTGGGCTTATGAGTTAGGGGCCAGGTAGTCCAAAGGTTTCGTGTTAATTATTTTACAGTTAATCCAGCTCCAAGCGGCCAGTTGGGGAAAAGCAAGTCCTAGACAGAGGAATAATGCCCCAGAGTGGAGAAAGGTGGCCAGTAGCCAAGCCACAGCAAATATTCAGAGTGTGCAAAATCCTGCTAATTTAAAAATGCACTCCAGTGTCAGCTTCAGCCAGCAGCAAGGGAAGGGTAGTGGGTACATGGTTAGCCACCATAGCAGCGTGGTAGCCTCAGCCGAACCTAGGCTAGTAACCTGTGTAATTGCCTCATAGCCCTTAGAAAGGGAAGGACAGTTAGCAAGGGATCCTTAGCATGCCAGCTATCCAGATTACCCTCACCCAATAGGGTAATCCTCCCATTAGGCTCAATTGAACTCAATTGCCTGTGGGAGAGGGGAGTTATCTATCGGGCCGATCCCACAGAGTCATCTGGAAGGGTGCCACATTGGGTCCCCTATCCCTAACAGAGGGAGTACCACAGGGCTTGATTCTCGGCCCACTCCTTTTCTCCATATTTACTAATGACCTTAACCTCCACTGTGAGGGCAGCTTGGTCATTCAGTATGTGGATGATACAGCGGCTCTTGGTTCCCTTCTCCAAGCTGACCTCGCATCTCTCGAGGCCTGGCTGAGAACAAGTTGATCCTAAATGCAGGCAAAACTAAGGTGATGCTATTCGGACACAAAGCCCTTGGACATGACAGGCTGAAAGCTCTGCATCTCACTGCTCTCTCGGGAAGTGTCATCAAGGTTGTGCCCTTCTTAAAATACTTAGGACTAACATTGGACCATTGTCTTACCTTCAAGTCCCACATGGATCAGGTTACCAGGACCATACACCGTAAACTTGGTACCCTGTACCGACTAAAGGACTAGCTCATCCCCGATGCCAGGACCTCAATATCCACAAGTGTCCTCCTTCCCACCCTGATCTATGCTCCCCTGACCATTCAGGGCATGGCCAAGCAGGAGGTCACCAGGATGCAAATCCTGTATAACAAGGTTGCCCGGTGTGCTATCCAGGACCACTTGCGAAGTCACCATTGTGACACATTTGCCCAGCTACATTGGCCCTCTCTGACCACTTGTCTTTATTACCCCCTGCTCTGCTTGACCGTCAAGCTACTCAGCCCCTTAGCTCCACCCAGCATAGTTGGTACTATCGCAATCAAACATAACCCCAGGAGCCTACGGACATCAGGTTGAACACTGCTCGAAGTTCCCAGAGTCAGGACTAACGCTGGTGGCAGGTCGTTCTCCTACTCAACCCCCTACCTGTGGAACAAACTCCCTTCCCAGTGCAGGAAGCCTCCTCACTGGTGAATTTCCACACCAGACTCAAGCCCATATGACTGATGCTAGCACGTGCCACTGCACGGCTCATGAGCACTCCGCCCCCCACTTGCTTCTATCCTCCTAATCAGCTGATCCTCCATGCACCTCATCAGGTTCCACAGTGCTTCTCCCTAGATATCGTCCCTCAGCTAACTTTCCACTGAACTATGCCAGCCAAAAACAATGAGCTCATCATGTAAAATTACCTTTCTTCCGCACCAATTCTTAAACCTATTGCCAACCTATTTGTAGGGACTGTAGCATGCTGGCAAATATGGCTGTAACCGGCATACTCACCTGAATCTACTCTGTAACCCAAGTCTTTCTCTGTATGAAAATATGTATTGTTATTCCGGGTCGCCCCTGAAAAAGGGACCCTCGGGGCTCAGTGGGCCTACCCAGTCACCAAATTTTATAAATAAAAATAAATAAATAAATACTACAGGGTTCCCGAGTGGCTAGCTATTCAGAGTTTCGACAGGTATATTTTTTCCTTTCATTATTTCATTAGAGTTCCTGCTATGAGAAAACAGTTCTGTGGAACATTGTGAATTGTGAAAGAGACAAAATCTAATAGATATTGACTGCATTTAAAGGTACAGTGCCTGTACGTAACCACGTAACTGCCTTTTCCTTCTCCAATTTGTCTTGGATATTTCAAAAGACTGTTGGATTAACCCCCAAATTTGCCCTTTCAGTTGGAATTTGCCTTGTTTGCTCTAATAGACTGGTGGATTAACCCTGCACTTGCCTTTCTTGTCAAGAACTGCTTTGCACACCACTAAGCTGCCTGCTTATCTAAGAATCTCTTTGCCTAATGCCAGTATTATCATCTGATTATTGCTCGATTTATAGACTGTTGCTAGCAATGACATAGAAACATAGACTTTGACGGCAGATAAGGACCGCTAGGCCCATCTAGTCTGCCCATTTCCCTACCTACAGGATAGGCCGTAGATCCTAGTTAACCAACAGCCTATTTCTTCCTACCCCCCACAAGAATTGCCTTATGTCTGTCCCATGCATTCTTAAATTCTCCCACAGTTTTAGACCCCACAACTTCCTCAGGAAGGCTGTTCCATGCATCCACTACCCTCTCTGTGAAATAATACTTCCTCATTGCCCCTGAACTGCCCTCCTTCTATCTTTAAATTGTGTCCCCTTGTTCTTGCAAGTCTCTTTTCTGAAAAATGCTACCCTCTTGGACTTTGTTGATTCCACTGAGGTACTTAAAGTTTCTATCATGTCCCCCTCTCCCTTCTTTCCTCAAGGGTATACATATTAAGCTCTTTTAGTCTCTCCTCATATGGCTTCTCTTGCAGACCCTGCACCATTTTAGTTGCCCTCCTCTGGACTGCCTCTATCCTGTCTATGTCCTTGAGGTGGGTCTCCAGAACTGGACACAGTACTCCAGATGGGGTCTCACCAACTGTCTGTACAGAGGGATAACAACTTCCTGTTTTCTGCTGCTGATGCCGCTCCCTATACATCCCAGTATACCCCCAGCCCTCCCTACTGCCTTCTCACATTGCTTGCTAACCTTAAGGTCATCTGATATGATTACCCCCAGGTCCCTTTCCTTTTTTGTTGTTGTTACTACCTCCCCACCCATTGTGTATTCTTCCCCTGTGTTCTTGTTTCCCAGGTGCATTATTTGACCAATTAGAGACTAGTATTGCCATCCATCTTCAGACAAGTTGGGACCGGTCGCCAGCATAGGTACACCGTAGATAGCTCCCTGTCACTTGTTCCTCTTCTAGATCTATAGGTCATCCCTTCTCTAACAGTTTTAGGTAGTGCAGGGAACTGCCCTGGTTCACCGATAGGGATCTGTCATCAAGGGTGGTGGGGCTTTGGATGGAAGTACCCAGCTTTTCCAGAGGTTCTCCAGTGAAGGCTTCCCAGCTTGTCAGCTCTTCCAGTTCCCTGAGAACCTGCTTCAGCCCAGAGGTCTTCAGTCAGTTGTCTGCATCTGGTGTTTTCCCTGGGATCGAACTTCAGTCCAGAGATCTTCAGCCAGCTGTCTGCATCTTGTGTTTTCCCTGAGATCCAGCTTCAGCCCAGAGATTTCCAGCCAGCCATGCTGCATCTTGTGTTTTTCCTGGGATCCTGCTTTGGCCCAGAGGTCTTCAGCCAGCTGTCCGCATCTTGTTTTATTTCTGGGATTCTGCCTCAACCCAGAAGTCTTCTGCCAGTTGCATCTGTGTCTCATTTCCCTGGGGTCCTTCACTGGCCAGGAGACCCTACATTTGCCTTGCATTGCATGCTTCAGCTTCTCCACAGCTCATTTTCCCTGGAGCCCTACTTCAGCCAGGAGGCTTACCATTGCTTGGGCTCTTGTTCATTCTAGTTTTCTCCCCTTCATTTCTCTCAACTCAACTAAAGCCGGCCAACAAAGTGCACTGGTGGCCACCGCTCTCAACCTTGAATGACTCTATGCTCTTTTTGGTCTCTGCTTGTCATGCTGTACTAATGTAATGAAATAACATAATGATAGAGTGATAAGGTAGTTGTAGAGTATTAGAATAGAGCATAAGGATTGTTATAGAGTATAGAGTAATAAGATAGTTGTGGAGTATAAGAATAGAGCATAAGGGTATTATAGAGTTTCGCATGATAAGATAATCATAGAGTATAACAATAGAACATATGGTTGTAAAGTTATAGAATACTGAGTTCCAGAATATACTGCTGTGAACTGCTTATCCTCTTTGATGCTTTGCACCCAGTAAACCAGTTTCCATTCACTGAGTTTGTCTCCTGCCTCTCCTTACTCAATCACAGCTATACACTCAGCGAGAATAGACCTTGTGCTTTGCAATAGTTTGGATAAATTGTGCACTCCCCCAATCGAGCCACGCTCATAAATCACCTTTGATTCATGTACATTAACACAACACCTATTAAATATAGAAAGGACCTCAGCAGCCTAAAAAAAAGTCTTTTATAACAAAAAAAGGTCCCTAAACGTGGGTTGTATAAATAGAATTAATCGTTGCCTCATGCAGAAAGTTATATGCTGTTAGAGCGGCCCAGGACCATATAGTACGGTCTCCATGAAAGAAAAAAAATGTACTGAGGCCACTACCCCAGAATAATACTTGCAACAAAATAATTGTCTTCTGGGATTAGAATTAAATGTGTTTAAATTGCTCCATCTAATGTAAAAAAATCAATTGGTCTGCCCTATATTCCCTACCTACTTTGCCACTACAGACCCTACTCGATCTCCAGTCTCCCCCCCCCGCCTTACTTCTAAGGTCCCCTTATGTCTATCCCATACATGCTTGAATCCTGTTACCATTTTAGCACCCACCACCTCTGCTGGGAGGCTGTTTCAGGCATCCACCACCCTCTTTGTGAAGAAGTATTTCCTCACATCTCCTCTGGGTCTCCCCTACCAGCTTCATAGTGTGACCTCTTGTCCTGGAGCAATTTGTTCCTATTGAAAATGCTACCTTCCTGTACCTTATTAAAACCTGAGAGGTATCTGAATGTTTCTGTCATATCCCCCCTTTCTCTCCTTTCCTCTAGAGAGTACATATTTAGTTCCTTCAGTCTTTCCTCATAAGGCTTTTGATGCAGGCCCTGCACCATTTTGATAGCCCTCCTTTTTACTGTCTCCACCCTATCTATGACCTTCTGGAGGTGGGGCATCTACAACTGGACACAGTATTTGAGGTGGGGTCTTACCAGTGATTTATAGGAGGGATGTGTCGGTCGCCATATCAGAGCAGTGGCACTGGTGTCAATGGGTGGAGGGGGGTGGCAGGGTAGTTTGCATGGTGCTGGCAGTGCAGGGGGCTGCTAAATGCTAGGAAGTTCTTTCTTGCCATGAGAACATTGATTGGAGGGTGGGGGTACCTCCAGCACCAGGGACCACATTGTAATATACAGGGATGGTGATGGAGGGTGGGGGTACCACTAGTGCCAGGGAGTACATTGTCACATACAGGAAGGGTGACTGGAGAGTGGGGGTGCCACTGGACACCAGGGAAGATTGTGTTTCAATGAGGATGGCGATTACTGGATAGGAGGACCATGGGATGCTAGGGACTTCATTGTTTTTAATGGGGCTGAAGATCAGAGACTAGGGATTGGCCATTGACCAACAAACATAATCTATTCTGTACTGAGCAATTGATCAGAGGGTGGGAGAACCACTAGGCACCAGGGCATTATGTTCTGCTAATGGGGACAGGGGTTGGAGGACAGGAGGGACAACTGAACACCAGGTACATTCTTTAATTTACCACGGATGGCAATCGGTGAACAGGGGTGTCGCTAGACACCAGAGGGCCGGTGTGCTCCCCCAACTGCCAACTTGGTTGTTGGATGCAGTGATTGCACAGCACTACCATGCTGAATATTGCATTGTGTGGGTATTCATGTCCCCACCACTCCTTCTGTGCACTGCATACATTATTTTTTTGCATGCATTAACCATGTTAGTGAGTGCAAAAGCCCCCTTTGAATATTGCGCACAGGCACAAACCTCGGGCAAACAGGGAACAATCACTTTGCCTATCGGGCAAAGTTTTGACTATCTGGCCCCATTCCTAATACCACAATCAGAGGGAAACCCAATTTTCTTCTTCCAGGGATGGATTTCAGTTACCAGAGGTGGGCATCGAGAAAACTGTGTACAGTGGCTCAGTTAATCACCTTTGAGTGCCTTAACACACTTATGGGTTACTTGATAGGGATTTTTTTTATTTATTATAGGTGAGACACTATTTATAATAAGATAGAAGGCTGGAAAGGGTTTTTTGAGTTTGCACCTCGCTCAAGGACTTGTTTTACTGGGCTGTGGTCTTATCTGATAGATAGTGAAATGTATCTATGATGTATTATGCCCTCCTAACCTCACAAGGACATGGTACAGCAGCAGTAAGGGAGAAATGGGAGCAAGAGATGTAGGTCCTCATTTTTAAGGAAGTGAGGAGGGGGTCAAACTGTGGCACACAGCCACAATTATATCATAGATCTGAAATGAGAACTGCTGGAAAGTTACCTTGCGATGTTTCTACACTCCGAGTCCAACAGTGAATAGACATTTTGTGATGACAAGCTGCAATGCCTGCTGGAGGGGTTGTGGGATAGGGTCATGTATTTGTACGTTTTGGGGAGCTGCCCCCTTGTATAATCCTTGGATAACTCTCCTACATGGCTCCTCATAAGGAACTGGAAAATATCTGGGATTGTAGGGTTCCATTTGTTAGTAAACACTTATGTTTTGGCTTTCTGGTGGATGCTATCACCTCCTGATGCAGTAGATGGCTCCTACAGCTTACATGTATAGCAGCAATGAAAGGAATAACTGTACACTGATTCTCTGCTGTCTGTCCAGCTATCTCTGAATGGATAGGGAGGCTGAGATCAATCTATGGCATGGAGATGATCACAGTGGACCTAATGCTTTGTAGAGAAAAAAAATCATGAATACATTGCAGGTGTGGGAAAGAGATGGATGTTTATGCATAAACAGCTTAAAAGATAAGTGCTGGGAGGAGGTGGGATAGCAAGTTGCAAGATAGCAGGGAGTATAAGAAATATGTTGAAACTGGAATCTTAGATCAAATGAACCTGAGAAACCATCTTAAACACGAGAAGAGCATGAACAGTTGTACTACATTCTCTTGTATACTTTAATGGTTCTCTTATTGTAGGTCATCCTTCATTCTGTTCAATAACCTTGGGTAAAGAACAGTTATATACTTACTGTAATAGTAGATCTTCACAAAATTTCTTTCATCAGGCCACATCTTTGGAACATACAGCCACCAAGAACTAGGACCATGTGGAAGCTTTTGCAAGCAGTCATCCAGGGACCACCAACGATGACATCAGATGTCAGCATATACATAAACATGGGAGGTATGACATTCGGGGACCTGTCCAGAGAAGGGAGGAGCATCATGGTGATGGCACAGACTCACCATGACTGCTAATGCTGCAGGATATCTCCCTCTCTGAAGCCTCCCACCCCATGTTAATTCAAACTTTCTAGAAAGGGACGAATGCTTGCCTCTAACCATACACTTCTGAGGAAGAAACGGAGAAGAAAAACAAAAAGACTCTACTAGCTTTTGGTATTATGACCTCAAAAAAAGAGAAGAAAAAAAATATCCAGGTGAAGCAAAACCTAAAACAGCACAAATAGGTAAAACCTCTTTTATGGCTACCAGGAAAATGAACCCTTTATCAAATCTCCAAAAAAAATCAAAAAACTGAGAGAGACTATTTTGCCAGATGAAGAAAAAGATGCTGCACTATTCCCCTTATTTCATTATCCTGAAAAAAAAAGCAAAATTCAAGAGACAATACCTGAAAAAGATTCTTCAGCTACAGAGAAGGCCCAGCCTACAGCGCCACTCAGGTGTGCTGGAACGCCCCTAGAAATGCCATTGGAGACAGCTAAGGGAATGAATAAAGGTAGGACCCAGCTTACAGCACTGCAGCAGTGTGCTGGAATGCCCAAAAATCCTTCTTCCGATGTGGAAACCAACAAAGACTTACCAAATGTTTTACTTGATAACTTGCCAGAAAGCACTCTGGAGCCAAAATGAAATAGTGAGGAACACAGCAAGGATGATTTTCAGTCCCAAAATGAAAATGCGAAAGCCTCAGAGACAATGCTGCAACAAACTGAGAACACTGCACAACTGCAGATCTTCAAAGACCAAGCCCTGTAAGGGAGGTAAGCACTACCATAACCTTTCCTGCTGTACAAGATGCATCTATCACAAGTGTACCTGAAAGTAAAAATAATGCTAAAACTATAAAAAAGAATGTTATTCTAAATAACAGGCTACACTTTGCAGCAGTACAATGGGGACAATAGAGAGAATGATACGTGGAACAGTAAAAAAGAGCAATTTGAATTTGTATCTGAAAATGAATCAGAAGATTCAGATAATTCAGAAGAGGTGGAACCACCACCTTGGGCAAAAAAACTGTTCAAACAAATAAATGCAATTGACTTAAAAATGCAAAAAGTACTGGATTTACATGAGCAAGTAGAAAATTATGCAATGCAAACTCAATTATTAATGCAAGAAACAAAAGAAATGAAAGCCAAAATGGAACAAATGAAACAATCCCCAGTAACCCTTCAGGAAAAGCAAAAACATATCCCTTCCCAAATAAAAAATATTGATGAATCAACTACAATGCTAAAAGCAAAAATATTGGATTTTGAAACCTGCTCCCATAGGAAAAATATTAGATGCACAGGCATACTGGAAGCATGGGACAACACTAAGGGATTGAGAGACCTCTAAACAAGTGACAGCAGCATATATGGACTCCCACACCACAGATGTAATTATGGAAATTGACTGAATTCATCGGAGCCTTAGAACAAGACCAAGTGACACTACTCCCCTGCGCCCAATAATTGTGAAATTCATGCGTTCTTCAGATAAGGACACTTTAATGGTAGCAGTGTACAAAACAAAAAGGTTGGAATTGCATGGAGCCACTATTTCTATTTATAACGATCTTTCACCTGAGATTATTCAAGAACGTAAAAAGTTTGATGCTATCAGAAGCAAGCTATGGACTGCAGGCTATAAAGCAACTATGATTCACCCAGCAAAGCTCTGAGTTATAATAAATGACCAAAGATTTACAAATGAAAACTTGGAAGAGGCCTTACAAGATTTGAAAATCAGACTGCCAAGTGTTTTTCTAAAAATATTTAAAATCTGATTTGGAAGATAAATAAATCTTGACATAATTTTGGAACCCAATAGACATTTTAGTAGAATATCTTATTTTGAAACAAGGGTTGGGGGTGTGGGGGCGAAGGGGGAAATGATACTGTACCATATCGGAATCCAAGATTAAAGAGCTAGCCCAAAATGTTTGTGTTTACATTTCAATTAAAAGTAAAGATTGTGAAAGATGTTTACAATTTTTTTGTGAAATAAAGAGTGTGGGGGGATAGGCAGGGGTCTTGTACAGTTTTACCAAGTTTTATAGAAAAGTGGAAGTGATTGTAAGACTTAGGGCCAGATAGTCAAAACTTTGCCCTGGGGCTAAATTAGCACTGCCTGGCAGGCAAACTTAGCCCGGAGCAAAAAGCAAGCCATATTCAAAAGGAATAGCCCAGGGCAAACAGCTTCTGAATATAGCATGGGAATGAGGCCGGGCAAACTGGGCTGGGAGTGCAAGGCAAACTTAGCCCTGGAATAAGACAGCTCTGAATATGGCAACCAGGAAGTGCAAACCACAACAGCAACACAGTGCACAGCGATGTGAAGGTAGGTAGCGGTGAACTATGTGGCCAATGTATGTGCCAGCAAATGCGTGAACCCAGTACAGTTGCAGGCAGCAGTGTATGTGAAAGTACAGTGTGCAAAACTGTAAAATATTCCCCAAACTGTTTGTGCAGAGCTAACACGTAAGGGCGGCTTTTCAAAACCTACAGTCTGCAACACATTTGCCCTGGCGCCAAACTTCTGGCCATATTCAAAAGTGATATGCAAATGAGCCTACTTAGGTAGTCTGTGGGCAAACATCCAGATTAGCATCTCATTATGCCCTGATTTGCATGCAGTTTGCGCCGGGCTAACTGTTTAGCCCTGCGCTAAACCCTCGCAAACGTGTTAGTGCTGCACAAACAGCTTGGGGAATATTATACAGTTTTGAACACTACTTCCACATGTTCTGCTGCCTGCAGCTGTACCAGGACAACACAGCATAGGCACAGATGTTGGTGGTGCTTCTGCATGCAACTGTCACACTGTAGGTCATGCTACAGTGCACAGCAGACACTACAGTAGCAAGGGGGCCAGTAGTTTGTGGACACAGCAATGCCTATGGTGTGTAGGGCAATGATGATGACTGCACTATACACAGTGAGAGGCCCAACCTGCAGGTGTTTACTGACAGTGGACTTTACTGTTACACTGTTGTGTGACCCACAGATGCTACACCTCTGGCATGGGATGCTCACAGTGACATGTACATGTCCGGCTTTGTGTGCTGTGACAGTTGTACAGCTGAGCGGTATGTGGCCGAGGGGCATATATTATCCAAAAGGCACACTGGTGTTGGGGTATTCCCAATACTGGCCCATGTGCACTGCATGATGTGTCCCAGCCTTGTGGCCACACCTGGTCTGTGGCACAGCCTGGTCACCCATACACTCTCCCCCTCAACATCCTCCATTCCCACAGTGCTGCATGTGTGTGCTGGCATCTGTTGGTGTCCACAGAAGTGTGGTCCACAGGTGTGTGCTGTATGGCCACACTGCCATGCTGTCCACTGGCAGCAGAGTCACCACTTACTGCCTGGAATGGCTGGACTGGTGGCAGATGATGGCATCATTGTGATGCCATCAGTTAGCAGCATGCTTCCTCTATGTTTGGCTTTGTCTATGTGTCATATTTATTTGTTAGGGTCATGCAAACACTGCACAAAGCTATAGTGTCATGCAAAGCGATTGCCCAGGGTTAAGACAAGCTTTTCCTGGGCGGTAATGTGCACCACGCTAAGTGTCGTGCTAAGTCGTGCAAAATCACTTTACGTGGTGCTAGTCGTTTAATATAGCATTGCGCCTGTATTCATGTCAGTTTGCCCCTTGCATACATTATGATTTTGCCCAGCGCTATTGCAGTTTGCCTGTGCTATTTGGCCTTTTGAATATAGCAGATCCGCGCTAAACCTGCACAAATAGTTTTTGCCTGGCGCAAAGTTTTGAATATCTGGCCCTACTTGTGGATATGAAATTAAGAAGAGGGGTGTAGCAGTCACAGGGAACAACAAGATGTGTTAAAAGTAATGAAAAGTGGTGTTAATCAGGACCTTGAAGTTTCTAAATGGTGGAATTGTTTTAAAAACAAACAACTAAAATGTCTGTGAATACTAAAATAAAAATTGTGACTTTAAACTTAAATGGAATAAATTCCCCTATTAAGAGAAGCTGGTTACTAACATACTTTAAAAACTCAAGCACACATAATCTGTATACAAGAAACACATCTAAAACATAAGAAATTTAAAAAATGCAAGCAAAATGGATAAGCCATAAATGTTTTAGCATTGGTACAAATAAAAGTAGAGAGGTTGCCATTTTGATGAAAAAGAATATTCCAGTCAATATATTACCACAATTTAAAGATAATGATGGTCAAGTAGTTATTATCAAAATTTTAATAAATAACCAACAAATAATTATAGATTCTCTATATGCTCCATTTATTAATTATAGTGGATTTTTGGCAAAAGTATCAGAAGGACTACAATACCTACAAGGTAATAATATAATTTTAGCAGGTGACCTAAATGCACTAATACACCCATAGTGGATAAAAATACTAAACCTACAAATGGCAATAAGTGTATTTCAAGAAAACAAAATTAATTTTTACAGTTGAAACAATTAACAGATTGCTGGAGACAACTTTATTCATTAAAAAGGGAGTACACACACTTTGATAAAAAAGAGAAGTTATTTACAAGACTAGAATGTATATTAATAATGGAAAACATTCTGAAATTGGTAAATTCTGCAGAAATTTAATTTATTTTCATTACAGATCATGCCCTAATTAATTTAGAAATTAATCTTGGGGATCATAATAGAAGTATTACACCTTAGTGGACCTTTAATAACAAACATTTAAAGGACAATGACTTCATTAAATTAATAAAACAGTCCATTAAAGAATCCTAGTACTATAATTACGCTGGACAATGCCCAATTTACCAATTATGGGATGCATTTAAAGCAACACTACGGGGTATAGCAATTTCATACCATAAAAGAAAAAAGAAAAACTACATAGAAGTAGAAAACAGATTAAATAAATAGACTAGTATTAAGTGACTATGATAAATATAAAGATGAATGGGAAAAGTATAAATTAAAAAAGTTTGAAATAATTTTACAAGAAAATAAAAAATTGGCATATTCCATTAAAACTACAAAATATTACAATATGGATAAATCTAGGAAACAATTATCTAGTCTTTATAAAAAAGAAAAACTAAAGAACATAATAGAAATTAAAGATGTAAAAGGGAATATTATGAAAACCGATGAATTAATAGCTGAAACCTTCTGTGAATATTACAAAACCACATACCACGACAACTTTATTCCCCATCAAAATAATTTAGAAACTTTTTCATCAAAGCTAACATAAAACATAAAACATTCCTTTTTCTTCCAATAAATCAAAAAGAAATAAAAAAAAAACTATTAAGACCCTTCCTAGAAATAAAACACTGGGACTAGATGGCTTGACTAAGGAGTTTCACCAAGCTTTTGAAAATGAACTTGCTCACTGGTAGGAAGAAATAATAGAAGAATTATTAAACTTGGAAAATGGAATACCATGATCAATGAGATTAGCTAAAGTAATATTAATTCATAAAGTAGGGTAACCCACAGACCACCCAGAAAACTACAGACCAATCGCTTTACTCAATACAGATTACAAACTAATAGCTAAAATAATAAATAATAGAATTCAACAACATCTAAACTCATATATACACCCAAATCAATATGGATTCATTAAAGATAGGAATATATCACAAGCTAATAGGAAACTCCAAGCGATCATATATCACATTAATAACAATAAATAATACAGAAATTAAAATGACATTTATTATGCAGTATCATAAATAGAGAATATGTTAGATTACCTCTGTTTAGTATTCCTTGTCTGTTACCCTCACCTACTGATGTGGAACCTTTATAAAAGAGCGCCTTGCACCTAAAGGTGTTATAATCCTAGATGTAAATAAATAAAAAAATATATTTTTCAATTACTACCAACATACTGGGGTATACCCCAAGAACTAATAACACTGATTAAATAATTATATAAGGATACTACTGTAAAATGTAAAATACATTTCCATCCCTTGAGTTCCAAATAATTAATGGAGTACGACAATGGTGTCCCTTGTCTCCAACTTTATTTTTGTTAAGTCTTGAACGACTCCAATGTATAAGAAATAATAAAAAGATAGAAGGTATTCAATTAGAACATGAACACTTAAAGTTGTGCATCTTTGCAGATGATATATTGATAAGTATTAAAAAAATTCATACTTCAGTGGATTAATTTTTACAAGAAATAAATGTATATTCTGAACTGACAGGATACAAAATAAGCAAAAATAAGCCTGTAATAATGAAACTAACCAAACATAAAACATAGAAAATTATGGGAAAGATTTCTCTATCCAAAACTCCTCAAGTATTTAGGAATTCAGTTGACCACTGACCAGCAAACAAACATATAAATTAATTATCATAATGCAAAACAAAAAATAAAAAAACTTACTAGACAATTGGAGAAATGTTATCCTATCACTATGGGGAAAAATAGATACAATTGAAATGATGGCAATGTCTCATTATAGTTATATCCTTCAGAACATTTTAGGTTCTCCCTTCAAAATCTGGCTCTCAGAGCTGAAAAAAACCTTTTCTAAATTTTTATGGAGAAGGGGGAAACCCTGCATAGCATGGACGGTCCTGATTATGCCAAGAAATAAAAGAGGATTAGGGACCCCGGACCCTGCTAATTATATGGAAGTGCATATGTTATCAGTGATATATCAGTGGGTGTTTTTCCCTGAGCAAGGTAATTTATTGTAGCAACAAATGATAGATACCTCAAAGAATTTAAGATTTAATTTGATTTATTTTTTGAAATTTTGGATAACACCTTTGAGCAACTGGGCTCTTTTACAAAGGTTCCACATCAAGGACATTGCACAATTTAAGACAAGAACAAGCAATTAATAACAGGTAAACATTACAGTAAGGTTTCAATACAAGGAGCAATCAAAGGCTTTGCCAAGGAACAAAATGTGAATTAAATAAGAAATGCAGTTGGAAAAGAAAACACCAATCATTGTATACAATTATGCCTGGGCAGATACATGAGAGGTAGTGATTTTGCGAGTGCCAAGAGAGGGACAGAGGTAGTTCTAGGTGTGAACTTAGATGTAGGAAACAAAGCTGTGAATCAGGGGGGACCAAGGTGGAATGATACAGGGGGGCAACGGAGTGGCTAGGGAAGGCTGACAAGGGATATGGGAAAGAGATAACAGGAAGTGAGAGGGGTGTTGGGAGAGTGCATAAGTGTGAAGGGAGCAGGCAGAGCAGTTAAGTAAAGCAGTCACAGTAGGTACTGGCAACCAAATGCTGTTGAAGTTTGTGCTTAAAGGAGCTGAGTTTTGAGGTTTTGGTGATTTCTACTGAAAGGGAGTTGAGCCAGCTTGAGGCCCTTATTTTGTAGTAGCACCATCCTTGTGAGGTCCCGCAGTGGGGAGCAGAGAAGGCTAGGCTTTCTGAACTCCGGATTAGGCAGGTGGCACAGTGAGGGGTCAGTATAGACTGAACGCCCGGTGGAAGAAGGACCAATTTAGTCTTCTTTGCAAGGAGGCAGGTCTGATACTTTAGTCTGCTTGATAGCAGCAGCCAGTTAGCCTGTTCATAGATATCACATGTGTGTGACAGTCAAGCAGATGAGGTGAGGAACCGACATGCCTTATTGAGGGATAATTCTATGTGCTGGAGGGCAGTGTCGGTGGCTGATCCGTAAACCACAAGATCATAGTCAATTAAGGAGGTAACTGAGTTCTGGATAGCGCAGCCCTATATGGGTATTCACTTCTTTAGTGGTGTTATGAATATGCATAGTGTATGAAAGAGTGCAGTCAAGAGTCACACCCAGGTACTTGAACTGGGCAACCTGTTCCAGCACAGAGCCTCTGTTATTGTTGATTAGCAGTTGTTTGTCTTTGTGTTTGTTGTGGGTACTATGGAACAAAATTTTTTGATTTTTGAGTAATTAAGGATGAGCTTGTTTGATCTGAACCAGGTTTCAACTTCAACAAAACTTTGCTGCAGTTGCAGCTATAGGTGAGAGTAGTCAGAGTAGCTTGGAAGATGACTGCATCATCCGCATATAGGAGAATTCTGTCATGGCACGAGGCAGGGAAGTAATTCTAAAACATGCTAAATAGCAGGGGGCCAAGGACAGAACCTTGGGGGACACCTGACTAGACTGGAAGGGAGGTTGAGAGGGATTCACCAATTCTGACCTGCTGTGAGTGGTAACAGAGGTAGCTTTGAAACCAACAGGTGGTGTCCGAAGAGAGTCCTAGGTGTGATAGCTGTCTGGTCAGCAGGGAGTGATTGACAGTATCAAACGCCTTTGTCAGGTCAATAAAGGTGGCGCTGACCAGTTGGTTGTGATCAAGAGCATGGTGTATGAAGGTGGTGAAATCGAGGAGTGCAGTGGTGGTGCTCTGCCCTTTTCAAAATCTGTGCTGCTGTGGATATTGAAGGTTATATTTTTCCAGATAGTCAACGAGTTGATCAGCAACTATCTGTTCCAAGGCCTGGGGGGGGAATGGAGATCTGTAGTTGCTTGTAAGGGTCTTGTCATCACTTTTGTAGATACGGTCACCACGGCGGACTTCCATTTATGGGGGAATTGTGAAAGCATAAGAGAGCAGTTAAGGATTTTAGTAAAGGGGGTAAGACTTCATCAATGGTGAGGGTGATGAGTTTCAAGTCAAGGGAGTCTTCACTGTGCCTAGCCTTCTCAAGTACTTTGAGTAGGCGTTTTCTGGCTAGACCTTCCGAGTTTGCTTTGAAATAAAAAGGTGGGCACTGCTGAGAGGCACGTAGGATGTTAGGCTGGGTTGCAGCAGGTGTTGGATCAAAAAAGATAGGGGGAGCATGTGGCTATGGTCAGAAAAGATGGTGCTGAATGCGTTGGCAACGGTTACATTAGCCAAGGTGTTAGAGCCATCAGTGTTGAGCATTGAGGGTGCAACTTTGGGGTTTTTCCCAATTACTTCAGAGAGGTTACCTCAGAATTTTCTCCCATCATTCCAGGTGTTGGCAAGGGCGTTTCTATAGTAGTTGGCTTTCACTTGGCGTATAGCTCCTGTGCAGGCATTCCATGCTGATTTATAGGCCTGAGTGTCAGCTACAGTGTTTGTCGCCTTGGTGCAGTACCAGAGCTGGTCACGGGATTTCATCAGTTCAAGGAGGTCGAGAGTCACCCATGGGTTAATAGCACCCCTAATCTTACGCTTCTTGAAAGGAGCATGGGCATCACACACTGAGTTAAAGGTAGTAATAAAGTATTCAAGAGCTGAGTCCATATCCTGGGCAGTGTCAATTGGAAACCACTCAAGTGATCGCAGGTGAGTTTTTAGAGGACCTAAGCAACCAGGTGGTAATATTCTGCTGACAATTGTTTTTGGAGGGGATTTGTTGAATTTGTTAGACCACAGGGATACTACAGGTGAATGGTCACTTGTGGAGTCCAGTAGTACTTCTGTGTTAGAGATGTGTTTAGGTCGGTTGGTAAGAACCCAATCTAGAAGATTGGAGGTCACCATCCTGTAGTTCATCTTGGTGGGTGACTGGAACATTTGAGCAAGGTTAGCAGCCACCAAGACATCCTTATAGTTGCTCGCACAGGGGGCCAACCAATTGACATTAAAGTCCCCTAGCATTATAACTTCTGAGCTGTGACCTAGGAAGTTAATACAGTCAAGGAGAGTGGGAAGGCCCTGATTAGCCAGTTTAGGTGGGATATAGACCGAGGTGATGGTCAGAACCTTATTATGAGCACCAAGCAGCACCTTGGTGGCAAGTATCTGGATATCATTCCCAGAGCTAGGTAAGGTCAGTACATGTCCCATTAGTGCCTCTTTTAGGTAAAGAGCACAGCCCCCACCTTTCTTGCCTGAAGACTGTGTAACTGGGAATGGCAATAGCAGAGTCAAGGATCTTGGGGGTCGGCCATGTCTCAAGGATCGATAATATGTTGGGGTTATGCTGAGAGATCCAGGCAGAGAGGGTACAGAGTTTGGGAAGGAGGCTGCAGATATTTATGCTAGCCAAGGATAGAGTAGCAGCACTGTGGGACTTCATTGATGCCAGCTGAGGGGGTCCAGGGTTAATATCCAGAACATATTTCAAGAACATGAGTATCTTGAGAATGTTCCTGGCTATACCAGATAATTAACAGATTAAAAAACCCTAAGAACCTAGGTCTACCTTGGTTATATTTGAAGATATGGCCAAATCATAAAATATGACAGCAAAACAAAACATTCAACTACAAAATCTTAAATAAAAATAAAATGATAAAATGGATGGATATCATATGGGAAGGATGCTTTCCATCTTATGAACAACTTAAGACAAAACTAAAAGATCCAAACTGGAATAAAATACAGTATTATATGTTATATAAAGCATTTTGAAAAATACAATCATTTTATTTAACAATGGCACTAATAATATTACAAAAGAAATTAAAAAACAAGATACAATGGGGCGTGACTTGGCCTTGGACTGAGTGGCAGTTTGAGTGCTTAGCTCCCTAACCGGGATCGTATACTTCAACATTCGACCTTTGGGGGACAGATTTTCCTGCTTATCTTTGCAACATATTGAAGAGGGACTTACCTGCTACAGATTGGTGACCTAATTTTCTTCAACAAAAGGTATTTCTTGCCTGAACACAGGAATCCTCCTAAGCTCTCTTCAGCCTGCAAGATGGCCTCCTCTCCTTCAGCAGCTACAGACTCTGCAAAAATGGAACATATGTTCAATCAGCTGCTGGCTCAAATGGCACAGATGACTATTGCAATGAGTAACAATACTCAAACCCTGCAAGCCATCGAAACCTGGCTGTTTCATACAGAAAGACATCTCAAAACCTATGACACTGCAATACAGAACCTCACTGCTACAGCTAGAGAACAGGCCCACCTAATCCACATTTTACAAGACAAAGTGGATGATTTAGAAAATCGCAGCCGCCACAACAATTTGTGATTTATTGACTTCCTGGAGGGGAATGAACAGCGGAATATGGTAGCCTTTCTGCAAGAAGTGCTACCCCAGATCTTGGGCCTCCCACCCACTCATCTTACAAATCGAGTAGGCTCACAGTTCACTTGGTCCCCCGCCCAAACCAGGGGAGCACCTGCATCCTATTTTGGCACGTTTCCTCGATTTCAGGCAGAAGAAAATGATTGCAGCAGAGTCCAGGGAGAAAGGTTCGGTCTCCTGGAATGGGAAAACCATTCAAATCTTTTAGGACTACTCGAGGGATTTTTCCAAAAAATGAAAAGCTTACTCGGTCTGTAGGGAGGTCCTGCACTCTCACTGGATTCAATTATCCCTGCTTCACCCGGTGACTATGCATGTAATTGTTAACAGAGCCCCCATGCACTTTGCCACCCCAGAGAGCCTGATGGACTACCTCCGCAGAGAATATCCCAGAGACTTTCACGACTCAGGTCTCTTCGGCTCTTCCAGTGGCTCCATAGACACTGAGCAGCACATCAATGATTCTCCTGGCTTACCAACACAGGCCTCGAGGCCCCCTATCCATTGCTTCGAGGCCTCTCTTCCTCCCCGCAGTGGTACACGCCGCACACCACACCGGCATGAAAAGTGGCAGCATCCCTTTCATCGACAGTATGAAGGACAACAGGACGGTCAGAACTCCAACTGCTTGGTGCATTTCCATGCCCCGAACAAGTTCACCCCTTGCTTACTGTACCTGAGGATGCATCGGAAGCAGGAGAGCCAACAGCCCCCATCCACCGCAGAGCATAAAGCAGTCATGGGCCACGATGGTAGCGGATGAAGCTTCCCCAAAATGCAAGGATACTCAGCCCCCAACCCCCTCTTAGCCCTTCTCTGCAGCAACTGCCAGGTTGGGAAACTCCGATGTGCTCCTCCACCCCACAGATGTCTGACTCGCCACCCTGATGTGCAGATAAGTGTCTCGTTATTGCCTTTTTTCTCCCTAATGGTCCGGATAAGTGTTTTAAGATTTGCCGAAGGCCTTGACTCACTTTCTTGTTTGAGCTGTTGACCTTGGGCCTAGGACCTGATTGTACTTCGGGGAGCATATACTGGTGGCCTCCTTGTCCGGTTTTCTACACTGATTTATTGACTGGCAGAACTTTTGGGATCTAGGCACTGCAGGTGCCCCGACCATCCCAGGAGGACCACAATTGTTTTTCCTGGATTGCTGACTCAGGATATTAGTTGTTATGTGATGCAAATGGACCCTTTTCTTTTATTCCAACCAGAACTGCCTCTGTGGGGCTCTTAGAACTGCTTGGGCCACATGGACCACTCCACCTCTCAGGACTTTCAGGCTACTTGCTTTGTCACCCCCAAACCTAGCCACCTAGACTGCATGCCAGTGCTATATTTGTGGGACCACTAATTTAAACATCCTTTTCCATCCCTGCAGGTACCTGAAGTACATCTCCTGTGCCATAAGGATTGTCCAGGCACTGCCCTCTCCCCCTCCACCTTTCTTTGCTTCTTCTCTGGGTTGGGTATCGGGCAGCACCTGTGCTTGTCTGCTTCCCCAGGTCTGAAGCCCTACTCTAGTTAATTGAGAACCCAGGAACAGGCATGGGGCCACCTCCCCTCCTGGTTCTTGATAAGCTCCATACCCTCAGAGCTTGGGCCACCTCTGCCTTCCTCTCACTTGACTAGTGGCCCTTGTCCTCTTACAGTGTGCGGCAGCCCTTGGCCTTTCACCAGATAAATTTTCTGTAGGACAGCCACAGGGAGGGTGACCCTCTCCCCTTGATGGCAGATGTGTCTCTCTCTCTCACCTCCCCCATTACAGCTCTACTCCCACAGGGGGATGTGGTGTGATAGGCTGCCTGCATTAGTAAGTTGATCATGCTCTTTTGGTTTTGGATTACCTGCTGTCTCTACACACTTAACCCATGAGAGGGACTTAGGTGGCCTTGGCAGTGTGTCCACCAGCCTCACTACTTTCCTCTGCTTAAGGAGTGCTCTATGTTTAATGGTTTCACTGTAAATAGTTTTGATATTTTTCGAGCCTGTTGCTCACAATTGTTTCTTTTCATATTAACTGGGGACTATACTGGTGCTCTGTCTCTACTGAAGTTGCATGGTTTATTTGCTACAACCTGTAGGGTTCTAATGGGAGCTTTCTGGGAGGAGGGGTAGCCGCCCCCTCAGCCTTGGTCACTTGTTTTGTCTGCATCCCACATGGCATTTCGACCACCCTTAGAGATTATGGGTGACCTTCATGCTTATACCTGGAACATGTGGGGCCTAAACACCCCAATAAAATGTAAACAGGTGTTATCTCATCTGAAAAGGCTGAGGGCTATGCTAGCCTTCCTACAAGAAATGAAACTGACCACACAAGATCATGATAAGCTGAAAAGAGACTGGCTGGGCCAAGTGTTTTCAGCCTACCCCTCCTCCAAGAAAAGAGGGGCGGCTATACTCCTTCATAAGTCTCTTCCTTGGTCTCTCACCCAAGTCTGGACTGACCCCCAGGGCAGGTGGGTTTTAGCCTACATGAACACTCTGGAGGGTCCCCTAATTTTAGGATCTATCTACGTGCCAAATGAGGATGCCCCTACCTTCTTTCATAAGGTGGCCCAAGCACTAAGCTTACTAGCCACTACGCCCATGCCGATTAAACTAGGGGGTGACTTTAACCTTAGCCTGGTACCCTTGCAAGACCGTAGAGCTCCCTCCGCTGAGAAGCACCCAAGAGCTTGGATAGCACTACAGCAGCTAATGGCTGAACTAGGTCTGACCGATATATGGAGGACCTTACGTCCCAGGGAGCAGGAGTACTCCTTTACGTCTTCGGTGCACGGGTCACACAGTCATCTGGATTTCTGGCTGGTCTCAGCTGAGATCTTCCAGAGTACAATTGACTCTGAGATAATGCCCAAGATAATTTCTGACCACACTCCCATTCACCTGCACATCCTATGGGGCCCACCCTCTCCGAAATCAACCTTGTGGAAACTTGACCCCCTCCTTCTTAAAGACCCTGACTTCATGAACTGGATTTCCTCAGAGATGGCCCTCTTCTTGGCAGAAAATCCCCCCTAAGATACATCTCCAGGAACCACATGGGAGGTAATGAAAGCCACCCTATGGGGGGCAATAATGGGGTGCGCCTCTGGGTGGCATAAACAGCGAGAACATCGCCTAAAGTCCCTGGAGGCACAAGCCAAACAAACCCCTAGCTTACAGCCGAACTCCATTCTAACCAACGAAATGCTTAAAATCCATATGGAAATCAATGACCTACTGTCTCACAAAGCAGAGGTTGCCGTGCTGAGACTCCGACATCAATACCGGGAGGGAGGGGAAAAAGATGGCAAACTGCTGGCTTACCACCTGCATAAACAACAGGCCAATCGCCACATACCTGGCCTAAAAGATCACTCCAGGAAAAATTTAAACAGATCCTCAGTTGATCAATTCAATCATGCAGCAGTTTTACACGACCCTTTACTTCTCTACCAGGGGGCAGGATTGTGGAGCAGCTGCATGCTTTCTGTCTGGCCTCCAACTCCCCACTCTCCAGCCCTCCCTGGATGAGGACTTGGACTGACCCATTGCACATTCCGAGGTGACTGTCGCTATTAGATCTTTAAATTCCGGCAAACCCCCCTGGAGAAGACGGTTTCTCCGCAGAGCTTTGCCGCTCTCAACAATAGTATTTTTCCCCCTACCCTTAGGAAGCTGTCATTACCGTCTTCCCCAAAAAAGGCAAGGACACCACGTGTCCATCGAGCTATCAGCCAATATCACTTATGAACATAGACAGCAAGATTTTTGCTGCAATTCTAGCCACTAGACTAAATCCATGTCTCCCCTCTCTCATTCATCCTTCGCAAGTGGGCTTCGTCCCCAGCCGCTTTAGCCAAGACCACATCTGGTCCCTGGTTAATGTTATTCACCACACCCAGACCCTCCCCTCTCCAGCCACAACAGTGGCTATAAACTTAGAAAAGGCATTTGACACCCTGAAGTGGGACTATCTGGTGCTGGTGCTCCAAAACTTTGGCTTTGGGGCCAGGTTTCGAGGGTGGGTACAAGCACTCTGTCAGCAGCCTATAGCCAGTGTTTGGACCAACATGATGACCTCCCCCCACTTTCAACTGGGCAGAGGCACATGACAAGGCTGCCCCCTGGCCCTCTTCCTTTTCATTTTGGTGGCAGAGCCCCTAGCAGCCACTGTCAGGCAGCACCCCACCATTAAGGGAATCACAATAAAGGGACACTCGTATTCCACCTTTATGTATGTGGATGACCTGCTGGTCCCAGTGGAAGATGTAACTGCTTCCATTCCAGCACTTCTCTTCCTCCTAGTGGCCTTCACTGACATGTCAGGTATCAGGGTAAATAAGTCCAAAACTGAAGTGATCCCTTTAAACTCCAAATGTACCCAGAATATGGTAACTCCCTTAGGACTCAAGTGGGCCTCAGGTGCTCTTGCCTATCTCGGCATACATATCTTCTCTGACCTCTCCAAATTCTGATATCTTAATATGCAACCTCTGGTTGCAGACCTTAGAACAGAGCTAGACAGGTGGAGAATATGCCATCTTACTTTAGATGGTAAAATATCGGCCCTGGAAATGATTTTGGCCCCCAAACTCCTGTACCCTCTTTCTCATATTCCCCTGGCCCCCCCAGTCAAGTGGCTCTGAACCATTGATAAGGTCATAGGGAGTTTCCTCTTGGAAAATGAAAAAACCCTGTATAGCAGGAGCAAGTTGAGATCCCACTGGAAAGATGGAGGGTGGGGCCTCCCATGGCTAGAAGGCTATGTGTCGGCCTACTCCCTAGACCAATCTCTGAAGTGGTTCTTGGCCCTGTCTGCCAAATCCTCGCAATGGCTACATATGGAAAAATCTATGGCTCAGGTACACAGTCTGCCCCTCTTACTATACAATTTCCTGCCCAAGGCCCTGCGAGGACATCCTATGATTGCCCCAGCAGTCCAGCTATGGTCCAAGGTGCATGCCAGACTCAAGGCCAATCCAAGGCCCCTGTTTCATACTCTCATATTTGGTAACAAACTCATCCTGGTAGACAATAAGCCCCTCATTTGGCCTCAATGGGAGCACCAGGGTATCCAAATAATGGCTGATGTCTTGGATGAGTCAGGGCTGAGAGTTCAGTCCTTGCAGGAGCTAGTTGATGCTAAAGGGATTGCCAAGAGGGACCTCTGGAGGTATCTGCAATTGCGAAGCTCCTTGACTGACTATTTCAAAACCTGCCCTACCTGCTTAGCCAGCTCACAGAAGCTTATTGGCTGGCTCAATGTTCCCAAGGGCTTAGCTAGTAAAATATACATGGACATGCAAGAGAGCATTCCCTCACAGTCTGGTGAGTCCAAGCAGAAGGGGGAAAGAGCTCTAAACTTAGAGCTACACGAGGCCCACTGGTCCCTATGCTGGAGGCTGGCACACTCTAGTTACCCGGATATGCACAGTACTTATTCAGAACAAAATATTGCACCATTGGTACAGAACTCCAGAGGTGTTGTTCAAAGCCAAGCTTCTGAGTAACAACCTCTGCTGGAGATGTAATGCCCACCCTGGGGATCTATATCATATTCTCTGGCAGTGCCCTCCGCTGTCCCCATTCTGGAAGAAGGTGGCATAATTAGCCTCCCAAATCTTGGGCTGCACGATCCAGCTAGACCCACAGGTACGGATATTGGGTCTTCCTCCTTTAGGAATCTGACTAAAAGCCCAGCAACTCTGATGGCTTGCACTTCTTGGTATTTCAGCCAAGTGCCTTATCCTATGTCGCTGGAGATCCACTGAAGTTCCTTCTATCCCAGAGCTGTACCATGCACTTATGCTGCTGGCATCGCTTGTCTGTATGTTCCATGTGATGGCCAATAAACTTCCTGTTTATGCTGCCTGTTGGGCCCCCTTCCTCACATACCTGAAGCCACGGACAGGAATTGGGTGAGGTCTCACATAGTCTTTGCTCTGCCATCCCTCTATGCACTCTCGTAGCTGTATCCCTGTAGCTGGCCAGAATTGCCATGCAACCTGTCAGTAGTCCTATGTTATTATAGACTACCCACCATCTCTGAATTCCCAGTTTCTAGTGTTGGTCCTTGATGTTTGCTTGTTATTTCAACTGTAATGCTTTCTGCAGCAGAGATTACACCCCCCGCAGCCCTGGGGCTGTAACCTAGACCTCTTAGGTTCTTGTCTCTTTACCTAGTCTATGCATTTGTCAGTTTTGGGAGGCCCCCCCCCTCCTTCATAAGCCATGTTATGTCTCTTGCTATCTTTTGATATGTAGCCTTGCCTAACTGATCACTGGCTGTACTTTCACACTTGATCCTTCTCTGCCAGCATGTAAGTAGCTTGTACCTTTGCTGTATATGTTCACTTATATGGAAAATTCAATAAAGATTATTAACTGAAAAAAAACAAAACAAGATACAATGATAAAAGGTGGTACAAAAACGTTTTGGCCAGGTTCTATGATATCCTAGTAGCCAACAACAGAAATAGTACAAGGAAAGTTAATAAAAAATGGAATACAGAAATTGGATTAAAAATAACAGAGGCTCATTGGGAAAACTTAAGAAAAGAAGGGAATAAAGATTATGTCTCTGCAAAAAATAAAACAATACAATGGAAAATTCTAGATCGTGTCTACAAAACTCCAACTGTATTATCCAAAATCAACTCAGATTATACTGATTTATGTTGGCTCAAGTGTGGGAATAGGACTACTCTGCTCCATTACTTATGGGAGTGTCCAGTAATTAAAAACTAGTGGTTAAATGTAATAAATTTACTAAAAGACATAACTGGTATTAAATTACCATTAAAATCAGATATCTTTTTGTTTAATAACAGTAATCACTTCATACAGGATACAATAAAAAAAATACTTGCTTTAGTAACTATGACTTTAAAAAGATTGTTCCTGCAGCAATGGGAAATAGAGACCCTACCCATTTTTGAATTAAGAAAATGGTGGCTTATTTTTAAAGAGACACTCTTAATAGAAAAACTTATCTATGAAATAGACAAACAGACAGATTATATATTTGGTACCCATTGGAAGGAAATAGAAGAAAATATGCCACCCATACCACTACCATAACAAATAAAAGAAGGTGAATTTTTAGTATACTATTTGACCCCTCACCCCACTGCAATATCCTTTAAACACTATTAGACTATCAAAGCTTGGCAGGAACTAATGTATAAAAAGCTTGTGGGAGGGACGGTGGGGGGAGTGGACTATAAATAATCAAATACAGCCAGTGGATATGTGTATAATCGGAGAAAATATTGTACCGTATTTGGTATATGAAATTTGTATATACATTAATGTAATGGTATATATTACTTATTATGGAAAAATCAATAAAATGTACTATTGCAAAAAAAAAAAAATACATAAACGTGGTCGGCCCCTCCTCTCCTCAGTTCCTCGTCAGAGATCATACTTGGATGATCTCCCTGTAGGGAACCAGAAGAGACTCCAATACTCCAACTACCAGGTGAGACAGAGTGCTGGAAAAGGTAGCAATGGAGACAGCAGCACAAGTGTCCTTTGTTGCAACCCCTAAGGGGAAAGGAGGGTGGGACGGCATGGCCTGATGAAAGAGATTCTCTCAAAGCTCTACTGTTACAGCAGGTACATAACTGTTCTATCTTCTTCAAGGATATCACTTTCATTGGGTCAGACATTTGGAATGACTCCCAAGCAGTACCAAAAGCTAGCTGTCTGGGCAGCTGGAGCCTGCAGGCTTATGATAGTAGGCCTTGTAGCACAGCTAGACCAAATCCAGCTGATCTATGAGAGGCAATGTCTAGACTGTAGTGCTTAGTGAAGGCATAGCTAGTACTCCAGGTAGCAGCTGCATAGATCTTTGCAGTGGAAACATTCCAAAAACAAGCTATGGAAAAGGCCATGTCTCTTGTGGAATGACCATGAACGACAGCAGGAAGTTCCTTACTGTACTTCCTATAACAGAACTTAATGCAATGTGCTAGCTATTTGGATAAGCACTGTTTAGAAACTAGGGCACCTTCTTTCCCAGGGGTGAATGAAAGAAAAAGTGTGAGGACTTTCTGTAGTCCTTTGTATGATGTGTATAGTACCTGAGTATTCTATGCACATCTAAGGCATGCAGCAATGCTTCCCCAGGACTGGCATGCTCTGGGCAACACACTGGCAAGTGAATGGTTGATTTAAAGTAAACTCAGATACCACCTTTGGTAGAAACTTAGGACTTGTATGCAATGACACCCTGTCTGTGTGGAAAACTAAATAAGGAGGCACATACAATACAGCCTGCAGCTCTGAAATCCTTCAAGCCAAAGTGACTGCAACTAAAAATAATGCTTTCCAAGGAAGAAAGCATAAGTCACATGTGGCTGGCTCAAAAGAAGCCAAAGTCAGCTTTTCACAAAACTTAAGTCCCAAGCTGGGACAGGATTTCAAATAGGAGTCTTTATATGTAAAATGCCTCTCAAGAACATATGGGCCGTCTCCAGCTTTGCAACCGTAAGGCCATCCACAGACCACAGGCACATTGAAAGCTGATATAGCAGCCAGGTGCACTTTGATTGAGAAATATTGCAGGCCAGAATCCGATAAGGACAGCAGGTATTCACGAACCTACTTCCATTTCATGCAGTAAGTATGTCTGGTGGAAGGTTTTCTAGCAGCCACCAGAACATCTACCATTTTCTGTGATACCCCAAAATGAGCTATGGCTGTCTTAAGGAGCCATGTATGCAGTGTCATCAAGGCACAGGTCAGGAAGCATAGGAAAACCAGCAACAGTTTCAACATTTGCAAAATAGCTTTTTAATTTTTCTGATAACATTAAAATAAAAAATTAAAATTATTCAGTATAACTATTTACAAAAGCAGTACAAACAGAGAAAACTAAGTTCTTCTTCTGAGGGTATCTCTTAATTCCAAGTTTCTGTCTCTCAGTCTTTCACACTCCTTATCTCTCCAGCAAAAACATTGCTGCTCTTTTTATAAATCTTTGTTTGGGAACTCGTTAAGACAGCCTGCTTCTCACAAAATGTTTCTGTAAGTTTAAAGAATGTTCTTGACAGTTTTGTTCCTTGCAGGTGCAGCAAAAAGAACATAGTGACCCAGAACTGACCTCTTGCTTACAGCTCTACAAAAGGCTTAAAAACTATATTTCGGGTTGTCCCCTTGGGTTCCAAATAGCTTTTAGCAATCATTTCAACAATATAACTATATACAGTTTAAAACAAAGGGATCCCAGTTTCCCATACATTTTTTTTTAATCTAGCTTTTTGGTCCCCGTTGCCTCCTTTCGCTGACTGGTGATGGGGCCACATATATATTTACAGATTTTTCTTCCCCTGATCCCCCGAGGCCCCGGCACATAGCCGTGTGAGTGTATGGAGGCATGCATCACACCCCGTGGCACCAGCTCAGCCTCTTCCACCTCCCAATGCTTTTTGCTACCCCCTCTCTGCCTACGCTACCCACTGAACCTCCACCCGGTAGGAGCGGAACTACAGGGAACGCTAACCCATCCTCACCACCCTCTGGTGAGGAGAGCTGCTTGCTGGCATACTCAGTCCTCCTCTGCCCCCCATGCCAGCACCTCAATGACAAAAGTCGCTCCTGAACCAAGGTCACCGGCATAGCATGAGGTAAGGCATCCAGCGTCTTAACCCTCTGTGCCACCAAGCCAGCCTCACATACAGTTTTACACAGAAATTCACATATATTTTTATAACTGCAGATATGCAAGGGGGAAGAAAATACAGAACAGCAAGTGAAGGCAGAGAGACAGCGAGAAGCTGAGAATAGTGAAACCATTGGAGTGATCAGTTCCTAGGTTTGCCATGAAAATTTGGTTGCACAACTAGACAGACAAGAGACAGAAAAGGAGTAGAAAGAACAGATCCTTGTGTTTAAACTCTTTCTGCATAACAAATTGGGTAGGGCCTTATTCAGCCCTGTCAGATGCAGATGCTGGGGCCTCAAGTTTGGGTGGACTAGGGTTCCCTGTGACAGTATACCCTGCACAGGGGCAAAAGTACTGGGTCTTCCACTGCCAACTGTTGCAGCAGAAAATACCATGTCTGCTGAGTCCATGGGGAGCAATGAGTATTAGGGTTGTCCCCTCCATCTTCAGTTTGAGTAGTACTCTCTGAATTAGTGGGAAGGAAGGGAAGGTATACAGAAACCTCCCTTTCCAAGAGAAGGACGATGCATTCCACCAAAAAACTCCAGGTCCTGGAGAGAGCAGCAAAAATGCAGCAGTTTGCGTGGGAATGCAAAAAGATGCAACTCTGGATGACCCCACCTTTTGAATAGGTCATTGAACACCAAGCTCAGCAGTTCCCACTCATGCATCCTGGACTGTGATCTGCTTAGTTTGTCTGCCAAGACATTTTGGGTGCCATGGACTTGTACTGCTAATAGTACTAGACTGTGTTCCAGAGCCCAGTTCCAAGCTCTCACTGCTACCCTGCAGAATGAGTAAGAATGAGTCCCTCCTTGCTTGTTAATGTAATACATCACACTGATGTTGTCCAACTGTATTAACAGTGGACTAGGGAACAAGTGGTTCTGGAAGGCCTGGAGTCCACACAGGACTGCTCTTATTCCCAGAACATTTATTTGCAAAGTGCACTCCAACTGGTTACATGTGCCTTGTGCCTGAAGAGGTCCCAGGAGGGCTCCCCATCCTGATCCTGAAGCATCTGTGGTGAGGATCCAATGTTGGGTAGGAATCAAGAATGGAATGCCCTTGAGCAGGTGCCCTTCAATGCAACATTCCATTCATTGCTTGAGCACCTTGTACACAGGAGACATGACTAGAGCCATCTGTTCTAGATCATCTGTCAGCTGGTCCCACTGAACTCTCAGGGTCCACTGTGGGATCTTCATGTGCAATCTAACCAATGGCACAGTAACAATGGCAGCCACCAATAGTCCCAGCAGATGGAGAAGTGTTGTTGCTGAGACATAATGGCTGTTGTGCACCAGCTGTGCTTGGGCAATCAGTTGGTCTGCCCAGTGCAGAGGCAGAAACACCAAACCCTGTGCTATATCCAGAACTACCCCTATGTACTGTAGTCTTTGGCAGGGTGTCAGACTTTGGTATACTGACTATCACCCCCAAAGCATCAAGCATCTGTCTGGTTCAAGCTAAGGTCTCAACAGTTGTTCCCAGTAGTGAGCTTTTAATAGCCTGTTGTCCAGGTAAGGGAAAATATACAGACCTTCCCTCTGAATGGTTGCTGCTACTACAGCAAAGCATTTGCAGCAGGTCTCCCTCTGCCCACCTCCCCTCTCCTTTATTAATCGTCACTATCCCTCCCTTAACCTTTCTATGCTCTCTAATGTACCTATAAAAGGTTTTATCCCCCTTTTTGACTGAGTTGGCTATTTTTTTCCTCGGTTTGTGCCTTTGCCATTCTGACTGCCTTTCCTACTTCTTTCTGCTTTAATTGATACAGTTCCCTGTTGTGCTCCCTCTGTGATTCCTTATACTTTTTGAATGCAGCCTTTTTCTCCTTAACCTTCCCTGCCACCTCTTTTGAGAACCATAGTGGTTTTTTACTCCGCTTTGTTTTCTTTATTTGTTTTACACAAAGACTTGTTGCCTCGGATGGCAGTTTCGATTTTTCTCCATTGTTCTTCCACCACTCCTATTTGGCCATTTGCTAGTGCATTCTTCAGATGTTCACCCATTTTGCCAAAGTCAGCCCTTCTAAAGTCCAGTATCCTTGTTTTTCATGGCTTATCTCCATGGTTGTGCTCATTGTGAAGCACACTGTGCA
Organism: Neoceratodus forsteri; assembly: GCA_016271365.2. Lineage (NCBI taxonomy): Eukaryota > Metazoa > Chordata > Ceratodontiformes > Ceratodontidae > Neoceratodus > Neoceratodus forsteri. Next base: position 613,567,005 of record CM057450.1, on the reverse strand, counting down.
GTGGTTGCTTGTTCCCAGATGTCTACTGACTTCTAAATTTGTGATCCTCTCTCCATTTGACAATACCAGGTCTAGTATTGCTCCCTCCCGAGTGGGTTCCAGCACTAGCTGTCTAAGGTCTGCCCCCTGCAGGGCATCAAGAATGACCCTGCTCTTGGATGTGGCTGCAGTACATGTCCTCCAGTTAACATCTGGCATATTCAGGTCCCCCATCAACAGTATCTCCCCTTTTTCAGCCATTTTGAGAATGACCTCTATCATTTTCTTGTCCATTTCCTCCTCTTGAGACGGGGGTCTGTATACAACCCCTGTGCGGATTGCGATGCCATTCCCCATCTCCAAGGTAACCCAGAGTGCCTCTAGTCCTCCCCTTTACTTTTTAGTTCTGTAGCTTTGATCCTTCCTTATGTATAGAGCTACTCCACCTCCTCTTTTGCCTTCCCTGTCCCTTCTGTAGATTGTATACCCTGGTATGTTGACATCCCATTCATAGTTCTCGGTGTACCATGTTTCTGTGACTGCCACAATATCCAATTGTTCATCTTCCACCAAAGCTACTAGCTCAGAAAGCTTGTTTCCCAGACTACAGGCATTAGTAGTCATTGCCCTCCATTTAATGTTGGCTTGATCCTTTTTTCCCTCATCTCTGCTCTTATTGCTCTTATCTATTTTACCATTTACCCCCATCATGCCCTGTGTTGAGCTCTGTACCTCAGTGTTTACCCTACTACCTGCCCTGTTTTGTGGGGGGAGGCTTGACTTTTCCTGCCTTTTATCAGTACCTCCCCCCTTATCTAGTTTAAAAGCTTGCCAAGGAAGCATTTAAACCTGTCACCTAGGAGCTTGGTCCCCTTTGTGGACAAATGCAGACCATCATACCAGTATAGACCTTTATCTCTCCAGATGGACCCCCAGTCCCCAATGAAACCAAAGCCTTGTGCTCTGCACCAGTTTTGCAACAATCCATTAAACTGCATGGTGTGCAGTACCCTAGCCTCATTCCTGCCATGGACTGTTAGCACCTCTGAGAAGGTTACTGTGCTTCATACCCATCTGAGGCCCCTCCCAACTCCACAAATTCATTCTGCACTGCACTGATCCCATGCTTAGCTAGGTCATTTGTCCCAAGGTGGACAATGATATCTAGTTCTCTCTCCTGTGATGCTGCTTCTACAATTGTGAGGATTCGCTTCTTGTCCCTCAAGCCATGGCACCAGGCAGGCAGCTTACTTCCTTCTCTCCTCCCCAGTTCTACCCCCTAACAATTGAGTCCCCTATCAGTAGCTGTTTCCTTCCCTGTGGTGTCCCTTGCCACACTTTTGTGGGTCTCCTTGTGGATGTCCTCAGCATTTTCTGGGTCTCCACTGAGGGTGCCATCATAGAGGAACCTTGCTCTGCCAGAATGGCATCTGATTTGTGTAGAGGCACAACTGGGGGCCAGCCTCTGGTCCACCACCAGCACCCTCCCAGAACCCACTGTGGTCCTACTGCTTTTTCATACTCCGAAACCTCTGACTCAGTGGTTGTGGCAGTGGTGCTCTTTGGGAGGGAGGCCTCAGTCCTTGCTAGTTCAGCCTGGAGGTGGCAACCTCCTCTCTCAGAGCTGACAGTTGCCTACAATAGACACAGCAACGCAGTTTCCAGAATGTTCCTCGAAAACTGCTGCCCCACAGCCAGTGCATTGCACCACTCCCCACATGTCCCACTCCCTTTATTCTATACAATATGTAATTATATGTATTATTATTTGTTTTGTGTAACTACTCTTTATGCACGCGCAGAGTTATTAGGAATATGACAGTTCTGCCCCAAGACCTATTGAGGAAGTGATGTCAGAACTGTGGCTATAATGGAAATGCCACGCCTGGGGGTGGGGTGGGGAAGGTGTGGGGGTAGTGTACAGCCACTGGTGACTGTTAGAAACAATAAGATACACAACTGCTCCACCACCCTGGTGAGTACTGTCCTTTATAGTAATACAACTAACACCACAATTTACTAGACCACGGCTCCAACACAAACCAAACCACTCTACTGAGTCCAGGGATAAAAATGAACTCACCTCAGCCAGCAGGACACTTAAAATGTTACAAAATATCCTTCAAAATGCTAGGTCTCAACCCCGCACTCAAGCAAATTCAGTTGTATCTCACTCTGGTTATAAAATTACTACCCTTTAAAGGAATCCTGCAATTCTTTGCTTAATGCCAATAAGGAAAAATACAAATAAAACTTTTTGTAGAAAGTGTATCTCCTTCTTACCCAGTGCTCTGCAGTATTATGCCTTAATCAGGTTTCCAGGTCCTAAATGGAGTTGCAGTTTGTTCTTTGCAGTAAGTTTGAGCTTCCAACAGACACTTTAAAGTCAGTGTGACTCATTTCTAACTGTGAAGGATGTCTAAGATAAGCACAGAGCTGAAACCCCACCCAGAGCCAATTGATTAACTAGTGACACCTGTGATGTAAGCAGGCCTTTTCAATGCAGGCAGACTGCTATGTCTGATTCCAATACACAAAACCTTTCAGTGAAACCAGGGCTAAAAATTAACTTCTCAGCCAGCAGGACACTTAAAATGTTACAAAATATCCTTCAAAATGCTAGGTCTCAACCCCGCACTCAAGCAAATTCAGTTGTATCTCACTTGGTTATAAAATTACTACCCTTTTAAAGGAATCCTAATTCTCTGCTTAATGCCAATAAGGAAAAATACAAATAAAACTTTTGTAGAAAGTGTATCTCCTTCTTACCCAGTGCTCTGCAGTATTCTGCCTTAATCAGGTTTCCAGGTCCTAAATGGAGTTGCAGTTTGTTCTTTGCAATAAGTTTGAGCTTTCAACAGACACTTTAAAGTCAGTGTGACTGGCCTTTAACTGTGAAGGATGTCTAAGATAAGCACAGAGCTGAAACCCCACCCAGAGCCAATTGATTGACTAGTGACACCTGTGATGTAAGCAGGCCTTTTCAATGCAGGCAGACTGCTATGTCTGATTCCAATACACAAAACCTTTCAGTGAAACCAGGGCTAAAAAATTAATTAGTGGAGTACCTAAGGGCTCAGTACTGGGTCCAATCCTCTTTAACATCTTTATAAGTGACATTGCAGAGGGTCTGAGGAAAGGTATGCTTTGCAGATGACACAAAGATCTGTAACAGAGTTGATACACAAGAGGGGTAGAAAAGATGAGAAGGGACTGGCAAGGTTGGAGGAATGGTCAGACATATGGCAACTTAGATTCAATGCAAAGAAGTGCAAAGTAATGCACCTGGGAAACAAAAACCCAGGAGAAGAGTACACAATAGCAGGGAGGTACTAACAACAACAAAAATGGAAAGGGACCTGGGAGTAGTCATATCAGATGACCTAAAGGTGGGTAAGCAATGTGAGAAGTCAGTAAGGAGAGCTAGGGGATACTGGGATGCTTAGGAAGGGCATTACAAGTAGAAAAAGGAAGTGATTATCCTCTATACAGACAGTTGGTGAGACCCCATCTGGAGTACTGTGTGCAGTTTTGGAGACCTCATCTACGCAAGGACATAGACAGGATGGAAGCAGTCCAGAGGAGGGCAACTAAATGGTGCAGGGTCTACATCAGAAACCATATGAAGAGAGACTGAGAGGCTTAGTATGTATACCCTTGATGAAAGGAGGGATGGGGGACATGATAGAAACGTTCAAGTAGCTCAAGGAATCAGCAAAGTCCAGGAGGGTAGCATCTTTCAGAAAAAGAGATGTGTAAGAACAAGGAGGCACAGTTTAAAGATAGAGGGGGGACGGCTCAGGGGTAATGTGAGGAAATTCTTTTTCACGGAGAGAGTGGTGGATACATGGAACAGCCTTCCTGAGGAGGTCGTTGGATCTAAAACAGTGGGGGAATTCAAACATGCTTGGGACAGACACAAAGCAATTATAGTGCGGGGTTGCAGGAAGCAGGCTGTTGGTTAACTAGAATCTGCAGCTTATCCAGTAGGTAGGGAAATGGGCAGACTGGGTGGGCCAAGTGGTCCTTTTCTGCCGTCAAAGTCTATGTTTCTATGTTATTTGATAAAGACTTGTGGCACAGAAGATAAGCCAAAGGGCAACCCTCTGAATTGGTAATGTTTCTGAAACAGGAATCTCACATATTTTCTGTGAGGTTGCTGGATTTTGATATGGAGGTATGCATCCTTCATACAGAGGGAACAAATCCAGTCCCTTGTTTACAATAGGGGAAGGAGACCCTACAGAGTGACCATCTGGAACTTCTGTTTTATGAAGAAATTCAGATGTCTCAGATCTAGAATATCCTGGAGATTCTGTGACTAATTTGCGATGAGGAAGTATCTGGAATAAAAACCTGTGTTCCTCTGTTCTAGATGTGCAGGTTCTATTGCCCATTTTTGAAGCAGAGTCTGCACTTGATCTAGCAACAGGGCATGTGCTTTTCTGGGTATGTGTCACCACTGGTGGATGATCATGAGGGTTGTCCAGAAGCTCCAGAGGATGACCCTTCTTTATAATTTCTAAAGCCCACGTGTCTGTAGTCATCTCCTTCCACTGATCCAAGTGGAGGGACAGGCACCACCCAAGGAGGTAAAGGTGGCTGAGGGGCATATAAGGAGTCATGCTGAGCCAGTGGGAGTGGAGCCACTGGCTTCACTATCTCTAGGATCTTTTGAATGGACACCTGGGGTTGTGGTGGGGACTGGCAAGGCTCCCACACCTTTGCCTCTTCCCTGCTGTCTGTAGGCCAGGTGCTGCCCCCTGAGAGCAGTTGAGTGAAAGGTTCCCCTGCTCCTGTCCCTGGGTTGGGTATGGTATGGTACAGGGAGTACACTGACTTCAGAGTCTTGCCAGATAATTGAAGAGTTATCAAAGCATCTTCTTCTTCCTGTACAAACAGTTTCTGCCCTCTGAATGGAGCATTAAGAACTGTTTGCTGCACATTAGTGGCAAAACCTGCTACTCTGAGACAAGAGTAGCACCTGAGACATATGCCAGAAGCAGCAGCCCTGGCAGAGGCATCAGAAGTATTTTATGCTGTGCTGCTCAGATGCATTCCCACATCAACACCAGCAGTAAGAGTCTTAATTAACTATTGCTTAGTAGACCCCTCAAGCAAGGCCTCTGCAACAGCCTTTGCCTTCCTCCAGTGGGTATTCTGATATTTTATTATGTTGGCCTGGTAATTAGCAATACATAGTTCCAATGAAGCAGAGGAATAGGTTTGTTTGCCCATACCCTCTAGCCTCCTGGATTCTTTATCATGAGGAAAGAAACTCGGGTGTCTAGGTGCCCTGGACCTGTCATGGGTAGCTGTGATCACCACTGAGTCAGTCTCAGGCTGGGTGGCATAAAAGGGCTTTCCAAAAGGGACAGAATGCATTTTGTCTGGGCACTGCTGTATTTTTTGGCCTATATCAGGCTGGTTAAGTAGAATCCTCCAAGGCTGGAAATAATGGTGGAACCATAGCAGAGGGGGATTCTGGCATTTCCAGAAATTCCCGCAGGTTCTTTTTGGTAGAATCCTGCTCCTCTAAAGCAAAGCCCATGGCAGCTTGCATTTGCTGCATTATACTGAAAACTTAGGGATCTTCTGGAGATGACCTGGGAGGCTGGGTGTGTTCACAACAGAGTCCTCACTGCAGGGGGAGACTGTAGAGCTGCTGCCTGCCCGTAGTGGCTCTCACTGTAGTCTTCCTCCTCCTCCTCCCCCTGCATCAATAGATCAGGGTTGTACTCATACTGATCGTTGACTCTATCATCAACGGGTGTTAAAGACTGCAATGTCATCATCAGCAGAGGAGATCTGTTTGGCAAGGGGGTACCAATGGGGTGTTTGTGGTAGCCCCCATTGACAGGTCCCCAGGAATAGGGAGGTGAGACAGAAGACATCTTAGCATATCTGAAAAGGTGATAAGTGGTGCCTGAGTGTCGGCACTACTTTGGTTAATAGGCATGACTGAAGTGGTCGACATTGGAGGCTGAATCTCTGTCGACGATGCCAATGTACCGGCTGCACTAGGCCTGGTGGTGTCCACGCCAAGCCCCAACCTTGGTGTCTGGTTGATGGTCAAGAGGGTCCATGGGTGTCGCCACTGGAGCGGTCAGTATCGAAACAGGTTATACCTGTAGTGCACAATGGTAACCTGGAGCGCACTAGGGAGGCCTTGTCCTTGTCCCGGTGCTTGAGCTTGTGACTCCCCAACGCTTTTTCTCAGAACTTCGATGACCCCGATTCTGTCTACAGACTGGGCGACATGGATTTTTCTTGGAGATGCTTCTCCATTCTCTCTAAGGTCTTTTGAAGAAGGAATTTCTCCAAAACCCCCTTCCTGTGTCACCGGGTTGTGGAGTTGAACCATCAGCAGATCTCACAAACTTTCATGTTGTGAGATAAGCCTAACAGCAGACACAGACATCTTGGGAATCTCTGGTGCAGATCTTCTCTCCACACATGCAGTACTGGAAACATTTCAATGGTTCTTTCAGTGATATACAGGTCACCAAAAATCACTATAGAAGTAATTATTTAGATTATAGGAAAAAAATAAAATGGCAGCTATAAGCAGCAACATTTCTGCAGGTCTGACAAATTTGATAAATGGCAGGAAAAGACCGGAAGAGAGGAGAGGCCATCCATGTTCACGTATACGCTAACATCTGATGTTGTCGTGGGCAGCCCCCGGCTGACTGCTTGTAAAAGTTTCCATGTGGTCGTATTACCTAGTGGCTGTATGTTCCAAAGGTGTGGCCTGATGAAAGCGATATCCTCAAAGAAGATCTAACTTATGCAACACAAGGTGTATTGTATCTCACTGCAGCATTTGCAAAAAGATCTGTATGTTACTATATGTTTGTTGGAATCTTAGCACTGTCTTAAATAAAGATGAGTTAAATAAAAAAACCTTTGATTATCCCCAACTGACCTAATGGTGCCCTTATTAATGGAGGATGATTCCCCTATTTCTGACACCCCCAAGTTGCCTCTTCCTTAAAGAATTCTTTATCACCTGTGCCCTCTCACGTTTCCCTCTGTCATCTAATTCTCCTCCCATGCCTTAGCTTCCCTCTCCATCCCTTCACTTGCCTTTGTGCCCACTAGATGCAGGGGAGTCCCTCCCTTACCCATGACACCCTTCCTCCAGGCTGAAATTGGCCTCCGCCACTCTCCACTACAGCACTTACCTCCTTACCCACTAGCTCCCTTCTTAGTAAGCACTTAGATGCCCCCACGCTACCTTGTCTTGCCCTCTAGGATGCAACCTTTGGGGGCAGTTCTAGTCCCTCAGCCTGACCCCTGTCTCTGTCGTGGGTGTCCCCCCCCCATTATACCCTAACCTCCTGCCTCCCCAAACTTCCATGGAATCCTTGTGTTCAATTTGTCCTCCTTACTGTATCTTGCATGATACCATTGTCTTCTCTACCATTTAATGCAAGTTCTATTTGTTTCTTGTTTCTATCTCTGATTCTGTACCGCGACTCCATATTGTACTCTGACTCCACATGTTCCATGGGCCCGTGTGTTACCTTGACAATGTACCTGTGTACCCTGGCTCCACATGTTCTGTGGGCCCGTGTGTTACCATGACAATGTGCCCCATTTGCTGTTTTGTAATTTGCTGTACCATAAATTGTTTTTTCTCTTCTGAATTGTAATCCTCCCAGGTTGCACCTGAAAATAGGCACTTGTTGTCTAGTGTGCCTACCTGGTTAACAAAAACAAACAAATAAATTGCCCACATCTAGCTCCTATTTTACCTTTTCTCGTATCACACCTCAGGAGACCTATTAGGATTTCCTTTCACTCAAACTCTCTAGGAGTCTTAGTCTTGACTGGTTGGGATCCTAAACGTCTACATCTACCTACCCCTGCTATAGGTACCCTATTCAACCACCTTTGCAACCTTGCTTTTAACCTCTGTTCTGTTCCTCAGTTACTCCTCCTTGTAACTGCCAAGTTCCACTTAAAGCTTGTCTACGCTTAGCCTTCATAAACTCCTCCAATTTTCTGCGTTCTTTCCAGATTGGTTCTGTAAATCCCATTCCACTGTTTCCTTACTACTTTGTGTCACTGACTTCATTCTTAAGGGGATGAACCAGGGGCACATCACTGCTGATACTGACACAGAAATAGTGCACTCATGAAATAAAGCAGGTGCTGATGGAAAAATCCATACAGCCACAAAATGTCACATGGAAAAACAGTCAGGCTGAACAGCTTAATGTAAAAACAACATTTATTATAAGCAAAATGAAAATGTGTACTGCATTGTGTTGTACTTTTTACCTATAATAAGTGGTGTTTTTGCATTAAGCCTTTCCGGCTCACTGTTTTTCTGGCTTAGGGTGTGACATTTTGTGATTGCTGCACATCACTGCTGCCATCTTTATTGACCTTGCCAAGGCCTTTGATACAGTAGCCCACTCCGTCTTTCTGGACAAGCTGAGAACTGCAGGTCATTCTGTTCTCATTGTTGAATGGGTCAGATAATATCTCTCTGGTCATCTCCAGTCAGTATTCCCCCACTCCCCAGTTTAGGCTGGGGTCCCTGAAGACTCCATCCTAGGTCCCATTCTATTCTCTATTTTCTTAATTACCTTCCATATGTTTGTGTTGGCTAGCACATTCATGTTTATGTTGATGAAACTATACTTTTTGCTTCTAGTGCTCCGGTTTCTGCCTTGGAAATGTCACTGCAGCATGACTTAATGTCCAACGCTAGTTTCATTCACATGAACTTTTGTTAATACCATAAACATGGTGTCTATGGCCTTTGGCACAAATCAAAAGGCACCCATCTTGAAAATGTTCCCTGTCTTTAAGTATCTTGGTGTGAAACTTGATGGAAGACTTGACTCCCCAGCCAACACTGATGTCATCTATAAAACCTCCACCCAAACCTCATCACCTTCTATCATTACAAGACATGCTTACCACTCCCAGCCTGTTAGGAGACCTTTACAAAAATGATCCTAACAGTGTTTGATTAAGCAGAGGTGGCCTTTAGTGCCACCTCAGATTTCTCTACTGCCAGACTTTTCCATGCCTTTGGTCACTTTTCCTGCACTGCTACCTCCACCATACCCATCACTGCTCCCTCTACATTTATGTCTCCCTTCCTCCTCTTGCCTCCCAACACCTCACATACTGGGCCTCTTTCCTCTCTAAATAATGGTTCTCCTTCCTCCTTTCCTCTTTAACTCTTTACTCTCCTCTTCCCTTTTCACTCTGTCTCCTACTCATGCCATCCTAATGACTTCCACACTTTCTGTCTTCTCTGCTCTAAATCTGCCTCTGGGCAAGCTACTTTCTCCGCCTCCCCTCCACATGAAACAACCTTTCACTCTTGCTTTATTCTTATTCTTTCTACCTATCCCTCAATCAGCAAATAAAACTTTATTTTGCTGTCTCCTGTTCCTGCTCAGACCCTGGTTTGACAGTTTCAGCCCTCCTCCTGTTTGACATATTTACTATTTCCAAGAATCTAGTGCTGCATCATAGTTGCCATAGCACATGCTTGGTGCTCTCATTTTACCCTTCTGCTGTTCTGATATGATCCCAATTTATTTCCTGGTACCCTGGAAGTAATTTGTTATTTCAGTCTTAACAATATTCTCAACTAACTAACTCAACAACTCATTTATTTTAGCTTTTTTCTTTATCTTACACCTTTCCGTTATTTATACGTTGACCTGACAGTCTGTATTTTTCATGTATTCATGACTATCCATAATTACGCTGTTCTTGACTGTAAAATTTATGCTGCATACATTTTCTGTTCTGTACGGTACCCTCCAGGTTGCTCCTGGCAACAAGTCTTGACTCAGTGTGCCATTCCCAGTTACCAATTTTCGATAAATGAATAAATAACTAACTAAATAAATAATGACACCCTAGAGCACACCATTACAATGGACTGTGATGTCAGTGACAGCAACTGTAAGGTCTGTTGTGAAAGTCAGATGCTTCTCAAAAGAGATAATGAAGAAAGTGTTGAATTTTCTGAAATATTTAGTAGACCAAAAACAGAAGAAGGTGAAAAAACTCTTACATACCAAGTTAACCATTAATGTGAATATAATCATTTTAAGATTTATTTGCTTTGTCTTTTCAATAGTATCCACTCTACTGATGGGCTTTTTTTGGTTGTTTAAACACACTAACATACTATTTGCCAGCAGAGTAGGCCTTGCGGTCTATCGCGTCTGCTCGAACTTTAGATCCCTAGTTGGGTGCCAAGACCCTTCCATCCCTTGTGCTCCAGAAACACATATCATCCATCCCCACCCCCCTGGGACAGGCCATCATCTGATACATCCACTTTCTGTGTCTGTCCCATCCTCTCTTGAAGCCCTCCACCGTGGATCTCTGAACTAGCTCACCAGGCAGTGCATTCCAAGGGTCCACCACCCTCTCAGTGAAAAACCTCCTCCTCTTTTCCCCCCTCACCCTTCCACCTTCCAACTTCAAACCATGCCCTCTGGTGATACCACCCTGCTTTAGTCTAAAGATCCTCCATGTTTACCCTATTTATTCCTTGAGGTACTTGAAGACCTCAATCATGTCCCCTCCTCCTCTCCTCCAGTGAAAACAGGCAGAGCTCCTTAAGTCTGTCCTCATCGTCAAATCCTAGCCCTCGTATCATCTTTGTTGCCCTCCTCTGTACCCTCTCTAGGAGCTGTATGTCCCTTTTCAAGTGTGGTCTCCAGTACTGTACACAGTACTCAAGTGTGGTCTAACCAGTCCATTGTACAGTGCAGAATCACTTCCTTGCTCCTAGAGGTGATCCCCTTATGATGCATCCCAACATCCTGTTTGCCTTGCTAGCCGCTCTCCTGCACTGCTCAGAGTTATTCATACATGCATCCACCATGACCCCTAGGTCTTTTTCCCTATTGAGGCCTCCAGCCTCCCTCCCAGGGTGTACCTGTGTTTAGGGTTTCCTGACCAAGATGCAACACCTTGCACTTGGTGATATTGAAATTTAATTTCCATGTGTGAGCCCAGCTTTCCAGGGTGTCCAGGTCCCCTTGCAGGGCCAACCTCCCTTGTTCTCCCTCAACTACTGCTCCCATCTTGGAGTCATCCGCGAAGAGACTCATTTCACCCTATACCCTCCCTGATGTCCGATATGTATGCATTAAACAGGATCGGACCCAGGACCAAGCCTCTGCGGTCCCCACTCAACCTCTCTAGGGTTCGAGAGCTCCCCACAGACCACTACTCTCTGAGTGCATCCAGCTAGCCAGTTTTCAATCCATCTGACCATCAAAGGGCCTACTCCTAACCCCATCAGTTTCTCCACCAGACCATTGTGGGGGACAGAGTCAAACGCCTTGCTGAAGTCCAACGTTTCACTTCTCTTTTTTTAAAGGTGATAGGAAACAGTTTTTACACCTCTAGCTTCCCTCCAGTTTTTCTTTAAGGCCCTGGACACACTGAGGACCTTAAAATGATTTAAGTGCCTTAAAATGGTTTAAATCCCCCTAGCACTGTTTGTAGACAGACTACAAGCCCCTTAAAATGTTTTAACAAAAGTGTTTTTAAACCCTGCTAGATACCTAGTCTTAAAACCATTTTTAAAAATGTTTTGGAGCTACCATGGTTTTATTTATTATTTTATTATTTATTGAAAATGTTTCACCAGGAAAGGCATGCTGAGCAAAAAGATGCTCGTCTCACGGTGCGACCTGGGGGGAAGGGTTACAGAGGAGGCAGGTATACATACAGTAGATGATTTTAGCAATAATGCAATACAGACAATGTACATCGATAGGTGGTATTACAAATGAACTTGTTACATATGGAGAGGAATACAGAACAATGAACAATATCGACAGGGTATACATAACATAGGTATAAGGCAAGGTAAGAGCAATACATATCTTGCACAACAGGGACAGGGTAAACATGTCATGGGTATACATATCAAGTGTATCGGGCATAGCAGGAGCAAAGCAGAGAAAACACTACAGGGAAGGGGTGAACATACATGGTTATTCTAAGGGGGAATACATTACTCACAGGTTTGTCCAGGAGTAAAAGTGTTTTAAGCTGTAATGGTTTAACTAAAACAGTTCTAGCTGCAGTGTGTCCAGGCAAGCACAGTTCTGTGTGTTGGACTTAACACAAAATACTTACAAGGAGAACAGGTTTAACACTAGCAGTGTGGCCACACTAAACTTAGCAAAAATGGTTACTGAGTAGTGTGGCTGCACTGAAATGGTTTAGTTAAACTGGTTTTAAAAACTGTTTTCAAAAACAGTTCTGTAGTGTGTCCAGGGCCTTAATGTATAACAAATATTCTGATATTTTTACCTTTTTTAAATTAATAATCTTTTTTTCCCTTTGTAACTACTCTGACGCTCTTTGTCTTTAGAAATTGCTGCTCTCTCTTTCATACTGCCTGCACATACTATGACATCAGTAGCACCATTCCAGGCCATTCAGATGATTAACACGGAATGGTGTAATTGATGTCATGGAATGTCTTCGATATACGAAAAGAAAGAACAGAAGCACCCAAAATCTAAATTATTTATCTACCAAAAACTGGTCAAAGCAGGTAGAATACAAAACGGACATTAAAATGAAAATGGCAGGGCAATTAAAGATACAAAAGCAATGCCCTATCACCTTTAGCCCTGTTTGCCCTATACTCTCCCTCTTCATCATTTACAGCTGCCTGCTAATTTGGTTCCTTGACATTCTATGCTAAATGTTACACCATTCTGTACTGCTGAGTTAACAGCACCGTATGGTGAAACTAACACCATAGAAAAGTTCAGAAAATGGCAATAAACAGTGAGGGGAGGAAGGCTAGAGAGCAGCTTCAGTGGCTGTAACAGTACATGGATGAATATGGCTTCCTGTCACCTTTGACAGCCATGGAGAAGTATAGCAGGTATGCTGTGTGCCTGTACCTAATATTGTTAAGCAGAGCTTAGGAGCGTTGGCTGTTCTAAAACAAGTTTTCAAAACTGTGTGTGTATGTGCATGTGGTTAGTTAAAAGGCATCATCTTTGACAGTAATTTCAGCCATGCCTTCTCTGTAAAACTGATTCAGTGGGGTACCATGCACAGTATGGGCTCTGTTCAACAATTTCCTTGCTCCAGTTGCCCTCCGGTCCAACTCCCTAATATATTTTCTTTTCAGGGAATGAGGTGTATGAATAAGAGCAAAAAAAGTTACAATTTCGGGATCAAGTCTTTAAAAAAACTGCACTGTATTATTTAGAATGGATAAACCATTTGTTACCTGTGAGGAAAAGTATCGAAACAGTATGGTTATTAAGGGAACAGCCTTAGCATTGCTTTTTTGGAAGGGGCCGAGGGCATAATACCTTGCTGGTATATTTCACATCATTAGCAAAACCAGTGTGGCAACCTATAAAACATCCCTCCTCTTTGTAAAAATTACAAATCCTTCAGTGAAAGACTCACAATCCTAGAAAACAATTCAAAAATGCTATTGCCTCCCCCTCAGGAGGCTCTTGAGGGATTAAAATCTTTCCCCAGTTCCATCTGAAACCCCATGCAGACTGTGCACAACTTCTCTGAAGTCTGCTGGGTGTCTGAGGGTCAGAACTGGGTCCAATGACTTCAGTCTCCTTACCTGCTCTGCCCAAAACATCATGTGATTATCATAACCAAAGTCTCTTCTTCTTCTGATCTTGTGACCTGGAGATTAAAATCCCTTTTTGAACGTCACTGCTTGGCTGGCAAAAGAAGAGGATGTATACTTTATGGAATAGTGCCATATAGGTGGCAATGGGTATGATGTACAGTGTGTGTCCCTGGGTACGGAAGTGATTAATGTATTTGTAACCAACCAGTTCCTGAGGTTACTAGAATCCCGTCAGTTTTAGATCAGGCAGATAGCTTGGGCAGTGTTCAGAGGGCTTAAATGCACCTTACTTCCGCCTTTGATGAAATTCTAAAAGCCTTTATTGTTTAATTAATCATTTAGTTTTATTATGGTTTAATGAAATTAAGAACTAAGTTGTATGTTTATGAATTATTATACTACAACTAGAATTGTTTTTATGGATGTATTTACCTGTACAAGAGAGGTTAGACCCCTTGAAGAACACTGTTTTTGTAATATTGTTTGTAATTATTCAACTACTTAAAAAGAAAATTAATAAAAAAATATAGTATCTAGAAAAGTAAACAACTGTGCAGTAAAGCAAATTGCAAGTCACTCAACAAAGTGGACAGGCTAAAGAAAGACTTAAAACAAATGAGACTGTGAGAATTTGTGCATTTTGGTAATAGCGATGTTCTAGATGTTTTGCAGAGTTTTAAGAGTGGCAAGGGGAGGCAAACCCTATCCTTTGCATGCTAAGACCTGAGTAGTCCAGAAAGAACAAGAATTGAGAACATTTGAAGAGGAGTATGATTGTCTAGGAGCTCCCCATGATATAGCACTCCCTGAATTTCCAGTCAGTGTATGTAAAGTATGTTTAAAATTTGGAAGAGATGTGATAGCTGTCCCCCACTGCCAGAACTGCAGAAAGAACTTTGATTTATGTATGGCTAGTAGCCCTCCAAAAGAGACTGTACCATGTGTCCGGTTGGCCCCTACCTGGACTCTCAGAACATAACTGTGAGAGACAGGCTGATACACAGAGTAAGCAGGAAGAAGCACAAGATTTCCTGCAGGAATTTTTTGTAAATGTGGCTGAATGCAATGTGCAAGAGGTGCAAGCAGCATGTAGCCCCTTGGCCAAGGAAGAGGCTGAGAGGGGTTTGGCAGTGGCAGATCTTGAACCTGTGGATCTATGGGCAGAGTGTCCGAGTCTGAGTGTGTTCAAGGAAGATGAGGAACTGGAGGACCTCATCACATGGGAGGCCCATGCCTCTGGCAGTAGTGAGGAATGGATGTTCTCAGGGATCGAAACAGTAACCGGTTCCTGGGCAGAACATATGGAAAATTTGGAGGAAGTGGAGAGTCTGTTGAAGAGACTGGGTTACCAGATGCCACAGACACAAAAGTGTTTGAGCCCTCAGAAAATGGGAGGGACTCCAGTATGCATGAATCACAGGAAGACAAGGGTATGGACTGCCTTGTTCCTGTGTGGAACCAAGATGTTTGGTTGCAACAGCTCTGGCCACCCCCAAGCCAGGCTGTGGGCCTACCTCTGCCAAACAGCAGCAAAGAGGAAGGAGTAATTAGGAGGAGAACTGAGAAAGAGTTTGGTGTCAAATATCCATTTATGCCAAGATGGATGTGGGAGAAAATTGAGGAATATAGAGAGCAGTGGATGCTGGAAGAAGCCAGAGTGTCTATCAGTGATCTTTGGTGCTGGATGAAAAACATCAGTCCATCTGCCAGAGAAAATGTTTGCCAAGATAAAGTCAAGTCTTGGAAGGTGGGTTGCATCCTCCACCTGGACTCAGTAGTAGTAGGTGATCATGGAGGCAGAGACTCCATAAAGATTGTTCATCCAGATGGGACAATCATCCATCGTCCTCGTCCCAAGTGGTAATACCCATAAAAGTACCTGGAAAAGCCAGCAATGAGCAAGATCTGTGGTCGGTGGACCACACCCTCAGCAGGGAATCAGCTGAAGAAAGAAGATTCCGAAGGTCGAAGTGCATTGTCCCCCCTGGGAGCAATGAGGGAGGTCATGGCTATAGTTCTTTCTTTGG
The DNA here is from genome assembly GCA_016271365.2 of Neoceratodus forsteri. Lineage (NCBI taxonomy): Eukaryota > Metazoa > Chordata > Ceratodontiformes > Ceratodontidae > Neoceratodus > Neoceratodus forsteri. The sequence continues at coordinate 613,551,369 of CM057450.1, read as the reverse complement.
TCAGCAGACCCAGATCCAGAAGTGTCGTGGAAGAGTTTGATCCGAAGACCTGTGTTCAGCCTGGGGAAAAGGAGAAGTTCCTGAACCAGTGAGGGAGAGAGAGAGAGAGAGAGAGAGAGAGAGAGAGAGAGAGGTGGTGCAGAACTGTCAACCTGCACATCTGACTTGGTAGGGCAAAGTTTCTCTTATTTTCTGTTGTATTGACTCCTTTCTAAAGTATAATGCCCTATTACCTTGTCCAGTGGACACCTTTTCTGGACATTTCCAGTACACCCCGTGCCTGTGCACAGGAACAGTTCAAAGACTGGCTTCAGCCATTCTCCAAAAAGACTATTTCCATGTGGAAGTGCCTTGTGCACTCAGGCTATTTTATCTCTAGAAGGACTTATAGACCCCCCCCCATTTTATATGTATTATTTTTTTTACTTTTATATTGTTTTTTCTAGAACAACCCTTTAAAAAACTGTTTTTGGGATTGCATTGTATCTGCTGGTGGAAGGTTTGTGCTGTTGTTTTTCTTGCAGGTTTTCTCTTATAGGTGCAGCGGGAAGAAGAAAAGAAGAGGATTTGGGGCTCAGCCGAAGCCCCTAGTGTTTCCTAATCTTTTAAAGTGTGATTTAGAAATGTTTAGACATTTTTCAATTGCAGGTTTAAAGTGTGGTACTGTGTTTGTTGAATTCATAACAATGTCATATGTATGTTCCTAAAGCAGTATGTAATGTGAAATGTGTAAAGATATAGGTTGCCCCTTGTATAGTGTAGTGTTAGATAGCTTTTCCCTCATGGGCTAGGGTTTGGATAGGCTGTTGGCCCTGACCTGGGTAGGGGTGATCAGTTCCGTCCTGTCAGGAGATCTGCAGGATGTTCCTTTGGGACGCGATGGAGTGGGGTCCCTAAGCTAGTTCATCAGTAGATGGCTGAAGTTTGTGTAACCCTGCCTACGTTAAGTTATAGGTAGGGGAGGGCCTGGCCACCCCTTTCCATAGGGTGCCCAGGGATTGGATGGCCTGTGTTGCAGTCCAAGACCTTGCTGTGGACAGCAAGCTCATCTGGTGACAGTGAGTGTAACCTGCCACTTCCTGGGGTTACTATATATTATATTATGTTTCATCTGCCGCTCCCAAAGTAGAAGTGATGTTTTATGATATTCTGATATTCTGTGTATATATATATTTTTTCGTATTTCTTCTTTATTCATGCACTGTCACTTTAATTCATTTCTTTTTATATTACACAATCGGTGTCAGGTATGTGTGTCCCTGAGGAGGCGCTGCTCTTGGCGCGAAACCGGTCGGACCTTTTGTTTGTTTAAATTGTTTGTCCTGCATGGCGTTTCTGTATTGCTATGTTTTAAGTCATGCTCACAATACAGCATATTTTTCCAGGAAGTGTTGGTGCTGTGTTTTTTGTATTTTAGTGTTTGGCTTTTTAACACAGGCACAACTTAGGTTTGGAGCAGCCTTTTTTGAGTTTCTGGTTACCATAATCCCATCAGTTTTAGACAAGGCAGATAGCTTGGGCAGTGTTCAGAGAGCTTAAATGCTCTCTGCAAAACATTACATCATTATTTGCCTGGCTCTGCTGAGCAGAGGATGAGGTAATGCTGCTCGGAACTCTCGCAGCAGCATAAGCCACATTTGGCTAACAGCTGTTGCTGCAGCTGTCAGAGTGCAGTCTGAAGATGGAGTCTGAAGTGAGAGGAGCTCATTGAGAGTTCTGCAGGCAAAAGTTGCTTGTGGTATACCCAGAAGAAAATGTATGTAGATGTTAACTACAAGTCACCTAGTGTGCTTTAAATAAGCCAGGAATCCTGAAATAGGACTGCTAGCAGATTTCGTAAGTCCAAGGTCCCTGAAATGGGGTTGGGCAGCAGTTTCATAGAAATCCATGAACCCAGAAATAGGGCTTGACATGGTATGGTAATTATGATTGTGGGAAGGGAACAGTTTACCCGAAAGAAAACTTTGAAAATGTTTTGCCTGCTAAAGTGTCATCTGTCATGTACAGACAAGCCCTGGGGCACCACCAGCACAATGTTTCAATTAAACTTCTGTCAGGAATAAAAAAGCCATACAGTAACATTTCCAATTCCTGGTTGTGGATATTCCATCTTTGGGAGGCTGAGTGAAGATTTTGGGGCCTCTCAGATAGAAGACACAGCATAGCCCTGGTACCTCTCTCCCCCAGACTTGGGTAAAATAGAAATGTTGTTTTGTGCACTACACCCCAACCCCTGAGATGCCTGAGCCAAGTATTTGCCCTTATGCCAGGGGTGGTACTTATTCTCTGCCAACTTTTAGTTTGTTGCCTTGTCTGAGTAACGTAAGGGTGTCCCAGTTGTAAGATGGTGGTTCTTGGACAGGGCATAGTAGTGTCATGTTTTAGGAATTGCTCACTGGAAACAGTCCCACTGTTGTGGACGGCACTGACAAAACTGGTTTATAACAGATGTATTCTTTTATTGGTATTAACAGGTTTCTTAGTAACAATTCTTTCAGCATTTCTTGATGTTAAATGGTTAGGAAGTTGTAGCACTGCAAACCTTTAATGCTCTGAAACAAAGCCCAAGAAAGACTTCATTGGTTATTACTGCCATAAAGGAACAGAAACACGATGAATATGGTGCGCCATCTGGTGGGGACTGTAGATCCTCTAGAATGATTACAATATCCTGGTAAGTGTCAAGCCTTGTTTAGATGCATTGCCCACCTTGGAGCCCATCGCTGGATTTCCCATAAGGTGCTCAGAGTTGCACATAGGAAATGTACACATCGCCGCCGATCTCCAATGTATCAATCTCCTGCACGTTTGGCAGGCGGTGGTTGTAATCAAACACATGCTGTCCATTCACAAACACCTTGAAACGACCATTACCACAGCGAATCAATAACTAGAAAGAAAGGAAGAAAAATTAAATTTTATATTTAGTTTTATTATATTAGCCCAGCTGAGATGAATCATCTGCTTTAGATATAGGTCAGCCTTCTACCCAGTTTTATAAATGTCATCTGCTGAAGTGCAAGGGATTTATATAGTAAACAATAAGACATGTCAGGGCATTGGTTGTCTGGAGTTAATGCATGCTCAAATGTGTAGTGGGGCATGAGGTGCTTGCACCGACTGCCTTCAGCATCTGAAGGAGCATTAACGCCACACAATCAACATCATGGAGTGTCTTACTGCACTTATAAAATAGGCAAACTGATAAGGTAAAAAAAAATAAAATAAAACTATATCAACTTTTCTTATTCAAAACAGGTATTTTCTTTTGTTAAAAGTAACTAGTAAGAAGCAATCCCCCCACTTGTCAATCATCTGTCTTTCAACACATTCAAGAGATGGAATGTTTGTTTATCATGGAATACAGGAATTCAAACCTCTGCAGAATTCTTCTGGTAGAATGCTCACTCCCTCACATGTAACTGAAGGCCTTATATGGACCCATGGTTTCAATTTAATCTGTGGCAGTGTAAGCAGAAGAGATTGCCCTGGCAAGCTGGTAAGGCTAATGGGGAATTGTTCATGTTCTTGGTCACTAAAGTAACTCGAGGAATTAAAACTGAATAGTACTTCATTTTTAAAAATTTTTTTATGTGAGCAAAGGGAAGAATTTATTATTTAAGCAATAAGTCATGACAGAGTGTGTGTTATTGTGTAGCAATATCACGCTTTAGGTGGTTGAAGCATGAGGTCGCAGGCTGGGTGCGTTCAACACCTGAAAAGTGACATTATTTCACATTATAAAATGGGCAAAAAAATTTCAGTACTATGATTGGTCTGCAGGTTGCTAGAGCTGTGTCCTTATAGACAGTTATCCTACCAACCTGCACTACATGCCAGCCAATAGCCCTAGCACACCTAGATATCAGTGAGCCTGCACTGCTAAAACCACTTTGCTAAACAGTCACAATATCGCAAAGTGGCAGAGACAGCACAGTGCTTCAAATGCTTCCACTTCCTCACACAAAAGCGGTTTATTTTTTTTTCCCCAACAAAAAGCAAGAAACAGAAAAAAAACCATGTCGGACATACCATCACATTAATTCACTCTCCTACTCACAATTCTGCCCAGTACAAAGTAAGAGCTTCTGCCATGTCTGTATTCCAAGCTACCATCCCCCTCCACAGCACTGGCTCACTTTTCTTTTACCATGCTTAGCTTCGCAACCTCAAACCTAAAATACGAGATGCTACGGAAGCCGTAGAGGGACACACTCGCTCCCAGTTATGCAGCCCATCATTATAAAACAAAAACAAATGACTGAAACAGATAAAGCTTAAAAAAGAAACATAAAATTTAGATGCCAAGTTCTGCATTGTTGTGGCCCTATTTAGAGGAAATGACGGGACGCTGGCCGGCACCATGGGGGGGGGGGGCAGCATGAAATGCGGAAATAGCAGAAGCTCTTACTTTGTACTGGGCAGACTTGTGACTGGGACAGAGAATTAATCTGACACTATGAGATGGCCAGTGAGTGAAACAAAATACCTTCACAAAAAATATAACTTTAAAGCTTGTCTAGCAAGAGGGATTTGTGGTTTATCTGCCTGTAAAGAGCTCCATTACAGCACAATGACAGGGACTACTTTTTCTATCATTAAAATAATCATATTTTGAATTATTTTTATATATACTTCTTACGTGTTTTTTGTAATTAACTTCTTTGCTGTGGGGCCCATTTTATAAGCACAATAAGACACTCTGAGGTGTGGGTTATGGCCTGATAACAGCACTTCCCAGGTGCTAAAGGCACTCAGTGCAAGTGCCTCATGCCTCATAACGCACCTGGGGTGTGCTCTTATCAGGCCATAACCCACACCTCATCGTGTCTTATTGCTGGCATAACACACACACACCCTGGAGTACCTTATTGCTAGTATACAATGGCTACTTTGTTGAAAAAGAAAATGATAAAGAAATGTTTAAAATATTTTTTTCAGTTTTTGTTATTGTAGGTGTACATATTGAAAAAAATAATCTGTAGTTTTCCTTTTGTGCAGTCGGTGGTGCTGCAGCTGTGTGTTTGCCCTGAATCTTGTTATTGGGTTTCCTTCTACCATTCTGTCTATGTCAGCCCCCATCCCATTCATCTGTTGCTCTCTGCTTTTTCAGTCCACCAGGTGAGTGATTGAAATTCCCTACTCTGGTGTTTTTTTTTTACTTATGTTGGTGTGGCAAGGTTGGTTTTCACTGCTTAGCTTTTCAGATACCGCTCGCTCCACTGAGGTGGTTTATATATTACTGAATGAGTGCGTGTGACTGAACGGGGGGTGGTAACTGAAAGGAACTGCCATGTACTGTCCTTTTTAAGTTACACTCTTTTGTTGAGTACAAAGGCAGTCATAGTTAAGGATTTTAAAGAAAACCTTAAAATATAGTGAATAAAGATAAAGCTTTGATCTCTACCAATGGACCGTGATTGGTACTGGAAATGGACAGCCACGCACTGTGTCTTTGAAGAACCGCTTGCTCAATAAGTGCTTTAGAGAGGGTGCTGTGTTAGAGTAAAAAATAAAACAAGATACTACTACTTAAAACAAAGGGACTGTGGGACAACACGAGAAGGACCATGGAACGGAGTGTGCGTGTGTGTGTCTGTGTGTGTGTGCGTGTGTGTGTGTGTTTTATTGTGCGTGTGTATGTGTGTTGTGGGTGGGGGAGTCCTGACGGCTTACTACATAGTATGCTTGGGGTTTGCTGGATTGAGGAGGGAGTGATTTTTTTAAGTGGTAATGCAGTCTTTTCTGTGCCTGTCCTAGATACAGTGATGTTATTGTCAGATAACATCACTGTCTCTAGTGCAGTCTGACCAATCAGTGTCCAGGATTCTTTATTGCTTAATTGTTTTATTTTTTATTTAATGGAATTCTACTTTTATGGGCCTTATTGAGTAAAGGTGGCAGCCATGCTTGTGATGGCAATCAGGGATAAGTGAAGTGGGTCTTGATTTCTGTGTGTGATTTGCCAAAATTCCAAATTCTCAATGACTGAACTTGCTTCAACCTGTGCATTTCTGGGAATATAACACAGGAGTCTTGGAAGATATTTAGCTAATCAGGAAGCAGGAAATTCTGAACTCACTTACTGGGCTCAAATCCCTGATGGAAACAAACAAAAACAAGCATTTGTCAATGCCGAATGTTGTCGCGCTGGCATTGGCAATGGTGGAAGTGGAGAGGCATAGCGCTGTGAGTTTGTTAATGTGTCCCAAAAGGTGATTTTGCACAGCGAGTACGCCACTCTGCGGCAGAGCTGTAGAAATGCGTTTTGGGCAGGCTGTCGAAAATGGCAGCTGGACTGTTGATAATTAGGTGTGCACAAATGCCAGTGGTGAAAATGTGGCATGAAAATATTGCAGATTGACAAAGTTACAAGGGTGCATGGAAACTGCGCAATGCACGCTTGCAATGCAGTCATTGTCTGGACTTTTGCCACCAAATTGTCAATATAGGCATTTTAGGACCTCTGCTGATGAATAGTGTCACCGTCATTTCCTGAAAGTGCCCCGAAAAGTGATTTCGCACAGTGACCGTGCAATTCTGCACTGGACATGCGAAAACACATTTCAGCCAGCGGTACAATTCATAAGGAGGTATGGAAAAATGGCAATGATGAACAGCTGGAGTGAAAGTATTACAAATTCACAGTCACAAGCGTGTATGCACACTGCGCAACGCATGCTCGTAAAACACTCATTTTATTGACATTCGTCCCTAAATTTTCAACATAGGCATTTTAGGACATCTGCTAATGAACAGTGTCACTGCCATTTTCATAATGTGTCTCGAGCACGGGCTTTCCACAGCGACCATGCTATTGTGTGCCGGAACTGCGAAAACACATTTTGGTCAGGATGTGAAAAATGACAGCTGTACTGTTCATTAGGAGGTGTAGAACAATGGCACTGTTGAAAATGTGGAGTGAAAATATAAGTTTGCGAACTTTATGCTTGTAACATGATCATTTTATGGAGTATTGTCACCAAATTTTCAACACAGGCATTTTAGGACCTCTGCTCATGAACAGGTTCACTGTCATTTTCGTAATGTGTCCCGAACACTGATTTCGCATAGCGACCACGCTATTCTGCGCCGGAAGTGCGAAAACATATTTTGGGCAGGATGTGAAAAACGACAGCTGTACGGTTCACAAGAAGGTGTGGTAAAATGCCAGTGTTGAGAATCTGGCATGAAAATAGTGCGAATGCGTTAACTTATGAGCGTGCAGTTGCTATGCATGCTCGTAAAACAGTCATTTTCTGGATTTTTCCCACCAAACCTGCAACATAGGCTTTTTGAGAGCCCCTCTCATGAACAGTGGGCTGTCATTTAGATTTTCGATCCGAAAGGTGATTCCACGCAGTGACTGTGAAATCACCTTTCGGGACCGAATAACGCCATGACAGTGCAAGAATTCATGAGAAGGGGTCCCAAAAACCCCATGTTTAAAAATTTGGGGCCAAAATTTGCAAAAATGCCCGAGATATGCATTAAAGTTGAAAAACCCCTATTCGTTCCATTATACAGCTTACCGACATTTCTTCAGTTCACGGTCGGCTTTGAAGAGTGCAAACATGTTCTCGGTCCACAGAAGATCGTCGCTGGACTCTGCAGGTAAGTATGGGGTGAGGGGTGAGGGAGGCAGGGTGCACAGTGGGTGGGTGGGGGAGGGGCATGCGACTATGAGGACAGTTTTCATTTTACGGAAACAAAAAAAAAACCCATCGTGGGACCGTTTTTGTTTTGCAGGGATTTGGCAAGCTGGGGTGGGCTCCCAGCGTGCCATAACTGTTTGGGGTGTCTCACAGCTGATGGGGATTGGGCACCCTTCTCAGCACACAACACGGGGAGGAGGAAGTAATGTCGACGGGATTGGGCACCCTCCTCGGCACACAAAGAAAGTGTGGGGGGGGGCATGAGCCATGGGGGATTGGGCCCCCCCCAGCATTCAACAATTGAGGGTGGGGGTTTATGCTGATGGGGAGTGGACTCCCCCGTCGGCACACAAAGAAAGCAGGGTGGGTTAACCGACAGGGGATTGGGCACCCCCGAAGTCGGCAGTAGGTGAGCCACAGCCCACTCGTCGCCATACACACAATGGCGGCGGCTTGCGCAAAAGGACTGCTGTGTATGAGGCTTTGCTCAGATTGCAGTGGACCTTTCTTAGATGTGCTCGCCACATTATGTATGCATGGTGTGGCGCTGGCATGCAGGCTGATTGGGGAATGCGGGACACACCTACTGGTGCGTGCCCTGCATTCGCCCAACAGCGACCCACCTCCAAAGCTGCACTGTCCCACTATGTTGGCTGCGCAAGCGCGGCGACATAAAAATGCATAACATACTTAGAGCATACTGTACTTAAATTATACAATTAATTTAAAAATAATTACATCTGGACTTACTTCATAAGCCAGTATTCCTCTAGTTTGACCTAAAAGTCAGTATGAGAGTCATATGACTAATCTAATGAGAATAAACAAGAGTTCCAATGTCTGACTGCTTTACACACAAATGTCTTTAGTCCCATGGAAGTCTTTATTTGGAACTCATTACATTTCAATACAAAGACTGGAGGTTTAGATTGCTACTGTGAGGTGAGAGGTGGTCCACAACAAGTTCTGACTGTTGGGTGGCAGACTGAAACATAGAAACACAGAATTTGATGGCAGGTAAGGACTGTTCGGCCCATCCAGTCTGCCCATTTCTTCCATCCTATATTATTAAATCAGACCGTGCCTGATCTACAGCTCTTTCTCCCTCCCCCTTCTTTTCCGCTATGATTCCTTTGTGCTTATCCCATGCATTCTTGAACCTCACCACTGTGTTTGCCCCACCACACCTCCGCTGGAAGGCTGTTCCAGGAATCCACCACTCTTTCTGTGAAGAAGTACTTCCTCACCTCTCTTCTGACTCTATCTCCCTCCAGCTTCACAGCATGTCCCCTTGTTCTTAAGCGCCTTTTCTCCTGAAAAATACTCCCCTCCTGTGTCTTATTTACCCCCATGAGGTATTTAAAGGTCTCTGTCATATCTCACTTCTCCCTCCTCTGTTCCAGGGTGTACATATTGAGATCCTTTAGTAACTCGTCATAGGGCTTTTTGTGTAGACCCTGCACCATTTTAGTCACCTTCCTCTGGACCATCTCCATTCTGTGTCTCTCCAGACATGTGGTCTCCAGAACTGGACACAATACTCTGGGTGGAGTCTTACCAGTGATCTATGCAGAGGCAACACCACCTCCTTCTTTCTGCTGGTGATAACCCTCCCTATGCACTCTAGCATCCCACTTTCCCTTCCTACTGCCTTGTTGCACAACCTGGCCACTTTTAGGTCATTCAATATGATTACCCCAGGTCTCTTTCCTGCTTGGTGGTCATCAATACCACTCCACCCATTTTGTACTCTGCCTCTGTGTTACTGTGCCCTAAGTGCATTATTTTGCACTTTTTTTTACACTGAAACCCAGCTGCCTTACCCTTGGCTACTCCTCTAGTTTTCTAAGGTCTCTGCTCATCTTTTCCACCCCTCCTGGAGTGTTCACTCTATTGCAGATTTTGGTGTGATCTGCAAAGAATCAAACCTTCCCTTCCAACTCCTCTGCAATGTCACTTGTACAAATACTGGCTACAAGGCCCTTTTTCTGACATATAAAGTCCTGAACTATTTGAGACTTGGGCATCTCTGTGAGCTTATAACTCTGTATGTGCTGGGACAACCACTGGTTTTATGGTTCAGGGACTTTTTAGTTTTCCAGCTTTGTGTATAAAATCTGTAGGCAACTGAGCTTTAGCGGCCAAAGCCACTGATGTCTGGAACTCCCTCCCTACAGTAATCCATTAGTCTACATTTGTAGTGAACTTAAAAAAAATGTGTTTTTTATGTATGTATTTTGACAAGCTTTACCTTGAGTCACGTTTTCTGTTGCATTTTCATGAATGTCAGTTTTTTCCTTTTTATGTTTGCTTGCACGCATGTACAAGAAACATAGTGCCACCATATGAGAATTCGTAGGTGTGCCTCCCCCACTTCCAATGCCCTGGTCCATTTTGCAGGCATGGCTGCACCGCGCCAATGATTGTCTGAGCTGTCTATGACAGCGTTCAGATGCAGTGGCGTACAGTTCAGAGGAAAACACTGCCACAATCAGCGGTGGTACATGCAGGCAATTTGCATACTGCTGATGGCAATATGCAAATTGCCTAAAAGTACATCTTCACTGCATCTGAACTGTCATAGACAGCTCATCGTCGCCCCACCCCAATTACATAGCATGCTGGAAGCCCACCCCAGCATGCTCATGCATGCTCCTCCACCCACATGCACTGTATGACCGATGGGGGTGCCCAATCCCCTATCGGCTCCACTGCCCTCCCCAAACAGACCTCTAGGTACCACTCTGGGAGCCCACCCCAGTGTGGCAAATGTCAGTATGGCCGACAGGGTGCCCAATCCCCCATCGGCTCCACTGCCACCCCCCCCAAAAATACCCTTTCAACTGCCATGCTGGGAGCCCTCCCCAGCATGGCAAAAATCCTGCATTGTCTTCCTGCAGTAGAAAAAAAAAAACCTGTAAAAAAAAATAGTCCCTCGTTGACTGTCTGGCCCCCCTGCCCCAACCCGTGCCCACCCTCTGTGCACCTACCTCCATACCCCACCATACTTACCTCCAGAGCCCAGTATGATGATCTTGGGTGGACCGGGAACACGTCTGCACTCTTCAAAGCCGACCGCTAACTGAAGAAATGCCGGTAAGCTGTATAATGGCATACATGTTTTTTTTTCGAACTTTCGTGCATATCTCAGCCATTTTGGGGAATTATTTCACCAAATTTTCAACATAGGGTTCTTGGGGCCCCACCTCATGAACTCAGTCACTGTCATTTTGTTATTCAGTCCTGAAAGGTGATTTTGCGGTCACTGCCGCAGAAACTGCAACTTCGGGACTGAAATGTCAAGCGACAGTGGCACGGATGATGGGCCCCCAAACCATAAGTTGAAATTTGGTCACTCCCCAAAATGACTGTGTTACGATCCTGCATTGTGCAATTCCTATGCACGCTTATAAGTTTGTGAATCTTTTAAATTTTCATTCCAGATTTTCAACATTGTCATTTTACCACACCTCCTTATGAGCAGTACAGCTGTCATTTTTCACATCTCACCCAAAATGTGTTTTCGCGCATGTAGCACACAATGGCGCAGTCAGTGTGCAAAATCAGTGTTCGGGACAGATTAAGAAAATCATGGTGACACTGTTCATGAGCAGCGGTCTTAAAATGGCTATGTTAAAAATTTGGTGACAAAAGTCCATAAAATGACCGTGTTACGAGCAAGCATTGTGCAGTTTCCACGCACCCTCGTAAGTTCATGAATTTGTAATAATTTCAACACTGGCATTTTTCCACATCTCCTTATGAACAGTACAGCTGTCATTTTTCACACCATGGATGAAATGTGTTTTCACACTTCAAGCACAGAAATGTGTGGTCGCTGTGGGAAATCACTGTTTGAGACAGATTAAGAAAATCACAGTGACACTGTTCATGAGCGGAGGTCCCAAAATGCCTGTGTTGACAATCTGCTGTAAAAAAATCCCCAAACTAATTACATTATGAGTGCACATTGCGCGGTTCTAACCACGCTCATGACTTCAGTTTTTTTTTTTTTATATTTTCACTGCAGATTTTCAACATTGCCATTTTTTACACCTCCCCATGAACAGTACAGCTATCATTTTTCATATCCTGTTCGAAATGTGTTTTTGCACCTCTGGTGCCATATGGTGTAGTTGCTGTGCAAAATCAGCTTTCGGCTAACAAACTGATATTGCCACTGTTCATAAGGTGGGGGTCACAAAAAAACCATGTTGAAAATTTGGAGTGAAAATGCCAACGAACACCTGAGGAGTTAGGGTTTCTGACCATAACGCCCCACCCTGTAGAGACTGACTGGCATCAGAGGTGTGACTTGGGATTGTTGCCTGTAATGCTCATACCATTCCACTCCCACCCACACCCTGCAGCCAGTGAGAGACATTGAGGTGTGCCTTGGACTCTTCAGCCCCAAAGTTCACCCCATTCTCCTATACTGCACCCATCTCACCATATTTCCTGATGGAATGGGGTGAGCATAAGGCCCAAAGACCCCAAGGCACACGGTGACACTTGTCGGTGTCTGCAGGGTAGGCTGTGGTGAAATGGCGTGGCCGTTATGCCTGATGACCCAAAGGCACACCCCAATGCCTGTCAGTCTCTGCAGGGTGGTGGTGGGGTTGGCTTCAGTTAAATACTTCACTGCCATTCCTATTATGCATCTTTCTCACTCCTGCACTACCAATGCCAATGCCAGCAAGCAAACATTCGGCATTGACAAATGCTTGTTTTAATAATATTGTTTAAATTATACTTTATTGTTTTACACACAAGAGTACAAAACAGCTATACATCATGTGAGGCATCCACCAAGTCAGAGATAATGGCAGCAAAAGGCATACAATATGTGGTTGTGCCACTTAACTGCCCAGTGCTTCCAGGTCGCCCCTGAAAACAGGCACTTGTGCCTAGTGTGCCTTACCCGGTTACCAAAGACTAAAATAAAAAAAATTAAAAATCCTAGGGTTGTTGTTGAACCATAACTGGCTACATTTTAAACAGAAAACATGGTACTTTAATACATGAGCAATGAGCAAGCAAATCTCTGGTCCATAAACATCGACACTTTAACTTGATATAAACTTTAACTTTTAACTACTTCAGGGTAATATATTGCAAAACTAGCACTAGTAAATATACAAACAGATCACCTGATACTATGCAGTTGCTGTTATTTTTTGGGGGCCTGGGACTAATAAGAGAGGGAAAACATTTATTGTACTAAAGGGAAAGGAAAAAAACATCTGATTCAGTAATGACGCCGTACCCCTCAGTCCAAGCTTGTTTGTTTTTTTCCATCCTGCTTGCAGTTATTTTGTACTATACACACTCTGAGCTTTTTGAAAGGGTACCTTATACAAATAAAAATGACCCACTGTACCTACCTACCTACTTGACTACCTACCTATAATCTACCTACTTACCTACCAACGTATCTCCCTAACTACATACTACCTACCTACCTATCTACTACATACCTATTTACCTACAGTATATACCTACTAACTGCCTACCTACTACCTACCTACTTACACTTACCTATTTAGCACTTATCTACTTACCTGCCTGGCTACCAACTTACCTACCTTCCTACCTATCTACCACAAGACTTCCAGGAATATCATTCCGCAAAACCTTTGTGCACTGAAGTTCCAGTGTTATTTTGTATTTGGATTCTGATGAGAGACAATTCAGTCTGAAAAGAAAAGTTAGCAATCATGAGTTCTTTTATTTGGCAACAAAGTGAAACACCCAGTTTTATTATTTAACATACATTTCTTTTCAAGGTCAGTAACTGGAGCAAAGTCACAATTTGAGCCTGTGGTAGCAGTTAACCAGGGATACTGATTAGGAGCTGCTGGGTCACTCCGCTAACTAGGAAGGCACCAAAGCTGAACACTGGCCTCTATTTTGTTACCTAAATCATCAGCTCTGCTTTGGGGTTTATGATCTGGACTACAGGGATGACTCCTCCGTTTAGCTGGAGGAGAATGAGAAGACTGAAGAGTGTTGAGGGGGACATCAGACTTTGCATGATCTGTAGTCTTATCTCCGCAGCACTGGACTGGCCAGTCCTGTAGCTCCACAGGATTTTCCACAGGATTTTCCTTTCCAGATCTTTTTTAATGTTCATATTTTATTGCAGTATAGGGAATTTTTAAATAGAAATCTTTGTCTTCTACTGTGTTAGTGGGGACCTGTTACTCAAAACATTCCCAGTCTTCCATATAATTCCCACAGGCCCATATGAAGGGACTGGAAAGGTTGCACTGTGTCAGGAACAAAACCTGAGATTTGGAGCTGTACTGGTTGATGACATGGTGTTCTTCCCACCAGCCAATACAAAGGGCCTAAAAAGTTTACATGGTCCCAGGCACAAGATATGAATTTTGGTGCTTTATTATTATCTGAAGATGGGAACCTACTGCTCTCCATCAGGGTTCCCTACATGCTTCTGCAGATCTGAAGGGGGTTGAAACAGATGCATGCTACCAGTCACTTTATCATTCACAGAGTATCTGGCTTTTCTATGAGGGACCTGTGGATAACAGACATTGGGACCTACTGCATCCTCCACATGAACCCATGTAAGACATAGTACGTTGTCTTACAAAGGACTATGATTCAGGACATTTCCATTTGTTTTGTATGGGAAGACCAATATTGCTAGGCAGTCCCTCCAGGGCTCCAGCATAGCATCCTCTGGTCCCTGTCAAGCTGTCTCAGCAAAGTCAAGAAATCAGTTACAAATGAGGTGTTGGCATGGATTGGATTCCTTCAGTCTCTAGTTCTGCAACCACTGCAGAAGTTCCTGGATTTGCAATCTGAGAAGCACTCCCCTTCAGTCTCCAGTCCATGTTTCCTGTTTAACAAAAGGAACCAGGGTTTGCTTGCTGAACTTGGAGTCTGGGCTGATCAGTGTTGGAATTAAACTTTATGAGCTTTGGGAGCGAAGGGGCCTATAAAGATCCTATCTTTTAAATGAAGCCCCCTTTCCCATTATATGTCAATGGCAATAATGAGTGATCTACCGGGGCGCACCACAGAGCTAGGTGGGCCAAGTCCTGAGAAGCCCCCCTCTAATTCCAACACTGGGCTGATGTTATCCTGAGCACAACAGCAGAGCTTACAAGTCAGTGTATGACCCCACCACCCCCGACCACCATGCTTTGGAGATGCTGAAAAGAGCAGACAGGGTTGTCGACACACTTCCTGTCCCCATATTTGTGCAAGGACACTTGCAATACTCTTGGTTTATTTTCATAGTAGCTATATTGGGGAGGGGCTGTCAGTTGTTAGCTGGGGAGGGCTCCAGACTAATTTGGCCTCTGGCACATGAATGATATTCAGTTTTTCACACTTCATGTACTATTAAGTCCCATTCCCAGGATCCCACTGCTGTTCTATCAAAAACAGAGACAAACAAAGTCTGTGCCCAAAGAAAAATTCTGCTTGGCAGTGACAAAGAGGCTGAAGGTAATTCAAGATGGGTTAGGTGGTGGCCCCTGGCATGCTTAGCAGCATCCAATCGGAAAATGATGAGGGAATCTTGCTTGCAACTCCTGCAGCAGTTGAATTTAGTGTGGGAGTGGGAGGGCCAAGAAACAGAAGGTAGGGATACAACAGAAAGAGAATGGACACTATCGCCTCCCTGTTCATGAAAATACATTTAAACTAGAAAACAAGACTGCAGTCCTAATGTAATCCCCCTCTTCAGGAATGGGGCTATCTGACTGCTTAGCTGAACCCCCAGGACTCCAACTGTGCAGTGGGGGATTAGCAAAGAATGCTGGGACCTGTTAATAACATTAATTTCAGGCCAACACCCCAGACTCAATGGACTCGGCTATCTTGTGACCTCTCGACCCTTAGGGACGGCCAATCATCTTGTCTCCCAGCTAAGACATCTGAAGGCCACTGGGAGAAAGGTGGAACAGGTGAGACTCTGAAAGAAATTCCTGAGCTCTTGTGAGGAAGGAGTGACATTTGCGTACTAGCCAGCACAGGTGATGATGTTGAAGTGACAATGCAGAGTGGGGAGATCGAGGCAGTCTTGCTAATACAAGTGCTTGAGTAACAGAACAAGACCACTCCAATCATGCTATGTGCCATCAGTGAAACTTCAATGTAAAAAGCAAACTGAGCGCACTTTACACATGGGAAAAAAGCACTTGTTGCTTGATGCTTGTGCTTAGTGCAATTTTATGGCATATTCTAGCACACAGATACCCATTACTAAACACAAAACAAGGCTGCCTTAACGTTGGGCACTGATACCCTAACAGTTTGTCAAAAGTATGGAACACCCCTGCTGGCTCCCCTTTAGTACACACCACAAGGGTAAATTCAGACAAGTGATAGTGCAAATAAAAAGCACAATGAACAGGACATCATTCGGGTTATTGGCGAGATGAGGACTACCTCTTATTGTTTGGATTCTGCCCCAACCCAGCTGCTTGAGGCAGGGTGTGGGATGCCAGCACCCATTTGGGTAGGTATAATCAAGGCTTCTCTGAGTGAGGGCCATCTGTCTCCCTTGTTAAAGGGGGCAGTGGTATGGCTATTGCTCAGAAAGGTAGGCACTCATCCAACTGACCTTGCCAATTTCTTATTTATTCAGGTACTTGTCCTCCACAGCCAGCTGGCCCACATTAATCCAACCTTCCCAGTCCGCTCATCCGCCTTCTCCCCGGGCTTACCTCCACGTCCAGTATTATGCTGTCCCCACCCCCTTTTGCAAGTATTTATGCTCCAGTTTGCTTTCCCCAAGGTCTGGATCTCTTGGTCTGGAGGACAGTGGAGCACCAAAGGTCAGAGGTGCAGTGCCTGCGAGAGACCAGACATTACCCTGCATGGCTGTGTTTTTCCCTGGTTTATTCTCTCTCAAGGATGGGGACATGCAATCATCAGCTGTGTTTGATGCTGGCCCTGCACATGGACAGAGCGTCTCCAGCTGCACTGCCACCCAACTTCAGCCAGGTGTCAGTCAAACAGTGGAGTACACTGCCCCTCCCCCACAAAGGATGAGAGCAGTCCAGGAAATGCTTGATCCTCCTTTTCCCAGCTGGCACCCTGGGACCAAAGCTTGCTCCTGAACTCGGGTACCCAGTGTAGCAAATGGGAGCACTACTGCTGCACTACCGTACCGGCTAACTCTGCCAATTTTGGATCTACTTCCAACCTGACATTTTTGACCAATGTACTGGAAAGGGTGGCGGCTGGACAGCTTGCTAATCACCTGGAATATAATAATGTCTTGAAGCCATTCCAGTTGGGTTTGACTGCACTGGTCAGAGTATCCAGTGATCTCCCCTTGGAAAAAAGTCACTGTAAAGTGTCTGTTCTTCCCTTGACTTGTCATCTCCATTTGGCACCATGGACTACATGGAACTGGGGGACAGACTTGAGAACTACATTTATCGCAATGTAAAGTACCAATGTGCTAGCTATGGAATGCTGTATGCTGATGCATGCCATGACAACAGTAACTGTTAGCTTAAATTACTGAGTCAACTTGTTTTTAGAGTTTTAGAATGTCCAGTGTTGTTGTTTTTAGGCAAATTGCGGCCCCCAAGCTAGCAGGCACAGAGCAAGGGAAAATGGTGGGAGTGGCTAATGTACCTCTTCTTTGATTTTGTGTTAAGGAGAAGGGATGAAGTAGGTCTGCATATGGAATCCTGCTGTAATGTGACTGTTTTTTTCTTAATTTTAGAGATCTGAGTAAGAAAAGGCACATTGATATGAAGTTCCTTTCCAGGTGCATTACGGGAGCACAGGGAGGTTGAGTGACTTGCTCAGGGTCATGCAGTATGCAACTGGAGGTTGCAGGAATCAAACCCAGGTCTGCTGGATGTAACAAAACATTTTTTTTCCCAAACATAGAGAAGCAAATTGGGAAATTATTTACTTTTCAATTCTTTCTCCTGTATTTACTTCTTTTTGGTTTTATATAAATGGTTTGCAAAGATGTTCTTGCCACAGTACTGATTACCTGAGTCGACTGCGTGTTACATGGGTCCCTTTGAAAAGAAGTGGATCACTGCCTGACAGCATGGTACCCCCATAGGAAATATGAGATGTGCAACTCAGCACTAGCAAGCCCCTATGCCAGTCCATCTACTCTCTTCTACTTGACATCGCATCGAGCAGATAAAGCGTGTCTGGCTCAGCTGTACAACATCATGCACTGCACTGCCAGCTGGGACAGCAGAGTTTGCATTCAAGCCGAGAAATGTCACACTGTTGGACAGGGTCACTGAGGAGGTGAAGCACTCAGCTCTTGTGTGGGGGAAGGGTGCAGGCCAGTCACCTGGCATTAGCCCATCCTGTCAGCAGGGGGCCATATTCACATCAGCTATGAAGACAGCCTCTCGCCTGTTCTCCTGGCTAAAGGAAGGATGATGCAGCCATTAGGACCTGATTGCTGGGATGGAGACAGTGTGATCCATAGGGAAAATGGCATAAAAAGACAGAAAGAGAAACATGGAAAATAATGGCAGAGAAAGCCTGATGCCCATACACTCTGCCCGCCCAACTACAAAAATCTCTGAAGCTGAGCACTGCCCACCCCACTACACAAATATGTTAACGCTGAGCACTGCCCACCCCACTACACAAATATGTTAACGCTGAGCACTGCCCACCCCACTACACAAATATGTTAACGCTGAGCACTGCCCACCCCACTACAAAAATCTGTTAACGCTGAGCACCGCCCACCCCACTACAAAATCTGTTAACGCTTGAGCACTGCCCACCGCACTACAAAATTCGTTAACGCTGAGCACCGCCCACCCCACTACACAAATATGTTAACGCTGAGCACTGCCCACCCCACTATAAAAATCTGTTAACGCTGAGCACTCTCCTGCCCAACTACAAAATCTGTTAACGCTTGAGCACTGCCCACCCCACTACACAAATAGGTTAACGCTGAGCACTGCCCACCCACTACAAAAATATGTTAACGCTGAGCACTGCCCACCCACTACAAAAATCTGTTAACTGAGCACTTCCCACCCAACTACAAAATCTGTTAACGCTGAGCACTGCCCACCCCACTACAAAATCTGTTAACGCTGGAGCACTTCCCACCCAACTACAAAATCTGTTAACGCTTGAGCACTGCCCACCCCACTACACAATATGTTAACGCTGAGCACTGCCCACCCCACCACACAATATGTTAACGCTGAGCACCGGCTCACCCACTACAAAAATCTGTTAACGCTGAGCACTGCCCACCCCACTACAAAAATCTGTTAACACTGAGCACTTCCCACCCAACTACAAAATCTGTTAACGCTGAGCACTGCCCACCCCACTACACAATATGTTAACGCTGAGCACTGCCCACCCACTTACAAAATTGTTAACGCTTGAGCACTGCCCACCCCACTACATAATATGTTACGCTGGAGCACCGCCCACCCCACTACAAAAATCTGTTAACGCTGAGCACTGCCCACCCCACTACAAAAATCTGTTAACGCTGAGCACTGCCCACCCCACTACAAAAATCTGTTAACGCTGAGCACTGCCCACCCCACTACAAAAATCTGTTAACGCTGAGCACCGCCCACCCCACTACACAAATCTGTTAATGCTGGAGCACTGCCCACCCCACTACAAAATTCGTTAACGCTGGAGCACTGCCCACCCCACTACACAAATCTGTTAATGCTGAGCACTGCCCACCCCACTACAAAAATCTGTTAACGCTGAGCACTTTCATTAGTCCCAATTCTTTTAAAGTATCCGTCGAGAACTACTGTGCTGAGAAGTGTGAATGCTACTGACCCCTTTGGACTCTATACACCTATGGAACATATTTATCATGTTTACATTTTTCTCTTCTATCTGCACTCCTGAACTGCACTGTACCTTATTTTATGCTTATTCTAGCTTCCTGAATCTGTACTGGTTTTTGTTTTATAATTCTGTGACAAATGTCTTTAGTGTAAATCCTGCTGACTAGTTACTTTGTGTCTTTGTACTCTGTCCTTCTCAGGACCTCCTTATAAATGAGCTTGCTCAATGAAGCTTCTTCCTGGTAAAATAAATAAATACAAAAGTATGAAATACAACCTAACTATACTGCGCCAGCCTCATGGCCATCCCTTCCTTCCTAGTGTGCACATGTCAAGGCATTGCAGCCTGTCTTTGTACACTTTGCCCCCATTCCCTGAATCATTTTAGTCACCCTTCTCAGTGCTGCCTCCACCCTCTCACAGTCCTTACGCAGGTACAGATTCCAGAAGCTTGCGGAGTACTCCAAGTGCAGATGCACCAATGATCTATACAGTGGGAGGACCAACTCCAGGCTTCTGCTGCTGATATTAATCCCAATACACCTCAGCATCCTGTTCGCCTTTCCCACCAAGCTATCTGCAATGTGCTGCAGATTTCAGATTGTCTGAGATTAACCTTCAGGTCTTTCTCCTCACCTGTGCTTTCCAAAACCCCACCCCGCTGAGTATTGTGTTCTAGGGTACCTTTTTCTGATGTGCATTACTTTACATTGTTTTGCACTGAAGCTTAGTTGCCATGTCTTAGACCATTTTACCAGTCTTTTTATGTTCCCCCTACCCTAATCCCCTCATCAGTCAACGTGACCAGCTGGTTGTTGCTGCATGTTCAGTAGACCAGCCCCAACTATGAACTGAAGGTTACAAAGCATAAAGCATGGTAGTCCTATTTTAGTTAAGTGCACGATATTTCCATCACTTGGACTCGGGCTTTGTCTAGTAATCTGACCTGTTGTTAAACTGTGTCTCTGTTATAACTATGAGGTAAAACACTGTAAAATAATCAGAGAGAGGGGATCTTGGAGCAGGGGAAGATGATTGTCTTTCATTTTTTATTTCAAATGGCTTGAAATTAAATGTGAAGATTTAACTGATTAGTGAGTGTGATAATAATGGTCTGCTTATTTGTCTTTTCTTCCTTAAATCTGCTGATTGAATTGGAATAGAGCACTTTTGGTTGTTAAACACAGCTTACTACAATACTAGGTTGATAGGACTAGCAGAAGGCTCTAGGCCCATATAGCAAGTCCCCTGCACTACTGAGCATTAATGTCCTTCTGTCCTCGATAGGTGTTTATCCAGCCTACTCTTGAATGTCAGAAAACTCTCAGCCTCCACAACATAACTTGGAAGGCTATTCCATACTGGAATTATCCTCTGGGCATAGAAAGCTCTTCTCAAGTTAGTTCTAGGATATGAAAGCTTGATTTGTTTTTTGTGACTTCTTAGTCCACTGACTTTACACACTGTTGCCAGACCAAGGCTTTGTGATAGTTCCTTGTCCTTTGATATCCTAAGCACTTGCAAGAGATCTCCCCTTATCCGTCTCTTCTCTAATGGGTACAGGCCCAGGATTTTAAGTCTATTCTCATAAGTTTCGCCACCCAGTCCCTCCACCAATTTTGTCATTCTGCATTGCACCCTCTCGATGCCTTCGATATCTCTTTTCAGGTGGGGGCCCCAGAGAGTGGTGCAATAATCCATGAGAGGCCTGACAAATGTGCAATATAGTGGCATTATGCAGGCCCTGTTTCTTATTACAAATGCTTTTTTATACATCCATTCTATTTGATTTATTTATAATTTCCTTACTGTGGGTGTTTAAGAAATCTCTCCTTTAGTTTACGTATTTGTCTATATGAAAATCAGCACTGTTATGGAAATCAGTAAAAACAAAGTATAACAAGCCATTTCCTTGTTATGGTGTACATCATCATAGTGCTGAGGTTCCTGTATGTGAACCATCAGATGGATATTACCTTCCCATGAGTTCTAAGACAACAGTAACAAAATTACATAAGTCTCAAGATTTAAGTCTAGGGAGAAAATGATTGAAACCATTAGATTTTCTCGTTGACTTACAGTCTACTAAACCAGTGATTTCAAAGGTAAATACAGTATACATATAAAACTTCAATTATTAGTCTAGTAGGAAAGGTAAAAATAATACAAGAAACGTTCAAAATTTGAAAAAAAACATACAAATTGGCCAAGGGGCAGATTTTTGTATGATCTTTCATATCAGAGCAGGACATGAGTGATCCAGCAATGTTTAGGGTTGCAAATGTTTTTTTTATTGATGTAGTCTAGCAGAATTTTGCAAAAATTGTTCAAAATGTGAAAAAAGAATGAACATTGGCACATAAGTTTTTGTGTTTTCTTTGAAATAAAAGCAAGACGCATATGATCTGCCGTTCTGTTCCCCCATAATGCAGGTTCTCTGCAAACATCCCCCACCCCGTTCTGTTACCCTGCAGCCCTCTGTGAGTGGTAGTTCAAACAGCCTGTAAAAGTGTTTGTTTACTTCTGTTCCAAAACTGCTACTCTGTTCTGTCCCCATTCTGTCACTCCTGCAGCCTACTGATCGGACTGTTTGCTGCTTCCATACAGAATCACGTAATTTTAGCAGAAGTAGTGCAGGTCCTCTGCAAACATCCTGACCCATACAGCACACAACTAGAGTGCCACTGTTCGCGTTCTGTCCCCCATTCTGTCCCATTCCATCATATAATTTTAGCAGATGATTCGAAACAGACCCAAATAGCAGAGGCATTTTTTTGCCTTGAGAAGTGCTGAATGCCAATCGATGATCAAACTGTTTCCAAATGAGAGCTCACAGTTTTTAATTGGACACTTTGAAGGGGGTTGCCAGTACATCTTTAATTTGCCCTTCTTGCTAGACAGTCTTGAAGCCATGAAATTGGCCCATTTTCACCATGAATGGGCCATGAAATTGGCCCATTTTCACTGTGAAAAAATTACAGCCCTAACCATGCCCTTTCCCTCTTCTACAGCATCTTTAACTGCATTTGGAACGTCCATGCTCCCCTGAAAAAAGCCAGGGTAAAACGTCACTACCACCCCTGGGTAACGGCAGACCTCCAAGCCCAATGTCGTGTCAGGGATAAAGCTCGGAAATTACACAAAGCTTCCCCAGCACACCTGCAAACTTACAAGCAGATAAGAAAGAGCTGTACCAAGGCAATACACCTCTCCAAGACAACGTTTTTCAAATCCCAGCTTCACCAATGCCACAACTCCCTCTCTTCCTTCTAGAAAGTGATTCACCCTCTCTTCCACCATCCCACCCAACAGGCCTGCCCAGTTCTCAAAATCAGCAATTCCCCTGTCTCTAACCTGGCCTCCGTAGTAGAGGCTTTCAACAAGTTCCTTGCCTCTTGCGCCCTGCCTGACTCCCCCCACCCACCCAACTTCCCTCCTGCCCCACCTAACTCTCCCTCCCCCACCCAAGATTCCTCATCCTCTTCTTCAACCCATGGGGTCTTCTCTGCCATAATGTCTTTAAACTCTGCTATAACTACCCCACTGACCTATATCCTGAACCTCTCCCTCTCCAAAGTCATGGTCCCCAAAGCTTGGAAGTCTGCAAAGATAATTCCTCTACACAAGGATGGTGACCCCTCATCTCCTGGTAACTACCATCCTATCTCTCTTCTCCTCTCCCTTGCCAAAGTACAGGAGTTGCTCATCAATGCCAAACTCTCTGACTTTCTTGCCTCCAGCAACTTCCTCTCTCCTGTGCAATCTGGTTTCCAGAAGCACCACTCTATGATCTCCTCCCTATTGAGGGTTACTGACTCAATTTTCTCCACTATGGACCAAAATCAGATCACTGCTGCAATTTTTATCGACCTAGCTAAGGCCTTCGACTCTTTCTCCCACCCCACCCCTTCTCCTTCAAAAACTAAAATCCTTTGGCCTTGCTAAACCTGCAGTGAATTGGTTCTGTTCATACCTTCATGACAGATAGTCTGTCCAAGTAGGTAATGCATTCTCTCCCCATCCTTTCTGGGGTTCCCCAAGGCTCCATCCTTGGCCCCGTCCTTTTCTCTCTTTTTGTCAATGACCTCCCCTCCATCTGTCACTCCTCAAGTCTGCACATGCATGCTGATGACACTGTCATCTTTGCTTCTGGCCCCACCTCCAACAGCATACTTCCCCCTTTCAAGATGACTTCAACAGAGTTAAGTCCTGGTTCAAGACTAACCAACTGAAACTGAATGCCAGGAAAACTGTAACTATGGTCTTCAGCTCTAGAAAGAAGCTAGCCTCCCTCTCCTCTCCTCTCCTCCAGTTTTCAGTACCTTGGATGGCTCACCTCTTAAGATTGTCTCTGCTTTTAAATACCTGAGTGTCTGGCTGGATA
This sequence comes from Neoceratodus forsteri, assembly GCA_016271365.2. NCBI lineage: Eukaryota > Metazoa > Chordata > Ceratodontiformes > Ceratodontidae > Neoceratodus > Neoceratodus forsteri. Next base: position 613,527,520 of record CM057450.1, on the reverse strand, counting down.
GACATCTGGACTTCTCCATCCATATTGATCTCATCTGTTCCAAGCTCAGGCCCAAACCTGCAGTCCTCTGTTGCCATATAGATAGCCTCTCTCTCTCACCATGTGATGCGAATTGGTACTCAAACAAATTCCACCAGTCCTGGACTACGCTGACATTGTTTATGGCACAGGCCCTGCCTCATCCCTCTCCAAACTGGACATGCTCCTGAACTCTTTCTGCCACTTTGCAACAGCCTCTCCTCCCCTCACTCACCACTGTCTTCTATATGCCTCACTTTCCCTAGCTCCCTTGTCGTACAAGAGAACTATTCACCATGCCGCCCGCATTGCCAAGTACTGGTTTGGCACCCTCCCATCCTATCTCTCCACTCATCTATCACCTGCCACCTGTTCTACCTACTCTCTGCACAACAAGGGCCCTCATACCTTCTCCATTTCCCACCCTCTCTCTTCTGCTGGTCAGTCGGCATTCTCCTACTGCCTCCCCCCTTCTATGGAACAATCTTCCCTCTAATCTTAATCTTTCCTCCTGTTTCTCCTCTTTCAAAAGACTCCTCAGGCTTCTCCCCTCTCCAAAGTGCTCCCAGTGCTCTATTTCCCTCCCATCCTCCCCAGCATCTGCCTCCCTTTCAGGTGCCAGTGTCTCCCTTTGATACTCTCATGGCTAGTGGAGTGATCCCTTGTTTCAACTCACTAGCTCCCCTCACTATTTTACATTGTAAATTTTATATTTTGTTATATTACATGTATTATTTTGTTGTCAATTATTTGTAAATTAACTCACTGGGTGGGATATTCAAAAGAGTTGCGCAACCTACCACTGCGCCCCGGCACGATATTCAAGGGAGGGTTGCTGCACAACCCTCTATGCTAGGGCCTTTCCAGTAATATATGCAGCGTAAGTGCGGGGGCATGCCCATGCATATCTTGGAACATCCCAATATTCAGCCGGGATATGCGGCACATATGCAGGCACAACCCCACCTTACGCCGCCTGGGAGGGCGCAGAGTTGTGCCCGTCTAAACAGGGAACAAGTCGGGGACACCCACAGGCGGGCTGCCATATTGCAGGGCGCAACACAGCAGCCGCCTGCCATGGGTGGCCACCCAACTTCCCAAAACACTGTCCCAAGCCCCCTGCCCAGGGAGCGTTGTGCCCCCCTGCCTCGTAGCCCAATCACGGGCATAAGTAAAATATGTCCCTGGTGGTCCAGAAGACTGCTCCCTAGTGCCCGATCATGGGCATATGTTTTAAATATCCCTGGTGGTCCAGTGGACCACATTCCATCACCCGATCACGAGCTTAGGTGTACGTTAATCCTGGTGGTCCAGTGGAACCCCCCCAGTGCCAAATCATGGGCAGAATCTCTGTAACAAAACCCTGGTGGTCCAGTGGTACCCTCCTCCCCACCCGCCCACGAGGCCTCCGCCACCCAGCAACCCTCCCTGTCAGTGGCAGGTGGCAGCACCCTGCCCGCAAACCACCTGGCCGCCTGCCGACTGACAGCGTACAGTAGGACTGTACGCCTATTGGTCCACTGCATGGGCCAATGGGCGTGCAGACCATACTGTACCACACAGTCCCAAAATGTGAATGAGCATTCATTCACATTTCGGGATTGTGTAGTACAGTACAGTCTGCATGCCCATGGGCCCATGCAGTGGACCAATAGGCATACAGCCATACTGTATGCTGTCAGACAGCGGAAGACTTGTGGGCGGGGAGCTGCCATCCGCCGCTGACTGGGGGGGTTGTAGGGTGGCGGGGATCAGTGGGAAGGTGGGGGGGGTACCACTGGACCACCAGGGATAATTCTTCATATGCCTGCAATCAGGTAGGGGATCGGGTCCACTGGACCACCAGGGATATTCATTTCATATGCCCGTGATCAGGCAAGGGATAGGGTCCACTGGACCACCAGGGATGTTGTATACATATGCCCTTTATCAGGCGATGGGGCACATTGCCCACCGAGGGGCAGGGGACATTGGGCCCCGATGGCTGCAGCCTGGCAGGGCACCAGGCACAAGCCGTCGGGGATCAGCGCACCGCATCCAAATGGGGCCATAATGACATGCAAATGGCCCCATTTGCACCTTGCATACATAATGGCCTCATTTGCATGCCCATGGCTGAATATTGTTCTTGCTGCACCTAGCGCAACTGCACTTGCACTGGTGCAGCCCCCTGCTCCCCTGCTGCCACTTGCACTGGTGCAGTGCCACTGTGCCATGCACAGTGCGTATGCCCTCAATGCCGTATTCAGTGGTGCTGAGCCATGGTGCAGCACTGTTGAATGTCACCCGGACCATGCTCTGGCTCACCCAGTTGTGCTGCGCCCAGGCTTGCGCCCCTGCCTGGTGCAGTCTGAATATCCCATCCACTGTCTCTTGTGTCTCTTATAATTTTGTATTTTGCTAGTCTCACTTTGAAATTTGTGTTTTGTACATTGTACCATTTACTCCAATGAGTGTTACATTGTTACTCCTTTTGTTTACCTTGTCCCCAGGTCACACCTGGTAATGAGCCTCGGCTCAGTGTGCCTTTCCTGGTTACCAAACTTTAAATAAAATAAATAAATAAATATTAACATATAAGTGTACTTTACTAGTTTGTCATGTAGGGGATTCTGTAGCAAACAGCCTGTCAGAAAGTGCGTGCTTTCAGTTTTATGTATGCTGTTGAATAAAAACACTGTTGGAGTTCAGCTGCATGTGTGAGTGTTGCTCATCACCCAGTCTTAAAAGTGAACCCAAGAAACACTACATGGTGTCAGAAGTTGGCAGTATAGTTGCTGTCATTGCTGTAGGGCATGGAGAGTGGGTTTTGTGCTGAATTTTGTAGTATTCCAGCTTCTGTTTGTTTCATGACACAATTCAGAGTGGTGCAGCTCAGTGCTGAAAGATGAAACATATCTGACCACTAGGTGTCCGTGTCCTGTCCTATAAAGGCAACTTGTCAGGGAAGTGGTGCAGATGGGAACAGCTTTTCCAAGCCTACATGATGGCATTAGCAGCAACAAACAAACTGGAAGAAACACAAGTAGCCATTTTTTTTACATTCTGTTGGGCCTGAGGCCCTGGAATATTTCAATAACTAGTTTTGGGGAAGAGAAAGACACCATGAAGCTGGACACAGTTCTGGCAGAGTTTGCTGAGTAGTGCAACCCCTGTAAGAATGCAGTGTTTGAGAGATTTTGATTTTGGGAGAGAGCAGAATCCAATAGAAACATTTGAGTGATACCTTAATGTGATTAAGTCAGTGGCAAAGAACTGTGAGTTTGCGGCTACTGCTGATGAGTCTATTAAAGATAGAATGGTGTGGGATCCAGCTCTCACTCGGAACAAAGCTGAAGATATTGTCAGGGCAGCAGAAGCTACCAAATCCCAGATGCAGGCCATGGCTGGGGCTTAGGCAGGGGACAAGGCAGTACCTGCCCTGCAGCAGGGAAACCCAGTCAAGCCAAACACACAGTAGGTCCGCAGCAAGCATAGGGATCAAAAGATATTGAACAGACCAAGCCCTCGGACAAGGAGTTAGCACTGTGCAGCAGATGTTGGCGTAAGAATATATTTTTTTTTTTTTTACCAAGTGAGACACACTAAGCTGAAAGCTTGTTTGCAGGTGCAACCTGGGAGCATGAGAAAGTTCAGTGATTTGCTCAGGGTCACACAGTATGCAAGTGGGGGCTGTGGGATTCAAACCCAGGTCTCCAGATTTGTAGCTAGGAGCCTTAAACCACTGCGCCATACTGCCTCCTTATATATGCCAAGGAGCTGCCCAACATACAGAGAAACTTGTTGCAGTCACAGATCTAAATGGCAGGGACACTGTGCTAAAATGTGTAAGGCAAATTCAGAAGTCTATCAAGTAATGGCCCATGAGAAGTTTGATTCAGCAGGGATAGATAGCCTGTATATTGGGACAACAGCAGAGCAGAAAGCTGCACTTGAGGCCTATGGCAGACAACATTTGGTATGTCAAAGTGGTACTGAAGGGTGTTGCAGTCCATTTTAAACTAGACACAGGTGCACAAACAGATGTGCTGCCCACTTTGATCCTTAGTCAGTTATCAGCTCCAGTACCTATGCAAGAGACCACGACAAAGCTAACAGCATATTGAAGTGCAAAGGATAAACCAACATGGATGTTACAGGTGAAGTGCAGCACCAGAAAAGTAGTACACGCCCTTCAGTTTTATGTGATTAAGGCAGAAGGCACCCCTCTATTGGGCAAAATAGCTTCCAAGTCCCAACATTTGCTAGCCAGGGTCAATGAGATTCAGCGATCACAGCCACTTTCTAAAGAGGCAATGCTTAGTGAATTTGCAGATGTGTTCCAGCTAATGGGTCAGTTAAAGGGCAAATGCCATATCTGTACAGATCCAGGTCCAGTAGTACATGGGTGCAGAAAAGTACCACATGGAATATATGACACACACAGCCACACATTAGAGGAAATGGAAGCAAACCAGATCATCTGCAACGTACATACTCCAACCGAGTGGGTAAGCAGCTTGGCAGTGTCTGAGAAAAAAAGGATCCCTTTGAGTATGCCTGGACTTCAGGGAATTGAATACAGTGATATGGCAACAGCATTGCCATGTCTGTACCCCACAGGAGGTACAGTGCCTGCTAGCAGGCACGCACTTTTTCACCACATTAAATGAGAAAGCTGGATACTGGCAGGTGAAACTGGACCTAACGTCATCTTATCTGTGTACATGCAGCACACCATGGGGTTAGTATGTTTCTGTCTAATGCCCTTTAGGATTGAATCAACAAGTGAAGGATTCCAGTACAAGAATGAAGAGCTTTTAAGCAACATTCCAGGAGTGTTTCTGAAAGCTGATGACATCATCATTGCAGCAGCGGCTGAGGCTGAACAGGATGCCAATGTGAGACAAGTTCTGAACATGGCAAGAAATAGAAATGTCAAGTTTCACAAAGACAAAGTACGGTTGGTATCACAGGTGTCATACATGAAACATTGGCTAACTGTGGCAGGCATGAGACCAGACAAAGCCAAAGTGAAGGCCATAATGCCAGGCATGGTATCTGGCACAGTATATATTGAATGAGTCTAAAATGACTGTGTCCCCTAGACATCTTCTGAGGAAGGATGAGGTCTGGTTGTGGGGACCTGAGCACAATGCAGTGCTAGATGTCTTACATTGGATTATACTGCAAAGACCATTTCTTCAGTACTATGACCCAGCAGATCCAGTAGACAAACAAGATGATGCCTCAAAGGATTGATCAAGAGCATATTTATTTCAGCGTGGGCACCCTGTGGCTTACACCTCTTATATTCTCAGTAAAGTCAAATGGAGCTACACACAGACTGAGAAAAAAATTGCTTGCATTGGTTTTTTATGTTTTAACCAGGAGTAGCACACTAAGCTGAAAGTTTTTTTACAGGAGCAACCTGGGAGCACAGGAAGTTAAGTGACTTTCTCAGGGTCACACAGTATGCAAGTGGAAGCTGTGGGATTCAAATCCAGGTCTGGTCTGCTGGATGTCACCAGATTTACAGCTCAGAGCCTTAAACCACTGCGCTATACTGCCTACCTGTGTGACAAAGTTCCACTGGTACATTATGGGTGGGAGGTAGGAATCTAGACAGACCATAAGCCTCTGGAAGCTATCCTGCAGAAAACGTTATGGGAAGCACCCTCAAGACTACAGAGGATGATGCTGAGAGTACAGAAGTATGACCTATGGGTTCAGTATGCACCAGACAAATATTTACTGATAGCAGGCACCTTGTTTCATAGTAGATCCACTCCCTAAAGCTAAGGGAGCCCCAGGTGAAAGTGAGGAGAGAGTGAGTCATGCTCTAGACTGCTGCATCACATTGTCTGAGAAAGAAATAGAGAGCATGAAAGAGGCTTCAAGGACGGACAGCGAGCTTTCCATTTTACAGGACACACTAAGAACAGGATGGTCCTTGCACTGAAGAAAGGCATCATGGGTCACATGACAGTACTGGCCTTTTCATGATTACATCAGAGAACCAGAGGGCCTCGTGTTTGCAGGTACAAGACTGGCATGCACAGAACAAAGACAACCCAAAAAATTGAGATTCTTACATGAAAGTCACATGGGGATGCAAAAACACAAAGCAAGAGCCAGAGATCTAATGTGCTGGCCAGGAATGACAACAGACATAGAAGGTATCATTGCCCAGTGCCACACGTGTGTGCAGTTCTGAGATGACAATGCCTGGGAGCCATTACTTCCACACCTGGTGCCAGATCTCTCATGGGTGCATGTGGCAACCGATATTTTAAACTACTGGGGAAAGATCATCTCATCTTAGTAGGCAATTTCTTTTAAGTTTCCAGAAGTTGTGAAGCTATGACATAAAGCAGCCACATCCATCATCAGTGCCAGGAAGGTTTTGTTTTCATGGCATGGAATACCACTTCAGCTCATGCCATTTGCTAGCAAGAATTGTCATGACTTTGCTGCGGATGTGGGTATCAAGCCAATTATGTCAAGTCCCATCTAACCCCACTCCAATTGCAAGGCAGAGCAGGCCTTCAGACCCACAAGTAGCCCTGCTGGAGTATAGGAACACACTTGTAACTGGGCTGCCACACTTCCCAGCTCAACTCCTCATGTGATGAGTTCTTTGCAATAAGCTGCCAATTGCAAAAACACTGCTAAAACCAAAGATACAAAAGCAGGTTAAGCCACAGCTGCAAGCCTTGCAGGACATACAGAAACATGTTTATGACAGGAGAGCAAGACTCCTGCCAGAGTTAAGCAGAGGCGACTTGGTGCAAGAACAGACCCCTAGCAGGGGGGGTCCAAAGCTTTTGATTTGGTGAATCGTGAATTATCACTCTCACGGCTTGGGAAGCTGGGACTAGACCAGCAGGCTACTACTTGGTACAGAAGCTACCTGGTAGGCCGTAGCCATGTTGTTAAATGGAATACTGGACTATCCTCCTGCCAGACTATCACTGATGGAGTTTCACAGGGGTCAATTCTTAGTCCACTACTCTTTTCCCTATTTACGAATGACTTGCCCTTGAATTGTGGAAAAGCAAAAACATTCCTTTACGTCGATGATGCTGTACTGTACAAGAAAAGTAACGTCATTGCAGACATACATAAAGGGCTCACCAAAGACTTTGCCATGCTCAGTAGCTGGCTGTCATCTAACCACCTAGTGCTCAATACCAAGAAAACAAGGACCATACTCTTTGAACCCAGAAAATTAGAGGCCGACAGGATGCAGCTCTTAAAGATCACTGATATTAATAGGAATGCACTGCTTCCTTAAAGGATGATAGCACTGGAGCACCATATAGGAGCATAGGAAGTAGAATGGAGTGGGCTACTATGTGGCAGGTTTCTTTGAGATATGCCCTAAGCCTATACAGTAGGCCTAGTTTCTGGTGTATAGCTTTGGAGGTATGCTTGATGTGCTGTTTTAATGTAAACTCTTGGTTGAGGTACATTCCAAGGTACTTAAAGCTGTCTATGACTTCCAGTGCAGATTTTCAGCCCAGGCTGAGAGTAAAGAGCACCACTGCAAAGCACTCTCCTTGTTAAGCTGGCCCCACCTTGACAGCAAGCTTAAGCCTCCCTTGCTCTGCCTCATGTTCAAAATCCTGAACAACCACCTACCACACCTTCAGAATCTTGTGGTGCACAGACAGCACACATGAACTCTCCGAGAAACACCGCAACCTACTCTGGAGGTACCAAAGGTGCACACTACTGCTGGAGAAAGGTCCTTTGCTTTCAGAATAATGCAGTACTGGAATAATCTCTCCCCCCATCCCTGCAGAATAGCCCCTCACTCTCTGCATTCAAGTACTCGCTAAGAGCATACCTCTTTGCTAACACCACCTGCACCTGTTCGAGCAAACCAGCACTTATGTCAGGTGTAACCCCCTACAAATGGGGGTTCCCGAAAGTCTTCCTTGGGTATGCCTAAATGCCCACTACCAGGCTGGTATCCTGTGTCTTAGTGCTTTAAAAGTGTTTGTGTGAGAGTGCCTTAATGCCTCTGTGCTTCGTGTCTTTAAGAGCTGCCAGTAACATGGTGCTTATCCAATCTGGGAGGGGGCTGACTGTTTCTATGCTTGAATCCTGCCCAGGCTGCCAGATAATCGCTCCGTTCTGCCATTGCTATTTGCGCAGAGGGAGATCTGTTAGAAGCTGTACTTATTTGCTGATTATCTATTAGAAACATAGAAACATAGAATTTGACGGCAAATAAGGACCGCTTGGCCCACCCAGTCTGCCCATTTCCCTACCTGATGGATAAGCTGCAGATCCTAGTTAACCAGCAGCCTACTTCTTCCTACCCCCACCCCCTGGAATTGCCTTATGACTGTCCCATGCATGCTTGAATTCCACCACTGTTTTTGACTCCACAACCTCCTCTGGAAGGCCGTTCCATACATCCACAACCTCTCTGTGAAAAAATACTTCCTTAAATTACCTCTGAGCCGCCTCTATCTTCAAATTGTGCCCCCTTGTTCTTGCACACCTCTTTTTGAAAGATGCTACCCTCTTGGACTTTGTTGATTCCCTGAGGTACTTGAAAGTTTCTATCATGTCCCCTCCTCCTCCTTTCCTCGAGGCTATACATATTAAGCTCCTTAAGTCTCTTCATATGTCTTCCAGTGCAGACCCTGCACCATTTTTGTTGCCCTCCTCTGGACAGCTTCCATCCTGTCTATGTTCTTCATGAGATTGGTCTCCAGAACTGCACGCAGTACTCCAGATGGGGTCTCACCAGCTGTCTGTACAGAGGGATAATAACTTCTTGTTTTCTACTGGTGATGCCTCTCCCTATGCATCCCAGTATCCCCCCAGCCCTCCTTGCTGCCCTCTCACATTGCTTGCCCACCTTTAGGTCATCTGATATGACTACCCCCAGGTCCCTTTCCATTTTTGTAGTTGTTAGTATCTCACCCCCCATTGTATACTCTTCCCCTGGGTTTTTGTTTCCCAGGTGCATTACCTTGCACTTCTTAGCATTGAATCTAAGCTGCCATACATTTGACCATTCCTCTAACCTTGCCAAGTCCCTTCTCATCCTTTCCACCCCACCTTGTGCATCAACTCTGTTGCAGATCTTTGTGTCATCTGCAAAGAGACATACTTTTCTTCCAGTCCCTCTGCAATGTCGCTTATAAAGACATTGAAGAGGACCTGTCCTAATACTGAACCCTGCGGTACCCCGCTACTAACCCCCCTTTTTTCAGAGTGGACTCCATTTACTATTACTCTCTGTGTCCTATTCTCCAGCCAATTCTTTACCCAGGCTGTCATCTTGGGACCCACTCCCAGGCTGGCTAACTTGTACATTAATCTTTTGTATGGGACATTAGCATAGTAATGAAATTGTAATTTGTTTAACCAACCTTCTTTGCAGCATGGACAGTTCTCTTTATCACCACCATCTTGGTCCTGGACTGCCAGAATGGGCCAATCAGTATCTTTGGGGACCCTAAAATGGAATCTGTCCACAGGGGTCTTGTGGGAGGAATTTCTGTAGGAATTGTAGTTTTGAGACTTTGGCGCCTAAATGCACCTGGAGGGGGAGCCCTTGCTTTGACAGACTGATGGATCAACCAACCAGAGCCTTTTGGACCGAAGGGAAATTCCCAAGCTGCCTGCTGCAGTCAGTCAGTCTGGAGTTAGAGTTTGAAGAGTAAACAACTTGCGTGATTCGAGCAGCAGCTCCTGCATAGTTCGCGTGGGAGATTGGTGGAAAGACTGAGTTTGGCCTGTCTGCCTGCCTGCAGTCCCTGAGAGGGAATCCTTTGAAAGGCTTAGCAATCAGACTGTATCTGAATTGGAGTGTGACAAAGCCACTGAAGAGTGACCAGATTTTAACCTGAAGAAGATCGAAGATTTGCTGTATGCGATCGACCTGTCAGGACATCCATTTACTGTACCACAGAATTCCTGGTTTTGCTCAGATACACTGACATTGCGGCCAGACTGCTTTCCACATTGTGGTATGGTGATTGCTTTACTATAAATGTGCTGTGTGCTGTTATTGGGTCATGATTTGGTTCTCCACCCTGGGCCTTGCCGCCTGGTCCAGCCAGCTACTTCAGGCACAGAAACTATCATCTACAAGAGACTCGCCCGGGGATCAGTTCCCTGCTCAACCATCTCGAACAGGAATGACACCTCAGTGACTTATGTGGGCCCTGCTTCTCCTGGCAAACCAGTCATCAACTTGCAGTCTCCATTTCGTCTAGCCTGTGTCTCATATTGGGTAGCGTGAGTAACAATCAGGGTAGCTCCCTGCAACAATAGCTAAATCTAAAGTGTTGTCATCTGATTGTATTGTTGTTTTTCCTTTCATGAACTGACCCTTCAGGCTCAGGATTACAAACTGTGTGTGGTTGTGCATGCCTTTTCTTTTCATCACAGGGCCCCAACCAGCTGTGATGCTGGCCTACCCTGGGCAACATTCCATGCTAGGCCAACTTCCAACTGGGTACCCAGAGCATGTGACTGTGCAGGGACTAAAAGTGCATGCATAATTGCCTGGCTAGATCAGTTTTCGAATCATTCAACCTGATTACACCCCTCCCTTGTTCAAGTCCCCTAAATAAATCAGATCTAACTCTTTTTGCATTTAACCTGACTGTGGTTCCAGTTTGTACCAAAAGTACTGTACTGCTGTTATTTGCTATGCCAAACCTTGTTCTACAGGGGGTCTCCAGGGTTGAACTGGTGGAACCAGCCCTGACGGTAAGTGCAAACAGCGTGGGGATTTGTTTGCTGACTAGGGGCTACTGTGAAAGTGTCTGTTGCATATTGTCTAGGCCACTAGAGGGGAAAGGGGGGGGGGTTACAGTGTCCCAGAGGGCTTTACTCAGGTTAGCCTTGTTACTGACAACCCTGTCCTCTGGGTGGAGGCACCTGTTTCAGTACTCAGGCCCCTTAACCTGCAACTAGCCACGCAGGCAGGGGTAGTAGCCCTTGGGCTAGTGCCACCTAGGGGTTACACAGATATCTAGTGAGCTTGACCAACTGCTTTGCTGAACTAGTACCCTCCCACCTCTTTGCTTACATCCTAGGCTGCCAGTACCTTACCACATGTTTTCCTGCACTTCCTAGGATTTTTTCCTTAATCTGTCACCATGCTTGAATGATGTTTACCTATTACTGTTCTTTGTTGTTAACTAACGGGCCAGTCCTGCAGGGTGTGATTAATCTCTAATATATGTGCATGTCCTACCTCTGTAATGACCATTATGTTCTATTTGTGACTGTTATTACTGAACTCTGTACCTTGTACCGTAAGTGTCAATGTGTTTTTACCATACATGTAACTAATCCTGGGGCGACCCTGAAAAGGGGACCCTTGGTCCAGCGGGCCCACCCAGTCAACAAAATTCAATTAATAAATAAATAAAGCTAGCTGGTATTGCAGCAGTGTCCTGAACCTCGATTAAATTATGTTGTGATGTCAGAAGGTAATCACATTCGCAGGAACAGAAGACACCTGCTCAAGGTACCCAGAAGGGAAGAAGCAGTGGAACTGGCAGTGGCAGCTCTTCACTCGGATATGTCCAGTGTACCAGAACCACAGAACAGCAATGAGATTTTGGATGTACCTATTCCAGCTGCAACCTTCTCACCTTCATGGAAGCCGCAAAGAGTGATATGGTTTCCAAAGAAGTTCATGACTTCATTTTGACTTCAGCAACAAGAGATGGTGGTAAAGATTCATCCCCAGCTGAAGGTCAAGTGTTAGTAACCTCTGACCTGTGTTATTTTGTGTTGTTGCAGACACAACAGTTTCCACAGCTTGAGGTTTCCATGTTATTAAATGTCTTTTGACTTGAAAGGGGGGATCTAATATATAGAGGTGTACTTTACTAGTTTGTCCTGTAGGGGCTGCTGTAGGAAACAGCCTGTTAGGAAGTGCATACTTTAGTTTCACTTGTGTTGTCGAATAAAAGCAGATGGAGTTCAGCTGCATGTGTGTGTTGCTCATTACCCAGTCTTAATAGTGAACCCAAGAAACACTACACCACCTTTTGGGCAAGGCTCCACATCTGGATGTGGACACCCATTGGGGGAAACAGCTCTCCCTGCCATGGACCTGCTATAGAGGGACAAGCCTTGAGGGATAAACAGTGCCAGTAAGTCTTGGGGACAATGGGTGATGGGGCTGGACAAGTGCCTGGGACATCAGGAGCAGAGGCTAGCACGAAGGATGCAGTGCATCCATGCCGATGCTCTCCTCCGGGGGGGAGGAAATTAGAGTTCAGTGCTGTACGACTCATAGAGCAACACTTAGTGAGGCTTAATGGAGAAATCATCGCCAATGTGGGTGACCTCACATTGCCTGGTGTCTCTCTCCCAGGAGCATCATGGGTGTGTGCACTTAAGCTGGAGAGGAGAGCGGGATGATAAATGAGGAGAAAACCCTCCATGGACACACAATGATGTCATACCTGACACCACACACATCCACCTGGCACACTGAAAAGATGGCTACCACTCACTGACCTCGGCATGGCAATTGTGAACCTCCCTAGGAATACACTGTTAGGGAGCAGCTGGAAGCAGGGACCCCATTCCAGGGGTAAGCCAGTGGGAAAGAGCCATGGCCAGCAGGGAGATGGCGCAGAGTAGGATGGAGACCCTAGAATGGAGATGGAGGAAGCCACCAGTAGAAGCACAGCACAATGGAGAATAGAGTAAGTAACAAAACGAAAAAAGAAAGAAAGAAAAGATAAAGGAACAATTACAACAGGTGGGAAAGGGCCCAAAGGAGAAGGAAACAGTGGGGGTAGCACAAAAATTGAAGGGTTGTTTTGCATGGATAGTAGGTAAATAATTATACAATGGGGTCAGGAGAAGCTGTAATCTGATTGGCTGGCTGGCACCTTGTACCCGTGGTAAATCCTAGCATTACCCGTGGGAAAAGGTGCCAATCAGCCACATCTAACATAGATTGCTTCAATCTGAACATAAAAAAAAACAACACTGCCATCTTGAATCCCCGCTAAAGCACCAAATTCAAAAGATGAACTGTAGCTTCCAAATCCACTTGCTGTAACACCAAAGCTTTGTTTTTTACTGTCTGTCATCAGCAACTTCTCCCACTTATCTCTCTGTCCTGCATTCCCCACGATATCAGCTAGCTGAAAATAAAGCTACCAAACCCACTTTGAAACTGAAAGAAAAAACCTTTAATCACAATTGCTTCCAGTCCACGGTTCTGTCTCCTCACCAGTCAAGCCACTGTGATCTGCTCCCTGCCACAGGCATAGAAACATCACATCTTTATGTAAATGTCCCAGAATCCTCCACTAGTTTGCCGATCACAAGAAAAGAGAAAAGAAATTCCCCTGAGTCATGCTGATATGTTTTTGTGACCATAAACTTAAACCCAGAAGCACAGCTCCATTGCGATCACTTTTCACTTCCCTGTGCACCACAAAACAAATCACTACCGCTTTTTTTTTTTTTTTTAGCTCCTGTTTAGTGTTAGCTCCCTTCTGTCCCCACAGTCTTGGCAGCTCTGCTCCACAGTGTTTTCGAAAGAAAAATAAAAAAAAAAAATAAAAACGAGTGTGAGCGCTACTTCACTCACTACCCCAAGACCAGAAAACACTGCAACCCCGGAAACCCAACCCTTCGGGCAGCCCTTCAATATGTTTAATCTTTTACTTCTGTAAACGAATTATTAGCCAAGAAATGGTAGCCACCATGGGCAGGAAACAGATGGTGGCATAAACAGAGAGTAAATGCCATGGTGGGGGGAATGGTTTACAGATGATGACTACGAGGGAAGGGCTAACAGTGAGAAAACGGGACTACTTTTTCTGGAGTAAGAACACATTAAATAAAAACCATTACAAATGCAAAAAAAATGTGTTTTTCTTTATTTTCTCATACAAGAAAAATGAAGGGGACATTGTATAATTGCAATAAACCACTCCAGGATGTGTATGATGCTAGGATTTACCCACACCTGTCATGGTTTGGTCACTTGGCCTGCAGCCTCGTAATTGAACCATGCCAGACGTGGGTAAGCCCAGCATCATGCACACCCTGCCATGGTTTATTGCTTAAATAGTTCCTAGCAAACTAATTTTCAAAACATAAAACACACATGGTCATAAGAACTTGGTTATAATCCCAATGAAAATTAATTGGCAGAGTTAATTTCATCTAATAATAAATGTAAAAGTACAAGAACAAAACAGTTCAGTACTAATTAATAAATGGAGCTCACTACACTCCATTACACCTACATAAAACAAAATATGCTTCAGATAAACACTACTGGTATTGTGGAGAAACAGAGGCTGACAGGGACCATGTGTTTTCGTCATGTTCTTTGGCTAAAATCTGGTGGACAGAGACTAATAATATACTTAAAAGACTGACTTCAATCTATGTGAACCTTGCTACAGAAACCCTCCTGTTTCTGTGCTATGGACTGACACAATTAACAAAGGAAATAGCAAGAAATTATAAATACAGCTTTCATGACTACAAAAAGACTTATTCTGAGTCACTGCAAATATCCAGACTCTAATAAAATATTTCTCAAGTCAACATAGAAATATAATCTTAATACACTATATTTTGAGAATTTATTTGAAGATGGTCAGAAATATTATGACTTAATGCAGCTAGATTTGAATGTATCAGCGTGAGCAACACTTTTTCAATAATGATGTCCTTTGTTCATTTAATTACTAATGTACAATGTTATCTTTTGCTTGGCTCTACTCTGTTTTTTGTACTTGTTTTAACTATGTATTGTATAAGCAAAAAATAATTATGCTGGTATCCACTGCCTTCTTGAAAATGATTAAAGTTTTGATTAAAAAAAAGAAAAAAGAAATGTCATCTGTGAGCGATTTTCAGGAACAAAGGTTCTTGCTATGAGATCTAGAGGGTAAACTGGTCTTAACCAATGGAACCAAAGCAGACTGAAGAGTTGGTGCAAGATTCAGAGCAATATTTTTCAGATAGGGAAACCGTAAAAAATGAAACCTATCTTCCAAAGGCAGCCATTGTAAGGTACTAATTAAACAGTAGAGTTATGAAGGCAACTGTGTAGGTTTATTACGTTTTTCCTCTGTTAGCCAGCTAAATGCATGCTTATTTTGTGTAGCACATCTTTACTATTTTTTAATTGGTGACTTTGGCACCTCTGCTCAGTGTGGTGGATATACTGCCACTGGAATGGATTTACTAGCCATCAAGGAGCTTGAACAGAGGGGATTTATCCTCTTAGTTTCCCCCGGGCTACAGCTTCCCAACCTTATGGGGATACCAAAACGGGGACCAAGGTCCAAATGCTGCAATGGCCAAAGGCATCTCAACATTCCCCCTCTCTGTGTCTGGACAGTTACTCTGCCAGCTGCATACCTAGAGGTGGCACTGCAAGACAAGTGGCTCACCCTCCCTGGAGAAGGAGAGCATCCACTGAGACATTCAATCCTCCTCCCCTGGCCAGCCTTCAACAACACAGGCTCATTCCCAAACCTGGGTTGCCAACTTCGTGAATGGTATCTCTGCCGCTGTGCCAGTGGGCCAACATTGTCTTTGTTCTTACAAAGGTGCATTTTGTAAGTCCCTTAATAGCAAACTGACTGTTTGGTTTCTGAGATGATTGTTGGCCACCTTTTAGCTAGCCAACAGTGCTACACAGTCCAGTGTGTTCATAGCTACTGACAAACTCTTCTTGTGCAGTATTTAGAAAAGTACTTACATCAAAGAACTGTCCATGCTGAAATGGGTTATATGATACAGCCCTCTCTTCATGTCCCCAAGAGCCTTGAATCAAACTGTTTCTCACCAGCTCTTGCTCGTTAAGGCGGGGGTTGATGTGCAAGGCAATATCACCAGAGTATCCCACCTTGAAGTTGATATGGAAGCTACAAAACATCAAAATGATGTAATAATGTTAATGCATGTTTTATTTTTATTTTATTCTTTGAAATGTTTTACCAGGAAAGCATACTGAGCAACAAGTTGCTCGACTCCCAGTGCGACCTGGGAGGATGGGGTACAGAGGATAACAGAAATACATTCAAGGTGCATAAAACAGCAGTTACATACAATGATCATACAGTTGGCAATTGAAGAGAAATACATTTAAGGTGCATAAGACAAACAGTTACATACAATGAACATACAGGGCAAGGGAGGCTAGAAAAGATAGGAGTGAGGAAAGGTTAGGCAAGGAGTGGGGGGTGGGGAGAAGAACTGAGCCCAAAGGACTCCTTCAGCATGCTAGGGCAGGGGAGGCAAGAAAAGATAGGGAGGAGGAAAGGTTGGGCTAAAAGTAGATATAGATTAGGGTGATACAAGACATATGCAAGGACGTGGATATTGGGGGAGTCGTGGTGGGAGCAGCTAGGTGAAAGATAGTTGTGAAGGGCTGAGTTGATGAAACAGGAGGAGGAGTTATGCACTTGAGGAGAGAGGGAATTCCAAATTTTAGGGAAATGGTATGAGTAGCTTGACTGACCAATGAGGGTGGAATACCGAGGGATTACCAGGGTGCAAGAGTCAGTAGATCTGAGGGAATGAGAGGGAGGAGTGATAAAAGAGGAGGAGAGTAGGCTGGGAGTTTACCCAACCAATATTTAGAGGTGAACTGTGTCAGCCTAGCAAGCTATGTTCTAGCAACTTGTTTAGATCCTGTGTATTCAAACAGCCCATTTCACAGTGCTCAGGTATGGAACAGCCCAGAGATCTCAGATATGCATTTTCCTTCCTCTACGTGGCCAGCATCTGGAACTCCTTAGAATCTATTTGACTCTTGGGAAAGCAGAACTTTACTGGGTAGTCGGCTTCCAATGATAAGCCCTGCTGCCAGACACGGTGGAAATCTTGGACATGCCCTGGAGAGCAGTTAAATGGCAACAACCTTTTCAACCTGTCAGAAGTAATTGCAAAAATCCTACACCCACTAAGGATGGGAGAGCCACAAAATGTTCTGAAGTTCTGAAAGGTTCTGATCAGCAAATATAAGATCTGGCAGTTATCCGAGTCTTATTAGAGCTTTCTGAACATTCAGGTAAAAGTAGAAAAATGGTTTCATCATTTTCTGGTACTACAAGAAATGTAATTAGTTAGTGGTTGTGTAACACCACTGTGAGGATAACATCGTAATGCAGATCTGGCTCACTGTGGTCTGTCTATACCTCCAGCCTTTTCCTTGGTCTTCCACTGCCGCCAGCCTTCTTTCTAGATAAAGACTTGCTGGTGGAGTGTATTAAGCTGCAAAGTCAATGTTTCAAAAATAATCACCCCCACTGATGGGCACTGCCTCACCTCTGGGGTCAAAGATTCTTCTTTGGAAGCCAATTACAGCAGCTGCTCCACAAGCCCCTATATTTATACAGTATGTTTTTTCATAGTCTGCTTTTTACACAGTTAAATGATAAAATATTAAGATTCTACCATGAATGATTACGGGATGAGGGCTGGGGAGTGAGGGCATCTACTATGAAGGTGAGAGGATATTAAGGACAAAAGGGTACTAGTAGCTGAGTGTACATTAGCAGCTGCATGTCAAGGATTAACAGTGTGTTTTTAGTCAAGACCTGGAAACAGAGTTAGAAAATCCTTACCAGGAAGGGAGTTCTAGATAGTGCAAAAAGGCTCCACCATCCACAAAGTAGAGGCAGATGCAACTTCAATGCTGGAGTCAGATCAGAGATGACATGAAGGGGAAGGAATGATTAGGAAAGGAGAGATGGGAGTGATCATGTCCATATGCATTTTGAAAATGAGTGCAGTTATACAGGTACTTGTATTCACTAAGGGATGAGGTCTTTAAGGATGGGTGTGGCATGTTCACATTTGTACTTGTGGATGACAAGACAGCAGCAGAGTTCTGATCACATACTTTTGCTAATATACAGCAGGGTAAATAGGTTGGTTGATAGGTAAATTTCATTTATATAGTACCTTTCATGAAGGCTCAAGGCACTTTTCCAAATAAAAATACAACTTTGAATAACGCATTATATACCAAAACAGAGAAAATGGATGGATAAGTTTTGAACAGAAGAATGATCATGTGACTGTCTGATTCTAGCAATATGTATTGATGGGGAAGTAGGCCATTTTAAAGATATGGGGCCATATTTTCAATGGTCAGTTTCCGACACGGCTCGTTTGTGCCACTATCAGACCAAGACACCCCACCATACCACCTCCAAAATTGTCTATCAAGTACAGATGCTACAATTGGTGGCAAAACTGACACCACCTGCATCACAAAAGTGAAGAATGCGTCATTTTATTTTTGACACAAGCTTAATATCTAGAGAGAGAGAGAACTTTGCAATATTCTCACTCTAGGTCCCCTTGAGCAGAAATATTCTCACTGTAGGTGCTGACTGGTTAGAGCTGGCAGTGGGAGCAGCACCCTTTCACTTTCATAGGCCCCTGCTGACTCGCATGCCAACTCCAACTCTACATCTCACAATGTAAAACAGACAATCACACTGAGAGGTCACCTCCATATCTGCCCATTTGTTAACTTTATCTTTTTAAATGCAGTAACCAGTTCACTCAATCATCCCCTTACTGGCATCATCTCCACAATATTTCCATCACTATGTACCCGATTGCACTCTCTCTCCGCCCCGTCACCATCATCTCACTTCCATGGACATAGCAGTCTTTTTCTTGGCTGCTACACAAATCCATGCCCAGCACCCCAGCAAGCCGCTTCTTTCAATTGACTGCCAATGACGCTGGATAAAAGCGTGCTATAACATAATGTCAGAATGACCCACCATGAAAAATGATCATCTGCATAAAAACAGTCTGTTCATTCTAGGCTCAGGACCACTCGGTCATCTGAAAAGGTAATTTTTTAAACAAAAAGCGTCAGAATAAACACAATAAAAGGCATAAAAACAAAATGTGTTGCATAAAAGTAACATGCCATGCCCCCCCAACAAAAATAGCAGTGCTACTTCTCCCTCATGTACTTTGACGCATGACATCACTCCTGGCTCTGCCGCTTCTGGTGTCATAGGATCAAACCACACTTGGGAGGCATATCACAGCTATTTCTGTTAGGGGCATGGCACACCCTGTACAGTACAGCCCACTTATAATGGATCCTTTTATACCGGAAATTCGGTTTTATCGGACAGTTCCAGCTTTCCAAATGCCGTTTTCATGGACTGCTTCTTTAACAAGTCTGGTTACAGTGAACTAAGCAGCCCATATATATAGCGAACAGCTGACTGCAATTTACTGTGGTACTTAACAGTAATTATTGCTAGTCACACTTTCACTGGTGATCGTGGTTGTAGAGCGAGGTTACTCACGGTCATTCAGAAATCAATAGAAATTTGAACTAGGGTGATCCAGGGTTTTTGAAGCTTAATTAATATGTTAATTGACAGGTTTAATTAACCTCGCCCTAACATTACATTGGCTGTTGCGCATTCACTCAGGTTAGCAGTTTTGTGTTTGTACTCTACCTGCTGACATTATGGCTCCTAAGAGAAAGGCACTGTCTCTGGCTCAGAAGGTGCAAATCCTGACTGAAATCCATACCATGCCAGAAAAGGGTCTTTGTGAGCTGTCCATCCATTTTGGAATGGCAAAATCTATGCAAAAGGAGGCTTCATCGCCCCCAACACACATGACCAAGCTATATACTGTATAAGTGCACCAAGCATACAAAAAAATATATATAAAATAAAATACGCTGAATAGGATGAATGGACTGAATTGAAACTCCAGAAGTGATGTGCAATGTTAAATGTCACAACATCATGCCACAAGATTGCAACACCACAAAACGCAGTCTAGGGTTATTGCTACATCAGTCATTCAGCTCTGAGGTTATAGTGGACTCCGGCAATATCAGATCAATTCCATATGCACAAGGTGTCTGACATAAGCAGATTGCACTGTATATGTATGTATATATGCAATAGATCCAAAAAGCCACGTAATTCATTTTGTTCTTTGAGCTGCTATGTGTATAAATGTAGAATCTTACATTTTATAGTCATATGGTACAGTACTAGACACATCATGGCTTATTTACATATTCAGTAGGCAAGTCATCTACATCCCCCCCCCCCGCCAGCACTACCTTCACCAACTTTCAGTTTTTAAAACTTTGCAGTTCAGCAACTCCCCCCCCTGCTGTCACCACAACCCACCATCCTGACTGCCTGTCTCCATATCAAATAGAATCTTAACTGCTCCCACCACAGCAAGAATGATTATTTTCTAATCTTGTTTTGTGTTTTTTTTTTTAACTCACAGGCCTACCTTTCTCCAGTCGCTCTGTTTGTACCATGTCTCCCTGGCTCCAGTTCTAGCTCTATATGCTGATTCACTGGCTGTGCATGCCACATTCAAGATCAAGACTTTCTGGACTGAGAACCTGACACAAAACATCTCCTCCAGCGGTCACCATTGCAACCAGAGGCAATCACAAGGGAAGAAAGAGACTTGGGCATCATCATCACAGATGACCTGAAATCATCCAAACTGACCATTAAAGCAGTGGGTAAGGCTAGAGGGTTGTTGTGGTGTATTAATAGGGGTATCACAAGTCAGAAGAGGGAGGTAATAATCCCTTTACAAGACACTGGTTAGGCTCCATCTGGAGTACTGCATGCAGTACCGGAGGACATTAACAAAATGGAGGCAGTCCAGAGAAGGGCAACGAAAATGGTGCAGAGACTGCATCAGAAAACATATGAGGACAGATTAACGGAGCTCAATATGTATACCCTAGAGCAAAGGAGGGAGAGAGGTGATATGACCGAAACATTCAACCATCTTAAGGGCATTAACAAAGTGAAAGAGTCTATCATGTATTAATGTAAGAAAAATAGCAGGACAAGAGGACACAGTATGAGATTAGAGGGAGGCCAATTAAGGGGGAATGTGAGGAAGTTCTTTTTTACAGAAAGGGTGGTGGATGCATAGAACAGCCTACCTCAGGAAGTGGTGGATATGAATACAGTGCAGGGCTTCAAACAGGCATGGTATAGGCATAAGGGAGCAATACAGATGAGTATGGATAAATAGGTCATTGACAGAGTAAAGGCCGATGGCACATTCATAAGGTAGAAAAAATGGGCATGCTGGAGGGACCTTGCGGTCCTTCAAACAACATGAAGTCTTGCTATATTATGACAATTGCAGTGAGTCCCCATCTTCGAACTGCTCCGGAGGTGAAATAGTTAACTTTCCATGCAGGCATGGAACTTAGAGCGCGAGCTCGGTTGAAAACTCTGTCTGTTGTTCTTCAAACGCAAACTGTCAGATTCTTTACTCCGCCTCACTGAACAGTCGCTCCGGAGATTTCTCCTTCTGCTCGGTTCATTTTGTCGGTTTAAAAGCATTATTTTCTTGGTTTTCAGCCGAAATTAAACCGCAGCCGGTCGGTTCAAGCTCTGTCTGTGGTAATGTAAGTAATAGATAGGTTTTACATTTAGTTTTTCTGTGTGGAACTTGTAATTCATTATCGGTTCGGTTTGAACCGATCAGGTTGTATTTAAATCTACTAGTCCTTTTTTTTTAGAGTGCGGTTCCCAGTTCTTATCGGTTCTAAAAAAAATGGATTTCATTACGGATTTTTCCACGACTCGTGACACGTTTGGGAACCGATAAGGGTGTCTTCTTATGCGGATTGCCATAAACGGGCAAGTTGGTTAGGCTGGCATTATGTCTGAGAAACCCAAAAGGAAAACCGGACCCACTGGGTTTCAACACTGTAGTGTTTGTGGGGAAGCTTTTGCTAAGGCTGACCCACACACCACATGTGTCTATTGCCTGGGGTTTGACCACCTCATTTCAGACTGCCAGATTTGTCAGAATTTCCCTGCTGCCACCATAGATAAGAGAGTTGGTAGGCTCAGGGAAAGGGAGGCCAAAAGGTCCGCTGACCCGGATGGCCAGCCCGGTTCGGTACCAACCGAACCGGAGGGAGTGCCCTCTGACCAGGGCGATACTTCCTCGGGCAAATGTAGAGCCGGTTCTGAGGAGCTGGTTCCAGCAAAAAGGACTAGAAAGTCAGCTAGCGTAGAGCCAAAAGTTCTCTCCCCAACTGCTGAAGAAATAGCTAAAGCAATTCAAGTTGTTCAGTCTCTCTCCCAGGTTCCGACTGAACCGACACCTTTAGAGAGGCGTTCGGTTCGGCCGGTTCCACCGGTTCAAGATTATGATTTTGAGGATTTTTATGAACTGGAGGAGGGGGAAGAGGAATATGAGGAGAGTGAATATGGTTTTGAAGATCTGGATGTGCCCATTGATCCGGACATCTCTCCAGATAGACCCTTAGGGGTTTCTCCTCCAAGGCTTTCTGAGTCCCCTTCTCATTTCATGTTTTATAAAAAAGTTGCTGAAACTCTCAGCTCCTGTTGAGGAAGCTGTTGATGACCAAGAGGAGCCGGACTATGTAGAAATGATAGATATTCCCGAGTCTAGGAGACTGTCTATTCCTTTGCATAAATCTTTTCGGAAACAGACAGTAAAAGTTTTAAAAACTCCTCACACTATACCTCCTGTGGATAAAAGGATGGACAAGAGGTATACCTTATCAGGCTCCGACACTGATTTCCTCACTCAACAATGCAGCCATGTGGGGGTAGTGCAGGCTGCAGCATGCGACAAGGCTAATATTCCTCTAGCTTCACACCCCCCTGAGAAGGACTCCAGGAAGATTGATGCTATGGCAAAGAAACAGTACATGGCAGCATCTTTGGGACTCAGACAAGCAAATTATATGGCTTATGCTGCTAGGTACCAGAAATCCAGATGGGATACTGTGCTGGCCCTTGCAAAACAAGTCCCTGACCAGCTTGCCAGGGAGCTGGAACAGGTGGCTATGGATGGTATTGAGGCATCCAAGGTGCAATTTCATGCTGCAGTGGACTCTAATGATGTTTCATCAAGAGTCATGGCTACATCTGTGACACTTCACAGGATGCCTTGGCTCAGATGTACTACCCTGTCTCAGGATACCCAGTCTAAGGCCATGGATTTTCCTGTTGTGGGCAATTCTCTGTTTGGGGAGCAAACAGAGAATTACATGAAGAAAATGGATGAATATAGGACCACCTATAGGAGTGCACAGGCCAAGGAAAGGCAGGCCACTCCTCAAAGGCAGCTTCCTAGAGGCAGGGACAGGCCTTTTCATAGGCCTTTTTACCAAATCTAAGCTTTCTCCTCCACCTATGCTCAGAGGGGGTTCTTTAGAGGGAGAGGCAGACGGGGTGCAAGCAGGCCTGCTTCCACCCCTCAGCCCAAAGCCCCTGCCAAGCAGGCACCCTGATGGGATTGCCAGGGCCAATTCTTCTCTACCTGTAGGGGGCAGGCTGACTTACTTTGTCCAGGACTGGAAGTCTTTAACATCAGACAAGTGGGTCCTGGAAGTAGTAAGCCAGGGACTGGTTCTCAGCTTCAAAAAATTTCCAAAGCTGAGAACCAGATCTTTTCTACCTGCAACTCGATCAAAGGCCCTCGCCCTAGAGGCAGAGGTCTCTACCCTCCTGGCTCTCAGAGCTGTGGAAAGGGTTCCTCCCCTACACCAGGGCAAAGGTTTGTACTCCAGGTATTTCCTTACCCCAAAAAAGACAGGAGAATGGCGGCCCATCCTGGATCTCAGATATTTAAACAAGCACCTTTTAAAGCCAAAGTTCAAAATGGTGACTCTGGGAATTATCCTACCCTCTCTAAGGCAAGGGGACTGGCTAGCTTCCCTGGACCTCAAGGATGCCTACTTCCATATTCCCATCAGAAGCTCCCATCGAAAGTACCTCAGGTTCGAGCTGCCCTCGGGCCACTACCAGTTCAGAGCAATGCCCTTCGGCCTCACTTCTGCCCCAAGGGTATTCACCAAATGCCTGGCAGTAGCAGTTGCCTACCTAAGAAGGCAAAAAAATTGCCATCTTTCCTTACCTGGACGATTGGCTCGTAGTAGGCCAGTCTCCAGACCAGATCAGTTACATCTTCAGATAGCATGAGCAACTGCTCCTCTCTGAGTTTCCTTCTGAATCTCTCAAAGTCAGTTCTAGAGCCTGTCCAGCTTCTTACCTTCATAGGCGCAGAACTGAACACTCAGGAAGCCAGGGCATTCCTTCCCCTGGATAGGGCAAAGACCCTAGTCTCCCTGGCCTCCTCATTTACCCTGCAGGTCTCCCGGCCAGCAAGGCATTTTCTGCAGCTCCTAGGACACATGGCTGCTTCCACAGCAGTTGCGCAGGGAGCAAGATTTCAGATGAGGGACATCCAGTTCCATCTGAGAGCTTTTTGGTCTCAAAGAAAGGATCCTCTTACCAAGTTGATCCCAGTAACTCGAACCCTGATCCAAGCCCTGCAGTGGTGGCACGATCAGAGCAACCTGAGACAAGGGGTTCCTTTTGTCACTCAGTCTCATTCTCTAATCCTTACTACAAATGCATCCCTCTTGGGCTGGGGAGCTCACATGGGCGACCTCACCACCCGGGGTCTGTGGTCTCTCCAGGAATCTCTGCTCCACATCAACCTGTTGGAGCTCAGAGCAGTTTTTCTAGCACTTCAAGCTTTTTCCAAATCTGTTCAGAACAAGAGTATTCAGGTCAGAACAGACAACACCACTACAATGTGGTACATCAACAAGCAAGGGGGCACTCGGTCTACGGCCTTGTGCACCGTAGCGATGAAGTTGTGGTCTCTGGCTTACTCCCTGAACACCTCCCTTATGGCAGTCCACCTCCCAGGCAAGGACAATGTCCTGGCAGATGCTCTCAGCAGGATTTCCCAGGGCCACCACGAATGGTCACTGGATCCCCTGGTCTTGGGAGTAGTATTTGCCAGATGGGGCACCCATGAGATAGATCTTTTGCAGCCCCAGACAATCACCAATTTCCTCTTTTTTGCTGCAGGCCCCCAGTGTTGGGCTCACTCCCCCTGGATGCCTTAGCCCTCAGTTGGGAAGGGAAGTTCCTCTATGCCTTCCCTCCCTTTCCTCTCCTGTTCAAAGTGCTAGTCAAAATCAGATCCCAATCCTGCAAAGTCATTCTGATAGCTCCAGATTGGGCCAGACAACCCTGGTATCCACTCCTGCTGTCCTTAGCAGTCCATCCTCCCCTATGCCTTCCCAGGAATCACAATCTGTTAACCTGTGCCCAGGGAAGGGTTTGGTATCTGAATCTCAAATCTCTCAATCTCAAGGCTTGGTTCTTGAAGAGTTAGAGTTTGCTGATTACACCTTTCCCAAGGTGTAATGGATATATGAAGGCAAAGGAAACCTTCCACCAGGGCTACAATTCCAAATGGAAAAGGTTTTCCATATGGTGCTCGGAAAAACATATTTCCCAGTCTCTGCTGATCTGCCCACAGTCCTGGATTATATGGTCCATCTGAATTCTTTGGGGCTGAGACCAGCTACCCTGAAGGTGCATTTGGCAGCTGTGTCTGCTTTATTTCAGCAGGTAAATCCTCTTCTCTTTCAGCTCATCCTGTATTTTCCAAGTTTTTAAGGGTTGTGCACACCAACCCTCCATTCAGGATCCTGCCCTGCCTGGGATCTTAATGTTTGCATTGCTCAGCTTATGCAACCCCCCTTCGAGCCCTTGTCTTCAGCTGAGCTCAAGTACTTGACTTGGAAAACTGTGTTTCTGGTAGCCATCACCTCTGCCAGATGCACAAGTGAATTACAAGCGGTGTCAGTGGAGCAGGAGTTTATCTCTTTTCACAGAGATAAGGTGGTCCTCCGGACTAACAGAAAGTTCCTGCCTAAGGTGGTTTCAGATTTCCACCTTAATCAATCTATTTCTCTTCCAGTGTACTTCACTGATGATTCCTCCTCTGGTGAGAGGAGGCTGCACAGCCTAGATGTGAAGAGAGCCCTTAGTTACTACATAGAGCGTACCAAGGGTCATAGGTTTGACTCCCTCCAACTGTTCCTCACTTATGGCGAAGTTGGTAAAGGGAAGCCAGCCACTAAAAGATCCATTGCCAGGTGGATTGTCTCTTGTATCCAATTCTGCTACGAGAAGTTGGGTAAAGTTTCCCCCCCAGGCCTGAGGGCTCACTCTACCAGAGGTACAGCTGCTTCTCTGGCTGCTGCCAGAGACATTCCTATTCTAGAAATATGTCAAGCAGATACCTGGAAAACAGTTCACACTTTTACCAAGCACTATTCCCTGGACTTCCAGGCTAGGAGTGATGCTCGGTTTGGCACAGCCGTGCTTCAGAGCCTATTCCCTAAGTAGGTTCTGTCCCTCCTCCATGGGGGTACTGCTGTGTAGTCTGCAATTGTCATAATATAGTAAGACTTCATGTTGTTTGAAGAAAAAATTACTCACCTTAGTAATGTTGTTTCTTCTAATGGAGTCTTGCTATATTATGACCTCCCTCCTTGCCCCTCTCAGAACCTCTGTTTTGGGATGTGGGTGGGCAGTACAGGGTTGGCACTTTTTTGATGCCCACCTTGTTGTTTTCACCTTCCTTTTTGGGTGAATTGGTGTTGTGTTTTTGCATTTTTTGGTCTCCTGACTTGAGTCTTTGTTTTAGGTCAAAAAATGAGTGTTTATGTTAGTAGCCAGTTGGCTAGTGTAGGTTTACAGCTTCCACACAGAGCCTTAGTGAGTTTTAGCTCATAAAGATCTGACAGTTTGCATTTGAAGAACAACAGACGGAGTTTTCAACCGAGCTCGCGCTCTAAGTTCCATGCCTGCATGGAAAGTTAACTATTTCACCTCTGGAGCAGTTCGAAGATGGGGACTCACTGCAATTGTCATAATATAGCAAGACTCCATTAGAAGAAACAACATTACTAAGGTGAGTAATTTTTTCTTACCTGCCACCAACTTCTATGTTTCTATAAGAAAAAAAAGAAAAAAAAAGACTTTCACGTTTTCTAATACAACTGTCACCCCCCCAACACTAGCTAACTGTAACCACAATCTTGTCAACAAAAACTTTGGCATGGGGGGCGCTAATGAGCAGCTAAAAGATCGAACGCAATCCTCCATGTCTCCACTCTACAAATGAGATAAATACACATTTTGGCAACGTTTAAATTGTATTTTTTATGAAAACTACAGTGGAAGAGCTTTATGAAAGGGATGAGCACCTGTTCTCTGGCAAATCCTCCCATCAAATGGGTAAAACATTGAAGAAAAATAGCCAGCAGAAAATGGCACCGAGCAGCAGCCTGGGGCCTATATCATTATTGGCTACTGAAATTGCCCTAATGAGCAAGATGGTGACACAACAAGTACTACAGAACCTGAGTCCCCATCTGGATCAATTTGAACAGCAAATCACTACCATCACATCTGAATTGGGGCAACATACTAAGCGGCTGACAGAACTCATGCAGCTGGTATTGGATTTGGAGGATTCAACGCGGCAAGTCCCAGATAAGGTAGCACAGTTGGAGAGAGAACTGGAATCCCTGAAAGATGCCCTGGACTACCAGGAAAACTGCAAGCATAGGAGTAACCTGGGCTTAGAGGATTGCCAGAAGGAAAAGAAGGCAAAAGTGCCCTAGAATTCTGTGCAATCACTATACCACAAATCCGTGGCATGGAAGTGAAGAGCAGCAGACTAAAAATCGAGAAGCACACAGGGCCTTAACTCCTCACCTGCCCAGTGATCAGCCACCCAGACAAATTATCTTCCAGCTCCACAACTTCACTGATTGACAAGCTGTACTAGTTGCGTATCATGCGAAGAAAGAATTGCTTTTTGAAGGGACTCACTTAACTATTCCACAGGATCTGTCTGCGTGTATCCAAAAGAAACATCAGCAATTCAACCTGGGCATGAATCTTCTAAGAGAGCAGGGGATGGGATTTTGTATGGCCTATCCAGCTGTAGTACGAATCAAGGACAAGGGGGCCACCTATTCATTTTGGGAGCCAGAGAAGCTGAAAAGGTTTGTCGAAGAATGGGATAAGAAACGCGCAAAGAAGTAAGACTAAAACTGCTCGGTATGCTTTACATTGCGCTCATTGCATGAACTGACTGCCTTCCACATTGGCCTGCTACCATTGTGCCCACTGCGGCCCCTTGCCTTGATGCCATCCTGGAGTAATACTAAGGCTGATGATAAAAACGGACTGCCTTTTGATGGACTATTCTAGTAAATGTGCCAAGAAGCATCTACAAATGGGACTGGAGATCTCTTCGAATAGCGCAATGCTTGGATCGGATGGACTGCTAAAATGAGCTTGCTGGGCCCTACGGGTAGTCAAGGGACTATCAGTAGACTTTCCTGCTGAGAAAAGATGATTTCCTGGGTGGTTGATCAAGAAACAGCAGAGCCGTGGATTAAAAAGAACACAGAAGGTTGATTGTCCAGGTCGGTGGGGTGGGGGAGGCAGCGGCATATAGATTTGAGTGTGCAGGCTGTCTTCCCTCCATGACTCTGAGCTGCAAAGAGGCTCAGCAATACTGGCTGCTTGCCGGGATCCTTACAGAAATATGAAACTGAGGTATATGGGGTCTAACTTGGGACTCTGGGGTGAAGGATACAATGATAGGAGAGACACTTCTGGCCTATATTTCAGATGGGGCCATCACCCCATGTCATAAGAAGAATCCAAGGATCTAATGTAAATATATATAATGGGTTCCCTAATAATTTATACCCGGCGTTGGCTAGATGAGGGGCATTTCTTGGGGCTGGGGTGGCAGGGGGCCTTGTAGTGTAGGCTGCACAACAAAGCAGGGGGGGCTTCATTACTACTCCCACTGTAATGGAGGGTGGAGGGATCATGGAGAGAGACTTTAATTGTATCATGGACCCAAAGTAGGATTATGAGGGTAAGGGTAGCAGAGTTAACAAGGCACAGGAGGAATGGTCCATGGGGTTGATAGACCTGAATTTGACGGACAGCTGGAGGGCTCAGAACACAAGAGCAAAGGAATACACTTTCTATTCTCACACCCAAGGCTCATGGTCCTGGCTAGATTACAGTTTTATGCCAAAAGGGCTTTATAATATGGCAGTTGAAATCTCTCATAGCCCGATTTTTCTGTCAGACCATTCCATTGTGCAGTTGGAAATGAAATTAGGAATGGAAAGCAGACTGCAAGGGTCCTGGCTATTCCCAACTCATTTGTTAGGCAAGGAGGACTTCCGAAAGCTTCATAAAACATAGTGGGAAACCTTCTTGTCAATAAATAAGGGCTCGGTCACCTCACAGGGGACATTATTGGAGGCTGGAAAGGCCTACATGTGGGGAGTAGTTATTGACTACACAGCCAAGATCAAGAGGGAGAAGAAGAAAAGAATAAGTAAATTAGAACAGATCATCAAAGGGTTGGAGTGCCAGGTTATAGAGGGGGACAGGATGAGGATTAAAGAAAATTACTGGTAGCTAGGAAAACGCTCAATGGGTGCCTCACAGAGGAAGCTAGATCTCGAATATTCTTTGCAAAGCAGAGAATTTACGAATGGGGCAATAAACCCGGCCCACTTCTAATTAAACTGATGAAGGGAGAAAAAGTATCGAGCAGGATAACGATTATCCATAATAAGAGGGGACAAATACAACAGGATACTAATAGTATCAGGGCTACCTTTGAAGAATTTTATCAAACCTTATATCGAGCAGAGTGCTCCAGCACTGAGGAACTAGCAGAGAAATTCTTGGACGGCATTCATATCCCTGCCTTGAATGATGACCAAAGGGATATGCTGAGGGGACCCATAACTGCCGAGGACGTCCAAAAGGCAATTGGAAATCTTAAATCAGGAAAGGCTGAGGTCCAGATGGGTTTGTGGCTGAATACTATAAGGAGTTAAGGGACAGTATTGCAGGTCCACTAAGGGATGTCATGGGGATGGCCAGGGGGAGAGGGGGCTGCTCAAGCCAAGCCTAGAAGTGAACATCTATGTTCTACTGAATCTTGTAAGGGACGAGGTGGAGTGCTCTTTCTACAGACCCATCACCCTCCTAAATTACGACTGCAAAATAATGGCCAAGGTACTGGCTCTGAGACTGGAAAAAGTTCTCAATCAATCAATCAATCAATCAATCAAAATCTTTATTTATTCAGGCGAACATCATTGAGCATAGCTCATTTACAAGATGGGCCTGAGTGGTCATAACAATAAAGGTTACAAATTTTACACAAAACCATGGTACTGAATAAACACAAATACAATCATTTATGAATGAGACAGATATACAAATATTTACATATATACAAGGCAAAAATGACAATAAACCTAAATCATATTAAAGGAGAGAAACAAACAGTATAGTAGGGATAAAGCTCGGATAGTTGGACTTGTGGGCATATATGTATGAAGTTTGTCGGATAATGAGCTAGAAGAACGATAGATAAATAGGTGGGAGCTTAAAAGGGGGTGGGGAAGGAGGGGGTGGGAGGACTAGGCCTTGTGGAAGCAGTTGCATGATTCTGGGAATAGACTGGTATACAGCTTTTGAAGGATGTTAAAGGAATGAGGGTATCCAGTTTCAATGTCTTTTGAAGAGAATTCAGATAAGTGCTAGGGAATAGCTGATTGCAGCTCTTCCATACCGGTGCAGGTGATAGGAATCTTTAGCATGATCAGTTTATTGATCCTCAGGTGTAAGGCCTGGATGTGATCTGTTGAAACAGTCTGAGATGTAGGAAGGGAGTTTGTTTGTCAGGCTTGTAGATCCAGATAGCCGCATTTTTATTTCTTCTGTGTTGCAGGGATGTCCAACTGACTGCATTGTAGAGAAGCAATGATGGGTGCTGGAGGAAGATCTGTAATGAATCTAATAGCTCTATGATACAAGGTGTCTAATTTATTTAAATGGGAGAGGGAGCAGTGGCCATAGGGAAGTCAGCATAGTCAATGAGGGACTGGAATGATGCTAGGATTAGTCTTTGTTTGGAATCTCTGGTCAGGTAGTGTTTTATCCTGTAGAAAAGGCCAAGTCTTTGTCTTAGCTTTTCAGGAGCTCTTCAATGTGGGTAGTGTAGTCAAGTTTATTGTCAATCCAGACTCCAAGATATTTGAATTTGTCTACATGTTCCAGATTTTCACCAAGGATGGTAGAGAGTTGTGGGAGGGTGAATGATGGGACAGTGGAAGAGCAGTTCTTGGTGGCAAAGAACATAGCTTTTGTTTTCTTGGCATTTAATAGTAATTTCTTTTCTAATAAGTTGTGCTGTAGGAGGGAGAATTCAGACTGTAAAAGCTCACAGGCTTTTGATGGTGAGGGGTTGCTGACATATAGTACAGTGTCATCTGCAAAAAGGTGAATATTAGATTGTGAGAGATTGGAGTCAATATTGTTGATGTAAATGGCAAAAAGGATGGGGCCCAGGATGGAGCCTTGCGGTACACCTCTTAGGAGTGGTTTAGAGGTAGATAGGTCACCTTCATTTTTTACCAGTTGTAATCTTCCGGAGAGATAGCATCTGAACCATTTAAGAGAGAGTGGGTCAAGGCCTATGGAGTTCAGAGAGGAAATTAGTAGTTCATGATCCACAGTGTCAAAGGCTTTGCTTAGATCCAGAAACACAGCACAGGTGTTATTCTTTTGTCTAAGGCAGTCTGCCAGTCATTTGTAACTTTGCTAAGGCAGAGGTGGTGCTGTGCATAGATCTAAACCAGATTGAGCTGGGTTAAGGAGATTGTTGGTATCAAGGTAGGCACTTAACTGGGAGTTTACTAGCTTTTCAAGCATCTTGGATAGTACTGGTAAGATGGAAATGGGCCTATAGTTGTTGAGGTCCATGGGATCACCTGCCTTAAGTAGTGGAAACACTTGAGCTGTCTTCCATATTGAGGGGATAGAACCAGTGGCTAGTGACAGATTGAAGAGGTGGGTGAAGGGGGCAGCTAAGGCATGCAGTGCTACTTTTAGAAAGTAGGGATCCAGGGAGTCTGCACCTGCACTTTTAGTTGTATCTAGTTGGAATAGAAGGTCTTCTACTTCTTTTAAGAGTATTGATTTGAATGAGAATGTGGAAGCAACCGTTCTGCCTCAGATAATACACCCGGACCAAACAGGATTCATCCAAGGCAGGCTATCTTACCACAACATGAGAAGGCTGTTAAATGTTATCTGGTGGGGTGCTCGGTGTCCAGGATGGGCTTGTGTTCTGTCTATGGATGCCGAGAAGGCCTTTGATAAAATAAAATGGCACTATCTATTTGAGGCCTTGAGCAGTTTTGGGTTGGGAGATGGGTTTATTACCCTGGTAAAAATGTTATACAAGGATCCTAGAGCAAGGGTTCTGGTGAATGGTACTCTGTCCGAGGCTTTTAGGCTGCATAGGATCACGAGGCAGGGGTTCCCCCTCCCCCCCTACTCTTTGCAATAGCAATCGAGCCACTGGCTATACGAATTTGAGAGAGTTGGGAAATACAGGGTATTCCAGGGAGGAATGGGTCTCAGCACAGGATTACCATGTACGCAGATGATCTTCTTTATGCCAGACACCCATAGAGGTCAGTCCCGGCCCTGCTTGACATTATGGGTGAATTTGCTCAATTTTCAGGATACAAATTAAACCCCCAGAAATCTGAAATCTTGTATTTGGATGGAGATGGGAGGGATCCACTCAAAGAGACATGGGCCCAGATATTCAAAAGGGTTGCACCATGCTCAACAGGGTTGCGCGTGCGCAACTCCAAAAATGCGCCATTCTGCGATATTCAGAAGGGGCCAGTTGCGCCACAGCTTACGCTGAGCCACAGCGCAATGGGAAATGAAGGCATGCGCAACCGAAGAGGGCGGGTCCATCACATAAAAGTCACATAATCACGATATCTAAACACTTAGCGCAATGCATAAAGTAGCTCAACGGAGGATGCGCTTGTACCGGATGTGAGCCAAAATAAAAGGCTCAAGGGAGCGGCGCAAGAACTCTAGCAGGCCGCAAACCGGGGAGAGAGACAGAGAGACAGAGAGAGAGAGAGACAGAGACAGGAGCAGGAAGGGCAGAGAGGGACAGTGGGTCCTGGAGGACAGAGAGGCCAGTGGGGGTGCCCGGTGCAGTGGAAGCAGCAGTGGGGGCAGTGGGGGTAACACAGGAACAGCAGCTGGGGGGCAGGAGCCAGGGAGATGGACAGTGTCAACTTCCACATGGAAGCTGTAATGAGGGGGGTGACAGCATGCTGCAGGGGGCGTGGCGCGGAGGGGTTTGCTCATGCACGCCCCGACAGGAGGTATCGCGCCCGCATCAGCCACGAGCTGTACACAGATGTCAAGATTGTGGCCTGGTACTGCCTGAACAGGGCAATACTGAGACGGCTCAGTGAGCTGTGCAGTGATGTGATGCAGGCACCCTCACGACGGAGTCATGCTCTGTCCGTGGAGACCAAGGTGACAGCCTGCATGTGCCTGCTCGCCACGGGCACCTTCCAGAGGTCGACAGGTGACACCACAGGCATTACACAGTCGGCCATGTCACGCATCCTCACCCAATTCCTCAGCGCACTGCTGCCTCATGCTGCGGAGTACATCCATTTCCCCAGCACCGGCAGAAGCGCACAGCAAACATGCAGGAGTTCCACAGGGTAGCACATATGCCTGGCATGCTAGGGGCCATAGACTGCACCCATATGGCCATTCGCGCGCCACCTGGCGACAGGCGTGTCGCAACCGAAGGGCTTCTCGAGTGTCAACTGCCAGGTGGTGTGTGATGCCACTGGGCGCATCATCAATGTCTGTGCCACACACCCTGGCGGAGCACATGATGCCTTCATATGGCACCAATCTGCACTGTGCCATCGATTCGAGAGTGGGAACATCCCCACGGGTCATCTAGTGGGTGAGTACACATGTATGGAATGCAAACTCTGTGCAAGGGTGGGAATGACACAGGTGCCATGGTAGTGGCACACAAGGATATGGGCAATATGGACCTGACCTGACACTGATCTCTACTATCTCCACACAGGTGACTGTGGATACCCCTCCGTCCCTGGCTGCTCACACCATACCGGTGCCCCACGACCCCAGCGAGCACGGTTTCAATGGAGTACACCGCAACACGGAACATCATAGAGCGGGTGTTTGGGATACTCCAAGGCACGCCTCGATGCCTGGACACCCGGGCGGAGCCCTCACAGTACAGCCCCAGAAGGCCTGTGGGATATTCCTGGCCTGTTGCATCCTGCACAACATGGCCAAAGACCATGGGATAGCCGTACAGGTCCAAGAGGGACAGCGATGGGGCACTGTGGCGCCGTGATGTGGGTGATGAGCCGCCTCTCCTAGGACGGAGGGACCCCGACTGACACGGCAGGCCCAGCTGCACCGGGACACCATTGCAGAAGAGCACTACGCACAACACAGGTAAGTCAAGGGGACATGTGCAGGCAACACTGTCCATGCGCAAACCACAGGCACACAGGGGAACACACCGTGCATGAAGGTCAGGGGAGTTGAAGGGTCCAGGCATACCAACACACCATCAGAGAGGGGTGAGCACTCACATGGACACACACACACACACACCAGGCAGCATACAGGGGCAGCAGCACAGCACTGCGGAAATGACACGCCAACACACAGCACCTCCAACCACCCTCACCACCTGGACTGTCCACGTACGTGTGTCAGGACCTGGGCAACCTTGCACCTTGGTGTACAGTGCAATGCAGGCATCATCATCCACACGCACCTGTGGACAGCAGTTGGGAGAGTGTGCAGGTGGTCCGTGTGTCAGCATGTGAGCAGAGCACCCAGCAGTGCACTGCCCACCATGACACACATTGCACACAGGGCAGCACCAGACAGGGCCTGCATTGGGAGACAGCTCAGTCAGGAGCACTGTCCCACGGCCACCACGGATGCGTGGGCGGCCCCGCCGTGGCCTAGCAGCACTGGCAGGCTGCGCGAGGGGTCACATCGGGTGGCGCTAGTGCACCACCAGGGGTCCCAGTGCGACCGACCTTGCCCGCACAGGGTCTGCATCCCACCAAACAAACTTGCACCAGGGGTGCTCGGGATGCCCACAGCAGAAACCGGCGCGACAGGCCTGGTGTCGCATGACGCCGAACGGGAGTGGAGTCGCACTGTGTGGGTGCGTGGTACAGGGTCACCAGACAGTGTGGTCAACTGCGGTCGCACAGAGACCACTGCCTGGGTCAGCCTGTCGATGGCAGCGGTCACATCCGTCCACATATGGACCATCTCGGCCGGTCCGAGCACACTCCCTGCTATGCCGCTCCACGGACACAGTCAGTGCCTCCCACGGACCTTGCAACCCGCCCCTGCAGCTGTACCGACTCCTGCAGCAGGCGGGTGTGTGGCGATCAAAGGGTACTGTGCCCCAATGGCATCGTGACCCCCAGGGTGTGGATGGTCCTGTGCACAGCACCCTTGAGGGTGGCGCTGTTCGCCAGGACCAGGTATGGGCGGATCTAAGGGCGGTGGACAAATGCCACTGCTTGACGCTGTCCCCAGGCCTGGTGTGCAACTGCTGCTGCCGCCCTCAACTGCTGAGCCCCAGGTCCACCTGTTCCACCCTGTGCTGTCAACAGTGCCAGACACCTGCTCAGCCACCGATGCTGCCCCACCGGTGCTGACAGGCCCAGCCTGTGACTGTGCCAGCATGCTGGTACACAGGTGTGGAGCAGGATGGGCCAGGGGCACGTGATGGCCTGCCATGTGTCCCTCGTGGGACACACACCTATCACTGGCCATTGCAGGCCTGCTATCATCAATAGTGCCGGTGCGTGCCACTGCCATAGGCACAGCATGCTGGCACACCTGCATGCCAGACTGCTGTGACACAGGCTGTGCACTCCCTGCACCCGTATCACTGCCGGCGGAGTTGTTGGGCCAGCCGGCCTGCTGCTGCAGTGCCTGCAGGCTGCTGGCGGAGGTGGATGGTCCCTCCTCCTGGTCCAGCAGGTCTGCCTCACTGTCAGCACCCACCACCACCGTCTCCTGCAGACGAACAGGATCTGAAACAGAAAGAGAGTACATGTGAGTGCATGTGAACAACAGCCCCCCCCCACAACATCACCATGTCATACCGTGCAGTGATGGGCTTCCACCCATCTGGAATCCTCCGCCTGGAACACCCTGAATGGCACTTGGCTGCATGGCGCGACCAGTGTCTCCTCGGTCGGGGTCAGCTGCAACACCACCGGTGGTCCCCCACCAGTGGCAGCACGTGCCACCCTGAAGGCTGCCACCTTCTCCTTCAGCCTCCTGCGGTCTGTCCCCATCTTTTTGCGGCATTCCTGCACGGAGCGCTGGTGGCTTCCGTGCAGGTTGACGGCCAGAGCTACCCCCTCCCATGCAGCTGCACGCTGCTGAGGGGTACCCCTCCGCCCACTCAATAGCGGCTCATCCTCCAGGTAGGCCTGGAAGAGGGCCTCAGTCTCTGCTGTGGTGAAGTTCGGCCTCCTCCTACGCCCGCCGTCCACAGCCTCAGCCTGGTTCTCGTCAGTGATGGTGATCTGTATAGGTAGAAGTGGACACCTGTCACTGTGCAGTCCACAGCATTTCCCCATGAGCATGGCTGCAGGCTGGGGGGGGCGGGGGGGCAGAAGCCCCCCCTTTCCTCTCCGCATGGCAGATACTGATGGAAAGGGTGTCCTCTGCCCCTTCCTAAGTGCCCTCATCATGCTCAGCCCCCTCAACCTATGACATCCTCCAGCACCCCTGCCCATGAGCATTGCCCTGAGCATCACACAGCATGTAACTCACCTCTCACCTGCAATAACCAAATCTGGCCGCCACAACCCAGTGTCGCATTTTTATAGCGCAACACATGCAAATGGGGTGTGGCGCAACTTTAATGACATGCTAATCGCGCCACTGCGCCTTTGCATGGCTGATCGACTGATTTGCATATGTCGGCTGAATATCGCGTATTTGCGCTTAGCGCAATAGGGAAGGTCCGGCTGAGCCGATGGCGCATGTTTGTGGCTGTGTGTTACACTGCATTGCGCATGCCCAGACAGGTTACGAGATGCGCGATCGCGCTGCAGACCTGCTGAGCGATAGGACGTATTCTGGCTATGGCCACCATTGTGCCAGTGGCGCTACAGCACTGGGCACTATATGGCGCTGTGGCACTTCTGCGCGATAGTCCACTGTGGCACTGGTGCTATGCTTAGCAGTCGCGCAGGATGCCTATACATCCCATGGCGCTGTGCGTAGCCTTGCGTCATTGCCGTGACCTTGTGTATGCCCTCTGACCCCTGGCGCTGTGGGCATGCCATGTGTACGTCCCTATTGCGCTGTCTGGTTACAGCGCCATGTAAAGTGACGGCGCTGTGCGAACAGCGCGATTGGAGCCTGTGCTGGTCTATTGCGCAACAACTCCACGTGGGGTCACAGCGCAGCGGGGCGCCATATTGCCTGCTGTAAAGTTGGGGCCATGGCTAGGAGGAGGGCGGTGTCCTGGAGCCCAGTTGAAGTGGCCAACCTGGTGGCCCTAGTGGAGCCCCACTATGAGGGACTATATGGTGAGGCCCCCCTCACCGGACCTAGGACCCATTTGTAGCAGCAAGTGGCCACTGACCTGGTGGGGGTCACTGGCCGGGGCTGGTCTGCTGAGCAGTGCCGGCACTGGTACAGTGATCTCCGCTGGAGGGACCCGGAACTATTGGCCGCGGCTGCGTTCCACGTGCAAGGGGCTGGTCCCCTGAAGCCACGTGAGTGTACCATCTATTCACCTATATTCTCTGTAGGTGTGTGTGTGCCTGGGTGGCTGTGCATGGTGTGTCAGTGTGTGAAGCTGTGCGATGGATGGTTATGGCTGTGTGGGCAGGCAGTCTCACTGGGGCAGGGGGCACTCTGCTTTTGAGTCACACTGATGTTTGTCTCACCGTATGTCTCCCACAGGCCGGATGGTGAGGACGCCGGACAATGGTGATGTGGGCCATGCCAGGGCCCCAGTGCCACAGGCTGTCGGGCCACAGCAGCAGCAGCAGCAGCAGCAGCAACAGCAGCAGCAGCGGCAGACCGAGCTGCTGGAGGAGTGTGAGTATCATTAAGTCATGGATGCTATTACATGCTGGGGGGGCAGGACCACCAACCATGCTGGACACAACCAAAGGGGAGGTCATAGTTCCACTATACGAAACAGTAGTGAGTCCCCACACTGGAGTACAGTGTACAGTTCCGGAGAACATACCTGCGTATGGACAGGGACTGGGTGGAAGCGTTCCAGGAGGCGACATGGATGGTGCATGGATTGCATCACAAGTCCTATGCAGACAGGTTGATGGAACTGAACATGTACTCCCTGGAGGGGAGCAGGGTGTGGGGATATGATGGGGACATACAAGTATTGTACAGGGGGGAACAGAGTGCAGGAAACAATAGTTGTAAGCGTAAGGGATGTTCCAGGACTAGAGGGCATGGGATGCAGTTGGGGTGGCTTGTTTAAGAGGAACATGAGAAAGTGTTTCTTCACATGATGGGTGGTGGACGAGTGGAACACCCTGCCAGAGGATGTGGTGGGGGCTGACTTGGTCACGGGATATATGTATGTGTGGGTTCGCCATGAGGGACTTCTGGAGGTCAGGGGTGAGGGGGAATGGACTTATAGGACAAGAGAGTGATCGTACAAGGCCAAATGGCCAGACTGGGTGTCCCATAGGCCCTTATCTGCCGACACTGTCTATGTCTCCATGTATGTAGGCGTGACACAGGTGACCTGCATCACAGTGCAGCATCACGACACGTCTGTGTATGCATCACAGGTGGTCCAGGCATGCACTGGGCACATAGCTGTGTAACTGGCATCGCACCACGTTGCCACATCACATGACAGCGTAGTTTGTACTGTGATTGACGTGGGCAGTGTGTGTGGGCGGTGGTGCGCATGGCTGGTGCCGCCTGTTTGTGATGGCCATGTGCATGTTCACTGTGGGTGGGTGCATGCCATCACATGTGCAGGACATTGGGTTAGATGGGTTGCAGGTTGGGTGGTGTTCAGGGTTGTGGTCAGTCTCAGCCATTGACTGTGTTCCCATTTTCCTAGGCCTCGGTGTGCTGCGGCGCATGGCATGATCTGCGGCGCCTGACCCAGGTGGTGTTGGACAACCAGGAGGTCCTGCAAGCCCTACAGCCTAGGGGAACGGCGGGCGCAGGCACAGGAGGGACGCCAGCAGGGAGGGAGCAGGAGCCAGCTGGGCCGTAGCCCACCTTTCATTTCACCTTCACCCATCCCTTTCACCCTGCCTTCCTCCAAGTTTTATTCCTCCCCTTGAACACCCCTGCCTTTTACCCGTCCCCCAACTTGTATACATAGTTCGACCTTGTTGTTCACTGTTTTTATTTAAATATACATTTCTATTTTGGTACAACTGCTGTGTTGGTGTCTGCTTTGCAACTGGCTCTGGGTGCTCCGTTGCAGGGTGTACATGCCATCTGGGCTACTATGGTCCTGGGTATATGTGTGTGTGTGTGTGTGTGTGTGTCCATGGGGAGGTATCACCAGCATAGCATTGCCTTTCTGTTGCTCTTGCCATCTGCTGCCACCCACTGCTGGGTGCACAGGGTGGGTCTGGCTGGTCTGCTTCTCTGCAGCATGGGGTTGACGTGTGGGCAGGGGGTGCATGGTGTTTCCTGCAGTGCCTGTCACTGCACATGAGCGGTGTCTTGGGGGCACGGTGCACACTGTGCTGTGCGTACGAGGGGGACTGATGTGCACTGTGGTTGTCAACCCCCTGGGTGTGGCACTCTCTGCCTGCCAGTGGTTGTGCTGGGGTGTCATGGCTCTGCTATGCTTTAGTTGGCTTGTCCTCATGGGCACGTGGATCATCCGTCCCACCCCCAGTGATGCTGTGCTTGGGGTGTGCCAGTGTGGGTTCTGCAGTGAGTTCCTGTGCCCATGTGTGGCATGGCTGGTGGTGGGCCCCAGCCTGCCTCCCTGGATGTGCAGTTCCATTGCTCTGGGGGGGCTGTGCTTGCGCTATTGCAGCTCTGCACTGCTCAGCTGAGCTTCCATGGTTGCGCCATGGCGCAGCATTTGGCTCAGCCTCTCCTACCTGGTTGCGCCGATGGCGCAGTATGCGCGTATATTGAGACGTTGGTTGCTTGCGCAATTTGCTCTGCTCCATGTTTGA
Organism: Neoceratodus forsteri; assembly: GCA_016271365.2. Taxonomy (NCBI): domain Eukaryota; kingdom Metazoa; phylum Chordata; order Ceratodontiformes; family Ceratodontidae; genus Neoceratodus; species Neoceratodus forsteri. Next base: position 613,487,505 of record CM057450.1, on the reverse strand, counting down.
ATATCGCACCTGTTGAGCATTTGCGCAACTGGTTTGTGCTTGCTCCTGCTGTTGCGCTACTTTTGAGCGCAGTTTGAATATCTGGGCCATGGAGTCTAAAGCGAGTAGAATATTATTTCAGTTACCTCGGCAAAAAGACTGGAAAGAACCTCAATATGCTACACAAGCTGAACTACACCCCTTGTTCAACACTATCCTAGCAGACTTTAGCAGGCTGTCCCAATCTCTTGGTTAGGGAGGGTAAATTTAATAAAAATGAATATCCTCCCAAGGATCTTATACGTTATGCAAATGGCCTCATTTCCTCCAACTACTAAACATATGAAAAGGGTTGAAAAGGGATTTGGCAATTTCAGCTAGCAAGGGAAGAAGTCCAGAATGTGGCTTGACAGACTCAAGTCATCCAAGGGGTGGGGCTGGATTTTACAGACCTCAAGGGTTATTTCTTAGCCGTTCAATTTCGGTATTTACACAACTGGATGAATGGGGGGGAGGCTGCCAGATGGGTTGAATTGGAAGAGGGGGATTGCCCAGGACAACTAACCACATATAAACAAATTCCACACTCAAATCCTTTGACCAAGGCGGTCTTAGAGGCCTGGTCTAACATTAGGAGCAGGAGGGGGCAGAGGGGGAGAATACCCTTCTGCTACCAATAGCACAGAATCTAGAATTTCTCCAAGGACTGGAAGATCATGGCTTTAAATTATGGGAAGACTGGGGGGTCAGATGCATAGGGAGCTATATAGTAGGGAGGGCATAAATTCCTTTGACACAATCAAGGAGAGTCTAGGGTTTCCAACCTCACACTTCTATAAAGTTTTACAGATAAGAAACTTCAGCAGGGAGCTGCATAGAATACCAATGGGTAATTCTCCACTGACAGAGGTGGAACAGGAAGTACTTTGGGCTAGGAAGAAAGAACAGGGCTTAATTGGTAGGGTGGTCAAACTTGATAGAGTATACTTCTTGGATTGGACAGGGCAAACTAAGGCAAAATGGTAAATAGATTTGGGTTTGCCTATTTTGGAAGAAAATTGGGAAAACCATAATTAGTTCACATATGTGACTGCTGCTATGCAACAGGTTCAAGGAGGCGCAATACAAATTCATTCATAGGCTGTATTACCCCCCCCCCCAGCATAGTTCACAAATTCTGCCCCAATGTGTCCTCAATGTGTGGCAGACGTTCAGCGGCTGGGGGCACGTACTTCCATTATTTCTGTGCGTGTTCAGTCCTTTGAAACTACTGGAAGGATGTAGCAATGGACATCACAGCTATCTGTGGGAGGGAGATTAAACTTTCACCTTTACTCCTTCTATTTGGAATAGAGTGGGGGGAAGTGGGGCTTGTACCCCAGATGGATAAAAATAATGCTAGTAGTGGCCAGACAGGTCATACTGAACACCTGGGTGTCCTGCACAGCCCCCATTATGACGATGTGGAAAAAATCTACTGCTGACAACGCTGGCTACGGACAGACTCACCTATGCCTTAAAGGGAGAGAGGAATGATTCCTTACAGAATGGGATAAGTTTTTGATATCCTTAGCTCCTATGGAGGCTCAGATACTAAGTTAGTGGATGAGAACCTGATTGAGGTCTGCAGGCACACAGTGCCAGAATTATGTATCGGGAGAGCCCCACACAACAAAGCTGCAGAGTATGCCATCAATAGTTAATAGTTTTAGGTAGCTTGCCTTTATTAGTCTTAAATGATAGCATAAGCAAGTAAAGTTGCTTCTGGAGCTATTTTGTCTTGTCGACACTAGCAGAATGTATTTGCTATTCTTTTCCAATACATTGAAGGACTTACAATGCTATATTGTAATGAAATAGTACTTTCTGTCAGCGTACACACTCACCATGACTCGGGGGGGGTGGGGTATGGATTTGTCTTGCTGGGTAATGGGGGGGGGGGCTAATGACAGGATGACAGTGACCTTGGCCATAAATGAGATCCCTTTGGGCAGGTTATACCAATTATTGGAATGAAAGTAACTAGTCCAATGAACTTAGTAACCTCTTACCATATCCCCTCTCTACATGAGACTTGTATAGCCCTATAATTGTGTTGATGTGTGCATGAATTTCATGATTTTCTTGTACTGTTGCTATGTCTTCATCATGTTAACACTTGAAAATAATAAAGATATAATACAAAAAAAAGCTTTGGCATGCCACTAGCTCGGTCAGTTGGCTGCAACACTGTAGCATCACCACGTCATCTTGATGGTGCATACATATCAACAGTCATAAATAGCAACCATGCGAGAAAAAAACTGTAAAGGCACCAAATGGCAAAATAAGCCCACAAACTTTATTAAATAATTAAAAACAAGTAATATATATATATATATATATATATTACAAAAGTCCATAAAATTACTGTGTTACAAGCGTGAGTTGCGCAGTTTCCACTCACCCTTGTAACTTTGCAAATGTGTAATATTTTCATGCCAGATTTTCAACAGTGGTATTTTTTCATATCTCCTAATGAACAGTACTGCTGTCATTTTTCACATCCTGGCCGAAACATGTTTTTGCACTTCCGGTGCAGAATAGCGCAGTCACTTTGGGAAATCAGTGTTTGGGACAGATTAAGATCAGGTGAGTGAGAAAGAGGAGTGAGTGAGCTCAAATGAGCTCTGTCAGGACTGCCGCGGATTTCTTTGTGGGCAGAAAAAGGCGCCAACACAGGCAGGAGTCCAGTACAAAAGGGCAGCCTGCAGCGCCGGGAGAAACAGAACCAGCAAGTGATGGAGGGGGAGTGACTGCTGCAGATTTCTTTGTGGGCAGAAAAAGGTGTCAACACAGGCAGGAGTCCAATACAAAAGGGCAGTCTGCAGCGCTGGGAGAAACAGAATGAGCGAGTGAGAGAGGGGGAGTGAACGAGCTCAACGGAACTCTGTTGGGACTGCTGCAGATTTCTTTGTGGGCAGAAAAAGGCACCAATGCGAGCAGGAGCCCAGTACAAAAGGGCAGCCTGTAGTGCCGGGAGAAATAGAACGAGCGAGTGAGAGAGAGAGAGTGAGCAAGCTCAGTGGAGCTCTGCCGGGACTTTAGAGTTGCCCACCCTCCCGTAGTGTCCTCTGAGGTGCTATATTACAGCAGGCCTCTGGAGTGGAAAAAGCAATGATCAGATACTTTTAGGATTGCTGTAATAATACAGATTTAGTTGTTCAGTTTATTTCTCTAACTGAGCTAAATACTGAGCTATACTGTTGTAACCCCCCTACAAATGGGGGTTCCCAAAAAGTCTTCCTTGAGCTTGCCTAAATGCTCACTGCCAGGCTGGTGTTCTGCAGTTTAGCAGTTTTAATGTATTGGCAGAGAGTGCCTGTATAGCCTCTGTGTACTGTCTCTTTAAGAGCTGCCTGGATTGCAGTCATAATTAATCTGGGAGCGTGCTTTGTTACAAGATGCACTTGTTTGCTGATCATTTGTTAGAGCGGTAATAATATTGCAGTTTGTTCTAACCTGCCTTCTTTGCAGTATTGGCAGTTCTGTTTGTTTCCATCATCTTGGTCCTGGACTGCAGAATGGGCCAATCAGTACATTTGGGACTCTAAAATGGAGCCTGCCTACAGGGGCTTGGTGGGGCCAAAACTTGTAGGAATTGTAGTTTTGGGCTTTTGGTGCCTAAAATAACCTGGAGGGGGAGACCTTGTTGTGACTGACAGACAGATCAGCCAACTGAACCTTTTGGATCTTGGGGAAAGTTCCACACTGCTTGCAGTTTCAGTTAGATCTGAGTTGGGAAGTGAAGAAGTAATAGCTCAAGATAGTTCAAGCAGCAATCCATAGTGGATTCGCGTGGGAGAACTGTGGAAAGGCCTGGGTTTGGCCTGCATGCCTGCCTGCTGTTCCTGAGGGACCTTGTTTTTTTTTTTTCTCGGACTGAATCTGAATAGGGAGAGCGAATTAAGCCACGGAATTGTGACCAGGCTTTAACCTGAAGAAGACCAAAGATTTGCTGAATGCGATCGGCCTGTCAGGACTTCCAGCTACCTCTGAACTCCTGGATTGTGCAAAGACTCTGTAATTGCGACCAGAGAGCCATTTGCTTGATACAGTGGAATTTCCTTACATGTGAATGTGCTGCGTGCTTATTGTGGGTCGTGATTTGGTTCCCCACTGTGTGTCTGAACTGTGTTTTGCTTGCTGGAGGCTGTATCCAGCTCCACAGACTGAATCCATATTCTATTTCATTTGGCTGGGCCCTGCTACACTGGCCCAGCCAGAATACCTTCTATGCAGAGAAAATCATCGACGAGAGACCGGCCTGGGGATCAGCTCCCTGCTCAACGCCTTGAACAGGAACAACGCCTCGGTGATTCATGTGGGCCCTGTTTCTCCGGGCATTCCAGCTCAACAGCCTGCAGTCTTGATTTTGTCCTGTCTGTGTCCAGTATTGAGTAAACATCATGGTAGCTCCCTGCAACAACAACTAAATCTAAAAGTGTTGTCATTGGATTGTCTTGTTGCCTTTTCTTTCATGAACTGAGCCCTCCGGCTCCGGATTACAAATAGTGTGTGTTGTGCATGTTGCTTTCTTCCGTCACGGGGCCCCAACCAGCTACAATGTTCCTGGCTAGCCCACCGTTTTCCTACCTGGGTACACAGAGTGTGTGTAACCCCCCTGCAAATGGGGGTTCCCAAAAGTCTTCCAGGAGCTTACTTGAATGCTCCAAGCCTGGATGGCTTTCGGCATCTAAGCCATTTATCTGTGAGTGCTTTCAGAGCCTCTGGTACTGTCTCTTTAAGAGCTGTCTGCCTGCAGACATAATTAATTTGGATGGGGGTCTGTGTGTTTTCCTGCTTGAGTTCCACTCGAGCTGCTGCCAAATTGCTCCGTTTCTGCCGTCACTAAGTGGGCAGAGTGAGCACTTTTCAAAGATGTAACTGTTTGCCAGAAATCATTTAGAGTAATAAGGGAAATACAGTTTGTCTAACCTGATTTTCTTTGCAGTCAGAACTGTGTTTGCCTAGTCCCCCATTCTGGTTTTGAACTGCTGAACTGGACCAATCAGTGTGGGGGGACCTTTGAAATGGAGCCTGCTGCTGGCAAATCAGAACTTGGACTGCCATTGTGGAGACAGCTATGTACTGTATGGCCAATGCTTCTGGGAATTGTAGTTTGGACTTCTGCGCCTTTTTTCCACCAACAGGGGGAGTTTACTGTGAGTGACAGCCAAACCAGCCAACTGAACTGGAAGGAACTCAAAGGAAATGCCCGGCTCTGTCTACTGGAAAGATCAGATCTGTTTGGGGCAGTCAAGAGACAAGGAGCTGTGAGCTTCTGTGCTATATAGTTCCACACAGTAAGCGCGTGTCAGGCCCTAAGTTTCGGTCTGCAGCTTGTGCAAGCGCCTGTTTGGACTGAATCCAACCTGTGAAGAGAATCAAGGAGATCTGAAGAGTAGAAACCAGGCTCACCCTGTAGAAGACTGGAGAAATTGCTGAATTGCGCTCGGTCTGTCAGGAACTGAATCTGCTGTGTGTTCTCCCGGGTATTGTGCAGTAATTGCGATCAGGATCGAGAAGCAGCCTGCCTGGTATAGTACTTTCCTTTTACATATAAATGTGTGTAGTGCTTGTGGGGAATCGCGTTTCAAATCCCCAGTACAGGGAATTGAGTGCATGAAGCTGGAAGTAAACCCCAGCTAATCCAGACTACATCCATTTGCTCTAAACTGCAGTGGGGTCCAGTCACAAGGACCTTGTCCACATGGTCTGCTCCTCCTGGCAATCCAGGACAATCAGCCTTCCATCCAGTTTCCAGCCTTGAGTTTGTGAGTACAAAGCAGGGTAGCTCCCTGCCATCTGTTTATCAAATCGCAAGTGTGTCATCTAATTGTTGCTTTTTTCATTTCTTCACGAACTGAGCCCTCCGGCTCCGGATTACAATTGGGTATTGTGCAAGTGTTTATTCCATCACAGGGCCCCATCCAGCTGCACCGATCCTGGCTAGTCCCCCCCTCCCATCCTGGGTACCCAGTGAAAGTGACAATTCGGGACTCTGAATATGCGCACAGTACTGTGATTATTAATGTGTTTAACCTAATTAACCTGATTTCCCCCTTCCTTGTTACAGCTCCTTAAATAAATCAGATCTGTTGGTTTTCAGCAAAGTTACACTGACTGAGGTATTCATTTATGTTAAAGTATTGTACTGTGTTTTTTGCACTGTATCATCTTGTTTTACAGGGGGTCCCCAGAGTTCAAGCGACAGAGCCAGTCCTGAGGGTAAGTGTAAATTGTGAAGCTATTCCTAATACACTGCATGGGCCACTAGTGGGAAGAAAGGGGGGTTACAGTGTCCCAGAGGGCTGTGACCAAGTTAGTTTAACTACTGCAAACCCTGACCTCTGGGTGGAGGCACCCGCCATTTGACCTAGGCCCCACAACCTGTTAGTAGTTAAGCAAGCAGGGGTTGTAGCCCTTGGGATAGCGCTACCGAGGGGTTACATGTGTGACTGTGTAGGAACTGCATGCATAACTGTCTGATTAATATAGCTTTTACGCAAATCAACCTGATTACACCCCTCCCTTGTTCAAGTCCCCTGAATAAATCAGATTTAACTTTGTTTGCATTTAACCTGACTGTGGTTCCAGTTTGTGCCAAAAGTATTTGTACTGTTGCTATTTTCTGTGCTTAACCTTGTTTTACAGGGAGTCCCCAGGGTCAAGCTAGAGGAAGCAGAGCCCTAGTGGTAAGTGCAAACAGTGTGAGTAATTGCCTGTGAATAAGGGTCATTGTGAAAGTAATTATTGTATTTTGTTCAGGCCGCTAGAAGGGAAAGAGGGTGGTTAGTGTCCCGGAGGGCTGTGCCCAGGTTAGCTTGACCACTAACAACCCTGACCTCTGGACGGAGGCTCCCATTTTATTACCTAGGCCCCTACTACTAGCCAAGCAGGCTGGGGTAGTAGCCCTTGGGGTAGCACCACCTAGGGGTTGCACTGTTACGATTGCTGTAATAATACATATTTATTTGTTCTGTTTATTTCTCTAACTGAGCTGAGTAATACTTGGAGTGCAATAGGATTTCTAACTGGGTTAAGTGAAACTATATGAGAACTGAGAACAAAAAGTATGGTAGCTGAGGGGTGAAAAATGGACAAGGAGGCCTTAGGATTGCTACAGTAATACAGTATCTAATGGATGAGATTTGAGACTGAATTAACCCAGTCGGCAAGGGGGCAGTAGGGGGTCTAGTGTGCGGGGGGAACAAGAATTTGAGTAAATGAGGGCTTAACAGTTGTAGTAGGGTACAGAACCTGGGAGTAAGAGCCCGTAACATAAGATGGGGGACAAAATGGGGCAGGTGCCTCATGTCAATAGGGCCGGCATCTTTGGAGGGGTGGTGGAGTGTACAGGGTGTGGGTTGGCCATGATTCTGAACTGGGCTTGGAGGATGGGGGGGGTGTATGGTCTGTAGATGACTGGCTAGTTTGAGGGAGGAACTATGGAGGTTAGGGAGGAGTCTAAATGGCAGGGCAGATGAGTATGGTAGGCATCCTGGCTGGGGGAAATAGGGGATGGCAAAGGGGGACGGAGGAAGAACAACTAGGGAGTGAAACTGACCCCAGTATCAGAGGCACTAATGGAAAAGACAGGAGAAGGGAGGGGGTGCCCGAGTAGAAGGGGATCCCCCTGATGGGGGAGGAAGAGACCACGAGGAGTACCAGGGGAGAGAGCAGATGGCTGCAGGTACGGAGGGTCCAGGGGTGGGACCAGGGGTGGCATGGAGGGGAACAAGTAGGAGAGATGTAGGAGGGGTATCGACTAGGAATAGATTCGAACCTCTGCTATAGGAGAGAGAGGGGGATCAGGAACATACTGAAGGGGGGAGGACAAACGGGGCATGAGAGGGATGGCAACAGGTAGGGGAAGAGATAGTGAGGATGAAAGGGTAGAAGGGGGCTAGTAAGGAAGGAGGGGGTGGTGACCTGGAGGAGAGAAGGCTACGGGAAGGGGGAAGGATGGGAGGGGCATCACTATCGGGGTAGAAGGGAATGGGGGCTCTAAATTAACAGCAGGGATAGGAGAGGGGTTGGAAATCAGCAGGGGAGGAGGGGAGGTCGACATTGGAAGCCCAGTAGGAAGTAGTCAGGCTGGGAAGGGGTTCAAGGGGGGATGGGAGGAATAAAGCAGAGAAAAGGGGTGAGGCGGAAGTAGGGGGTACAGATACAGAAGTCACAGAGGGAGCAGCTGGTGGGGGTGAGGGGCAGGGAAGAATGAATACTGGGATGGTGGAAGGGGCATTAGAAGGGAAAGGGGGTTAGGGACAGGGGGTATGCATCCTCGGGGATTCTATACTGAAAGGGGTGAGATGGGGCAGAAGGGGAGGAAGGCACAGCCATATTTGGATTGAAGCTATCCCCAGGTTGACTGCAGGAGTCACTGGGCAGGCACTGCTCAAGCGTGCAATGAGGGAGAGGAAGAAACCTCATTTAGTGTTGCATGTGGGTACAAGCAACTTGGCTGGGGAGACTATGGATGTAGTGAGGGTGAGGTTCGAGTAGTTGGGCAGGCAGTGTGAGGGGGTGGGAGTCGGTGGCATTCTCGGAGGTACTGCCGGTACCATGTGCAAGCATGGGGAGGAAGGGTAGGCTTGAGGAGTTCAATGAGTGGCTGAGGGATTGGTGCCAAACCAAAAATTATGGGTTAGTGACTAACTGAGGTAGGGTCTGGAGAGAATAGTGACTTGTACGCGGGGGGGCAGGGTACACTTGAGCAGGAAGGGGGGAGTATTAAAGGCAGGATTAGAGGATTATATCTCTACTAAGGTGAACTTAAACTAGTAGGGGGGGTGCCCAAAAGACTGAGGTTGGTAGAAAGGTCCAGACAGGAGAGCCTAATGAGCTCACCCCCCCCCCAGATATAGGTAAAGGTGGAGGCATAGTAACCCTGGGAGGGAGCTGTCAGAGTGGTCTGAGTGTAATACAGAAGGTGCCACCACCCGGTAAGAATAAGGAGGAGAAAAGGTGCAGACTACTGGGAGGAGGGACACAGGCCAAGGAGGAAAAGAGTGAGGAGAAGGAGGGGTATGCGTGGAAGGTGGTCTGACTAAATGGATAGAGAACTGGTTACAGGGGAGAGTGTAGAGGGGGTTGGTGGTGGTGGGGTAGCTCTCAGCACCAAGAGCAGTGACAAGCACGGTGCCGCAGGGGTCAGTGCTGGGCCCAGTGCTATTTGGGCTCTTTATCTCTGATATAGCACACAGAGTGGGGAGCAGGGTTAGTCTATTTGCACATTATACCAAATTGGGGGCGGTGGTGGATGAAAAGGATGGATGGAAAAACTGCAGAGGGACCTAACCAAACTACAGACATGCTCAGTGGAGTAGCAACTAGGATTCAGTGTAAAGAAGTGTAAGGTGATGCACTTCAGGGCTAAGAACCAGAAGAGGAATTATTGGTTGGGGATCACAGAGGAGGAGAAGGACCTAGGGGTGTTGGTAGCTGGGAGCATGAACAACTCGGCCCAGTGCAGGAAAGCAGCAGTGAAGGCAAACAGGATGCTGGGATGCATCACAAAGGGGTTCTCATCCAGACACAGGATGTGATCCTACCACTCTATAGATCATTGGTCACACCACACCTAGAATACTGTGTGCAATACTGGAGGTCATACCTGAGGAGAGATATAAAGTTACTGGAGGGGTGCAAAGGAGGGCAACAAAAATGTTAAAGGGGATGGAAGGAAAGGAATATGAAGTTAGGCTGAAGGATCTGAACATGTACACACTGGAGGAGAGGAGGGATGGGGGGATATGATTGAAGCATTTAACTACCTGAGGGGAAAATAAACCTAGCACCGAGGGGGTGTTTAAACTGAGGCACGGAAGAGAGACGAGGGGGCACGGACTAAGGTTGGAAGGCGGACATTTCAAGAGGGAAATGAGGAGACACTACTTCTCTAAGAGGGTGGTGTCTAGTTGGAATGCACTGCCAGTGGGGGTGGTAACATGTAGGACAGTCAATAGCTTTAAGGAGGAGTGGGATAAAGCAAGAGGAAGAGTCGGGGGGCAGGGGCTGGGACAGGCGGGGAGGAACTGAGGGGGGAGGAGGCTGGGGCAGCTGCAATCTAGGGTGTAGCTGCACACTTGGGCAGACTTACATTGGTGTGTTCTGCTTGCAGATTCGTATGTTCATATGTATGGTCATATGTAAAATTACAGTGACTCTGTTCATGAGCAGAGGTTCTAAAATGCCTACGTTGAAAATTTGGTGACAAATGTCCATAAAATGACTGTGTTACAAGCGTGCGTTGTGCAGTTTCCACGCACCATCATAACTTCACATATTTGTAGTATTTTCACTCCAGATTTTCAACATTGCCATTTTCCAGACCTCCTTATGAATAGTACAGCTGTCATTTTTCACATCCTGCCCGAAATAAGTGTTTACACATCTGGCGCAGAATACCGCGGTTGCTATGGGAAATCAATGTTCGGGACAGATTAAGAAAATCATAGTGACAGTGTTCATAAGCAGAAGTCACAAAATGCCTACGTTGAAAATTTAATGAAATAATTCCACTAAATGACTGTGTTACGCGCATGCATTGCGCAGTTCCCACTTACGCTTAGAAGGTTGAGCATTTTTAATATTTTCACTACAGATTTTCAACATTGCCATCTCTTCACACCTCCCTATGAATGGTATAGCTGCCATTCTTCACATCCTGCCCAATCTGTGCTTTCGTGCATCTGGCGCACAATGGCACGGTCGCTGTGGAAACTCAGATTCTGGGACACATTGACAAATTCACAGTGCCACTGTTCATGAGAAGAGGTCCCAAATGCTTTCATGAGGTGGGGACCACAAAATGGCCATGCTGAATATTTGTACTGCAAATACCAACAAATGCCCTTGGTGTTATGGTTTCTAACCATAATGTCCCACCCTTTACAGACTGACAGACATCAGGGGTGTGCCTTTGGATTGCCGACTGTAATGCTAATGCCATTCCAACCCCACCACCCCCCTCAGCCATGAACAGGCATCGAGCTGTGCCTTCGACTCTTTGGTCCCACAGTTCACCCCATTCTATATTGCACCCATTTCAGCGTATATCCTTATGGAGTAGGGTGGCTGTAAAGCTGAACACCCCAAGGCACACCTCAACACTTGTCAGTGTCTGCAGGATAGGGTAAGGTGAAATGGCATGAACATTATAGGCAACAACACAAACACGTACCCCAATGCCTGTCCGTCTCTGCAGGGTGGAGGTGGGGTTGGCATGAAGTTCAATACTTCACTGCCATTTCTACTCTGCATCTGTCTAACTCCTGCATTTCCAATGCTAAAACCAGCAAGCAAACATTCAGCATTGACAAATGCTTGTTTTACTTGGTTGATAAATTTTGAATTAAAAGGCTAAATGATAGTTGGTCATCTGAAAATATTCCCAAGAATTTATGTGAGTCAACCTTATCTATTGCTTTACCCTCTGGTGAGTTTATAGAAAATGTTAATGTAGTTGTACATTTTTAGTACTAAATAGCACCCACTGGGTTTTCTTGACACTGAGCAGTAATCTTAGATCCTTTAGTGCCTTTTGAACCATGTTAACATATTTTTGTACTGTATCAATTGCTATATTAGGGTCTTTCTGCTATGCATGCCAAATTGTGTCATCGACATATAAAAATACATGAGTTGAGCTGAAACTGTGGATTGGAAGTTCATTTATAGTGATGAAAAATAACAGGGGGACCAGCACTGACCACTAGGGACCTCCACCCTTTTTCTATAGCCAGCTCAGAACAAAATTTTCCTACCCTTGTGCATTGCTGCTGAAAGAACAGATGAAGAAAACCAATGAAGTGCATTGATACTGAGGCCAGATGCTTTTAGTCTGTTCAATAATATATTGTGCTCAACCATATCAAAGACTTTTAATAAGTCAAGAAAAATTTCAGGAAATGTTGACCCATTTTCAAAAGAAGCAAAGATGTCGTTAACGACCCTAGATACTACATAAGTAGTACAGTATTATGGCCCTTCTGAACACCTGATTGATATTCTGTTAATACACCTGAATTTGAAACGTATGAAAAGAGCTGCTTATGAACTAGTTTTTCAAATATTTTGATAACTGGAGAAAGAATAGACATAGGACAGTAACAACTTAGGTCAGAAGTGTCTCCCCCTTTGAATATCGGAACTATATAAGTGGCTTTCCAATCAAGTGGAACTTGAGATGTTCTTAATGAAAAGTTATATACTATAAATGAGTTAAGCATGTAGCCAGAATTTGGGCCATAATTTTAAGAAAAATAAGTTCTATGTTATCAGAGCCAATTCCTTTTTTCAGCATCCAGACAGATAAGTTCCTTATACACATTGTCTTCCTTAATATCACAAAATGAAAAAGAAGCCCTCTTACTCTTTTGAGAAAAATCAGCTTCTAAGGGTATAGGTGGAGGATTATTTTATTTATTTATTTATTTATTTATTAGAACTTCAGTTTAACAACCTTTGAGCCAGAGGCTTATTTACAAAGGTACCTTGTCACAAAGAGGACAAAACAGTGCAAGAAACAAACATAGGGCAGACAAGAAAAAACAAATCAGGGTACATTTATGAATCGGGCAAAAATACAGGCACATGTCAAGCTGAGTATACAACAGGCTTATATGTGGGCTTTACAGAGTCCAGGATGGGCTTTACAGAGTTAGGATGTGTCCAATGAAATGCCAGACTTGTTTCAGAAAATAAATTATGGAAAGCTGTAATTTGTTCCTCAGGGTTAGCTATAACAAGGTCCGAATATTGTAATAATTTTGGTAATGATGATTTACTGACCTCACTCTGCATTTTTTTATTTTAGCCCATATTTTCCTAGGATTATTTGAGGAATCTTGAAATTGATTGCTATAATGATTGCTTTTCACTTTCCTGATTTCAACACTTATTTCTTAATGCTTTATACACCTGAATGTCTTTAGGATCCTCAGTAACTCTTGCTCTAGCCCACGCATTAGCCTTATTTTTAGACGTGTACATAAGTAGTTGTTAAACCAATGTGTAACTTAGTTGTTAAACCAAGGTGTAACTGATACCCTAGCACTTTTTTTTTGACAAAGGGAGCATGTTTATTAATAATGTTTAAAAGGGACAATTTAAAATAGTCCTAGGCCAAATGTACATCAGGACAAGCAAATATCAAAGACCAATTGGTCTTATTAAGATAAAATAAATAAGCTTGATCATGAAAAAATTTAAAATTGCGTGAAATTATTATACAAGCAGGTTAGACTGTTCTTATGTGGTGTCTAATGCAAGCTATATAACAATGATCACTTATGTCTGGATCAAATACTGCTGAGACATACTTAGAGATGCAGCGAATTTAAATCACGCCGGCGAAGTGGGCACTTTGTGTAGTCACTTTGCTATGTGAAGTGGGCAATGTAAAGTGCTCACTCTGCCTTGTCATTACTGCTTCACGTTAAGGCGGAATGACAACGCGAAGTAAGGCGAAGTCGTTGTTTTCAATGGACTTTGCCATGTTCTTTAGCCATGGCCAGGCAGGAAAAGGAAGGAAGTGAGTCATACAAGCAGATACTTTCACTTTCTCCTGTGCAGACAGAGATGGAGAGAGAGGAGTGTGTTGTTTTGTCACTGCTGAGACTTGGAGATCAGAGCGAGGAGGAGATTTAAACTTTGATTTAGACCCAACAGCTTTTTTAAAAGCTACATTTTTTTTGTCTTTTCTGTACTCTTTTTTACTTAATTTGTTCTTTCTGTAAATTTATTTTTTTTGCCTTTATAAGTAGTTAGTAGTTTGTCTGTATCTGTGTCTGTGTGACTGTGTGTGTTGTGTGACAGTGTGAGTAGTCATTGCTCAGTCTGAGGGACTGCAGTAGGAGAGATGGACCAGGGTGAGGGAATGTCTGGGGCAGGGGCAGCTCTGGGAGAGCATGGTACTGGTAGATGTCATACCATGCGCATGAATGGGGGCCATGGTCACCGGTTCCTGTTGGACCAATCAAAAATTCTGAGTGTCCCCCTCCCCAGAAGCAGGACCAGCACCACCTCCTGACTTTGAGGCAGGTGAACCACCACCACCACCACCACCATCACCACATCCAGCACCAGCTCCAGCTCCAGCACCAGGTCCTCTGGAGCAGGATGTGCCTGTGCCCCCTGGCCCAGGTGTGGATCCCATCCCTGCTGAGCACCATGACCAGCCAGATGCCAGTTCATCTGGCCCTCCCCTGCCTGTGCCTGGTCCTCCCTGCACCTCCATTGTTTGGCAGTTTTTTGACTGTGTTGGGTGGATAGCAGCATGGTCAGGTGTTACCTATGTGAGGTGGAGGTGCGCCGTGGCCCCCGGGGGACTCATCTGAGGACTGGGGCCCAGCATGCTCATATGCTCAATCACCACCAGTTGGAGTGGCAGGCTGCCACAGAACATGGACCATGCCTGCACCTGCTGGGCCTTCTGTGGCAGAGGGTGCATCTGTGCATGCTGGTGGCCCTAAGAAGAGGAGGGCCAGAGCAGCACCTGCTGCTCCACCCCCCCCCCACCACCACCACCACCAGCAGGTCAGCCTGTAGAATGTGTGGATCCCAGAGAACTGTGTGTAATGCAGTCTGACTTGGCAATTCCCTGGAGTGCTGTCAAGGAGAACAACGAGAGGGTGAGTGCTGTCGAGCAGTGGCTGGATCGCATAGAGGGACATCAGTTGCAAATTATGTCCATGCTGGAACTGCTGCTGGCTTACCATGGGATCCCACAATAGTTTTTTTTTCCTCACACCATGTGCCCCCCCCACACCTTCCTTGCTGTGTTATAAAATGTATTCCTCTACCATCCCCAACCCTTGCATGTAATTATGCCCGTTTTTTGTTGTCTTCCGTATGCGTGACAATTTGTATTCTGGTCCCCCTTCCTTCTATTAAGTGTGTGTGTGTGTGTGTGTGTGTGTGTGTGTACGCACTGTTTTGGTGCCTCATTATTGTTTACTTTCTGTCGTGGCGTGTTTGTGGAAAAGCAGACTGAGCAGTGCAAGTATACAGTGCTAAACTGCATGTGTGCAGTCAGTCTTCTTTTCTGTGTGTGTATGTATTGCAGACACTATTCCGCTTCTTGCAAACATATATATGCTGATTGCTGTCTGACTTATTGCTGTGTTTATGGTATAAAGAATAAAGATAAGAATATGTAATGTATATTTTGTTAGGAGATCATAGCAACCAAAAATCCTGCTTTTCAGCAAACCGCAACTAACAGACATGAAGTATTGCTGATGCACCCAAAATATTTCATGGTGTACAGACATTATAAAGTCATAAATTATATAAGGTCCAGTTCACTGCCACCACACCATACTACCACATTCCTCCTTTTCATTATTGGTTCTGGAATATGTCTTTCTAGTTTAGACTGGCAGTTTCAGTTTTGCAGCAAGTTTATGTACACCATAACATGACATGGCACCAGTGGTAGCACAGTGTGGTGGCAGTGGACTGCAGGACCTGTTATATATTCTGCCTTGAACGTGTCTGTACACTATAACATTTTTTGCGTGCCTCAGCAATATGTTATGTCTGTTGGGTATGGTTTGTTTAAAAGCATGATTTATTGTGCCATTATCTCTGCAAAGTCATGTGTGCACTGTGCCTGTGTAACAAGTGATTGAGGTGCACACTGGCCCAAGACCTCTGAAAACATAACATATGTGACTTTGTCTGCTGCTGTTGATGGTACAAATAGTATATATTCTTATCTTTATTCTTTATATCATCACCATGAGCAGTGCAACAAGTCAGCATTAGCATATATGTAACCCCCCTGCAAATGGGGGTTCCCAAAAGACTTCCAGGAGCTTGCTTGAATGCTCCAAGCCTGAATGGTGTTTGGCGTTTAAGCCATTTATCAGTGAGTGTTTTTAGAACCTCTGGTACTGTCTCTTTAAGAGCTGTCTGCTTGCAGACATAATTAGTTTGTATGGGGGACTGTGTGTTTCTTTGATTGAGTACCACTCGAGCTGCTGCCAATTCACTTCATTTTTGCAGTCACTAGGAGTGCAAAGGGAACCTATCTGAAAGATGTAACTGTTTGCCAGAAATTATTTATAGAGTAATAATGAAATTACAGTTTGTCTAACCTGCTTTCTTTGCAGTCAGAACTGTGTCTGCTAGTTCCCCATTCTGGTTTTGAACTGCTGAACTGGACCAATCAGTGTGGGGTAAGCTAGCTCTAAAATGGTGCCTTGGACGAATCAGAACTTGGACTCATAATCTGAGCCAGCCACAAGAGGATTGTATGGGCAGTGACTCTGGGAGATGTAGTTTAGACTTCAGCACCTTTTTGGACCAACAGCAGCAGTCTATTGTGAGTGACAGCCAATCCAGTCAAGAACTGGGAGGAACTCAAAGGAAGTGCCCGGTTTTGTCAGTTGGAGTTTCAGTTGAGCTTTGGCAGTGAAGAAGGAAGGAGCCCTGTGCTTTTCAGTGTGCAGTTTTAGTCAAAAACGTGTGTAAGGCCCAGAGTTCGGTCTGCAGCTTGTTAGGACTGAATCCGTCCTGTGAAAAGAATCAAAGGATCTCTGAAGAGTAGAAACCAGGCTCACCCTGTAGAAGACTGGAGGAATTGCTGAAAATTACACTCGGTCTGTCAGGAACTGAATCTGCTGTGTGTTCTCCCTGGTATTGTGCAGTAATTGCGATCGGGATACAGATGCAGCCTGCCTGGTATAGTGCTTTCTTTATATGGATGTGTGAAGAGGTTTGTGCACCTCAGTGAGCCCTGCTGACATTGAAGGACCCTATCTTATTTGGAGGTCGTGAGTACTAATTCAGAGTCGCTCCTGTTGAATTGCCACATTAAATCCAAATGGAATTACTGTACTGCTGACTGTTTAATTCTCTTTTCTCTGTGTAAAGGGCCCCACCAGCTGCCACGGTTTGGACTAGCCACTAGGGCTTGGGTACCCAGGGACAGTAACTGATAGGGATAGGCCTGTGCACAGAGCCATAGGTAGATTATTAAAGTGATAAGCTAATTAACCTGATTTCCCCCTGTCCTTGTTATATCCCCCTAAATAAATCAGAGCTGCTTGTTTCAGCAAAGTTATACTGCCTGAGGTATTTGTGAATGTTAAAGTACTGTACTGTGATTGTTGCACTGTATCTCATTTCACAGGAGGTCCCAGTGCCGGAACCAGACCTGGGGGTAAGTGTATACTGTGAAGGTAATTCTGATATATTGTGTGGGCCACTAGTGGGAAGAAAGGGGGGTTGCAGTGTCCCAGAGGGCTGTGACCAAGTTAGTTTAACTATTGCAAACCCTGACCTCTGGGTGGAGGCACCCGCCATTGGATCCAGGCCCCTCAACCTGTTAGTGGCAAATCAGGCAGGGGTAGTAGCCCCTGGGATAGCGCCATCTAGGGGTTACATATAT
The DNA here is from genome assembly GCA_016271365.2 of Neoceratodus forsteri. Classification (NCBI taxonomy): domain Eukaryota; kingdom Metazoa; phylum Chordata; order Ceratodontiformes; family Ceratodontidae; genus Neoceratodus; species Neoceratodus forsteri. The sequence continues at coordinate 613,470,080 of CM057450.1, read as the reverse complement.
ATATATATATATGTTTGCAACTTGACGCTGGACAGTGTCTGCACACACAGGAAAGAAGATGGAATGCGCACATGTAGTTTAGCACAGTATAATTGCACTGCTCAGTCCTGCTTTTTGACAAATACTTCACTATAGCATGACAGAAATAAACATTACTGAGGCTCCAAAAATATTTACCAGACTCACCAGAATTTCCAATCCCAAAATGCAACTGTCTTGTGTCCAGAAAATTCCCCAGTGCTGATGAAGTGAAATGAGAGTGTAACATGAAATGCAAAGTGTCCCAGAATTAATGGCACATTCAGTCATGCATGCAGTACTCACACACAGTCCCCAGAATTATTGTGCATCCCCACAATTCAACTGTCTTGTGTCCAGAAAATTCTACAGTGCTGACGAAATGCTACTGTCTTGTGTCCAGAAAATTCCTCAGTGCTGACGAAGTGAAATGAGAGCATAACAAGAAATGCAGTCTCCCAGAATTAATGGTGTACTGTAAATGCACAGACAGATAAAGATTGTACTGTGCACTCAAGGGATGCATACAAAAAGGCACAACAACACCTAAACAGTGCTCACAAGTCACAAATCCAAATCTGTAAAGGAATACATTTTGCCAGTTGGGGGATTAGTGCACAGCAGTAACAATCCACTACCAATAAAGATACCACAAAGCAGTATAAAAAATTCATGCAGGTGCGGTGGATAGCAGGTTCGTACTGCTACAATTACTCTGTGACACAATAAAAGGTGTCTGATTTAATGGCACGCATCACACACACACTCACACACACTACAAGTAATGCGTAGCAAATTGAAAACCTTTTATAATATAACCAAATGTTTTAAACAGACAAATTATACAATGCTGGACCACAACAATAAGCAAAAAAATGTCAAGAATTACTGAAAATATTATTGTGTGTACATTAACACAGTTTTACAAGAAAAATATAACCAAAACAGAAAGACTGCCTTTTTCTCCCAGTTAATGTACATACACCACAAATACACCCCTTCCCCAAAGCACACTTCACAGTACACAGACTGACTGTTCTAAATTAACATTCAAAATCCACACAAAACAATAAACACTCGATGATTTGCGCACAGAAGGGTTTCCTACAATCGATGTACTAAATTTTGAGCAAAAAAATGACTCAAAAAGGCATTTTAAATGGCTTTTAGGGGTTTTGAATTGCAGAGCTCTGAGAGCAAACTGTCTCCAGCTACCACTACACACACACACCACCCTGGCCAGAACTGAGGCTGTGCAGAACAATCTAGAGCCCATGTGACCTGCAATCCCATGAATCACTGCAGAATTTCATTTGGAGCTCAATTACAAGGCGAAGTGAGGTGAATTACATTGATTTCAATGTATTTCACCTTAAAATTGGTAGGGAAGTGGTTTGAGGAAGGCGGAATAACGCAAAGTCATTGATTTCAATGGACTTCGCGTTCCTCATTATGAAGCAAAGTACTCCGCTTCACATTGTGGAGTACTCCACGGATTCTGCATTACTCCGTGAATCACTTTGCAGAGCGAATTGGGGCCACTTCGCCCAGCACTATTTATAGTACTGTAACTCACATGCTGTACAGGAGGGAATGTGAATGCCTATGCTGTACTTCCCCGAAGAGCTGTAGCACAAAACTCCCTGACTTAAAAACAGTTATTAATGAGTTCAATGGTGGGGTGGTGAAGCCTGGAGAGATACTACAAAACAGGTTTACAATACATCAAAGTAAATAATAAAAAAATGAATGTTGTAATTTATGGCACGATCGTGAATCGTGATTTGTGACTGCATTTGTGACCGTGATGATGAAGAACATGATTCAGTGTTGACGGTGTGAGATAACCAATATGGAACTGTATTGGGAATGCGAATGCCTACGGCTATACTTCTCCGATGAGCTGTAGCACAAAACTCCCTGACTTAAAAACACTTATTAATGAGTACAATGGTGGGGTGGTGAAGCCTGGAGAGATATTACAAAACAGGCTTACAATACATCCAAGTAACTAGTAAAAAAACTAATGATGTGATTTGTGACGTGATCATGAATTGTGATTTGTGACTGCATTTGTGACCGTGATGATGAAGAACATGATTTGTATCACGAGTGACTTGTGAATGTGATGATGGTCCTGACTTAAAAATGCATATTAGTGAGTACAATGTTCATGCAGAATTATGCACCACACCAGTCCAGTACTCTGAAGGGAAGCCAAAGAAACAACTGTGACTTAAGTTACAGATGAAGATTGGGCCCTAAAGAGATGCAAATGCACAGACAGGTTAAGATTGCGCTGTGCACTGAAGAGATGCAGACGCAAAGGCACAACACCTAACCAGTGCTCACCATCAGAAAGTCTAATCTGGAAAAGAATACCTTTGCTCGTTGGGGTGGGCCGAGGGGGGGGGCAGTGTACTGCACTGCTGCAGTAACAGTCACTAGTACTAGTACCAGTAAAGATGCCACGAAGAAGTACAAAAACCACACAGCTGCAGTGGATAGCAGGTTCACATTGCTGAAATTACTATGTAGCACAATAAAAGGTGTCTGATTTGATGACACGCATCACACACATCCACACACACTAAATAATGCATAGCAAATTGAAAACTTCAGTAATATAACCACATATTTTAAACAAACTAAAATTATGCACTGCTGCACCACAACAATCAGCAAAAAAATGGCAAGAATTATTGAAAATATTACTGTGTGTACATTAACACAGTTATACAAGAAAAATATCACCAAAATAGAAAGAACGGTCTTTTTCTCCAAGTTAATCTACCTACACCACAGATACGCCCCCTCTCCCAAAGCACATTTCCACTTCTTCTCAGTGCACAGACTGAATATCATACATCAACTTTCAAAATCCATGACAAATAATAAACGCTCGATGATATGAGCACAAGAGGGTTTCCTACAATCGATGAACTAAAGTTTCAGCAAAAAAAATTACTCAAAAATGCTTTTTAATAGCTTTTAGAAGGTTTGAATCACAGAGAGCGCTCAGAGCAGACTGTCTCCTATAGCTTCCTACACACACTACCCTGAACTGAGGCTGTGCAGAACAATCTAGAGCCCATGTGACCTGAAATCCCATGAATCACTGCAAAATTCACCTTTGGAGCTTAAAAACAAGGTGAAGTGAGACGAAGTACATTGTTTCCAATGTACTTCACCTTAAGAATTGGTGGAGTAGTGATCTGGATAGGCGGAGCAATGCGAAGTCATTATTTTCAATGGACTTCACGTTACCTATTATAACGCGAAGTACTCTGCTTCGCATTGCGGTGCACTCCATGAATTTGCTTTTGCTTTGTGATTCGCTTGGCAGAGTGAATTGTGGCCACTTCACCCATCTCTAGACATACGTGTGTGGGGCAGTGGTGAGAATCAAGTCTAAAAGTGAATCCCTATCACTACAGGTCTTATGGGGCCCAGTAGGGGAAGTTATAATCTGAGTTGAATTTAGAGCTGAAAACTGATTAAGTAAGGTAATAGAAAGATGTAACATGTTCCAGTTCAAATTCCCAGTTAATAATTCAGAGCCTGTGAATGGGGCCATTGACGAGCTCAAAAGCTATAGGGAACCATGGGAAGCTGTAGGAGGCCTGTAACATGCTGCTAAATGAAAAGTAAAGCTTTGAGAGCCACTGATTTGCAAGATTAATATGTCCAACTGCATTGGAATTGATTTGGCTAGTTTAATCTGTCCCATTAAGTTATCCTTTAAATACATTGCCACTCCATCACCTCTTGAAGATTTATCCTGTCTATAAAAGTTATAATTAGCAATTCCAGTATCAACATTCGAAATCTTGTGGTTTAGCCATGTTTCTGACATTACAAAAATATCTGTGTTAGTGCTATTTATCCATGTTTTTGTATGGTTTAACTAAGGCATCAAGCTCCTGACATCAAGATGTGTAATGAACAGACTTAACTGAGTATAGAACTCATGCAAAGTAAAGTTATTATTTATTTATTATTTAGTTTTTGTTGACTGGGTAAGTGCACTAGACAAATTCTGCCTATTTTCAGGCACGACCCAGGGAGGGGGAGACAGATGAATGCCAACTGACCTTGAACCAGATTAAGCTGTTGGTGGTATTTTTAGTGAATGTGGGAAATTTGGCCAGGACTCTGGGGAAATTCCCCTACTCTGTAGGGGGCGTTGCTGCTCACACACCATGGCGGCAGTCGGTGTGGACTCGACAATGAAGAAGGACGTGGAGGAGGCAGGGGAGTTCGTTCCACCCCCTGCTTCTCAAATCTCTGGAACGGAGCGGGCGTTGGACCCGACTTTTGCAGACCGACCAGTTGTGGAAACCTCACGGAAAACGACCCAGGATATGGATGACGATGCTTTTCTTACCTTAGAATGTCAAAAACGACAGCTTTTGGAAGTTATACGGCAACAAGAAGTGTTGTTGGCTAAACGAGTTACTTGTCAGCAAACTGTGCATGTACCTACTGTACTGACGGCGAGTGTTCCACTGGAGGACCATATTTCGGAGGATAATTTGTTTTTTTCTCCACAACAACCACTGTTTTTTTCGGAACCCAACCCTTCGGAGATCCCTATGCAGTGTACCGTGATACCTTCCGATGTTTCCTTTTCGCCACTGTCAGTCCCAACTACACAGCTGATTCAGAATGCTGACGTAGCAGCATCAAAGGCCTTGCCGCTTGAGTCAGCCTGTGCTGATGAACACCAGGGATTGTCTGTTTCGCCTGCACCTTCTACCTTGGATTTACTACAGTCTACACAAACGGAACCTTGGTCGGTAGACGCTGCCTTGCGAGCTGCAGGGTGGGAGAAAAATGGAAAGGACAATGGCTGGGTCTCTGGTATGTCTCCTATTTCGATTTCTAAAGATGTTCCTAGTGTTGATATTGCTGACGCCCCTATTGCTTCTCCTCTTGGTGTTCCCTCTGAGGTCCCGAAATCGACTGGGTTGCCCACCCGTGCTGCATTTTCTGACTCAGCAGCTCCTTTGAACTCTAACATTCACCCTCCAAAAAAATCATTTGCTTCTTTATTTCATCTACCGGTAGCTCCTGCTAAACGTCACAACGCTGTTCGTTTCCTCTACAAAGGAGGTTTAGACTGTATCCCTGATCGTGTTTATGTGGGGAAAACCCTGCTTAAAGAGTCCTTACGATTTCTTGCGACTGAGATATATGCTCTTATACACGTATCTGGTGAACATACTTTCGATATTAGTTTTAAAACTACGGCTGGATTAGAAAAGTTTTGGAAAAAGATATAGTGAATTATGCAATTCCCCTCTATGGACTCCCTTCGAGGTTATACCCCTGACTAAACCTGCTATAAAATTTGTTACTGTCTTATTTCGAAATGAAGGGGTTAGTGTGACAGATTTAACTTACTGGATGAAGCAGAGATGTACTGTTTTGGATGGCCCTAATGCTATCTCTGATAGTGAACATTATTGGACTGGGGGATGGAAATTTAAGGTTTTGTTATCTTCGACTAGTGAGGGTCTTAAACATCTCCCTAATTCTTTTTTTTTTAGGCCGTGATAGAGGAGTTTTATTTTATGCAGGCCAACCTAAGGCCTGCTACAAGTGTGGCTCTGAGGGTCATATGAGTGGTGTTTGTGAGAAAGTTAAATGCTCTCTTTGTAATGAATTGGGACATGTTAGTAATGATTGTCTGAATGAAATAATATGTAGTTTGTGCGATGAAACTGGGCATTCCTACCAGAGTTGTGCTTGGGCCACCCATAACAAAAACCCTGGTGGTGATTGTGAAGAACAACGTTTGCTTATAGCAGTTTTCCAGCGACAGCAATCTGACTTCAGGCAACCGTCTACCTCTGCTCCCACCTTTTCTGTTCCCTCACAGGTTTCTTCTCATTTGGGGATTCCCCAAATCATAGAAGCCGATCCACGGGTGGGTCCTATAGTAGTTCCCTTCCAATTTCCACCTTCTTCCTCAGCAGGATTTTTTGGAACTAGGAAAAGTGCCTTTACCTCCTGAAATTTTAGATTCAGAAATGCCTCCTTCCTTTGGTTTATAATACCAGGAAAGGTACTCTGGCTCGGAAACGGGCAGAAAAACCAATTCCTGCTGTAAAACTGGCTAAAACACAGGTTATTTCTCTTTCAAACCGGTATCAAGACCTTCCCTGGCTGATAGTGATTCTGGAACCCTTCGGACTCATCTTCCATGATTGGGGATGGAGGAGTGGAGCCACATTGAAGTACAAAGCTTGCCTCCGTAAAGCACCTTAAAAACCTACCCTTCACATGTTAAACTAAAACTCGATTGGAGCGAAGTGGAAAAAAGAAATGATTCGTGTTTTTTCTCCATATAAATATTTTTTCCCTTTTCTTATGCCTCTCTTTCTAACTTCAGTCAATGTAAATAGTCTGAAGAGCTTACGGAAAAGGACTGTGTTTTTTTCCGCTTTGCTTCATCAGGAGCCTGGTATTTATTTTGTGCAAGATACGAGATTGCATACTTTAAGTGATGTACAGACTGCTACTAAGGCATGGTATGTGGGACCTTCTTATTGGTCAGTGGATACAGACCAATGCTCGGGGGTAGGGATTCTATTTAATGGCCTTGGCTTTACCTGTTTGAAGTTATTAGATTTGGTTCCTGGGCGAGCTTTATTGATGGATATTTGTGTCCAAAATAAATCCTTTCGTCTGATTAATATTTATGCTATGCAATCTAAACCTGAGAGGGTTTCTCTGTTTAAAACTATTCAACCTTTTTTATTTACGGCACATTTGATTTGGGGCGGTGATTTTAATTGTGGGTTAGATAAGCGGGATAAGGGTTCTGGACTAAAACTCTAAAAACATTTTGTGATTCAAATTGCTTATCCGATGTGGTACACAAAGCAGACTTGGTTGATGCTATGTTGTTGTACTTTCAAAGAGTTATACCTCCTTTTTGTTGTGGTCCTACTAGGATTGATTTTTTTTTTAATTTCACAACATTCGTTTATTTCCACTGCTGACGTACAAGCAGTAGAATATTCCGACCATTCCAGACTTTCTCTTACCCTCGGCCCAGGGTTCAAATTGGACGAGGGTTATGGAAATGTAATTCTTTATTACTTAATTGGGTTAACTGTCAGATGCAGATACGTTACTTTTTATCTGCCAAAAAAACAATATTTTTTTTATATGATTCACCGATTCAGTAGTGGGAGGATTTAAAGACAGAATTGATTGTTTTATTAAAACATATGGGTAAGAAAGAAGCTGATTCTCATTATTTACAGTATTTGCGATATAGGAAGCAGTTGCAATCTTTGATTTCTCTATCATATAATTCTACACATGATTATAGTGCTCAGATTTTATCTTTGAAAGAACATATGCGTCGTTTTCATCAAAAGAAGGCAGCTGTTTTAGCCTTTCAACAGACCTTTGGTTTACAAGGGCCACTTTCTAACATATGTTTAGCCGACCCTGCCCTCGAGCACCCAGTAAGCGCCGGGGCTCCGAGCCGCCAGCGGGCGGGCGGCGACCGCCAGGCCGAAAAGAGAACCAGGAGGCCGGGAGAGACAGCCAGCAAGCTGACCCTGCCCTCGAGCACCCAGTAAGCGCCGGGGCTCCGAGCCGCCAGTGGGCAGGCGGCGACCACGAGGCCGAAAAGAGAACCAGGAGGCCGGGAGAGACAGCCAGCAAGCTGACCCTGCCCTCGAGCACCCAGTAAGTGCCGGGGCTCCGAGCCGCCAGCGGGCGGGCGGTGACCGCGAGGCCGGAAAGAGAACCAGGAGACTGGGAGAGACAGCCAGCAAGCCGACCCTGCCCTCGAGCACCCAGTAAGCGCCGGGGCTCCGAGCTGCCAGCGGGCGGGTGGCGACCGCGAGGCCGAAAAGAGAACCAGGAGGCTGGGAGAGACAACCAGCAAGGTACAGGAAAGCCGCGACCAATCGGAAGGCGAGCGCTACCTCAGCCTTGCTTCCGATTGGTCCTCCTTCTTCATTGCCTTCTGCTCTAGCTTGCACTTCCAAAAACTGACCGGGAATAGTGGGTTTTACTTTAATTTTTCCCAAAAGAGCTGTTTTTACTAAATTGTTTAAAATTCTAGGATTTATGTTGTTTTTCTTGTAAATGCCTAAGTGATACAGTCCTTTGGTGGGATTTCTGGTGGAGGCCCAGGCGGCTAAGGCGCCGTACCCCCCCCAGTCTTTTGTTGTGCAAAACATTTTAGCGCCTTATTGCAGAATCGCTTGATTGCTGCAGTTGTGCTTTCCTGACTATCCTCTCCTCTGTCTCCTCCACTTTAGCCGACCCTGGCCTCAAGCACCCAGTAAGCGCCGGGGCTCCGAGCCGCCAGCAGGCGGGCGGCGACCGCGAGGCCGAAAAGAGAACCAGGAGGCCGGGAGAGACAGCCAGCAAGGTACGGGAAAGCTGCGACCAATCGGAAGGCGAGCGCTATCTCAGCCTTGCTTCCGATTGGTCCTCCTTCTTCATTGCCTTCTGCTCTAGCTTGCACTTCCAAAAACTGACCGGGAATAGTGGGTTTTACTTTAATTTTTCCCAAAAAGGGCTGTTTTTACTAAATTGTTTAAAATTCTAGGATTTATGTTGTTTTTCTTGTAAATGCCTAAGTGATACAGTCCTTTGGTGGGATTTCTGGTGGGCCAGACGCTAAGGCACCGTACCCCCCCCAGTCTTTTGTTGTGCAAAACTTTTGCACCTTATTGCAGAATTGTTGATTACTGCAATTGTGCTTTCCTGACTGTCCTCTCCTCTCTTCTCTCCTCCCTTTAGCCGACCCTGCCCTCAAGCACCCAGTAGCGCTGGGGCTCCAAGCATGGCAGGCACGGCGGCCATGCAGGCCGAAAAGAGAACCAGGAGGCCGGGAGAGACAGCCAGCAAGGTACGGGAAAGCCGCAAAATTTTGCCGCCCCCCCCCCTCTTGGGTGTTTCCTTTATACACACCTTCCCGCCAAATTTCCTATCTCCGCCCATAGCCAAATTCTAGCCAATAATCTGGAAACAGTCCCCCACTGCCTTCACTATTATTAACCCTTAGTTACCGTAATCATGTTGATGCTTCTCCTACTGCTTCTTTCTCTCTCACCTATAATATATCTTGAGGATGATACCTTTCCAGTCCATGCCCTTTTGAATAATGCGGCTTGCCAGGGTGACCTCCTGTATCTCACCTCCAGTGGATGCCTATCAATTCCTCAACTATGCACTACCGTTGCTTCATTGTAATCCATGGAGTAGCCCTCAAAAGGGTCACAACCAATCATGCATCTACGCCCCATGCTCAAATCTTGGCTCTATAGTGCCCCTTGTACCTGTCCATCAGCTGGTACTCTGTGAAAAGTTATTAAGCCTTAACCCATCCTGGACCGTCTCTAAAGATTGGACCCCGAGCAAGAAGAGAAAACCATCTTTTTGGTCCGTCCTGCTATCACTTGAAGCCCTTATTAAACTATTATTCTTCTTGCTGCTCTGCACTGGCAATGTTGAAATCAATCCAGGACCCCCAGAAGGCTTTACCTCCCCTTCAGACCTAGCCTCCATTAAAGGTTTAAGCTTCCTTCACATCAATGCATGCAGCCTCCTAAAAAAGATCTCATTAATCCAGGCCTGGGTGGCCCACACCTTGCCAGACTTTCTGGTAATTTCTGAGACATGGCTTAAACCTGCTACACAGGGCAGGAAATAAATCTACCCAACTACCAGCTTTTCAGATCGGACCGCCTGACAAGGGCGGTGGAGTAGCTGTCTATATTAAATCAAATATTTCTGCATCTTGCCTTAGTGTAACATCAGTGCCCAAAGAATTCGAATGTTTATCCTAAAATAGCTCTCCCAATATGACAGCTTTTCATTTGGTTGGCTGCTACAGGCCCCGTCTACTGACCTTCGACTCCTAACCCATTTGGGAAATATAATTAAACTGGGCCCGAGGACACCATCATTTTAGGTGACCTGAACTTAAACTGGCTCTCCAATGCATCTGCACCCCTAGTATCTTTTTGTGACACATATGGATTCACTCAATTAATAAATGAACCGACAAGAATTAACTCAAAAAACAAAAGCAACAGCACCCTACTTGACATTATGTTGGTAAACAAACCCGCACCTGTTTTCACATGCTGGAGTGCTATTCAGTGATATAAGTGATCACTGTCTTATTGCAGGGATAAGATCATCAGTCAAGCCATCCACCCCTGCGAAATTCCTCACAAGAAGGTCTAAAAAGAACCTTAACATCGAAGGATATCTCCATGATCTATATCATTCTGTACGCTGGCAAGAATTCTACCACACAGCTTCTGTGGAAACAGCACTCAAGGTGTTAAATGACATTATCATAGGCGCCCTCAATACTCATGCACCTTTCACTAGCGTTAGAATAAAAAGCAAATCCTGCCGCTGGTTTTCTGCCGATCTTAAATCTGCATTGCTTGCTAGAGATAAACTCTGGAAAAAGGGCTAGAAAGACCAAGGATCCATTTGACTGGCTTCAGTTCAGAAAAGCCAGAAACAGCTGCACCAAAAAAGTGAGAGAAGCCAAGGCTGCCTTCTATACAGCTGAGCTTGATGCCTCCTACCTTAACCCAGCCAGATTCTGGGGCACCATCAAGGGGATCCTAGGGCAGGATTCCAGCACTTCTTGCCATCCCAAGTGCACTTAACAATGTTGTTATCACTGACAAGCGTGAAATTTTAGATGCATTCAATAATCATTTCACTCTGGCTGGCCTAGCTTTTGACTCCTCCCCAGCAAATCTATTACGGTCACAACTTAAATTCCAGTCTATCGATGGTCAGAAGGATGCTTCTTCATTCTCCTTCAAGCCAATTTTATTAAAACAAGTGGAAGACCTACTGCTACACCTAGACACCAAGAAAAGTGCAGGTGCAGACTCTCTGGACCCCTACTTTCTAAAAATTGCTCTACATGCCATTGCAGTTCCCCTAACTCATCTTTTTAATCTGTCCTTATCCACTGGTTCTGTTCCTACATTGTGGAAGACAGCACAAGTGTTTCCCCTCCTCAAATCAGGGGACCCCATGGATCTCAACAATTATAGACCTATATCCATCCTACCGGTGCTGTCTAAAATGTTAGAAAAACTAGTGAGTATCCAACTAAGAGACTACCTCAATGCTAATAATCTCCTTAACCCTGTTCAATCTGGGTTTAGGACCAGACACAGTACCATTTCTGCATTAGCAAAAGTAACAAATGATTGGCAAACTGAGTTAGACAAAAAGCAGCATCTGTGCTGTATTTCTAGACCTAAGTAAAGCCTTTGATACAGTGGATCATGAGCTGCTAATTTCCTCACTGCACTCTTAGGCCTGGATTCAACCTCTCTTGGGTGGTTCAGATGTTACCTCACTGATAGAATACAGCAGGTGAAAAATGAAGGTGTCTATCCTCCTCAAAACCACTTCTAAGGAGTACATAAGGATCCATCCTGGGCCCTATCCTTTTGCTATCTACATCAACAACATTGACTCCAACCTCACTGTTGCCAATGTTCACCTTTTGCTGATGATACTGTCTTGTATGTCAGTAATCCCTCACCATCAAAGGCCTGTGAGTTATTACAATCAGAATTCTCCTGCTGCAACATCAACTACTTGAAAAGAAACTACTATTAAATGCCAAGAAGACAAAGGCTATTGTTCTTCTCCACCAATATATATTCTACCACTCTCTCATCAAACACTCTTCCCAACTATCCACCATCCTTGGAAAATCTTGATTATGTGGATAAATTCAAATATTTAGGGGTATGGATTGATAACAGACTTGATTACACTCAACGTGTTGAGGAGCTCCTGAAAAAACTCAGACAGAGGCTCGGCCTATTCTTCAGAATCAAACATTATCTAACCAGAGAGTCTAAACAGAGACTAATACAGGCATCATTTCTTTCTCTCATTGATTATGCAGATTTCCTATATGGCCACTGTACTATGTCCTATTTAAGTAAATTGGATACCTTGTACCACAGAGCTCTAAGATTCATCACAGATCTTCCTTTCAACACTCATCACTGCTCTCTCTATAATGCTGTTGGCTGGACATCCTTACACCTTAGGAGGAATAAAAATGCTGCTTTATGGATTTACAAAGTTCTGTCAAACAAACTTCCACCTTATATTTCTGATTGCTTTACTCTGGCTACACCTAGATCATATGCCCTAAGAAGCAATAGCCTTATCACCTTGAAGATACCTAAAGTCTGTACCCGGCATGGGAGATCTGCAATCAGCTACTTTTTAGCATCTACCTGGAATTCTCTGCAGAAGACCCTAAAATTGAACACCTTCATCCTATAGCATCCTTTAAAAAGCTCTTCATAAGTCTCTATCCTGAGATATGCAACTGCTTTCACTAAGCCTAGTCCATTCTTACCCTTTACCCCCTTTTTTTCTTTCAATCTTTTTATATGCTTTTCTAAACTTAGCTACAATATCCCTACAATCCATTGCCATTCCTTTTTATCCCCCATATCTATTTGCTTAAGTATCTATCAATTACAACACACCTGACCAGTTTTACAATCCCAATACCTTACAGTCATTTGAGTCAAACCTGTCTGACTTATTTTGTTTTGTGGTCCAAAATCATTGGCTACCTTGCTTGTATATATGTTTTTATTACTGTACCTGTTTATTTATATTAAAGTCTTTGTCTTTTTCTCTGTATTTGTTTATGTATGCTACTGTACTTTATTTTGATCTTGACCTATCAGGTCCATCTTGTAAATGAGCTTCGCGCAATGATGTCCGCCTGAATAAATAAAGATTTTTGATTGATTGATTGATATGTCCATTTGATACCTGTCACCAGCGTGTTAAATCAAAAAGAATTGATAGTCTACAGGATTCATTGGGGCATCTTTATGATACACAGGACGATATTATGAATATCGTATATCAACATACTACATCTCTTTTCTCTGGCATTGATCTACCTTCCGAGGGTTTTCACAGTTTTTTACAATCTATTGAAGTTCCTGAGATTCCATTGGCTTTGAAACATGATATGCAGAAGGATATTCATCCTTCTGAAATTATAATGGCCCTGAATACTATGTCTTCCAATAAATCTCCAGGAAAAGACGGGTTGACTACAGAGGTTTATAAATTTATTATAGAAGTTTTGGCACCAGGGTTGGCACAAGTCTTCCACTCATGTTACAATCTTCCTACCCTTTAATATGGTACAAGGTTCTGTAGTATATTTATACAAAACTGGGATCGAAACCTTTTAACAAATTGGAGACCTATTTGTCTGTTGAATCTGATTTTAAGTTGCTTGCAAAAATATTAACTACGATTGCAACCAATCGCAAATATTTGTTATTAGTAGAACACAGGCTTGTTCGATGACTCATACAAATATTATTGAACACCTCCTCTTACTCCGAGGAGGTTACGACTAGGGATATGGGAAGGAAGTGGATGGATTTTTTATTTTCACTGGACCAAAGTAAAGCTTTCGATTCAATTAACCATAGTTACATGTGGAAGTCTTAAAATTTTATAGTATTCGGATACTTTTATCCATTGGATACAGTTGTTATATGCATCTACTACGGTGACTCCTATGGTAAATGGGCATGTGGGACCCATTGTCCCAATACTCAGAGAGGCGTTAGGCAAGGATGTCCCATAGCCGCTTCTATATGTTTTCTGCATTGATCCTCTATTCTGAGTATTAATGAACATCCAGTATCCGATCTTTACATTTAGGGTCCTTGCCAGTCCCAGCCAAGTGTCTCGCATATGCAGACGATTTATGTCTTTTATTGCTGGATGCAAAGTCTGTTTCTTTGGCTATTACACTTTGTAATGTTTATTCTTTAATTTCAGGGGCTAGCTTGAACCCATCTAAAAGTCAAGGTATAGTTTTGGGTACGCGATTTAATACTGATTCTCAGATCTTGGGAATTCTCATTGTCCCCCCTCCTATTAAGATTTTAGGGTTATTTTGGGGGGGTGGTAATTCAGACTTACTTAATTGGACAGTTAGGATGGAAGTAGGCAATGTGATGGTATCCAAATGGAATACGTGGAAACTAGATAAAAGAAAACATGTAGGTTTAATTAAAATGAAACTTCTGCCACAATTTTTATATGTTAGTAAAGTTTTCCCTCCTCCGAAAATATTGGAAACCAAATTGTTAAGTTTGTTTTTTCGTGCTGTATGGGGAAGTCGTCTAAATCCTATTAAAAGGAATATTATTTATTTACCTATTTTATCTGGGGGCTTGAATATGGTTAATCCAGTACTGTTTTTTTATTGTATTTTTTTTTATGCAAGTCTTCGACCCTTACTTATTAATCAGAATCGGGTTTGGACATCTTATTTTATATGTCAATTGTACAACCATGGTTTTCAATTTGGGAAGGATCTAGAGTCACTCATCTGAAGTTTAATTCTAAATTCCCTGAGTTTTATAGAGAAATTTTTATAACATTAAGATTATGGGGGGTTTCTAGCCAATTATTGATTGGTAATTCAAGAAAACAATTGTACTGCCTTGTAATGGGCTCACATTTTACTGAGCTGATTACTTTTCCTCATCGACCTTTGCACTTACAGTCTGCCCATTTAGCTTTGTTAAATGAATCACGAATCCCGAGAAAATTCTGGGATTTTCATTGGCTTAGTTGTCACGGAAAGATCAACGTAAAAAGTAATCAAAAACACAAACAGCATGCTGAACGCAGTTGTATTCGGATTCATTGTGTTTCCGCAGAAGAAACGATTGGGCATTTATTTTTTCTTTGTTCATTTATTAGGCCTTTTTGGTCAACTCTTGCCAGCATTTGGTCTGTACCTATTTTTTCCAATATGACATCGGAAGAATTGATGAATGGTGTTTTTCATTCTGGGTGGCGGTATTTTCATAAAGGAGCTCTTAATATTGTTTGTTTGGTGTTAAAATGGTATATATGGAATGCTAGATGTGGTTTTATGCTACAACAAAAGGATACCCCTATTGAAATGATCATTAGGAATGTTACTAGGGAACTGTCTATTATATTTCATAATGAAAGTATGGTTTTTCCAAAACATGTTTTAGATGCCTATTGGTGTAATATGCCTTGGGTGACCACATCAGATTTTCCTGTTACTTGAATGTATTTTCTTTTCTTATTGATGTTTTGATTTGTTTATTATTGTATTCCTTTTGTATGATTTTTTTTTTCAATAAACTCCCCTACTCTTATCGATAAGTGCCATGGGATCTTTAACATCCACCTGAACTACCACCAATCCAGGCAGATGGGACCTCGGTTTAATGTCTCATCCGAAAGACGGCACCTCAGAAGTGCAGCACCCCTCTCATGCTGCACTACAGTGTCAGTACTGGGATATTAACCCATGTGCCAGATGTGGGAACTGAACCCACAGGCTTCTGATCTCCCAACCTCAGAGGCGAGTGTGCTCAATTACAATTATCAATTACTCATTATTACTCATTATCAATTACAGTTGGGCCTAGATTTAAATGGACAGTCCCAGAAAAGAGCAGCATCAGTCTAATCAAATTTATTTGAGTTTGACCTGATCTGGTAAGGCAGTGTGGAAGAGGGGAGGTTGCAACCATGTCACCTCAGTGTCCAAGGAAAAGTGGTGCTGGTGTCAGTGGTGGGTTATGTTCTGGTGAGGAAGAAGAAGATGGTGGTGCTGAAATAGTTCCAAAGAAGGCTGGCCTACAAAGCAGAGGCTATGACAGCTCTAATGTTTTGCTCTTCTTCCATAAGAGAAAAAGACATCACAAATGCTCTGTGCATGTTATATAGGAAGAGTCTGAGCAGTGGGAAATTGACTATGGCCCTGGGAACATTGGGCATTCTGAACCACTTGTGTCCTAAGTATTGGTCTGAGTGGTTTGGCATGGCCCAGGTTGCAGAGGGGAGACAAATTCTCTTTATAACCTTTAAAGAAGAGAAGAACAGTGCTCAGTCAAGCACAGGCAATGATGATGCAGGCTCCCATCAGTAAATGAAGCAGCATCTGGTGGTATGAATCTCACATCCACCAAGGAAGAGCAATAAAATGCACATAACATCACAGCACCAGGCACCAGTAGGCATTTGCTGGCAGGAGCAAAACATTTACACACATGCACACTTGTGCTAATGAGATTAACTTAGCATTGACTGAGTCAATTGTTGACATTCTTCTGCCATTTTGATTTGCGTCCAGTTCTTAATTTCTGAGGTTTATGGGCATGGCTAATTCCAGATGCAATGTCCCGTCATGCCACTTTCTTTATCAGGGTGGCAATGCCCAAACTGAATGAGAGAATCTGCCAGGAGAACCAAAAGTGCCTTGAGAGTTTTTCATGCAAAAGTGTACAAATCACCACCGATATGGGGACAAGTGGACATGGACAAATTGTTGAGCACATGACAGTAACAGTGCACTGGGTATACCTTGAGGGTTCCAGTTCCAGAAAGTCAAGATGACTTATCGATAAAAGGCAATATTGTGTGAGTGAAGTTCCCATTTTAGCAGATGTCACGAAACCTGGTGACTGAACTTAAAGACATATTCTCAAGATGGTTGCCTTGTAATGGTCTTGAACCAGGACTGATCGCAGACACTGCAAGGAATACTGTCAAGGCCAATGAATGTGGACATTTCACTCAGGTGTCCTGACTTGCCCTTTGCATCAACCTGGCGGTCAGTGATTTCATGTCAAAAAACAGGCTGCTGAAGGGCCGATTTGAGCAATCAAAACCAGCTGTGGTCACTTATTGCAGTCAGTGAAGGCCTGAGAGAAGATGTGCTGGATTCAGGTCAAAAAGTATCCATCTAGGCCGGCCCGCTGGCGCAGCGGTAGGGCTACCGCTTGTGGCGCCAGCGACCTGGGTTCGGGAACGGACTCGGGCGGCTGGACGCCGGCTCGGGGGAGGAGGATCGAGTGCCCAGAGGCTGCTCTCCTCCTCCGGGTGGGGTGGGATGCAGGTCCCGCTGCAATACCGTCACCTGGGTGACCACGGATGGAGGTGCAGTGAGACAGCATATAAGGGAGGGAGGACTTCTGCCGGGAGCCGGAGCGTTAGCACATCATGACGTGCGTCACTCCTTGGCCCCCCTTGCGTGCAGACGTTCTGTGGGCTGGGACCAGAAAAGCGGAAAAATACCCTGTGCTGGAATCCTGTAGATGGGACCCGGTTGTCCTGAGATAACCCTTAACCAGGATCCATAGATGGGGCTGGTGAGGCCTTCCGATGCATACTTGAGGTGTGAGAGGGGGACTAAAGGGGAGGGTCTCTCTCCTCCCCGCCTGGGGGGTAAACCGAGGCAGGATGGGGTAAGGCTAACCAGTACCCAGAGGGAGGTACCTGGGGCGGAACTACGGGAATACACAGCCTAGGGAACCCAGAAGAAAGGAATCCAGCACAGCGAGAAGGGGGCATAAAAGAGAAAGTATCCATCTGAGCATGCCTTCAAACAGGACATTGTCACTCGATGGAACTCAATGTATTACATGCTGCAGAGGTTCCAGGAACAGACACTAGTAGGGCACGCTTATCTGCTCTATCACAAGATCAGTGGGGTACATACCCTGTTATTGGGCATGGACTGGATAATGGTTCAGATGCTAATTCATATTCTGGAGCCATTTGAGGCATTTCGGTGTGAGGTCAGTAGTGAGTCATCCTGGTTGAGCATAGTACTGCCACAGAGCAGTTACAGTGCCTACACGTCTTTTTGCCTCAGGTATTCGTGGCTACCTCAGAAACCCAGGGAAGACTGCAGATGGCATATTTATCACTTGCTCCTTATTACATATCCTTTCACAGGAAGAGTGTGTCAGCAAGATGTTTCAGGAGGAACAGCATGTACTTCCCCCCATGCTGTATCTTCGGTTAAAGAACCACATTATGAACATTTTTCCATAGGATGTAGACCTCGATAAGTGAATGGAATGTATGTGAAAATGATGAGTATGTCTACAGCTGAGGAGAAGGATTAGCCTTTACCAGCACCAAGAGGGACACCATCTGGCAGTTGGAGGAAGGAGAGAACTATAAATGTCATACCAGAAATAACACAAGCAAGCATTTGTCAATGCCAAATGTTAGCTGCTTGTTAAACAATTTGTTTTTTGCAATTCTGACCCCAAATTCTGAAGATACTTGTTTTAGGATTCACCTTATAGACATGATAATGTGCCATTCATAGTATATTAGCCAAAATGTAATTTCGCACCAGAGGTGCAAAAGCACATCTCATCCAGGATTTTAAAACTGACATATTGCATTTATGAGGTGGTGTAGAAAATGGCTATGTTGAAAGGTTGGAGTCAAAATATTGAAAATGAGTGAAGTTATGAGTAAACATCAAAATGGTGTAACATAGAAACATAGACTTTGACGGCAGATAAGGACCGATTGGCCCACCTAGTCTGCCCATTTCCCTACCTACAGGATAAGCCGCAGATCCTAGTTAACCAACAGCCTATTTCTTCCTACCCCTCCACAAGAATTGCCTTATGTCTGTCCCATGCATTCTTGAATTCTCCCACAGTTTTAGACCCCACAACCTCCTCAGGAAGGCTGTTCCATGCATCCACTACCCTTTCTGTGAAAAAATACTTCCTCACATTGCCCTGAAACGCCCCCATCTTTAAATTTTGTCCCTTGTTCTTGCACGCCTCTTTTCTGAAAGTTGCTATCCTCTTGGACTTTGTTGATTCCACTGAGGTATTTAAAAGTGTCTATCATGTCCTCCTCCCTCCCTCCTTTCCTCAAGGGTATACATATTAAGCTCCTTTAGTATCTCCTCGTGATGGTTTCTCTTGCAGTCCCTGCACCATTTAGTTGCCCTCCTCTGGACTGCCTCATCCTGTCTATGTCCTTGCGGAGATGGGGTCTCCAGAACTGGATGCAGTACTCCAGATGGGGTCTCACCAACTGTCTGTACAGAGGGATAACAACTTCCTGTTTTCTGCTGGTGATGCCTCTCCCTATGCATCCCAGTATACCCCCAACCCTCCCTACTGCCTTCTCACATTGCTTGCTAACCTTAAGGTAATCTGATATGATTACCCTCAGGTCCCTTTCCTTTTTTGTTGTTGTTACTACCTCCCCCCATTGTGTAATCTTCTCCTGGATTTTTGTTTCCCAGGTGCATTATTTTCCACTTCTTTGCATTGAATCCTAGCTGCCATACTTCCGACCATTCTTCCAACCTTGCCAAGTCCCTTCTCATCCTTTCCACACCTCCTTGTGTATCAACCCTGTTGCAGATCTTTGTGCCATCTGCAAAGACGCATACTTTTCCTTCCAGGCCCTCTGCAATGTCACTTATAAAGAGATTAAAAAGGACTGGACCCAGTACTGAACCCTGCGGTACCCCACTAGTAACCCCTCTTTCTTCAGAGTGGACTCCATTTACAATTACCTTCTGTGTCCTGTTGTCCAGACAATGTTTTACCCAGGCTACTACCCTGGGACCTACTCCCAGGCTGGTTAATTTGACTATTAATCTTTTGTGTGGGACTGTGTCAAATGCCTTGCTAAAGTCCAGGTAGGCCATGTCCATGGCCCCCTCCTTGGTCTACTACTTTGGTCACCCAGTCAAAGAAATCTATTAGATTCATCTGACATGACCTTCCCGCTGTGAACCCATACTGTCTTGGGTCCTGTGCCCCACTGGCCTCTAGGTACTCAACAATTCTTTCCTTCAGAAGTGACTCCATCACTTTCCCTACCACAGAAGTCAAACTGACAGGTCTGTAGTTTACTGCCTCTGTCTCGTCCCACTTTTGTGAAGAGGAATCACATCCGCCTTCCTCCAGTCCTCGGGTACCACACCATCTTCCCATGATTTGTTAAAAAGGGTAGTCAGTGGTTTCACTAGTTCTCCCCTTAATTCTTTTAGAATTCTGGGGTGAATTCCATCAGGTCCTATTGCTTTGTCCACCTTCAGTTTTAGGAGTTCTTTCAAAATAGTTAAAAGAAAAAAAATAGGAGGGAGGGACAACACTGGGGATTGCACCCCCAGCATCAGTGTTATGTTTAATGGGGGCTCAGAGGAGAGGTCAGGTGGGGGAGCAGTTACAGAGGTACCAGCTGCAGACATCAAGGGATGTTTTTTCTTTGTTACAGGCAAAATATACTTGAACTGCATACCTGGTTTCCTCACTTAGCAGTCTGGCATTCAAGCGTGAAGACATCTTTGCAGTCTGGAGAAGAGGATGGCGTTGGACCCCATGGGTAAGTAAGGGCTTGGGGGTGGGTGGGTTGGGTGCTGGTGGGAGGGTCAGGTGAGGGACTAATGGCGCAAGACAACGATGGACAGTTTTCTGTTTTATAGGGTTAAAAAGAGACAAAAAAAAAACCCCTACAACAAAACGACGAGAGACAGTTTTCTGTATTTCAGATGATGACACTCGGGGGATGAGGCACCCCCAGTGTCAGCATTATGTTTATGGGGGAGTGCTGAGAGGGACGGTTGGGATGGGGGTAACAGTTAAAAGGGAAAAAAATAAGAGGGACAACACTGGGGGATTGGGCATCCCTGGTGTCAGTGTTATGTTTGTTAGGGGGTGCTCAGAGGGAGGGTCAGGTGGGGGAGCAGTTACAGGGGTGCCAGCTACAGGCATTGAGGGATGGCTTTCTTTGTTACAGGCACTATAAAAATAAAATTAAAATAAAGAAAAAAACTATGAGATGGTGACACTGGGGGAGTTCGGTTCCCCCAGTGTCAGTGTTACTTTGGGAGGGGTGGTTGGTGCTGAGAGGGAGAGTTGGGTGGGGGGGCAGAAACAGACATCAATGGATGTATTTTTTTGGTTTTTAACAACACTAAAGACTGCCAGGCTCCTCTGAAAACTGCTCAACTGTTTGCTGATGGCTTCGTGCAAATCAAAGGACTGAAGTCCTCTCTGATTGGAGTGACTTCGGTTCTTTGAAATACACAAATTTTCAACCCACAGAACAGAGAGTGATGTCGGAACCACAGTCCATTGTCATTGGTGTAGACTGCTGAGCCCTTGCTTTTGTGAACTGCAGTGGGCTCAGTAGTGACCCCCCCCCCGAAATCCCCTATCATTGTCACAAAACGCTGGGTGTGCAAGCACAGCCAACATGAAAAGGGTCCAGAGACTGAGAACTACACCAGCTGGAAACACGTTTCCTCTTCAGGGAGTAGGTATGCCTAGTGGAAGCCTTACTGGCAGCCAAGAGAACATCCACCACCTGGGGACAGACTCCAAAGCAGTTAATTTCTATGGCCTCGGGAGCCAAGCACACAGATTCAGGGACCTGAGGCCTGGATGTACCAGGGTGCTTTGGTATTGTGACAGGAGGCTTGCACAGTGGCTTACAGTTCCAAAGGTATGGCTCACTTGAGAAGATTCTCTCAAAGATTTACTGTTACTGGAAAGTAATGACATTTTCTGTGTTATTCAGTATTGTACCACCCACTACTGTAATTGTATGTGGGTCTTCTTTTTATTTCAACCCTGGCAGGAGGAAGGAACCTGTCACATGATCTCATTTATTTGGGTCATGGTGAGCCAAATATAGATAATGCAAAGCATCATGGAAAACACAGTGGAGTCTGTCAGGATGCAGTGCAGTACCTTGTAGTATTTCTGCAGAATGCTGCAGTATGCTGCAGGAAACAGTGTAATTCAGTCATAGCTATGCCATTCTGTCATGCAGACATTTCAGAGATGTCTTTTATTACATTTCATCCTGGCTGACTATGCCGTGTATGCATGAAGATTTGCATATACTTCCCATAATTGT
Source organism: Neoceratodus forsteri (assembly GCA_016271365.2). Classification (NCBI taxonomy): domain Eukaryota; kingdom Metazoa; phylum Chordata; order Ceratodontiformes; family Ceratodontidae; genus Neoceratodus; species Neoceratodus forsteri. The sequence continues at coordinate 613,448,282 of CM057450.1, read as the reverse complement.
TTGAATTAGTGGGGTATGTGGAATTAGGTATACTACATAAGTCCTTATATGTGCAGTCTCTGTGTATATCCTTGAGCAGGCAGGGTTAGGTAAAGGTTCATAATTCACTGTGTACTTTACCTGCTTCCTTCCTGTAGACCTACAATGAAGTGCCCACAAGAAGTCTGCAGGCTACACCAACAGAGCCTTAAAAAGGATGACAAACTAGCTATTTTAAATTCTGAGCTAATTTTCCAGTTGTTCATTTTGTCCAAGATGCACAAAAGTCTCAGCTGATGTCTTACCTAAAAAATCTAAATTTACTGGGTGATATCCAGTCTAGCTTTTACCCAAACCATTATATTGTTGCCTCCCTATTAACAGCAATAAATGATATTGACATTGGCTCGGCTGCAGGTAGGAGTACACACAGGTTCTGTTTTATAGACTTGTTGCAGGCCTTTGATATTGTTTATCCCTTGAAACTCCTTAAGAAGCTGGAGATAATTGGCATCAATTTGAGAACTTTGAGATAGCTTTCTTTCTGGCTAATACGGAGGAAACAATTTACATGGGGGGCTTGGCTTTGGTTACTACAGCAGGCTGACCACAGGAGGAACCAGCATCTTCTGAATGCTCACCTGTTCCATTCAATAGGATAGGTGGTATCCTCTGCCACAGCACTGGCCCCTGTTGTTCCATGGACAGTGGTGATGATTGCCAGCCAGGATGGCATGATTGGAAGTGATTGGTGGGTTGGGGTTTGACTCCATCCAGGGAGTGAGGTGGGAAGGGAGTTGTGAAGGAGGACAAATTGGAGTGTTGTGGGTGAATGATGCCCATTTTATACCTTCTCTCATCAGATCCCTGTCTTGGCTGGATATTAGGGACAAGTCAATCCCTTACTGCAAGGGGGAAAGAGGCACAGAGGGGGTAGTTGAGGTTCATCAGAAATTGGGGACAGCAGTGTACAGGTCTGGAGGAGATCCTAAACATCCCTAGAAAAATGATTTTGGGTATTTGCATTTGCTGGAGGCCCAGTTCACCTTGGAGAAAAGAATGCTGAGAAGGGACCTGATCTCAGTATTCTGTGTTTTACAACCCTGTGACAGGGTTGAATAGGGCACTGTCTCAGTTGTTATGGAGAGTTTGAATGCAGGGATCTGTTCTGTTCTTTCCTTTCCTGTCTCTTGTCAGTCTGGTTGCGCAACCAGATTTTCCTGTGAGATCTATGACTTGATCACCGTGACAGTCTTGCAGTTCTTTGCCTCTTACTGTCTCTCAGTCTTCCCTTGCTGTTTCTGTCTTTTCCTCCCTTGCATATCTGTTGGTTTAAAAATATATGAAAATCATTATGTGGAAATGTAACTGATATTAGGATCCCTTTATTTAGAAACTATATAGTGTTACTGTTGAAATGTATATAATTCTAGTTTGAGATGATTGCAAAGGGCAATTGGGAACTCAAGGGGTTAACCTAAGAGCATTTTATAAGCTCTGTTGCAGAAACTGTGGGGAAAGGGGCCTCAGTTCTGGGACATTGTGTTCTTTTTGCACCTGCCTGAAATTTACAAGAACATTTTAGAAAAAAAACAGGATGCTTGCTAAGGGCGGGGGGGGGTAAAAATATATGCAAATCATTATGTGGAAATGTAACTGATATTAGGATCCCTTTGTTTAGAAACTATATAGTGTCACTGTTGAAATGTATAGAATTCTAGTTTGAGATGATTGCAAAGGACAATTGGGAACTCAAGGGGTTAACCTAAGAGCATTTTATAAGCTCTGTTTCAGAAGCTGTGGAGAAAGGGGCCTCAGTTCTGGGACACTGTGTTCTTTTTGCACCTGCCTGAAATTTACAAGAACATTTTAGAAAAAACAGGATGGTTGCTAAGGGCGGGGGGGGGTACAAGGACTTATAAGAGACAGAGCTGCAATTTCTTGCAAGAGAGAGAGAGACAGAGATGCAGAGATTGAAGAAAAACTCAGTTGGATCTTCTCTGTTTATTCTGCCTTTGTAAATAGTTATTCTGAACAATTTTTATGTTTGCTTGCACGCATGTGCAAGAAACATAGTGCCATGATCCGAAAATACAGTGCCGTACAGTTGAAAGGGAGAGCTATGCATTATGACCAGCGATAAGATATCACCTGCTCATGCGCGCTCCCCCCCACACACGCACATCATTGCGTGCTCGTGCTTTCCCCCCACGCACACACTGTATAGCTGATGGGAGTGCCCAATCCCCCGTCAGCTGTGCTGCGCTTCCCCCCAATAGAGTTCTAGATGCCACGCTGGGTGCCCACCCCAGCATGGCAACACATTGTACAGCTGATGGGGGTGCCCAATCTCCCGTCAGCTCCACTGCCCCTCCCAGAGACTACATGGTGCCACGCTGGGAACCCACACCAGCGTGGCAACAGATCATGGCAGTATGGCCAACGGGGGTGCCCAATCCCCCGTCGGCTCCATGGACCCCCCAAACAGCCTTCCTTATGCCATGCTGGGAGCCCACCCCAGCGTGGCAAATGTCCCACGTTGTCTAAGTTTAAAAAAAAAAGAAACCTGAAAGAAAAAACCTTCCCTCTCTGTGTCCTGACCCAATCTCCCCCCACCCTCTGTGCACCCTACCTCCCCACACCCCCACCTCACCCCATATCACCTCACCCTATGCTTACCTCTGGAGCTCGACGCGATGATCTTCGGTGGACCAGGAACACGTCTGCAATCTTCAAAGCCGACTGCAAACTGAGGAAATGCTGGTAAGCTGTATAATGCAATAAATAGGGTTTTTTCAACTTTAATGCATATTTCAGGCATTTTTTGGAATTTTAGCACCAAAATTTTCAACATGGGGTTTTTGGGACCCCTTCTCATGAATTCTCTCACTGTCATGGCGTTAATCTGGCCTGAAGGGTGATTTTGCAGTCACTGCACAAAATCACCTTTTGGGACCAAGTAATGAAATGACAGTGTCATAGTTCATGAGGTAGGCCCCCCAAAACCCTATGTTGAAAATTTGGTGAAAAATCCCAAAAATGACTGTTTACTGACATGTGTTGCGCTGTTCCTCACGCCTTTCGTAAGTTCAGAAATTTTCAATATGTTCACTCCAGATTTTCAACATTGCCATTTTACTACACCTCCTTATGAGCATTGCAGCTGTCATTTCTCACATCTCGCCTAAAATGTGTTTCTCGCATGTAGCACACAATGGCGCAGTCAGTGTGTGAAATCAATGTTTGGGATAGATTAAGAAAATTGCAGTGATACTGTTCATGAGCAGAGGTGTTAAAATGGCTATGTTAAAAATTTGGTGAAAAAAGTCCATAAAATGACTGTGTTATGAGCGACCACTGCGCAGTTTTCACGCAGCCTCGTAACTTCATTGATTTCTAATACTTTTAGTTCAGATTTTCACCACTGGCATTTTTCCACATTTTCTTAAGAACAGTACAGCTGTCATTTTTCACACCATGGTCGAAATGTGTTTTCGCACTTCCAGCGCAGAAATGCGTAGTCTCCGTGGGAAATCACTGTTCGGGATAGATTAAGAAAATCACAGTGACACTGTTCATGAGCCGAGGTTCCAAAATCCCTGTGTTGACAATCTGCTGTAAAAAATCCCCAAACTAATTGCATTAGGGGTGTGCGTTGCACATTTTCTGTGCGCGCTCGTGACTTCACCAGTTTTTTAATATTTTCACTGCAGAATTTCAACATTGCTATTTTTTGTACCTCCCCATGAACAGTACAGCTGTCATTTTTCACATCCTGTTCGAAATGTGTTTTCACACCTTTGGTGCCAAATGGCGTAGTCGCTGTGCGAAATCAGCTTTCGGCTAACAAACTGATATTGCCACTCTTCATAAGGTGGGGTTACAAAAAACCCATGTTGAAAATTCGGAGTGACAATGCCAACATACGCCTGAGGCATTAGGGTTTCCGACCATAACACCCCAACCTGTAGAGATTGACAGGCATTAGGGGTGTGACTTGAGATTCTCGCCTGTAATGCTCATTCCATTCCACACCCTTCAGCCAGTGAGAGGCATCAAGGTGTGCCTTGGACTCTTCGGCCCCAAAGTTCACCCCATTCTCCTATACAGGACCCATCTCACCATATTTCCTGATGGAATGGGATGAGCATAAGGGCCAAAGACCCCAAGGCACACCATGACACTTGTCAGTGTCTGCAGAGTAGGGTGTGGTGAAATGACGTGACCATTATGCCTGACGACCCAAAGGCACACCCCAATGCCTGTCACTCTCTGCAGGGTGGTGGTGGGGTTGGCTTCAGTTCAATACTTCACTGCCATTCCTATTACGCAGCTCTGTAACTTCTACACTACCAATGCCAATGCCAGCAAGCAAACATTCGGCATTGACAAATGCTTGTTTTTTATGTTATTGCTGGTACTAATAAACACTTTTTGTGAATTCTACAACTGCTTCTGGATTTTCCTGTGCTTCGTGACCTGTGCCTTAACGACAGATGGTGTCAGCCTAAGTGGGATTATGCCTTGCATACTCTAAGCCAGGAGTTTTGTGCGTGGGTACTGGACCTAGTACCAGGGAAGCATAGAGAAAGGTATGAACTCTGCAGCAGCAAATCCAGGAGTGGCTACTAGGAGAATGGCAGCCAAACTAGCAGAGACAAAAGTCTAAGCTGAGATTGTACATCCAGCACAAGTTATGGAAATAGAACAGGAAGTGACAGAATCTGAAAGCCTCATGGACTTTTTCAAATGGTAGGCTATACAACAAAAAGAGATGGAGAAGCAGAGAGAGAAAAATAGATTCAATGTTTAGAAGTACAGAGGAGAGGAGAGAAGAGAAGAGAAGCAGCAGATGAGAGAAGAGATGCAGTGACAGGAACAGCGATGGCTGGATGCCTTGCAAGCTATCAAACGCAGAGGATCTGGCACAGATCCAGAGGAGCAACAAAACACAAGCAACTTAAAAACCATTAAACTCACAAAGTTGTGTCCCTCAGATGATATCGAGGCATACCTGACAACTTTTGAAAGAGTTGCCACAGCCTACCTGTGGCCAAAGCAGCAATGGATAATCAGACTGATAACCCTACCTGACAGGGAAAGCCCAGCTTGCCTACAGCAATATGGACACTGCACAGTCAGAAAACTATGACCTGGTGAAAAGCAAAATCCTGAAATGGTATGGCATCTCAGGAGAGACCTACAGGCAGAGATTTTGGTCTCTGAAGTACAACTCAGTCGACAATCGTCGAGAAGTCTTCACCTGACTCAGAGAACTCCTGATAAAATGACTCCAACCAGAGGACAAAACAGTCCCACAGATAATCAACACATTTGCCATGGAGTAATTCATCAACATCCTGCCTACAGACGTGTAGCTTTGGGTAAAGGAACACCGACCAGAAAGTGGGGAAAAGGCTGTTTCTGTGGCCGAAGACTACCCAATGGCCAGACAGATGCCACAGCAGCGAGATAATAGCCAAGCACCGGTAAGACACTCTTTTTCCCATGTAAATTCCAAGTCTGATAAGAACTCTGGTGGGGGTAACAAATCTGTGCCCAAAGACATTATTTACTATAACTGTAATATGCCAGGTCATATTGCAAAAAATTGCCTTAAGAAGAGTGACACTGGAGCAGATTTGTCCTTGGCAAATTGGGGCAAGTATTTAACAGATGTGATGGTGGGGGATAAGACTGTAAAGGGACTCACTGATTTGGGAAGCGGACAGATTCTAGTGCATGTTGAAGTGCTTGGAAAACACTGTGCAAAAGGACCAAGTACTGGTGTCATCTGCATCCATGGGGACACTCGATACTATCCCACTACCCAAGTGACTCTGACCATTAAGGATGTGTCACGCCAAATGAAAATGGGTGTAGTACCTAAGTTACCTGTACCCGTGATTATTGGAACTGACTGTCCAGGATTTACTGAGTTAATCAAAGAGGGAGTAAATCCTGATATTTCAGCAGCTGTGGTGACAAGAGCTCAGGCAAAGAAAATCTCAAACAGTGGGGACACTTTTCCTTTCAGTAACTTTGATTCAGACTTGTTTGAGTACAGCTCCAAGATCTGGAAATCCAGGAAAAGAAGATGATGCCTGAAGAAACTGTGGCAACAAATGACTGATGGACATAACAGGTTAACATAGGAAAATGCTTAAACTAAACTGATCACTGATCGTGATTTTCTTTCAGAACAAGCTAACAATGTTTCTCTCCATGGTTATTTTAAGCAGCTGGGAGTAAAATCAAAACAGAGTGAACCAATGTTTAAAAATTGTAATGGGTTACTGTACAGAGTTTGGGTTAAACCTCAGACACAGGACCAGATAGAACAATTGGTTATACCACAGAAGTATAGAACAGAGTTGTTACAGATAGCACATGATCATCCAATGGCTGGTCACTCAGGGAAGGATTGCACCCTTGCTAGATTGCTGTATAGATTTTACTGGCCTGGAATTCATGAAGATGTTTCTACCTATTGTAATTCCTATGCTGAGTGCTAGAAAGTAGCCCGAGTGACTAAAAAAGATATGGTGCCCCTACCCTTGAAAGATGCACCTTTTGAGAGAATTGCAATGATGTGGTTGGCTCTTCAGACAAAAGTAAAAAGGGTAATAGATTTATTCTGGTAGTATGCGACTATGCTACTCGATAGTCAGAAGCGGTTCCAATGCGTACTGTCACAGCTTCAAAGATGGCAGCAGAGCTTGAAAATATTTTCAGCAGAGTGGGCATACCTACAGAAATTATTATTGATCAGAGTAATAATTTTGGTTTTGCACTAATTAAGGAGCTGTGCAGACTACTATGTATCACTGCCATAGGAACCTCCCCCATCATCCTCAGACAGACAGTCTCATTGAGCATTTTAACCAAACCCTAAAACGCATGTTAAAAAGGTTTGTAAAAGGGGAAGGGAAAGATTGTGACCAATACTTGCCTTACCTACTTTTTGCTTGCAGAGAAGTACTTGGTCATCTCTGATGGTAATTGTAAACAAAAAAGAAGGGGGTGTTAGAATCTGCCTTGAGTTTAGGAAACTTAAAGTGTCAGAATTTGGCAGTTATCCTATGCCCAGAATAGATGATTTGGTGGACAGACTGGGGAGTGCAAAGTATATCAATACCCTCAATCTCACCAAGGGGTACTGGCAAATCCCCTTAGCTAAAGAATCCAGAGACAAAACTGCTTTTGCCATTCCTGTTGGATTCTATCAGTTCACCACCATGACCTTTGGTTTACATGGTGCTCCTGCTACATTCCAGTGTTACGTGGTTATAATTTTATCCACTCATACTGGTTATTATGCTGCATACCTCGATGTTGTTATGGTGTATAGTCCAGACTGGAAAAACCACCTGGAACACCTACAAGCAGTTATCCAGTCAATCAAAAAGGCAGGTCTGGGGCCGGCCCGGTGGCATTGAGGGTTGAGGTGATGGACGCCACATCTCATGCCATGATGGTGACCCGTGTTTGAGAATGGACATGGGCCTTCAGAGGTCGGCAGGGGAGGAGAAGGATTGAGCATCCACAGGACTGCTCTCCTTCTCCTGAGAGGGCAAGGGAGCTGGTCCCAACATCGCTCGCCCCCTGGCAGAGGCTGGGGGACATGGCGCTGTGCCAGAACATGGGTGGAGCTGGGGCAGATGCTTGCCTTGGCATTAGCATCATTGCACACTCCCAGCTCCAATGGGGAATCCACTTGCAAAAATCTGCCAGCCCTGTGTATGAGCCAGGGCTCGGTGCCTGACTGTCCAGCCACCTTCAGTTCCACCTCGGCGGCCCCACTCAGGTGGGGGGCATCCCCTGGTGAGGGTTCAGGTCACCGAGCCCAGGGTGAGCCCACTCATGGGGCTGGGGTGTCATCAGGGAAAAAGCATACTATGGAAAAAAAAAGAAGAAAAAAGGAAGGTCTGACAATCAATCCTACCAAATCTGTATTTGGCATGCAGGAAACCAGATATTTGGGCTATTATTTGTGAAATGGAGAAGTCAAGCCAGAGGTTTCTAAGAAGCTGTGGCTAACAGCCCTGTCCCTAAAACCAAGAAACATGTCAGGTCATTTTTAGGGCTGGCTGGTTACTATCAGAGATTTGTTCCCAACTTTGCTAAGTTAGTTGCTCCCCTCAATGAACACACGAAAAAATGGTACCCAAATAATGTGAAATGGACCCCAGAGTATGATGAAGCTTTTCAAGCTATTAAGGCTGCATTATGTCCAGCCCCTGTTTTAAAGAGTCCAGACTTTGAGAAACCATTTTTGTTTCAAACAGATGCATCAGAGGTAGGTCTAGGTGCAGTCCTGAATCAAAATTTAGATTGGACGGAACATCCTATTTTGTACATAAGTAGGAAGTTGCATGACAGAGATAAAAGGTACTCCACCATTGAAAAGGAATGTTTAGCAGCAAAGTGGGACATGGAGTCCCTTAAGTTTTATTTGCTAGGAACTGACTTTGTGCTTATAACAGATTATGATCCTCTCTGTTGGCTTAACCAAATGAAAGATAAAAATTCCAGAATCACAAGGTGGTACCTGGCACTACAGCCATTTAAATTCAAGGTGATACACAAATCTGGTAAAGAGAATAGCAATGCTGATTTTCTGTCAAGATATGGATCAAGAATTGAGGATTCTGAAGGTTGAAAAACAAATGTACGAGTTTAAACTTTACTGTTTGCTGTGCTGTTATAGGAAAAAGGATACTGCACATGTGCTTAATTTCTGGAAGTTAGAAGCTAATGTTACAGAATTAATAGAAAGTTTTGGAAACCTGTTTAATAAAACAGGTTGCCTCTTAAGGGTAGGGGTGTATGTGACAGGGTTGAATAGGACCCTGTCTCAGTTGTTATGGAGAGTCTGAATGCAGGGATCTGTTCTGTTCTTTCCTTTCCTATCTCTTGTCTGTCTGTTTGCGCAACCAGATTTTCCTGTGAGACCTGGGCCTTGATCACCCCGACAGTCTCGCAATTCTTTGCCTCTCACTGTCTGTCAGTCTTCCCTTGCTATTTCTGTCTTTTCCTCCCTTGCATATCTATTTGTATAAAAATATACAGAAATCATTATGTGGAAATGTAACTGATATTAGGATCCCTTTGTTTAGAAATTATATAGTGTTACTGTTGAAATGTATATAATTCTAGTTTGAGATTATTGCAAAGGGCTATTGGGACCTCAAGGGGTTAACCTGAGAGCAGTTTTAAGCCCTGTTTCAGAAGCTGTGGAGATAGGGTCCTCAGTTCTGGGACATTGTGTTATTTTAGCACCTGCCTGAAATTTACAAGAACATTTTAAAGAAAAACAGGATGCTTGCTAAGGAGGGGTTTACAAGGACTTATAAAAGACAGAGATGCAATTTCTTGCAAGAGAGAGACACAGAGACACAGAGATTGAAGGAAAACTCATATGTATCTTCTCTGTTTATTCTGCCTTTGTAAATCGTTATTCTGAACAATGTTATTTTTTTATGCTATTGCTGGTACTAATAAACACTTTTTGCAAATTCTACAACTGCTCCTGTTTTTTCCTATGCTTCCTGACCTGTGCCTCGATGACAAACCCTCCAAAAGGACACAGTGATATTCCCTGAAACATGGAGGTAGTCAATTCAAGGGTAACATTAGGAAGCACTTTGCCCAGAGGAGGTTAATCTAGGGAACAACCTACCAGTTGAGATGGTGACTATGAAGACAGTACAGGCCTTCAGGGTAAGCCTGGACAGATTTCTGCTTACCAAGGGAATCACATGATACCCTGGGTAGTACAGTGGGTAGATAATCCATGTAAAGTGGTATGCATTCACACAGTATACTTACTGTATTCCTTACTGTGAAGCAGGGGGAGGGGGCAGGCAGATGAATCTATTCTAACTTTAAATTGCTAGGTTACTATGTTACTATATTTATGGCACCCATTGCAAACTGTGTGAGAGGCCTTTCGGCACCATGCATTTCTGCTTAAAGTTGAACCAGCATAATATTTTGTGGTGATTTGCATATGCAGCCCATAATGTTTTGCATTGTGGGGGTATGTGTGATTTTGTATTTATTTGAAACTTGGCTTCCCGGCCAATGCCCTTTGGGGTAACCATTGCCTCAGTGCTTGCACACAGAGGCTCTTTGTCTTTTACATTTATAGTTGACAATTTTGGCAAGTATAAACACACTGAGCTGTGACAGCCCATTTCCAGGTGTGTTCTGTGGGGTGAGATACACAGACCTGTTTTCCTGGCAGGGGGAATGTTGGCCAGAACAATGGGGAAAATACCGTACTCTTTTGATATAAAGAGAAACTGGTGAAAACACCTGTTGGCAGTAAAGCTGTGCGAATACCTTTTTTCAAATATTCAGTAGTCAATAGCTAGATATCTGAGTATTTGGTATTCAGTGTTCATGCTCTGGTAAAAAAAAAATAAACTCCCCCCTAGCTCTTGCTTGTTGTTCAATGTCCCATCCTCCTTACCCTGCCCAAACACAGTAAATATTTTGACCCCATCCCTCAACTCGCTATCTGCACTCTGATCTCACCTTCCTTCCCCCAGCAGCCACAATATTTGTAATATTAATTGTTTAGTCCCACAGTGAATGACAGTCACAAACTGCCCACATCAATGGACGGCCATCATCTTCATGATTTAAAAGCGATTGTTTGTGCTAAACAAAGTGTACGCTACTGTCTCCCCCAATCTCCCCACCTAAGCAGTACCCTGATCCCACCCTCCTCCCCCAGGCACCCAATTCTTTCCTCAGAAGCCAACTGGCACAACCTGCCCTCCTCCATGGCTGGCTGCCTACTGATGAATGAACACGTCTGTTGTTTGTAACAGTATAACCAACTTATCATAACAAAGGTGAAAGGACCTGCTAATACCACGGGGAACATGTCCTTATATAATGATGGTAACAGAAATGGTTAGTACCACAACAAACATGTCGTCATATAATGACAGTGACAGGACTGGTAAGTACCATGGGGAACATGTCCTTATATAATGATGGTGACTGAAACATTTCGTACCACAAAGAACATGTCCTTGTATAACAATGGTGACAAAACAGATTTGTATCAGGGGAAACATGCCCTTATATAACAAAGGTGACAGAACCGATTAGTACCACAGAGAACATGTCCTTACACAATAATGTTGACAGAACCAGTTAGTACCATAAGGAACATGTCCTTATATAATGATGGTGATGGAACTGGTTAGTACCATGGGGAACATGTCCTTAAATAATGACGGTGACAGAAGCGTTTAGTACCATGGGGAACACGTCCTTATAAAACAATGGTGACAGAACCATTTAGTACCACAGGGAACATGTCCTTATATGATAATGGTGACAGAACCAGTAGTACCAGGGGAACTTGTCCTTATATAACGATGGTGACAGAACCAGTTAGTACCACGGCAAACATGTCCTTATATAACTGTGGTGACTGAACCAGTTAGTACCATGGGGAACATATCCTTATATAATGATAGTGACAAAACCAGAAAGTGCCAAGGGGAACATGTCCTTTCATAATGTTGGCAACAGAACCAGAGTACCATGGGGAGCATGTCCTTATATAGTGGTGGTGACAAAAACAGTTAGTATCACAGGGGAGCATGTCCTTATATAGTGGTGGTGACAAAACCAGTTAGTATCACAGGGGAGCATGTCCTTATATAGTGGTGGTGACAAAACCAGTTAGTATCACAGGGAGCATGTCCTTATATAGTTGTGGTGACAAAACCGTTAGTATCACAGGGGAGCATGTCCTTATATAGTGGTGGTGACAAAACCAGTTAGTATCACAGGGGAGCATGTCCTTATATAGTGGTGGTGACAAAACCAGTTAGTATCACAGGGGAGCATGTCCTTATATAGTGGTGGTGACAAAACCAGTTAGTATCACAGGGGAGCATGTCCTTATATAGTGGTGGTGACAAAACCAGTTAGTATCACAGGGGAGCATGTTCTTATATAGTGGTGGTGACAAAACCAGTTAGTATCACAGGGGAGCATGTCCTTATATAGTGGTGGTGACAAAACCAGTTAGTATCACAGGGGAGCATGTCTTATATAGTGGTGGTGACAAACCAGTTAGTATCACAGGGAGCATGTCTTATATAGTGGTGGTGACAAAACCAGTTAGTATCACAGGGGAGCATGTCCTTATATAGTGGTGGTGACAAAACCATAGTATCACAGGGGAGCATGTCTTTATATAGTGGTGGTGACAAAACCAGTTAGTATCACAGGGGAGCATGTCCTTATATAGTTGTGGTGACAAAACCAGTTAGTATCACAGGGGACATGTCCTTATATAGTGAAGGTGACAGAACTGATTACTTAAGGATAGAATGCACAAGAAAAGTAGGGGAATAGCATTCTATATGTTACAGGATTACACATTCAGTAAAATTAATGACATTATGTAGGAGGGCAGTAACACAGAAACCTGTGGGTCAGTATAATTCCATCGGGAAGAAACAAATTAATTCTGGGCGGGGGGGGGTGTTATAGGCCATCCAACAGTAGTGATAAGGACGACAAAGAATTAATCTGGGAAAAAAAAAAAAGCAACTGATATGAGTGACACTGTAACTATGTGAGATTTTAACTTGCCACGTACCAACTAGGAAGAAAAGTCAACAAAAATCCTAGGTAACAACCATTCATAGATGTACAATAATACTTCAACAAGGCTTACATCAATTGGTTTTAATGGTCACATACTGGATTTGGTAATCACTGACACACCAGAACCATTAACAGAATATAATTGTCAAGGAACATCTTGGAATGAGCGCCCATTCCATGTTACAATTTAAACTAAAACAGCTGTACCCAAAACAGAAGGAGCTACTCTTGCAAAAAATTATAATAAAGCAGACTTCAGAAAAATGAGAGTGCAACTAGTGAACTGGAAATGGGAAAAAATACTTGAAACCGGTGATGTTGAGACATTCTGTACAATCCCAAAAAAGATCATCTTTCTGCTGAAAAAATGTACATTCCAGGTAAAAAGTTATATATATATAAAAGGATAAGGTACCACTATGGTTTTCAAGTAAATGTAGCCCACCCTCCCGGTGTCTAGGGGTATGCTGATGGTCACTATCCATGGGGAGGGGCAGCCACAGCAGACACTTCCCAAGATTGACTTATATTTGCCAGGTCCTTACAGATGAGGTGCACTTGGGCCCCCTGGTGCTGGGTTAGGAGGAAAAACTGTGGTTAGTAACGTTAACAGTCCATTAAAGAATGGAGGCAACTCTTTCTTCAAAGTAAAATAAGGGGATCCCATTTTAATGAAACATAATACCATTCCATGGAGCAGCTAAGTATACATTGGGGGAGAACATATCACACAGGACCATCCCACAGGACTGGCAGACTTGTTCAACACCTCCCTGGGGACTGGTGCATGCCCCAGGACTAGAGGATGGTACATGTGGTGCCCCTCCATAAGAGTGGGCCCAAGGATGAACCAGGTAACTACAGATCGGTCAGTCTTACCCCCATCTTGAGGAAGCTAATGGAGACTATCCTTAAAGAGAGGTTGGTGATCTTTCTAGAGGAGAATGGTCTCCAGGATGATAGGCAACATGGGTTTGTCTTGGCCAGATCCTGCCGGACAAACCTGGTTGACTTTTTTGACTGGGTGGCAAGGGCACTCAATAGGAGCCATGCAGTGGATGTCCTGTATCTGGACTTCAGTAAGGCCTTTGACTCAGTGCCACATTGAAGGTTGACTAGTAAGCTGAAAAACCTGGGAGCAGCGGAGAAACTGGGTGGATGGGTTAGGAGTTGGCTGCAGGATAGAGCTGTAACCAGTGGGCTCGGTACTAGGACCAGTGCTATTTAACATTTTCATTGCTGACATATTGGATGAGATTTGGAGTAAGATCAGCCTTTTTGCAGATGACACAAAGATCGGTGTGGAGGTGGATAGTGTGGAAGGGGGCAGGTACTCCAAGAGGATTTAGCAAGACTTGAGCACTGGTCAGACACATGGCAGCTGGAGTTCAATGATAAGAAGTGCAAAGTCATGCACTTGGGAGCCAGGAACCTGGGAATTGTTGCTGGCTATGCGGAGTGCCATTATTCACTTCAGTGGAGGAGAAAGAGCTGGGGGTACTAGTCACAGGGGACATTAATCACTCACTGCAGAGTAGGAAGGTGGTGACAAAGGCTAATAAGATGCTGGGGTGCATTGCCAGGGGAATCACCTCTAGGAGAGAGGAAGTCATTCTGCCGCTGTACAGGTTGCTCGTGAGACCTCACTCGGAGTACTGTGTACAGGTCTGGTGGCCCTATTTAAAGAAGGATATCAAACTACTGGAGGTGGTCCAGCGTAGGGCAGCAAAGATGATCCTTGGGCTGGGGGACAAACCATATCAGGAAAGACTGGGGGAGCTCAACATGTATTCTCTGGAGGATAGAAGGAAGAGAGGGGATATGATACAGACCTTCAAATGCTTAAATGGCATGAAAAGGGGTAGTACTGATGTCAAGTTTAGATGAAAGGGGGGAAGGACACAAGGAGACACAGTCTAAAACTGAAGGGTGGAAGATTGACGAGGGAAATGAGGAGGCACTACTTCATGGAAAGGGTGGTAGCAAGGCGAAACGCACTGCCAGTGGAGGTGATATCATTAAGAGGGGGTGGGACAGGGTCAAAGGTAAGGTCAAAACTGGGAGGAAGCTGGGGAGAGGGGGAGTTGGCAGAAGGGGATGATAAATCAGGTGGACGGGCAAGGGGTGGGGAGGCAGCTGCAGTTGATTAGACTGGGAGCTGCACACTCAAGAAGACTCGATAGACCATATGGCCTGTATCTGTATGGATTTTTATAAGTTTGTATGTTATGGTCACACAATCACAAGTGTTCCCAATGTCCCTTCACACAAGTCCATTCTGTGGGGCATGATCCAGATGACTCCGAATTCTCGGGGGGGGGGTTACAACTCTGCCCTCTGTTGAAGGCTCAACGCCCTCGTCAAGCTCTGGAGTGCTACCAGCCACCCTCACCGGGGGCCTAGGCAAGCGAGGTATGTACACTCCCCGCACAGCCAAACCCCAGGAAAGTTTCAGGCTGCTCACCAAGAAGCTGGAAAACAAATTGGCACCATGGGGCACTACTACTACCTTGACTCTCTCACCCTGCCGAACACTATTCCCTGGCCACTCACACTCCAGACCTCTCAGATGGCTTGCCTACAGCCTAAGAAGGCAACTCTTTCTTCAAAATAAAACAATAGGATCCCATTTTAATGAAACATGATGCCACTCCATGGAACAGTTAAGTATACATAGGGGAGAACACATCACACAGGACCATAATGGTCACACAATCACAAGAGTCCCCAATGTCTCTTCACACAAAGTCCATTCCATGGAGCATGATCTGGATGACCCTGAATTCTCAGGGGGGGGGAGTTACAACTCTATCCCAGTTGAGGGCTCAATGCCGTCAGAGAGCTCCGGATTGCCACTAGCCACCCTCACTGGGGCCCAGGCAGGTGAGGTATGTGCACTCCCCACCCCGCCAACCAGTAGCGTAGCAAATTCCCAGAGGGCCTGGGTGCAAGAATATGTTATAGGGCCTCCCCGGTTTTGAATAAACATCACAATTATGATTTGGGCCCCTCAAACCTTGAGGGCCCAGGTGCAACTGCACCCCCTGCACCCTTGTAGCTATGCCCCTGCCACCAACCACCAGGAGAGCATCAGGCTGCTGACCAAGAAGGTGGAGAAACAAATTGGCACCACTGGGCACTGCTACTACTAGCTTGACTCATCCACCCACTCAATGGTTTGGCTACAGCCTAGAGTGGTGTCCCAGGCCCAAACACTGGTCAAAACCAAAATACTACTACCCAAAATGCACTCACTGCCTGTCAGGGACTCCTTCTGCACATTCTCTCCCCTTTTAACTGTACCAAATCCAACAGCTATCGTCCTACTAGGAAAAGGAGTAGACACAGGGTGCTAATGGCTCTAAACATGTAAAATACTACAGCACTGATGCATGCACAGTGATAATAACATTCAGCAATCAGCTACATAAACCTGGTTATCATTGCCTCATAACTTGTAACCAGAGCGATAATAAACTATGAACTGCAGTGGACAGTCCACCCAAAGTCTAAAGTTCAGATTGCAACAAAGTCACAAAAAGGTTAACCAACCCATTTATAGATATCCTACAGGAGTGTCAGTAATCACAGCTCTTCGGGGCATCACAGTAATGACTTACCCCCTGCTGTAATAATTGGGGTGGGCTTAGTACAAGGCTGACCATACGAATCAGTTGCCCCTGACAATACTTTGTATGCCATCATCAATGTCCTACAGCAGGGCATAGCTTTTAAACAGTGTTAGCCCTCTGTAGGCACTTCGAGCACACATGCTTTTGTAATCTGCTGGGTCTTCTGCAAGAAATGGTGGAGCTGTTGGCATGTAGATTGTGTTTTCGGTACAACTTCCCCAAGACACCATGAAACACTCAGTCTGACTTTTTCTCCTCTATGATGTCCCAGACATGTTCCAGCAGGTAGGGATAGTCATAGTGAGGGAACTCCTGTCACACATGACATCATACATGCCTCCTCGTCAGCAACCACTCTGGCAAGCTGTGAATGGTCATTCTCAGGGCCTGTCCTTGAGGGAGTCACACTCCATTTTGGTACTCCTAGTCCTGCCATTCCCACTCTTCTACCAGCCCCCAGTGACCCGGAGGCCAAAGACAGGGGCACAAGTATCCACGGGGTCCAGAGGGGGTGACATCACCACAGTTGCATAGAGAGAGGCTGAATCCCTCTCTGAGTCCCATTCATCCCCCATCCTCTCTCTCTCTCTCCACTCGACCTTCAGTCCCACCAGCCTCCTGGTCTCTAAGCTGGGCACTCTCCAACTGTTCCACCCTTTACGTATATGGGGGGGTTGAGCTGGTTGATGGTCCAGAGGGTGCAGCTTCAGTAGTCTCACCTGTAGCACAGGCCACTGGGTAAAAACAGCCTCTGAAGGCTCAGCTTGGGCCACTTCGCTCCTTGGCCTAGGTGGGCCAAAACCGAGTGGGGTCAACAACCTGGTCTGGGGCTCATCCCTCAAAACTTGCTGGCCATTTCCCTGTCCATGGCCCAATACTTTACTGGATGCTTGACTCTCCTGTGGGGGTGGACTTTTGCTTGTCTCCCACTGCAGTAGACTCAGGCATGGTAGTGGTGTTCGTACAAGCAGCAAGATTCTCACAACTTCCCAAGCTAGTGTCATCTGAAGTCAAGGAGGTGATGGATTGACTGGGTCCAAAACCAGACTAGCTGGTACCTTGGCATACAGCACACATAGGGAGCAGTGCCACTCCAGAGCCCTTACTGTGGCACAGGGGGAACATGCTGGAGGCACAGTCGACTTCCCCACCAGCTCTCATATCCATTTGAACATTTCTGAATGCATGGTGACATCAGATGCTGGGGGGGCTTATGCCATTTTAATCCAAACAGCTCACACAGTCCAAAGGCACAGCCAGGAGAGCAGTAACAGTAGCCAAATCCACTGTGACCATTAACTTGCACAGTGATCCTCTCTACCAAACACAAGCATGAGGCCCCAGAAAATGTGAACCCTATCCCAAGAAAGTTATTCAGTCCAATCCATAAGTCTCACCTTGGCCCATTTGCATGGAACTCACATGGGCCAGGCATGAGATCCCCATCCAGCAGACCTTCTGGCACACAACAGTCCACATAACAGATGCATATTGTCTCAGTTCATAGCACCATGGTATTTGCCCAACAGTTCAATGTAAAACTTCCAAACCTTCGAACAATTTCAGCTAGCACCATTGTTGAGCTCCAGGCTGGCCACAAGCACCCCAAAAACACATCCCGGACAAGCCCCGACATTGTAGCCCACCACTTGCCTGGTGTCTAGGGGTATGCTGATGGTCACTGTCCATGCAAAGGAGGCGGCCACAGCAAAAACTTCCCAAGATTGACTTATGTCTGCCAGGTTCTCACAGGTGGTGTGCACCTGGCCTTATTGGTGCTGGGCTAGGAGGAACAACTGTGGCTAGAAACATTAACAGTTCATTAAAGAAAAGAGGCAACTCAAAGGATCGCATTTTAATAAAACATGATGCCACTCCATGGAGCAGTTAAGTATACATGGAGGAAAAACACATTACTCAGGACTGTTATGGTCACACAATCACAAAAGTCCCCAAAGTCCCTTCACACAAAATCCATTCCACGGGGCATGATCTGAACGACACTGAAGTCTCAGGCAGTTCAGTTAATCTTGAAACAAAAATCAAAATGCTGCAGGGCTGCTTCCTCCCACAGTCCTTCACACCCACTGGTTCCCATCATCTGTGCTCAGACTGGCCTCTCACCTCGGGGCCACTGTCCCAACAGGTCAAAAACATTCTTGGAGTGGGGCACAATAGCCTCTCACCTTGGGGCTACCATTCCCTCCTCCCAGATGTCAGTCTTCTGATGCTTTGAGCGGTCAGCTTCTCTCTTCAGGGCCTCTGGCTCCCATCTTACCTCCAAGCACACAGCTCACTGCAGGTGACAGTCCCCATCAAACACGGCAGCGCATCCCCATCTTGTCTATGATCAGTTTGCTCTTCCTCCCACCCTACTCCTGTAGTTGCCTCCAGACCTCCGACTGCCACCTCCTTGGGGTGTTGTTGTCATCCAGATTTCTCTGAGGCCGGGGAATGCTTTGCAATGGCTGTCACCATGTTCCACTTGAACCATTCCCACCCACTCCCTCTCTCTCTTCTGATCTCTCTCTCTCTCTCTCCTCTCTTTCTGCATACTCCTTTATATCGCTTGGCCCACCCCCTGGGTACTCCCACACTGCCAGCAGTCCCCCAGTGTGGCAAAACTATTAACCCTTACAAAGAGAGAGAGATCAGAAGAGAGAGAGAGGGAGTGGGTTGGAATGGTTCAAGTGGAACATGGTGACAGCCATTGCAAAGCATTCCCCGGCTGCAGGGAAATCTGGATGACAACAACACCCCAAGGAGATGGCGGTCGGAGGTCTGGAGGTCTGGAAGGCTGACTTTGCCAAAATAGGTGAGTGCCTAAGGAATGCACTAGCAAATGGGCAGGAAATAGGGGTGGAAGAACAATGGGGAATAATAAAAACTGCCATCACAGAGGTAACTAGCCTTTGTGTGAAGCAAATAAACAAAACTAAACGATGTAAGAAACCACTATGGTTCTCAAAGGAAGTGGCAGTGAAGGTTCAAGAGAAAAAGAAAGCTTTCAGGAAGTACAAGGAATCACAGAAGGAGCAGGACAGAGAACTGTATCAGTTAAAGCAAAAGGAAGCTGGGAAGGCAGTCAGAACAGCAAAGGCGCAAACTGAGGAAAAGATAGCCAACTCAGTTAAGAAGGGGGATAAAACCTTTTATAGGTACATCAGGGAGCGAAGGAAGACCAAGGGAGGGATAGTGAGGCTTAATAAAGGGGAGGGAGGTGGGCAGAGGGTGACTGTGAAAAGGCAGAGATACTAAACAAATATTTTTGCTCTGTATTTTCAAAGGAAGAGGGGGAGGCACCTAAAACAAACAGTAGAAACACTCTGGATACAGAAGTTGATACCAGCCCATTTACAGAAGAAAGGGTTCTGAAAGAACTCTTAAAACTGAAGGTGGACAAAGCAATGGGGCCTGATGGGATTCATCCCAGAATTCTAAAAGAACTAAGGGTGGAATTAGTGACACCACTGACTACCCTGTTTAACAAATCATGGGAGGATGGGGTGGTACCCGAGGACTGGAGGAGGGCAGATGTGATTCCCCTTCACAAAAGTGGGAGCAAGGCAGAAGCAGGAAACTACAGACCTGTTAGTTTAACCTCAGTGGTAGGGAAAATTATGGAATCACTTCTGAAGGAAAGAATTGTCGAGTATCTAGAGGCCAGAGGGGCACAGGACCCAAGGTAGCATGGATTCACAGCGGGAAGGTCATGCCAGACTGGGTGACCAAAGTAGTAGATCAGGGAGGGGCTGTGGACATGGCCTACCTAGACTTTAGCAAGGCATTTGACACAGTCCCACACAAAAGATCACTATACAAGTTAGCTAGCCTGGGAGTGGGTCCCAAGATGACAGCCTGGGTAAAAAATTGGCTGGAGAATAGGACACAGAGAGTAATAGTAAATGGAGTCCACTCTGAAGAAAGGGGGGTTACTAGTGGGGTACCACAAGGTTCAGTATTAGGACCGGTCCTCTTCAAGTCTTTATAAGCGACATTGCAGAGGGACTGGAAGGAAAAGTATGTCTCTTTGCAGATGACACAAAGATCTGCAACAGAGTTGATGACAAGGTGGGGTGGAAAGGATGAAAAGGGACTTGGCAAGGTTAGAGGAATGGTCAAATGTTGCAGCTTAGATTCAATGCTAAGAAGTGCAAGGTAATGCACCTGGGAAACAAAAACCCAGGGGAAGAGTACACAATGGGGGGTGAGATACTAACAACAAGAAAAATGGAAAGGGACCTGGGGGTAGTCATATCAGAGGACCTAAAGGTGGGCAAGCAATGTGAGAGGGTGGCAAGGAGGGCTGGGGGGATACTGGGATGCATAGGGAGAGGCATCACCAGTAGAAAACAGGAAGTTATTATCCCTCTGTACAGACAGCTGGTCAGACCCCATCTGGAGTACTGTGCAGTTCTGGAGACCCAGTCTTTGCAAAGACATAGACAGGATGGAAGCTGCCCAGAGGAGGGCAACTAAAATGGTGCAGGGTCTGCACCGGAAGACATATGAAGAGAGACTTAAGGAGCTTAATATGTATAGCCTCGAGGAAAGGAGGGAGAGGGGGACATGATAGAAACTTTCAGGTACCTCAAGGGAATCAACAAAGTCCAAGAGGGTAGAATCTTTCAAAAAAAGAGGTGTGCAAGAACAAGGGGCACAATTTGAAGATAGAGGGGTGGCTCAGAGGTAATTTAAGGAAGTATTTTTTCACAGAAAGGGTTGTGGATGCATGGAACGGCCTTCCAGAGGAGGTCGTGGAGTCAAAAACAGTGGTGGAATTCAAGCATGCATGGGACAGTCATAAGGCAATTCTAGGGGGTGGGGGTAGAAAGAAGTAGGCTGCTGGTTAACTAGGATCTGCAGCTTATCCAGTAGGCAGGGAAATGGGCAGACTGGGTGGGCCAAGCAGTCCTTATCTGCCGTCAAATTCTATAGGTGTGGGGATGAAATGTCCCAACCTTCTATCCCAACTGGTGCACATTCCAATGCACTATAATGATGTCCCTATTCCCATGGGGGAGGGGGGCACATAAAGTTAAAAAATGAATACTCAAGAAAAAATAAACTGCGTTTAAATCTATGAAAGGAAACCACTCAGCATACAATATTGACAACTACAGACAATTATTAAGGGACTGCAAAACAAATGATTAGATCTGAGTCAGTGTCAGTGGCTCAGCAGGTTGCACACTCGCCTCTGATGCCAGAAGATCAGAAGTCTGTGGGTTCTAGCCCCATACCAGGCACCTGGGTTAAATCCCAATACTGACACTACAATGCAGCATGAGGGGGTGCTGCATTCCTGAGGTGCCATCTTTCAGATAAGATGTTAAACCGAGGTCCCATCTGCCTGTTCTGGTGGTAGTTCAGATGGATGTTAAAGTTCCCATGGCACTTCTCGAAAAGAGTAGGGGAAGTTCCATGGTGTCCTGACCAAATTTCCCCCATTCGCTAAAAGTACCAACAGCTTAATCTGGTTCAATGTCAGCTGGCATCCATCTGTATCCCCCTTCCCCTGGGAAAAGGCTGAAAATAGGAAGAATTGTCTAGTCCTCCTTTCCAGCTAGTCAACAAAATATAAATAAATAAATTCAGAATAGCTCTCACTAAGGACAATTTAGAAACCTTCTCTACATATATCAACAAAAACAAGAAGGTTGATAGAACCATTGATCCAATCAAATAATCTGGGGAAGAGATAAGGGACATAACCTTGCTATCTAACATTTTCAACAAATACTTCTGCTCTGTCTTTGAAGCAGTGCACTGCCAAAAATCAATGTTACCTGTACAGCGTAAACCATTCTCTGAACCCTTGCCATTTAGCATCAAGGAAGTCACAGAATTACTAACTGAACTACAAATAAACAAATCAGTGGGTCCTGGCCAACTCCATCCCAGACTGTTAAAAGAGCTAAAAGACTGCATACTGGGTCAATCAACTGGGTTATATAATAAATCATTCTTCACCAGAGAAGTACCTGAGGATTGTGGTTCCAATTTTCAAAAAGGGAGACAAAACCAAGACAGAAAATTCTAGGCCAATCAGCCTAACATCTGTACCCGGTAAAATCATGGAAAAGTTAATCAAGATTAAATGTGAGACAGAATGAACCAATAAAGGTTTACATGATAACACTCAACATGGATTTAAAAAAAAGATCATGTGTTACCAACATGTTAGCCTTTTATGAAAAAGTCAGCTATCATATAAACAGGAACGCCCTGGCTAATATCATCTATTTAGACTTCAAAAAGGCATTTGATATGGTACCATATACAATCCTTATACACAAAATGAAAGATTTAATATTAACACAAGCATTGCTGACTGGGTACAATACTGGTTACAAAATAGAAGGTAGCAAGTAAGAACTCAGGGTCATGTGTCCGAGGAAGACGAGGTATTGGGCAGGGTGCCTCAGTGCTGGGGCCAACATTATTCTCCCTCCTTACACGTGACCTGGGTAAGGGTACAAAAATTGAATAGCCAAATTTGCTGATGACACAAAACTTGGTGGTATAGTTGACTCCACTGGAAACTATAAGGCACTATTAGATGATTCAAAACAAATCAAGTAATGTGCACATATAAATGGTATGGAATTTAACATTGGTAAATGCTCAGTCCTTCATATAGGACCTGCTAATGTAAACAATACCTATACATTAAATGAAGCTACAATCAACCATTTTGCTATTGCCGAGTTAGCTTTAGACACTTCCCCAGCTAGCAACTTCCTTCCTGTGCCCACCACTGATGGACCAGATTGAACAACTCACACCGACACCCAGCTTAGGAGAACATTCTGCTTCAATCCTAAATCCTACAAACAAGTAGAGGATCTATTGATCTCCCTGGACCCCTCAAAAAGCGCAAGTGCTGATGGAGTCGAATCCCTATTCCTGAAACTAGACTTCTGCTATCTCACAGCACCGATCACACACCTCATCAATAAGTTGCTTGCCCAAGAGGAATTTTCCACACCCCGTAAGATCGCCCATATTATACCCCTCTTTAAATCAGAGAACACCTGTGACCTTAATAACTATCGCCCCATATACTTCTTCCCATCTTATCCAAACTTCTAGAGAAACTGGTTAATTCGCAGCTCAGAGAACACTTGGAATCTTCAGATCTCCTCAACCTTTCACAATTGGGCTTCCACCCCACACCATAGCACAGTCTCAGCACTAGTAAAAGTTACCAATGATTGGCAAATCACCCTTGACAACAAACAACATGAATGCACAGTTTTCTTAGATCTTAGTAAGGCGTTTGATACTGCTGACCATGATATACTCCTGAACAATCTAAATAAGCTCAGACTAGACCCTACTGCCATGTGTTGGTTTTTTACTTACCTTTCAAATGGACAACAACAAATTAAAGCACAGGGTGATCTCTCCCCTCTGAAACCTCTGACCAGGGGAGTACCCAGGGCTCCATATGTGGGCCCTTATTGTTTCTAATCTACATTACCAACATCAGTGCAAATGTCACCAACACTAGCATACATCTTTTCGATGATGATACCATACTATATGTATCAGGCCCTTCCCTTGCTATGGCCTGTGCCAATCTACAAGATGATTTCAACCAGCTTCAGCTAAATTTATTCCATCTCAAACTGTTACTAAATGCAAAAAAGATGAAGGTTATGCTCTTCTCCCCCTCCCCACTCAAGCAGCCAAAGACCCTCTCTCCAGCCACCTCCATTAAATAGTCACCTTGCTAAATGAACCACTCTAAGTCATGGATAGCTTCAAATATCTAACGTTCTGGATAGACCATCAGCTCTCCTTCCCAATACACTTGGAAGAGCTCAGCTCAAAACTAAAAAAGAGACTGGGCTTTTTCTTTAGAAATAAATGCCTACTGAGCTGGCCCAGTGGGCACTGAGGGTTGAGGCACTGGATGCCACACCTTGCACCACACCGGTGACCTGGGTTCGGGAACGAACTTGGGGTGCCAAGATCAGCAGGGGAGAGGGTGGATTGAGCATCCCAGGACCAATCTCCTCCCTCTGGGGTGGGTAAGGGAAACATGTCATGCTATAGTGGCCCCCGATGATGACTGGGGGAGCACAGTTGCAGTGCACAGTAGGGGAGGAGTACAGCAAGACTTTAGCTTATGCACCGTACATCATTGCACTGCTGGCTCCTAATGGAACAAAAATGGAGGAAATGGCTATGCGCTACCGAGGCAGCTTGATGGCCATGCTCTCGCTGACTTGGGGAACTGTCATGAAATTGTGCTGGGGGTCTGGTCCAGCCAGGCTCGGAGAGGTATTGGGAGGCCCTCCAGCAGATTGGGGTGGCTGCGCCGGACCCCCTTCATGTGAGTGAGCCTGCTGCTCTCCAGGGCAGTGAGGGCCTGTGGCTAGATACCCCTGCCAGTGGTGCTGCAGAGGTGCATAAATAGTGATATGATAAAAAAAAGAAACAAACACCTACTTACGCATGATGCCAGGAAAAAAACTGGTACAAACCACATTCATCCCTCTCCTCGATTATGCTGACCTTACATATTGCCACAGCACGGTTTCTGCTCTTAAAAGACTGGATGTGCTCTATAATACAGCCATAAGGTTCATAACGAACACCCCAGCCAGAACCCACCACAACACGCTCGATGCGCAAATTGGCTGATCCTCGCTTTCCAACAGAAGACTAAAAAATGTTCTGCTATGGACCTACAGCGCCATCATGGGCAAACTCCCTCATTATATTACTGACCTATTTAACCAGTCCTCCAGTACCTACTCACCAAGGAGGCATCCCTACCTTCAGTTGAAGACACCTAGGGTTGCTTCGCTTTATGTTGAAGCCGCTATTGGACATTCCCTACCTTCACTATGGAATAACTTTCAGTGCTCATTTAAACTAGTCTCTACCACCTGTATAGGGTCCTTCAAATCTCTCTTAGACATAGCTATCCAAGAAAAACACAACTGTCCCTCCTAACAGTGCCTCTATCCATCTTCTTCATCTCCTGTCCTCAACTCAGCCCTTTTCCCCCCTTCTAAACCTTCTTTCCTAAAACTCTAGCCTCGTCTACCAAATATGTAACTGCCTATATGTGTAATGTACTGCTACCTATGTTGTTCTCCTCTGAATGTTGCACTTATTGTACACTGCTCTCTATGTAGTTAGTACGACTCTGTAACTGCCTGTATGTGTAATGTACTGTTACCTGTGTTGTTCTCCTCTGAATGTTGCACTTATTGTACAGTGCTATCTATGTAGTTAGTACAACTCTGTAACTGCCTGTATGTGTAATGTACTGTTACCTGTGTTGTTCTCCTCTGAATGTTGCACTTATTGTACAGTGCTCTCTATGTAGTTAGTACGACTCTATGACTGCCCGTATGTGTAATGTACGGCTACCTATGTTGTTCTCCTCTGAATGTTGCACTTCTTATACAGTGCTCTTTATGTAGTTAGTATGACTCTGTCAACTTATTTGTTGTAAACTGTCAGTCTGTATAATCCTGTCTGTCCAGGACCTCCTTTTAAATGAGCTTGCTCAATGGAGCTTCTCCCTTTGAAATAAAAATAAATAAATAATTAAAATGACTGAGAGAGAGACCTTGGTGTCTTAGTAACAATTTCAAATTTTATAATCACTATAACTGGGTACGCAAACAGTAAATGTAATACTTAACAACATCAAAAGAATGTTTGTAAGTAGATCTGAGCAATGCATTATTCAAACATGTTTGGCCACATATGGACTACTGTTTACAGGCTTGGGGCCCTTATCTCAGACAGGATATAAAGCATGCAGAAAAAGTTCAATACAGGGCAACCAAAATGATTAAAAATTTATATAGTTGCCCATGTATTGATATTATTAATAAGTTAGGCCCATTTACTCTGAAGGAGAGTAGAATGAGAGGTGACATGCTATTAATGTACGAAATTATGAAGGATGAAGCTTTAATGGAATAAATTGGTGTAACAATTGAGGATAAAGAAATTACACTTAAAGCACATGATAAGCAAATAAGGCTAGATAAGAATATCAAAAATAGAAGAAGGGGGTTCTTTACTCAAAGATTAGGTAGGAATTGGAATATACTGCCTAGGGACATTTTACAAGCGAGGAACATCAACATCTTTAAGGCAAAAGTAAATCAATACATATTAGACAATAAGGGAACACATTGACCCCATCAATGATGGGAGACAGACAAAATGGGCTCAAGGCATTCGTCTGTCTTACAACTCAGTGTAAGACTTAGTATAAGATTAGTACCATAGGGAACATGTCCTTATACAATGATGGTGACAGAACCAGTTAGTACCACAGGGAACACGTCCTTATGTAACAATGGTGACAGAACTGGTTAGTACCATGGTGAACATATCCTTATATAACAATAGTGACAGAACCCCTTAGCACCGTGTGGAACATGCCCTTATATAACGAAGGTGACAGAACCAGGTAGTGCCATGGGGAGCATGTCTTTATATAATGATGGTGACAGAACTAGTTAGCACCATGGGGAACATGTCCTTAAATAATGAAGTTGGAAGAACCAGTTAGTGTCATATGGACCATGTCTTTATATAATGAAGGTGACAGAACTGGTTAGTATCATGGGGACCATGGCTTTATATAATGATAGTGACAGAACCAGTTAATACCATAAGGAACACATCTTTATATAGTGTTGGTGACAGAACCAGTTAGTACGATGTGTAAATATGTTTTTGCTTACTGATGATGACAGA
Source organism: Neoceratodus forsteri (assembly GCA_016271365.2). Taxonomy (NCBI): domain Eukaryota; kingdom Metazoa; phylum Chordata; order Ceratodontiformes; family Ceratodontidae; genus Neoceratodus; species Neoceratodus forsteri. Next base: position 613,421,283 of record CM057450.1, on the reverse strand, counting down.
ACCGGTTAGTTCCATGTTGAATGTGTCACTGCTCATTTGATAGTGAGAGGATAGGTTAGTTCCACAGGGAGCTTGTCCTTATATAATAATAGTGACAGAACTGGTCAGTACCATAGGGAACATATCCTTATATAATGATGGTGACAGACTCGGTTAGTACCATGGGGAACATGCCCGTATATAATGACTGTGACAGAACTGGTTAGTACCACAGAGAACATGTCCTTATATAATGTTGGTGAAAAAACTATTAGTACCATGTGAAATATGTCCCTGCTCATTGATGGTGACAACCTGTTTTCACCATGGGGAACATGCCCTGCAGTGCCAGAACCAATTAGTACCATGTGAAATATGTTCCTGCTCATTGATGGTGACAACCTGTTTTCACCATGGAGAACATGCTCTGCAGTGACAGAACCTATTAGTACCATGTGAAATATGTCCCTGCTCATTGACGGCGGCAGTGGCTGTTAGCAGCACGGGAAACATGCCTGCACATTGTGACGGTGACTGTACCTGTTAGCTCCATGTGGGACATTTCCTCGCACAATTATGGTGTTCTTGGGAGACAGCCCACCTGGAATGTTGGCAACATAAGGGATAGTCTAGAAGAAAAACAAAAACTCAGTGCCTTCATCAGCTCACTTAGCCTTACTGTTCTGCACTGAATTATGAACTTGGAAAAAAAATATTCCCAAATATCTGTATTATTTTAGGATTAGCAATAGACAAAAGATATGCCCCCACCACCATCACATGAGATGAAAGGACAGGTTGATCTCCATGTGTATTGGGTTCAGTATATAGTACAATAGAGCAGAGCTCATGCTTCATATAGGAGCTGGACTAGGTTTCTAATCAAACTGGACTTCACTTCATAGCAATACTTTACACCTGCTCGTAATCTTTCTGTACAGCATTTATTTCACAGTGTGAGACTGACAGGTGTCCATTATTCACAGTCTGATGAAAGGTAACATGTGGATCAAATATGTTTAGTGGCCCATTTACCCTAGAATTTTATAAAACTGTGGCAAGGCAAGCAAATCTTCGAGGACATCTCCTCCATAGGGACATACATATAGAACAGAAAGCCATTGACGGTAAGACCCTACAGGAGTTCTTGGGAACAATGGCTTACAAAGTCATATTGGGAATCAAAAAAACAAACCAATGGCCCTACAATGCAATACAATTCCAGAACTACTGGCAGCAAACATTCTGCGTTCTGTATTTTAATGACATGGAATAAGCTTATGCACTTTCACATCTCACAAGGTAGGATTTTCAGGGCAGTGTTCCACGTTAGTCAGCAGCATTCCATGTGGGCTGACATTTTCTTGCTAGCTAGAGAAAAGGAATAGACAGCATTCCATAAATGCTTTCTGATCCAGGGCAATATGCACTTCATAAGTAAAATGTCACTCGTGGATATTTTTAGGGAGACCTGGAAATGCTCCTTTGCCTTGCGGGGTTCATAATAAAAAAACAAGAACAACAGTGCAATCCTACTTTTATGAGAAACAGCTTAAAAGGATATATTTTGTTTCTAAGGATAACAGTTCTCAAGTTAATGGCTTTAAAAATCCCATTGGTGGCTACAGAGTTTGATGACATCATTTGAAGTGACAAATTTGTTTAACCTGCTTGCACAGCTTGGTGTGCAGTCAGCGTGCTGATGAAAAGTGGGTGATTAGGGACTTACTGTTAGTGGCATTCAGTTTTGCAGGCTATAAACCACAAGTAGAAGCTTTTTTCACCCTTAGTTGCCCAGCATTCTGTTAAACCTTCAAAACTGTTTTTAAATGTTGTTGGCCATCGGCTCAGTGGCACTGAGCTGTGGGGAACTGCTTTGGCATGCTGGTGACCTGTGTTTGAGTCCCAAGTCCAGGATGTCAGGAGCAGAAGCCAGCAGGGAAAGTGAAGCAGACATTCTCCTCCTATGGGCAGGTTGACACGCATCACTTAGAGACAGGCCTCTGACGTGTGTGCGGTGCATTAGTTGACGTGTGGCTATGTGTCAGTTGGCATCATCACCAGGACTCCCACTGGTGCACATTGCAGTGGGAGGTGGGTAGAGAGAGGGACTCAAAACAAAATAGGGAACAATGGCCACACTGGTTTACTGGAAGATGGCCTCTAAGTCCCAAAGTTCACCAGTGTGGTCATTCCCATCAGCACCACTGACAGAGTGACACTTCCGCTCCCCTAGCCAGGACTGGGGGAGGCTGCTTAGAGAATAGTAACTCTGGTCCTGAGGTACTGGAGGGGCAGGGGAGTGGTAATCATGACTGGTAGTGTGTGGTGAGTCTGGCAGGCCGTGTGGCAGTGGAGCCAGGAGTGGGGAGAGCAAGGGGCATGGGAAGATGCGAAAGAAGTTCTTGAACTCAAAAAGTTAATTTTTTTTTCAAAGGTGTGAACAGGGGTGTGAATAAGTCATCTGACAGACTGAGTTTCACATTATAGCCTCCCAAGGATTGACAGTTAGGCTGCTGTACCGACATTTTTATAACCTCAGACTACTAGACTTTCAGTTTCAACTAGAGATGACTGGATAGACCCGGCTTTCATCATTTTGAGCCTGAGCAGGTAATACGGATATTGTAGGCTTCACACTAGTATAAGCTGTATTTTATTTCTTTAGTAAAGCTCCTGGATATTGAGGGGTCCAGGTATGTGACAAACAAAAAATCTCTTTCCCTCCCCAGGTGGCCAGGACTAGTCTCTCTCCACCCCCTCTCGAATCCCAATCATCTCCTGTCCTTCATCCCTCTCCCATTCTCCCATAGACATATTTAAAATAGCTGTTGACTCCTGGCTTTGTGTAAGGAGCCAACATCATATTTAAACTCAATCCCCATTCTCTAGCCTCCCTCGCCTCAAAATATATATATCAAATAGTGCCCCCCACCTGACCTCCAGTCTGATTTTTTTGGGGAGTCGGCTAATGCAAGTCCAAATCTAAGTGACAGCACATAGTTTGTCCCCCTCCCAAAACCTGCATTACATTAGAGTCGCTGACTGAGCACAGTAGTGTGCTGCACACGTGAGTGGGAGGGAGGAAGTGGAGCAGTTTGTATCATTGACAATGCTAAGCAGACTGGACAATAACTAACTATAGTCCTATAGTTAGCTGACTTATTAGTGTACAAGACAGCACGCTGAGGATGGGGGGATGACTGACATTTTGGCTTGGATGAGAACTATCACTCTTCCCCTTCCATCCCCTTCCCAAATCATGGATCAGGGGTTGGGAGGGGGCATAGTGAATACAGATATTTTGGAGCCTGGGTTGGTGGACTAGAGAAGTGCTCTGAACTGTTGGTGCAGTATAGACCCCCAGCACTCACATCACAGTGGCATGCTACCACTGCCAGTTTGTAAACAATGCACCACGGTGAGTGTGGAGATACAGAACAAATGCATCTGGCCAATGTAGCACACCTGCATGAGCTGAAAGAGCCAGAGAGCATAAATACACTTAATAAACAAACAAAGCTGTACTTACAGGATTATAGACAACAGCTCCTCCCATTCCCTGCAAAGTAAGAAAAAAAAAGAGAAAGAATGTCAGCCTATCTTTGGGTTAACAAGTAGCACATAGATACATAGATACATAGACAATGTCGGCAGATAAGGGCCTATGGCCCACCCAGTCTGCCCATTTGAGCTTGTAAGTTCAGTTTATGTTTTCCTAGAAGTCTGTTGCCCCTTACCCCTGACCTCCAGAATTCCTTTATGTCTATCCCATGCATTCTTAAATCCTGTGATTGTTTTAGCCCCACCACTTCCTCTGGCAGGTGTTCCACTTGTCCACCACCGTTCTGTGAAGAAATTCTTCCTCATGTTTCCTCTGAATCATCCTCCCTCCAACTTCATCCCATGCCCTCTAGTCCTGGAACATCTTTTTCGCTTAAAAATAGTGTATTCCTGCACCCTGTTCCTCCCTGTAAGATACTCGTATGTCTCTATCATATCCCCTCTCTCTCCCTCCTCTCCTCCAGGGAGTACATATACAGTTCCTTCAACCTGTCCTCATAGGACTTGTGATGCAAACCATGTACCATCTTTGTTGCCCTCCTCTGAACCTTCTCTACCCTGTCTATGTCCTTACGTAGGTAAGGTCTCCAGAACTGTACACTGTACTCCAGGTGGAGCCTCACTAGTGTCTTCTATAGTGGAATTATGACCTCCCTTTTCCTGCTGGTGATGCCCCTGCCTATTCATCCCAGCATCCATTTGCTTACCTGCTGCCTTGTCACACTGTTTCCCTACCTTGAGGTCATCAGAGATGATAACCCCAAGATCCCTTTCCTGCTTGGTGCATGCTATATCCTCCACCCCAACTGATATATTGTGCCAGGGTTTTGTGCCCCATATTATCTTGCACTTCTTTGCATTGAATTTCAACTGCCAAACCCCTGACCATTCTTCAAGTTTCTGCAGGTCTCTTCTCATTCTGTCTACACCCTCTGGTGTGTCTACTCTGTTACAGAGCTTTGTGTTATCAGCGAACAGTGAAATTCTGCCTTCTAGCCCCTGTGCAATGTCATTGATGAAAATGTTGAATAGGACCGGTCCCAGCACTGATCCCTGTGATACCCCACTGGTCACACTTCCCTCTGTGGAGTGACAGCCATTTACCACCACCCTCTGTGTCCTGCCGCCCAGCCAGTTACCTACCCACCACACTACTGTCCTGCCCACACCCATATTCCCCAGTTTGTGTAATAGTCTTCAATGTGGCACAGTGTCAAAGGCCTTGCTGAAGTCCAGATAGGCCATGCCCACTGCCCTCCCTAATCCACCTCCCTAGTCACCCAGTCAAAAATTCAATGAGGTTGGTCTGACATGACCTCCCCTGGTGAAATCATGCTGCCTTGGGTCCTGTAGTCCATTGACAACCAGATGTTCCACCAGTCTCTCCTTCAGTAGTGCTTCCATTATCTTCCCCACTACGGAGGTGAGGCTGACTGGTCTGTAGTTCCCGCTTCCTCTTTGTTCCCACTTTTGTATAAGGGACTACATCTGCTGTCCTCCAGTCTTTGGGTACCTCCCTGTTTCCAGTGATCAGCTAAACAGGATAGCCAGAGTTCAGCCACCACCTCTCTTAGTTCTTTAAGGACCCGAGGTGCACCTCATCTGGCCCCATTGCTTTATCAACTCTTATTACTTCCAGTTCCTTCAGGGCCCTTTCTCGTGTAAAGGACTTGTGTCCATTCTGCACCATTCTCACCTTGTACTCCCTTCAGACCATTACCCTCCTTTTCTCAGTAAAGACTGAGCAGAAATACCTGTTTAATATGTCAGCTTTACTGTTGTCATTCTTCCATGGCCCCATCCTCCCCTTCAGTCTCACTATCCTCCTTTGCCTTTCTTTTCACTTATGTTACCTGTAAAAGGTTTTGTCCCTCTCCCCACTGATTTTGCAATGTGTTCTTCTGTCTGAGCTTTGGCTTCCCTTACTGACCTCCCTGCCTCCCTTTGCTTCTCCTTGTACTTCTCCCTATCCCCTTCTGCCTGTGTCTTTTTGTATTGCCTGAATGCAATCTTTTTGGCTTTCACTTTCTTTGCTACCTCTTTGGAAAACCATAATGGTCTCCTCTTCCTTTTCCTCTTGCTAACCTGCTTAATGCATAATTCTGTTGCTCTTGTAATCCCCATTTTAAATACTTCCACTGTTCCTCAACCCCTGATTCCTGCTCCATTCCCCTTAATGCCTCTTTCAAGTATCTCCCCATTTTCCCAAAGTCTGCCCCCCTAAAATCCAGGATCGTGTTTTGTGTGGTTTGGTTCTGCTCTTTCTGTGATTTCAAACCACAATGACTGGTGGTCACTGTTCCCCAGGTGCTCCCCACTGTTATCCCCATCACACTGTCCCTGTTTGTGAGCACAAGGTCCAGTATTGCCTTCTGCCGAGTTGGTTCCATGACCAGTTGCTTGAGGAAGGCACCCTGAAGGGAGTCCAGGATAGATCTGCTCCTAGTTGATGCTGCTGCTGGGATGCTCCAGTCCACATCTGGAATATTGAAGTCTCCAACCAGTACTACCTCACCCTTGTCTGCCATCCTTTGGATGGCTAGCATCAACTCCTATCTGTTTCTTCCTCCTGGGCTGGTGGTCTATAGACCACACCTGTGCAGATAGCTGGCCCCATTTTCCTTTCCAGCTTAACCCACAGTATCTCTCCCCCATTTTGTTCCTCCTGGATCTCTGTGGCTCTTATGTCATTTTCACATACAGTGCTACTCTTCCTCCCTTCCTACCTTCCCTGTCTCTTCAGAATATGTTGTAACCAGGTATGGCCATCTCCCAGTCGTGGTTATCATTACATCAGGTTTCAGTGATGGCCACAATGTCCAGGTCTGACTGCACCATGACAGCCTCCAGATCTTCCATCTTGTTGCTAAGGCTCCTGGCATTGGCACACGTGGCTTTCCATGATTTGATCTACCTAGACTGTTTCGCTGTTCTACTCCAGACCCTTTCTTAGTTGTCCTTTATCCCTGGTTCTCCTTGCTGCCTGCCCTTCTGCTGAATTTTTCCCCTTTTCTGCCTGTCCACCTCTTGGGTGCTAATCTCCATCTTTTGCACACTGCTTTGTAGAGATCGTCACTCCTCCGGTTCACTGGTTCCACTGCTAGCTGTGGGGGTGAGCAAGTAGGGACCCTTCTTGCTGGCCTGCCACCCCCCTTTGCTAGTTTAAATGCTTGTCAATGTAGCATTTAAACTTATCATTGGGTGTTGGGATTCCCCTCCAGGATAGATGCTGGCCATCAGGCTTGAACAAACCTCCATCCCTTCAGGTGGGTCCCCAGTCACCAATGAATCCAAACCCTTCCTCACAGCACCAGTTCTTCAACCATGAGTTAAAGTTCCTGATGCATGCACCCCTATGCTCTCCCTTGCCTCTCACAGGTAGTACTTCTGAAAAAGTGACAGAAGTAGCTGCTTGCTTGAGACCCCTCCCCAATTTCCTAAACTCTTCCTGAACTTCTTCTGGTTCCCCATTTGCCAGGTCATTAGTACCTAGGTGGATAATGATATCCAGCTCACCCTCCCGTCTTGCCTTCCCAGTAATCCCCAGGATCTTCCTTCCATCTATCCATGCCGTGGCACCTGGTAGGCACCTCACCTCCCTGTCCTCCCCATCCTGTGTTCCTAGCTGGATCCCTCTTATAATGGAGTCCCCCACCAGAATTCGCTTCCTCCTCCTCTGGGGTCCACTGCTCTCCCCGCTGAGGTCACCTCCTTGGCTAACCTCCACATCCTTTCCTTTCGCTTCTCTGGATACCTCTGTTTGGTTGTCCCCATTTGCCAGTGTGGCATATGAGTTCTTGAGTGGAATAGGACCTGGGTTGTGCCTCTGCCTGACCGCTCTAACCCTCCCTGAGCCCACTATCACCCAAGTGCTCCTCGTTCTTGGCATCCTTTGAGGCAGTTGCATTGGACTGGGTGGTCTCTGGATAGGGGTGATGGTACTCCTGACCCAGTTTACTTCTGCTCTGAGTCTGGCTACCTCATCCTGCAGTTCAAAGAGAGAGATGCATGCAGATAGGGCAGCACCTCAGTGTCCAGAAGGTCTGCCTGAATATGGCTGCCCCACAGCCACTGCATTACATAGATACATAGACAGTGTCGGCAGATAAGGGCCTATGGCCCACCCAGTCTGCCCATTTGAGCTTGTAAGTTCAGTTTGTTTTCCTAGAAGTCTTTTGCCTTACCCTGACCTCTAGAATTCCTTTATGTCTATCCCATGCATTCTTAAATCCGTGATTGTTTCAGCCCCACCACTTCCTCTGGCAGGGTGTTCCACTTGTCCACCACCCGTTCTGTGAAGAAATCCTTTTCATGTTTCCTCTGAATACGTCCTCCCTCCAACTTCATCCCATGCCCTCTAGTCCTGGAACATCTTTTCGCTTAAAAATAGTGTTTTCCTGCACCTGTTCCTCCTGTAAGATACTTGTATGTCTCTATCATATCCCTCTCTCCTCCTCTCCTCCAGGAGTACATATTCAGTTCCTTCAACCTGTCTTCATAGGACTTGTGATGCAATCCATGCACCATCTTTGTTGCCCTCCTCTGAACCTTCTCTACCCTGTCTATGTCCTTACGTAGGTAAGGTCTCCAGAACTGTACACTGTACTCCAGGTGGGGCCTCACTAGTGTCTTGTATAGCGGAATTATGACCTCCTTTCCTGCTGGTGATGCCCTGCCTATACATCCCAGCGTCCTATTTGCTTTACCTGCTGCCTTGTCACACTGTTTCCTACCTTGAGGTCATCAGAGATGACAACCCCAAGATCCCTTTCCTGCTTGGTGCATGCTATATCCTCACCCCCAACTGATATATTGTGCCAGGGTTTTTGTGCCCCATATGCATTATCTTGCACTTCTTTGCATTGAATTTCAACTGCCAAACCCTTGACCATTCTTCAAGTTTCTGCAGGTCGCTTCTCATTCTGTCTACACCCTCTGGTGTGTCTGCTCTGTTACAGAGCTTTGTGTCATCAGCGAACAGTGAAATTCTGCCTTCTAGATCCTGCGCAATGTCACTGATGAAGATGTTGAATAGGATCGGTCCCAGCACTGATCCCTGTGGTACCCCACTGGTCACTCTTCCCTCTGTGGAGTGACAGCCATTTACCACCACCCTCTGTGTCCTGCCACCCAGCCAGTTACCTACCCACCACACTACTGTCCTGCCCACACCCATATTCCCCAGTTTGTGTAATAGTCTTCTATGTAGCACAGTGTCAAAGGCCTTGCTGAAGTCCAGATAGGCCATGTCCACTGCAATCCTCTGATCCACCTCCCTAGTCACCCAGTCAAAAAATTCAACGAGGTTGGTCTGACATGACCTCCCCCTGGTGAAACCATGCTGCCTTGGGTCCTGTAGTCCATTGACAACCAGATGTTCCACCAATCTCTCCTTCAGTAGTGCTTCCATGATCTTCCCCACTACCGAGGTGAGGCTGACTGGTCTGTAGTTCCGCTTCCTCTTTGTTCCCACTTTTGTATAAGGGACTACATCTGCTGTCCTCAGTCTTTGGGTACCTCCCTGTTTCCAGTGATCGGCTAAATAGGATAGCCAGAGGTTCAGCCACCACCTCTCTAGTTCTTTAAGGACCCTGGGGTGCACCCGTCTGGCCCCATTGTTTTATCAACTCTTGTACTTCCAGTTCCTTCAGGACCCTTTCTCGTGTAAAGGGACTTGTGTCCATTTCTGCACCATTCTCACCCTTGTACTCCCTTCAGACCCATTACCCCCTCTTCCTCAGTAAAGACTGAGCAGAAATACCTGTTCAATATGTCAGCTTTACTGTTGTCATCCTCCATGACTCCCATCCTCCCCTTCAGTCCACTATCCCTCCCTTTGTCTTTCTTTTCACTTATGTACCTGTAAAAGGTTTTGTCCCCTCTACCCACTGATTTTGCAATGTGTTCTTCTGTCTGAGCTTTGGCTTCCCTTACTGACCTCCCTGCCTCCATTTGCTTCTCCTTGTACTTCTCCCTATCCCCTTCTGCCTGTGTCTTTTTGTATTGCCTGAATGCAATCTTTTTGGCTTTCACTTTCTTTGCTACCTCTTTGGAAAACCATAATGGTCTCCTCTTCCTTTTCCTCTTGCTAACCTGCTTAATGCATAATTCTGATGTTCTTGTAATCCCCATTTTAAATACTGCCCACTGTTCCTCAACCCTGATTCCTGTCCCATTCCCTTAATGCCTCTTTCAAGTATCTCCCCATTTTCCCAAAGTCTGCCCCCTAAAATCCAGGATACGTGTTTTGTGTGGTTTGGTTCTGCTCTTTCTGTGATTTCAAACCACAATGACTGGTGGTCACTGTTCCCCAGGTGCTCCCCCACGGTTACCCCATCACACTCTCCCTGTTTGTGAGCACAAGGTCCAGTATTGCCTTCTGCTGAGTTGGTTCCATGACCAGTTGCTTGAGGAAGGCACCCTGAAGGGAGTCCAGGATAAATCTGCTCCTAGTTGATGCTGCTGCTGGGATGCTCCAGTCCTCGTCCCCGCATTGCACCACTTCCCACATTATACTGCAATTATACTGCTATTCCAGTACTTGTCTGCTACTGAAGCTCTCCTAGTTCCCTTTTTATTGATTTACTGTCCTAAAAATCCTGCCACTGATCCTCAGATAATTTTTTTTTAAAGAAAAGAAACCAATAAATAAATAAATGAGTCAAAACACTTGTCGTGCTGAGGGTGGGCTTTTCCCTTATGCCCTCCTACTACACCCCTTACTATCCCTGTGTTTAGCTCCTGTCAGTCAGATTTAACAGGGCATATAAAAAGAGTTGGGGGAAGGGGGGGGGCGAAACTTTGCAGCAATTAAAGACAGCACAGAATTACACCACCACTAGGTTTTAAATTTTCAACAGCCCAAAAACAATTATAAGTAAAGACAACAAAGAAAGTATAGTGTCACTAAAAGCCCACAATCTAAGTTTAAAAGAAAAATAGCAATTACCAGTTACTGTAAAACACTGAATTGAATATGTTTCCTTCCACTTCTGGCTTCTTCTGAGAAAAGTTTGGGGTTAAATTTTGTTCATTCCACCTGCCCCTCCCCAACCAATGATTATGAAAAAATAAGTACTTGAGCCTTACTTCCTAAAAATGGCAATTTAAAAAAAATTTTTGGTCACATAGAAACATAGAAATTGTCAGCAGATAAGAATCACCAGGCCCATCTAGTCTGCCTGGAAATCCTATAATAGTGTTTTACCTTTGACCCTAACAGGTCAATGGCTTCTCACCCCTTCTTCCCACCTCTAAGGTTCCTCTATGCCTGTCCCAGGCATGTTTAAAACCCTCTACTGTGCTCGCTCTCACCACTACCTGTGGCAGTCTGCTCCATGTGTCCACCACCCTCTCTGTGAAGAAAAACTTCCTCACATTTCCCCATAACCTGACCCCCCCCAATTTACTAATGTAACCCCCCTGCAAATGGGGGTTCCCAAAAGACTTCCAGGAGCTTGCTTGAATGCTCCAAGCCTGAATGGTGTTTGGCATTTAAGCCATTTATCAGTGAGTGTTTTTAGAACCTCTGGTACTGTCTCTTTAAGAGCTGTCTGCTTGCAGACATAATTAGTTTGTATGGGGGACTGTGTGTTTCTTTGATTGAGTACCACTCAAGCTGCTGCCAATTCACTTCATTTTTGCAGTCACTAGGAGTGCAAAGGGAACCTATCTGAAAGATGTAACTGTTTGCCAGAAATTATTTAGAGTAATAATGAAATTACAGTTTGTCTAACCTGCTTTCTTTGCAGTCAGAACTGTGTCTGCTAGTTCCCCATTCTAGTTTTGAACTGCTGAACTGGACCAATCAGTGTGGGGTAAGCCAGCTCTAAAATGGTGCCTTGGACGAATCAGAACTTGGACTCATAATCTGAGCCAGCCACAAGAGGATTGTATGGGCAGTGACTCTGGGAGATGTAGTTTAGACTTCAGTGCCTTTTGGACCAACAGTCTATTGTGAGTGACAGCCAATCCAGTCAAGAACTGGGAGGAACTCAAAGGAAGTCCCGGTTTTGTCGGTTGGAGTTTCAGTTGAGCTTTGGCAGTGAAGAAGGAAGGAGCCCTGTGCTTTTCAGTGTGCAGTTTTAGTCAAAAACGTGTGTAAGGCCCAGAGTTCGGTCTGCAGCTTGTGTAACAGCTTGTTAGGACTGAATCCGTCCTGTGAAAAGAATCAAAGGATCTCTGAAGAGTAGAAACCAGGCTCACCCTGTAGAAGACTGGAGGAATTGCTGAAAATTGCACTCGGTCTGTCAGGAACTGAATCTGCTGTGTGTTCTCCGGGTATTGTGCAGTAATGCGATCGGGATACAGATGTAGCCTGCCTGGTACAGTGCTTTCTTTATATGGATGTGTGAAGAGGTTTGTGTACCTCAAGTGAGCCCTGCTGACATTGAAGGACCCTATCTTATTTGGAGGTCGTGAGTACTAATTCAGGGTTGAGCTCCCTGTTGAATTGCACATTAAATCCAAATGGAATTACTGTACTGCTGACTGTTTAATTCTCCTTTTCTCTGTGTGAAAGGGCCCTACCAGCTGCCACGGTTTGGACTAGCCACTAGGGCTTGGGTACCCAGGGACAGTAACTGATAGGGATAGGCCTGTGCACAGAGCCATAGAGTAGATTATTAGAGTGATAAGCTAATTAACCTGATTTCCCCTGTCCTTGTTATATCCCCTAAATAAATCAGAGCTGCTTGTTTCAGCAAAGTTATACTGCCTGAGATATTTGTCTATGTTAAAGTACTGTACTGTGATTGTTGCACTGTATCTCATTTCACAGGAGGTCCCAGTGCCGGAACCAGACCTGGGGGTAAGTGTATACTGTGAAGGTAATTCTGATATATTGTGTGGGAAGAAAGGAGGGTTGCAGTGTCCCAGAGGGCTGTGACCAAGTTAGTTTAACTATTGCAAACCCTGACCTCTGGGTGGAGGCACCCGCCATTGGATCCAGGCCCCTCAACCTGTTAGTGGCAAATCAGGCAGGGGTAGTAGCCCCTGGGATAGCGTCATCTAGGGGTTACACTAACATACTAATTGCCAGCAGATTAGGCCTTATGGTCTATTGAGTCTACTCGAACCTCAGATCCCTAGTTGGGTGCCGAGGCCCTCCCTCCTTGTGTTCCAGAAACCCCCATCATCCATCCCCACCCCCCTGGGCCAGGCCATCTTCTGATACATCCATTTTCTGAGTCTGTCCCACCCTCTCTTGAAGCCCTCCACTGTGGATCTCTGAACCAGCTCTCCAGGCAGCGCATTCCAAGGGTCCACCACCCTCTCAGTGAAAAACCTCCTCCTCTTTCCCCCCCTCATCCTTCCACCTTCCAACTTCAAACCATGCCCTCTGGTGATACCTCCCTGCTTTAGTCTAAAGATCCTCTCCATGTTTACCCTATTTATTCCCTTGAGGTACTTGAAGACATCAATCATGTCCACCCTGTCTCTTCTCTCCTCCAATGAAAACAGGCAGCGCTCCTCAAGTCTGTCCTCATACGTCAAATCCCCTAGTCCTTGTATCATCTTAGTTGCCCTCCTCTGTACCCTCTCCAGGAGCTGTATGTCCCTCTTCAAGTGTGGTCTCCAGTACTGTACACAGTACTCAAGGTGTGGTCTAACCAGTCCATTGTACGGTGGTAGAATCACTTCCCTGCTCCTAGAGGTGATCCCCCTTACGATGCATCCCAACATCCTGTTTGCCTTGCTAGCCGCTCTCCTGCACTGCTCAGAGTTATTCATACATGCATCCATCAAGACCCCTAGGTCTTTTTCCCATGTTGAGGCCTCCAGCACCTCCCCTCCCAGGGTGTACCTGTGTTTAGGGTTTCCCCGCCCGAGATGTAACACCTTGCACTTGGTGATATTGAAATTTAATTTCCATGTGTGAGCCCAGCTTTACAGGGTGTCCAGGTCCCCTTGCAGGGCCAACCTCCCCTCTTCCCCCTCAAGTACTGCTTCCACCTTGGAGTCATCAGTGAAGAGACTCATTTCACACCCTATACCCTCCTTGATGTCCGATACATATGCATTAAACAGGATCGGACCCAGGACCGAGCCCTGCGGTACCCCACTACCGACTTCTCTAGGGTTCGAGAGCTCCCCACTGACCACTACTCTCTGGGTGTGTCCAGCTAGCCAGTTTTCAATCCATCTGACCATCAAAGGGCCTACTCCCAACCCCATCAGTTTCTCCACCAGACCATTGTGGGGGACAGAGTCAAACGCCTTGCTGAAGTCCAAGAATAATACATCCACAGGCTTTTCCCTGTCCAGTTCTGATGTTACCCATTCGTAGAACTCCACAAGATTGGTTTGACATGATTTACCTGGCACAAACCCATGTTGCCAACTATCCAGACCTCCCACCTCCTCCAAGTACACCCCCAATCATTCCTTTAGTATACTCTCCATTAACTTTCCCACCATCGAGGTCAAACTGATGGGTCTATAGTTACCTAATACTTCCCTCGACCCCCCTTTATGGATTGGCACCACATGTGCCTCTTGCCAATCCCTAGGTACCTTCCCTGTCTCAAGCGACCTGTTGAAGAGCTCCACCAGGGGTGCAGCCAGTATGTCCGTCAATTCCGATAGTACTCTCGGATGAATGCCATCCGGCCCTGTACTGTGTTAGCTCCTACCATCTCCTGTGGCAGTCTGCTCCATGTGTCCACCACCCTATCTTTGAAGAAAAACTACCTCACATTTCCCCTTAACCTGCCACCCCCCCCAATTTCATATGATGCCTCCTTGTTCTTGTACAAATCTTATATTGGAAGAGGTCTCCCCCTTACACCTTGTTTGTACCCTTAAGGTACTTGAATGTTTCTCTCATGTCTCCCCGATCCCTCCTTTCCTCCAGTGAGTGCACATTGAGATTCTGGAGTCTCTCCTCTTATTTTATGTTGCAAGCCTTGCAGCATCTTAATCACTCTCCTCTGGACTGCCGCCAGCCTAGTAATGTCCTTACAAAGGTGTGGCCTCCAGAACTGCACACATTACTTTAGGTGAGGCCTCACTAGCATTTTATACAAAAGCATCACTACCTCTGCCTGTACACCCTAGCATGCCACTGGCCCTCTCTGCGGCCTTTGTGCTCTGCTTTGACATCTTTAGGTCATGAGAAATTAATTTTTTATTTATTTATTTATTAGATCATCGGTTTTCAGACCTTTGAGTCAAAGACTCATTTACAAAGACACCTTGTCAAGAGAGCAATACATCACAGCAAACAAAGCAGTACAGTACATAACACTTTGATTAAAAAAGCAACCAGTGTTACAGGCATTCACTGGTGGTACAAGCTTGGTAATAGGTAGATCACAGTAGTCATAATATAGGTGCACGAGTACCATGTCAGATAGCAACCAGAGATATTTTATTACATTAGTCAGCAGATGTTGCCTGAGACCCCAGGCATATACAGCAAAATTAAACAGGGCAGACCCAGACTAGGGGTGAGGGTAAGGGGCAGGTGGGGGATTATGTGCAGTTGCAGCAGTGAGTGCTTGTCAGATGGCTTCTGAGAGAGACCTTGAAAGGACCAAGCTTAGTGGAGTCAGCTATGTTGGCTGGGAGGGAACTGAACCAGGAGGGAGCCCAATAGCAAAAGGATCTCTGGGCCACAGAGGTCCTTACCCTGGGGACAGTAAGGGAGGTTTTGACAGTGCCATGGGTGGAGACTGAGGGGGAGGCATGCTGCAGGGAGGTGGCCACCCCAGGGGAGGAGAGCCCTAGCAGGGTCTTTTTCACAAGAAGGCAGGTTTGGAAGTGGAGTCTTTCTTCAAGGTTGAGCAAGTTGGTGGTGGAGTACAGCAGGCACATATGGGTGTGCCTAGGAGATCCCAGCATTAGCCTGCAGGCCTTGTTTATAGACAGCTGGATTCTTGCAAGCACAGTGTTGTTGGTTGCAGCACAGATGGGCAGTCCATAGTCGATTAGCATCAGGACAGAGGAGGCGATTGCCAATCTAAGGGCCTCTTGTGGTAGGCAGTCCCTATGGCGGTATAACAGTCCAATCCTGACATTGGTGACAGCAGAAAGGGCATTGATATGGGAATGGAAGGAGAGTGCCGAATCAAAGGTAATTCCCAGATACTTGTAGGAGGAAACCTGCTCAATGGGGTTTAGTATGCTAGGCAGTATCACGAGAGGGGCACCACTGGCTTTGCTTTGGCGATGCGAGAAGAGCAAAGCTTTGGTCTTTTGAGGTTCAGGACTAGCCTTCATGATGTGAACCAATGCTCAGCTCTATCAAAAGCTCGTTGGAGGGTGGCCTGGAGTGTGTTGAGGTTGGGGTCAGAGGCGAAGAGCAAAGCGTCATCTGCGTAGAGGAGGATCTTACTTGGGCAGGCCAAGGGGAGGGAGTTGAGGTAGAGACTGTAGAGGAGAGGGCCTAAAATGGAGCTCTGGGGAACCCCAGAGCGGACAGATTGTGTGTCAGATAGGGTGCTATTGATTTTTACACACTGAGGTCTGGCAGAGAGGTAGCCAATGAACCATGCGAGGGGGCTGGGGGAGAAATCAAGGCATCTGAGGAAGTCAAGCAGGAGGGGATGGCAAACCATGTCAAAGGCCTTGGAGAGGTCAATGAACATGGCACTGGCAGGACTTCCAGCATCAAGAGCAGAGTGCAGGAAGTTGGAGAATTCAAGTAGCACAGTTGTGGTGCTGTGACCTGCACGAAAGCCATGCTGTTCAGGGCACAGGATATTGTGCATAGCCAGGTATTCGGCAAGCTGTTTGGCAACTACTTTTTCAAGGGCCTTAGAGAGTGGGGGGGAGAATGGAGATAGGTTGATAGTTACACGGGGTCGTTCGATCGCTGCTCTTCAGGATGGGAGTGATGGCGGTTTTCCATGTGCTGGGGAACTGCCCCAGGCACAGAGAGCAGTTGAGCAGCTTGGTAAGTGGGACCAGGATAGCATCTAATGTCAGATGAAGTAGCCTAGTGTCCAGTAGGTCGGTGCTGGGGTTGTTACTAATAATGGCTTTTTGCAGATGGGGTCTAGCCTCCAATGGGGAGATGGTATGTAGGTAGAAAGGAGGTGTCTGGAGAGTGGGCAGGGGTGCTACTGGGATTGGGTCAAAGAAGTTACTGGGCAGGACTGAACTCAGGTCTGAGAAAGTCTGGTTTAGGCAGTCTGCAATGCCAAGGGGGTCAGAGCAGACAGTTCCATTAAAGGAGAGTTGAGAGGGGGGTGGGGAGCGGGATTTCCCATTCAGCTCCTTTACATTTTCCTGAAAGTTTCTAGCCGACCCCCAGGAGGAGACAAGAGCGGATTGGTAATACTGGGCTTTGGCCTGTCGAATGACCCAAGTACACTTATTGCGCTCAGCATTGTATGCTTGCCTATCAGCTGGCTTGCCAGATTCCATGAAATGTGCCATAGGTTGTATCTCATTTTAAGTTTGTGAAGGAGGGAAGGGGTAACCCAGGGCATGCTTTGCTTTTTGGTGCAATTTCTAGTGAAGGGGGCATAGAGGTCACAGGCAGTGTTAAAAGTGCGAGTGAAAAAATCCAGTGCTTCATCTATGGATGGTGCAAGCCTGATTGGGGACCAATCCAGTTGTGAGAGGTACAGTTTAAGGTGACGCAGGCTGCCTGGGAGTTGTGACATTGCTGGGTGGTTTGTGGTGCAGGTTTGCTGTTGGCAGTGGACCAAGAGAATATGACCGGGGAGTGGTCACTAAGTGAGTTGGGAAGTACACTGATATCGAGCACTCTCTGGGGGCGGTTGGTAATGGTGATATCCAGGAGGGTGCTGGAGCCAGTAGAGGGGTTGAATCTAGTTGGGGTGGTGACAAGCTGAGACATGTCAAGGACGGCAAAGATATCTCTGGTTTGGGAGGCCGTGGCACATAGCCAGTTGATATTCAGGTCACCAACAATTATCTGGGCCATTTTGGGTGGTAGGCCAGAGAGGCAGTCAGCAAGCACCAGAATGGTGAGGTATTGCTGTCTGGGGGGATTATAGGCAACGGTATGAAAGAATGGGCCCTTACCAGGGTTGGGGGAGATTTTTAGCATGAGAGCTTGAGCCCCGTTATCAAGCTTGGGTGGTAGAAGTACATGTCCAAGGAGGGAATCACGCATGTAAACAGTACGACCACCTCCACGCTTACCCACCCAATCTTCCCTGAAAAGGGTGTAACCAGGGAGGGAGATGAAAGAGTCAGGGGTGGATTTGGATAACCAGGTTTTGATGAGTGCGACAGTGTTCGGTTGGTGCTGAGTAACCCAGCATTGGAATGCAGCAGCCTTCTTAAGGAGGCTGCAAATATTCATAGAAGCTATGTGGAGTCCTTGAGCCTGGGCAGGCTTGTTCATAAGGTTGGGCACGGAGCCAGGGGTTGGATTAATGTTACCTGATAGAAGCAGCAGGAGGGTGATTAGGTGCACCAAAGCATGGTAGTGATTGTGGCATCTCCCCTTGCGACTGGACAGGGAGCCGGGTGCTGGGGTGCAAGGGGTGGGTAGAGTATGAAGGGTGGGAAGGCATTCAGGAGAAGAGACCAAGCTATGAGTGGGAAGTAAAGAGATAGCAAGGGTGGAACTGTGGGGGGTACGGGGAAGTGGTTGAGCATTGGGGGTCTGGTAGAGGTGTTGTAGATAAGAGGGGGTACTATGGGTAGAGTGTGATGGTCCTAAGTGAGGTGAGGCTGGTGTAGGAAGTAGGAAGACCATAGTCAGTGTTAATGCACTTGATCCCGGATACATTGAGGACGATAAGTTATTTGAGCAAGAGAAGATCGCCTTTAAGAAGTTACAGAAAGGAGAGCCCCTTTAAGGAGTTGCTGTAATTGACTAGTATGAGGCCTCAGGGGGTGGGGATCACTGAGGAAGTATTACTATGTACTTAATAAAGGACGGGGGAAGGGGTGGGGGGAGCAAAAAAACTGTCCAGAGAGCAGTACAACAAGGCAGTGGCCGAGCTGTGTTTTGAAAAAGGTGCCTTGGGTGCTTTCTTTCTCAGTGGGGATCTGCAGCATCCAATTGAGAAGCAGCCAAAGTCCCCAGGAGCCAGTCCAATAACAGGGATTGAAGCCTGACCGCTCTGAGCTAGGAGCTGACCAAAAGTACCTGCTTTCCTTGGTCAGGTGATGGCGGGCTAGATGCAGAGGTCCAGCCACCAGCAGGTAGCAGTGCCAGGGCCCCTTGGCTGAAGTGGAGTGCCTGCTTTGGGCTTATGGCTAAAATAGAGCAGGAAAAAAAGGCAGGCCATTAGTTAAAATGTCAAAGACAAAAGTCAAGTAAATTAGTGGGAGGGCCCTGGGCAATTCAGTGCTCAGGGCAGAAGTAGGTGCAAATAGTGGGAGAGAAAAGGTTCCTGCAGAGAGGTCTGGTCAAAGGTGCCAGGTGGGAATTTAGCAAAACAAAAGGCTGATTCAGGAGGTTGGGGGGGGACCTTGAATGAGACCAGGGAGAGCTGGGAAGGAGGCGTGTGGTGGAGAGGACTCAAGGTAGTCTGGAATGGGTAGAGAAGATGGCCCAAAATGCCAAGCAATATTTACAGAATGTGCTGGTTCAGGGGGGTGTCAGGAGAGGGAATCAGGGGTTCAGTAGATGACAGAGAAACATTGTGGGGAATAGAGAGAAAGAAATACAAAAGGGAAAAAGCAAGAGAAAGAGGGAAACAAAGAAGGCAGTCCGAGGATGAATGAGAGGAACTGTGATGGGAAAAGAGTGTGGCAGAAAAAACAGCAGGCAATAGTCAGTTCTAGCTATTCTACAATATTGGGCAATTAGCAGAAGAAATTCAGTAGTGCAAGCAGTAAGCTATATAGACGTCAGGCAGTCCATTAAAGTTCGCTACAACTCTGCTATACTCTGCTAGGCAATTCCTGCATATACAGTGCAATAGTTTAAAGGTAAAATGTTTAAGCAGTAAAAATATTCAGCAGTATGGACCATGAGCTATATAGAAGTCAGGCCTAGCTAATACAGCAGGCTAAACATGATATGATATCCCCCAGGTCCCTTTCTTCCTTGGTGATCGACAGCAACTCCCCCCTTCCTGTAGCTCACCCCAGCGTTTCCTCTTCCTGGGTGCATTATTTTGCACTTCTTGGAACTGAAGCTCAGTTGCCACACCCCAGATCATTTTTCAAGCTTCTCCAGGTCCCTCTTCCTCATCCTCTCCACCCTGTCTGGAGTATCCACCCTGCTGCAGATCTTG
The DNA here is from genome assembly GCA_016271365.2 of Neoceratodus forsteri. Classification (NCBI taxonomy): domain Eukaryota; kingdom Metazoa; phylum Chordata; order Ceratodontiformes; family Ceratodontidae; genus Neoceratodus; species Neoceratodus forsteri. The sequence goes on along the minus strand of CM057450.1, from coordinate 613,401,568 downwards.
GTGTCATCTGCGAACAGGCAGATCTTTCCCTCTAGCTCTACTGCAATGTCACTAATGAAGACATTATAAGGACTGGTCCCAGGACTGATCCCTGAGGTACTCCACTGGTCACTCCATTCTCCCCGGACTGGATCCCATTTACTACCACCCTCTGCGTCCTGTCCGTTAGCCAGTTCTCATCCCAGCTTATCACCTTGTTTCCCATTCCCAGACTACCCAACTTGTTAGTCAGCCTTTTATGTGGGTCAGTGTCGAAGGCTTTGCTAAAATTGAGGTAGACAACGTCCCCCCTCCCCCGATTAACTTCCTTTGTCACCCAGTCGAAAAAATCTATCAGATTTGTCTGACATGACCTTCCTGCTGTGTAGACCCCCAACACAAAAGTCTACTGTAGAAGCACAATAGTCTACTGTAAAAGGTGGCCTCTGACATTGCAGCTCCAACCGCAAAATGGGGTACTGCAGGGGAGGTAAAAAGTAATACCCCAAAATGCGACTGCAGCAGTATTACAGTTAATCATCAGTTCTGGGCCCTGCATTTGATTAGACAGCTGAACATGTTCAGTGTTGAGGTTCTATCTGAAATTAATTGCTGTACATTGGCTGAAAGAACTTCAAAACACTCAGGTCTGAGGTAAGGTGGCTTGTACTAGAAATCCCTTTGAGTAGTTTCCCAGAGATCACGTCCTGTCTCTTATCACCACATAAACATTCCTGACAGCAGCAGCAGCAGCAGGTGTGGGGGTCAAACAGTACTTATAATAAGACAAGCAGGCCTGGGTTGCCTGGCACACTGGTGACCGTAGTTTGAACACATCAGAGGGTTCTCCTGATGCTCACACATGTTTTTGGGCCAAACACGGTCACCAGGAGCAGTTGCAAGAGGGACTGTAATCGCTGCGGGTGCATGTGTCACTCAGCTGTCGGCATGGGGTTACAAAGGGGGTAGGTGGCTTTGAGGTGATTAGACTGACTGCTAATGGTGTGTCTGCACATGCTGGTAGGAGAGGCCAATGAGAACTGTGAAAGGAGTCGATCTCTTATGAGTAAAGGAAAGAGAAACAATAGAAACATAGAAACATAGAAGTTGATGGCAGATAAGGACCACAAGGCCCATCCAGTCTGCCCTTTTTTTCTACCTTATGAATGTGCCATAGGCCTGTACTCTGTTAATGGCCCATCTATTCATACTCATCTGTATTGCTCCCTTATGCCTATCACAACTTGATGAGATATTTATGTAAAGCAGTAAGAAATAGTTACAGAGAATGAAAATGTTTACTTTGTATCACTGAAATACTTATATTTGTATCTGTAGGACCACATCACTTGAAAAAGCTTGAAGATACATAATTAAATGTTTAAAAATTATTTCTAAGACTAGCTTTCGAGAGATAAAACCGTCTTCCTCAGGTCCTCAGGAAGAGGGTTTTATCTCTTGAAAGCTAGTCTTAGAAATTATTTTGTTAGTCCAATAAATGGTATCACCTGCAACATATTTGTTGTTTTTTTCTCTACATTGTTGACTGGACTAACATAGCTACCACATTCCTTTTTTTCAAACGATTAAAACTTCAAGACTCTAAAGGAAAATGTTGGTTGCTGCGGGTGTCGGTACTTTCTGTTGCGACATTGGTTTAACTGAGCCTAAGACAATTCCTGTAGATGTCAGCAGAGGAGGATAGAGAGATTGGATGCTCTCCCTTTTAGCTGGTAGGCGGGGGGGGGGGGTGTCCTGCTGCTTGTCTACCTCCTAGTTTCATGCAGAGGCAACACACAGGGACACAACTGTTAGGAGACAGGGACACTGGGATGTCTAGCCCTTAGAGGAGTACATAGCCTCATATGCCTGGCACTCTGTGGATGGGTAGACGTGGAGAAAAGACTGTCTCTGTCACTGTATAATGTTTTTTTTTCTGGTTACTAATTCGTTTGGAAACTGAGGGCTCTACCAACCAGGTAAACCCATCTTATGCTATGGTGAAGTCACCTGATGAAGATAGCACTGGCAGCCTCTTACTGAGTGCTGTATATTCGCTCCCATACAACTCACAGTAAGCAACTGTTTTCAGATAAGTGTATTTTTTCACTATACCACATTTTATTTCCATTAGGCATACGTTAAAATGACCATGAATGGCTTATAACTTCTACATTGCTGTCCCCCCACCACAGATAGAACATACCTGCCTGGCCACAGGGTCAAAAAAAAAAAAGACCAGATGAACGCTAACCTGTCTTGCTAATGTGACAAGGAAACTCCTGAGGAGCCCAGGTGACAGGCAATGGTGTTTGCTACAAAGCTGCCTCCTAACAGCACTTATCCTGCTAGCTGAGATCTCCATTCTGCTATTAAGCATCATTTTCCAATCGGTACTTATTTTGTAATTTAACTTTGCAGAGTGTCACCAAATGCAGAAGTGGAGGTGACTCCTCGTGCTATGAGACTCATTGGAGAAAATAAATCATAATTTTAGTGACATAGATCCCGCTATTGCTATACTGAACACAGCAGGGAGTGGGTATTTACATTTTTATAGCATCAGCAACAGGGTTACTGCTTGAAAGTATGCTTACAGCTAGTTTGAGACCTAAACTAATTGTAAGTATACTTTTGAACAATAACTCCCTTGCCAACAGTATATAAATTTAAATGAATACTCACTCCCTCCTCTGCTCAATACAGCAAAAGCGGGACATGTGTCACTTGAATTTTTTTTTTTCAATAGTTATATATACAGTAGTAAAAGTATTAAGTAGCACTCAGCTGGGTTTCTTGGGGCCATCTCTGCTTCTGCATTTGGTGACACTCTGCAGAATTAAATTACAAAACAATTACCTAACAGAAAATTGTACTTACTAGCTGAATGGAGACCTCAGCTAGCGGGGTTAGTGCTGTTAGAGAGGCAGCCTTGTAGCAAATACCATTGCCGGTCACCTTTGGTTAAAATTCTGTGTCTACCCTTTTAGTGCCCTGTTACCTAGTAACACATAAAAAACATAATGTTCTGTAGAGCTTTAATAGTCCTCATTTCTACAATAACTAGTGGCCTTTTTAAGGATGGAAAATTTATTTTCTTGATTAGGTCAACACTTGTCTATTCACCTGCTGCATGTTGCCATCTGAATCCCAATTTGCCCCTCCCCACTCCAACCAAGGAGTCCCTGACATGACAAAATAAACTTTGGATAAACACAATTTTTAGACACACTTAAAGCAGCAGTACTAATTAACAATACTTAAATAACTTGGATGGCAGTGAGGACAAACCAAAACATCAGTGTGTCTGATTTTTGCTTTATTTCATTTCCCTGGCAAGACAGAGGATTTTGAAGTCCTTAAAAGTTATTGGTCCTTTGCCACGTCCACCATCATGGATGTAAGCAGATCTGGGTGGTGCTGTGCTGCTGGCTATCAGAAACATGTGCTGGCAATACCCTGACATATTTGCATTATAAATGCAGTGGGTGCAGTTAATATGTGCTCTCTGGGGAAAAGATTTTTGAAAGTTGCTGGGGGCTGCCATCTTTATTGTAGAGCCAGGCAAATTACAACTGTTGCAATTAAACATGGTCTTAAAAATAGTTGATTTAATTTAAAATACTCCAATGAAGAATCTAAGATTATCAGGAATACATTACTGCTAAAACATGCATTTGTCAATGCCGAATGTTGTCACGCTGGCATTGGCAGTGGCGGAGGTGGAGAGGCATAGCGCTGTGAGTTTGTTAATGTGTCCCAAAAGGTGATTTTGTACAGCAAGTACGCCACTGTGCAGCAGAGCTGCGGAAACGCGTTTTGGGCAGGCTGTGGAAAATGGCAGCTGGACTGTTGATAATGAGGTGTGCACAAATGCCAGTGGTGAAAATGTTGCATGAAAATATTGCAGATTGACAAAGTTACAAGTGTGCATGGAAACTGCACAATGCACGCTTGCAACACAGTCATTGTCTGGACTTTCGCCACTAAATTTTCAACATAGGCATTTTAGGACCTTTGCTGATGAATAGTGTCACCGTCATTTCCTGAAAGTGTCCCAAAAAGTGATTTCGCACAGTTACCATGCAATTCTGCACCGGACGTGCGAAAACACATTTCAGCCAGCTGTACTGTTCATAAGGAGGTATGGAAAAATGGCAATGATGAACAGCTGGAGTGAAAGTATTATAAATTTACAAAGTCATGAGCGTGTGTGCAAACTGCACAATGTGCACTCGTAAAACACTCATTTTATTGACTTTCGTCCCTAAATTTTCAACATAGGCATTTTAGGACATCTGCTAATGAACAGTGTCACTGCCATTTTCATAATGTGTCTCGAACATGGGCTTTCCACAGCGACTGCACTATTGTGCGCCGGAACTGCGAAAACAGATTTTGGTCAGGATGTGAAAAATGACAGCTGTACTGTTCATTAGGAGGTGTAGAACAATGGCACTGTTGAAAATGTGGAGTGAAAATATTATAAGTTTGTGAACTTACGAGTGTGTGTGTAAACTGCTCAACGCACGCTCATAACACAGTCATTTTATGGAGTATTGTCACCAAATTTTCAACACAGGCACTTTAGGACCTATGCTCATGAACAGTGTCACTGTCATTTTCATAATGTGTTCTGAACACTGATTTCGCATAGCGACTGTGCTATTCTGCGCTGGAAGTGAGAAAACACATTTCAGGCAGGATGTGAAAAATGACAGCTGTACGGTTCACAAGAAGATGTGGCAAAATGCCAGTTTTGAACATCTGGCATGAAAATAGTGCGAATGCGCTAACTTACGAGTGTGTGTTGCGCAGTTGCTATGCACGCTTTTAAAACAGTCATTTTTTGGATTTTTCCCACCAAACTTGCAATATAGGCTTTTTGAGAGCCCCTCTCATGAACAGTAGCACTGTCATTTTGTTACTCGGTCCCAAAAGGTGATTACATGCAGTGACTGCGAAATCACCTTTTGGGACCGAATAACACCATGACAGTGCAAGAATTCATGAGAAGGGGTCCTAAAAACCTCATGTTGAAAATTTGGGGCCAAAATTCGCAACAATACCTGAGATATGCATTAAAGTTGAAAAACCCCTATTCATTCTATTATACAGCTTACCGGCATTTCATCAGTTCGCAGTCAGCTTTGAAGAGTGCAGACATGTTCCCGGTCCACAGAAGATCATCACACTGGACTCTGCTGGTAAATATGGGGTGAGGGTGAGGGAGGTAGGGTGTGCAGTGGGTGGGTGCGGGTGGGGGAGGGGCATCAAGACTCTAAGGACCGTTTTCATTTTACAGGAAAAAATGAAAACAACCCATCGCAGGACAGTTTTTTTTGCTGGGGATTTGGACGCTGGGGTGGGCTCCCAGAGTGCCACCTAACTGTTTGGGGGTGTCTGTAGCTGACAGGGATTGGGCACCTCATTACCGCACACACAACACAGGGGTAGAGGAGGAGTGAGGAATGCTGACGGGATTGGGCACCCCCGCCGCACACAAAGAAAACAGCGGGGGCGCGACGAGGATTGGGCACACCTCGCATTCAACAGTTGGGGGGTTTATGCCGACAGGGTGGGCTCCCCCATCTGCACACAAAGCAAAGGGGTTAACCGACAGGGGATTGGGCACCCCTGAAGTCGGGCAGTAGTTAGGGTGGCTGCCCGTCACAACTACGATAATGGTGGTGAAGCATAGCAAGGAAAGGACCACTGCATATGCCGAGCTTTGCTCGGATTGCAGCGGACCTTTTCTTAGATGTGCTCACCACATTATGTATGCATGGTGTAGCGCCAGCATGCAGGCTGATTGGGGAATGCGGGATGCACCTACTGGTGTGTGCCCTGCATTCGCCCAACAGCGACCCCGCCTCCAAAGCTGCACTGTACCACGATGTTGGCTGCACAAGCGTGCCAACATAAAAAGGAAGGATGACAATTTTGCTGGATTAACTAGTATTGCTGCTTTAAGGCTGACAATTACATACTCTCTAGAAAGATTTAGCTTCCCCCATTCCTTTATAGCTTTGCAAATTAACAAAGAAATGCAACCACTGTACATTAGACTTCATGAGCTGTAGCTGCTTGTCTACATCTGACATCATAATCATCTTTCATGACATCACACTTGTTTCTACAACAACATATCCGCTGCAAGCAAGTCACCTGAGCAGATGAAGTCTAGGTAATGGAGTCTGTTTTCATGCCAGTGGGCATAGTTATAAAGGAAATGAAGGAGTGAAATACAGAAACAATATAAAATATTAGATTAAATGTGTCTAAAATTGATTATTTTAATGTTGCCCCTGAGATGTCAGTGGTCCTTTAAAGAGATACTCTCTATTACAATAAAAAAACTTAAAACACTAGTATTTACACCACTTATGTTTTAAATTATTGTTTTCTAATTATTTTTTTTTACATTCTCCTGCTGTTGAGTTACTAAATATTGTAGATAATGCAGCAATTATTTCACTGAGTCTTTCAAAATGTATCTGACTCTCCCATACTTACCACTCAGTTGCTGTTTGTGACATCACAGTCTGTTGTCATGGTGAGCACTATGATGTCATAAAGGCACTGTGAGGTTATTTAACAGGAAAGACAAATGTTTTCTATATAGACTCTAGCTGGACTACTGGATGTCTCTTTGCAGATGACACAAAGATTTGCAACAGGGTTGATAAACAAGGTGGGGTGGAAAAGATGAGAAGGGGACTTGGCAAAGTTGGAGGAATGGTCAAATGTATGCAGCTTAGATTCAATGCAAAGAAGTGCAAAGTAATGCACCTGGGAAACAAAAACCCTGGGGAAGAGTACACAATTGGGGGGGGGGGTGAGATGCTAACAACTACAGAACTGGAAAGGGACCCGGATGTAGTCATATCAGATGACCTCAAGGCGGGCAAGCAATGTGAAAAGGCAGTAAGGAGGGCTGGGGGGATACTGGGATGCATAGAGAGAGGCATTGCCAGTAGAAAATAGGAAGTTGTTATCCCTCTGTACAGACAGTTGATGAGACCCCATCTGGAGTACTGTGTGCAGTTCTGGAGTCCCCATCTCCACAAGGACATAAGCAGGATGGAGGCTGTCCAGAGGAGGGTAACAAAAATGGTGCAGGGTCTGCACCAGAAACCATATGAAGAGAGAGACTAAAGGAGCTTAATATGTATGCCTTCGAGGAAAGGAGGGAGAGGGGGGACATGATAGAAACTTTCAAGTACCTCAAGGGAATCAACAAAGTCTAGGAGGGTAGCATCTTTCAGAAAAAGAGATGTGCAAGAATGAGGGGCCACAATTTGAAGATATAGGGTGGACGACTCAGAGGTAATATGAGGAAGTATTTTTTCATGGAGAGGGTTGTGGATGCATAGAACGGCCTTCCTGATGAGGTTGTGGAGTCAAATATAGTGGGGGAATTCAAGCATGCATGGGACAGACATAAGGCAGTCCTAGTGGGGGTAGGAGGAAGTAAGCTGTTGGTTAACTAGGATCTGCAGCTTATCCATTAGGTAGGGAAATGGGCAGACTAGGTCGGCCAAGCGGTCCTTATCTGTCATCAGATTCTATGTTTCTGTGTTTCTATGTTACCACAATGTACTGCAAATCTTGGAAAGGAATGTCAAAAATGAAAAAAAAAAAGTATTCTCTGGTAAATTGTAACAGCTGAAACATCTTATTTATGAAAACACATGCTGAAGTGCAGAGCTGCTCTTTAAATATAAAACTTGAAACCCACCGGCTGCATTTACTCCAGGTACAGTTTTGTACATTATAACTGTAACAACCCCCTTCAGCCAGTATGGGGAGGTGGTTTGTTGTTGGTAAGTGCTATGCTAAGACTGACATTCATACTTCAGTCTGGGCAGGGATTAGTGTCAGTGGGAGGCGCATAGACACAGTTTAGTCTGGGGCAGACAGACAGTAGAGTCTAGAACTGAGACTCCGTGAGATCAGATAGTGCAGACCTTTTTGAGAGCATTCCCAACGCTGAGGCCCTCAGGCCCTCAGCCAAGAATATTTATGGTCATAATACAGTGGGACCAATGGAAGGGTGTGGGTACCATGGGTGGTTGGGTTCTCCCTCAAGGGAAGTATCCTGATGGCCTGCTAATGGTTCCTGTGAAGCTTGGAGGTAGACTCTGGTGTGGTGCGTTGATAGTTGGTACCTGTGCCAAGAAAGATGGTACACGAGGAGGCATGGGGAGGATCCTGAGTGAAGATAAGCTGCTATAGGGTAGGAGATGCCCCATCTTCAGACCTAAGGAGTCCCAAGGCAGGGGGGCCCCAGGTCATGTAGCTGCCATGAGGATTCAGATATGGCAGGGTATCCAGGCTCAACAATCTGTGCTGTTTTTATGCAGGAAAAGAGATGTGTTCTGGAAAACCTGCACAGCTATATTACATCTTAAGGCAACTAAAGTTAAACTGCAGAGTTTATAGAAGAATTTATCAGTTGCCAGACCTATATATGAAGTGTTGATCTGAAAAAAAAAAAAAGACTACCCAAAGAAAGCAGGGAGGGAGGCCATAGCTAGTGGAGCATTGTGGTCCCTAGTGCTTCACAGGTTTGTGCCAAATGTTTTGCAGATTCTGATTTTCACCACCTTGAAGGGGAAAAGTCAACACTAAGAGCCCCACACCCAAGTGTGGGGCCGGTCCCAATTTGAACGTCATTTGCACATTATTTTCACTTACTGTTTACTGCACTACAGTAGATTGTATCTGACTGATCCTGGTGACTCCCACCCTGACATTTGCTGTAACAAGGAATTCCATAATCCCCAACTGCTGATGTCACAGCTGGGCAGCAGCCGTGGGAGATTCAGTAGCCTGCAGTGCATCTTAGAGCTTTTATAGGCTCCGATTAGCTGTTTACCAGTCCCGCTGTTCTCCTGGGACTAAGTACAGACCTCCATGACTTTAGCTGTGTGAGGACAGTCGGATCAACAAATAAAAGATTGGAGCTTATAAAAACTCTAACATGTACGTCAGGGTGTTGAATCTTCTATAACTGAAGCCCAGCTATGTCAGACAACTGCAGGGGATTCTGGGATTCCTGATTACAGCAGATGCCAGCTTGAGAGTCTGCAGGATCAGCCCAATACAATCTATCACACTGCAGTAATAAGAAGTACAAACACTTTTTTATTTGCTCACAAACTGCAAATTGGAACCTGCCACGTGCGGCAGTTAAACAGACTGGCAGCAGAGTTTACTGAAAAACTCAACATTCTTCAACACAGAACAAAGAACATACAGCGTCAAGTCCTGCTTGGTTTCTGGAAACTTTTTTTTATTTAGTTGTTTAACCAGGTATAGCACACTAAGCTGATAGCTTTTTTACAGGAGCGACCTGGGAGCACAAGGAGGTTAAGTGACTTGCTCAAGGTCACACAGTATGCAAGTGGAAGCCAAACCCAGGTCTGGTCTTCTGGATGTCACCAGATTTGCAGCTCAGAGTCTTAGACCACTGTGCTATACTGCCTCCTTCTTCTATCATGCTACTGAGTCAGAGTATATCTATCTGTCTGCCCATCTATCTAGATACAGATAAAGATATAGGGGATACATGATGGGCAGGAGTGGAATATAGTAAATATTTTTCATAAGTGAACCATGACCTCTGGATACTTACAGTGGTACAGTATCAGGGTCAGTGTTCTAAATGAAAATATTGCCATCATAACTGCACATCATATGAGATATTCAAAAGGGTTGCACATAGCGCAACAGTGTTTCACCGGCGCGAACCATTGATGCGACCCGCCGATATTCAAATGGGAAAAGTGCGCGGCACAAATCCTGATGCGCCGGAGCACATCAGTAATGTATGCAGGTGCAGGTAGGAGGGGAATGCCCATGCATACTCTGCACAGCCTGATATTCAGCCTGGGATGTGCGGAGCCATGCATGCGCAACCCCTACCTGTGCCAGCACAAAGTTGATCCAAAAAAAAAAGGAACAACGGATGGCCACCCACAGGTGAGCTGGCATATTGCAGGGCACAACCAGCTGCACCTCTGTGGTGGCCCCCCTATGCCCAATTGCGGGCATCAGTAGAAATGGAGATCCCCAAACTCCCTGGTGGTCCAGTGGACCTGCCCGCCCGATCGCGGGCTTCAGTGAATTAAAATAGATCCCTAAACTCCCTGGTGGTCCAGTGGACCTGCCTGCCCGATCGTGGGCTTCTGTGAATTAAAATAGATCCCCAATCTCCCTGGTAGTCCAGTGGACCTCTGCCCACCCAATTGCGGGTTTCTGTGAATTAAAAAAGATCCCTAATATCCCTGGTGGTCCAGTGGACCTGACTGCCCGATCACGGGCTGAAGTAGAATAAGAAGAAACCCATCATCCCTGGTGGGCCTGTGGCCCCCCCCTCCCCACACGCCCACTGATCCCCACCGCCCCGCTCCCCCCCCCGGTCAGCGGCGGACGACAGCACCCCACCCGCCTGCCACCTCGCCGCCTGCCGACTGACACCATCGGCAGGGCTGTACACCCATTGGTTCACAGCGTGAGCCAATGAGTGTGCAGCCCATACCGTACTACACATTCAGATATGTGAATGGGATTATGTATGCAGGTGCAGGTCTGGAATTCGGTTGGGTGGCATCTTCCTCAAAAATGTTGCTTTTCCATTTTCCTGAGTGATGTATTTTTTTTCCTTCACCAGTGTTAGCTGTCTACCTCCTGGGCCTAATGGATGAAAGGGAGGATACAGTAACTTGGGAACATAGATCCCCTGGACTGACCTGCTCTGGGTTCTTTTTCTGGTAGAGTTTAAAGATTACACAGTACAGCAGCCACAGTGTCTTGGCTACACATTGTTCTTAACTGGCGGTCTAGTGTAACACCCCTATAAATGGGTTCCCAAAAGTCTACCTTGGGTATGCTTAAATGCCCACTGTCAGGCAGGCGTTCCATGTCTTTACAGGTATAAAAGTGCTTGCATGTGAGTGCCTTGTTAGCCTTCTGCCTGTCCCTTTAAGAGACGTTATTTTTGTAGTGTATAATTAATCTGGATAGGGGCCGAGAGTTTCCAGGCGCGAGTCTAGCCCGAGCTGCAATAATATTGCTCTGTTCTGCCATCCCTAATGGTGCAGAGGGAGCTCTGTTAGAACTGATAATTGTTTGATTAGCTGCTCTAATAATAATGGTATTATAGTTTGTCTAACCTGCCTTTCTTTGCAGCATGGACATTTCTGTATTGCACCAGTCAGTACCTTCTGGGGACCTTAAAATGGAGTCTGTCCCCAGGGATCTTGTGGGAGTGAATTTCTGTAGGAATTGTTGTTTTTTCATTTTGGCGCCTAAATGGACCAGGAGGGAAAGCCCTTGCTTTGACAGACAGATGAATCAACCAACCGAACCCTTTTTGAATCAGAAGGAAGCCCCGGAGCTGCCTGCAGCAGAGAGTCAGTCTGAGTTTGGAGTTGAGAGAGTGAACTGCTCAAGATAATCGAGCAGCTGCTCCTGTGTAGTAGCGCAGGAAACTGGTGGGAAGGCTGTGTCTGGCCTGCTTGCTTCATCTTCCCTTCTGAGGACTGAATCTGAACTGGCTTGTGACCAGAATGCCGAATTGTGACTACCCTGTTACCTGAAGAAGACCAAAGATTTGCTGTAAACGATCAGCCTGTCAGGACGTCTGAATCACCACAGAGATCTCGGTTTTGCTCAGGAAAACTGAAATCACAACTGGACTGTCATCCGACCTGTGGTATTGTGTTTTGCTTTACTACAAATGTGCTGTATGCTGTCAGTGGGTCACAATTTGGTTACCCACTACTTAAGTGTGCCATGCTTGCTGGAAGCTGTCACCAGCACCTATCGAACTGAATCCGAACTGTTCACCCGGTCTGGGCCCTGCCACCTTGGCCCAGTCAGCTACTTTAGACATAGAGATCACCATCGATGGGAGACTCACCCGGGGATCAGCCCCCTGCTCAACATCTCAAACAGGAATGACACCTCAGTGAATTGTGTGGGCTCTGCTTCTCCTGGCATACCAGCTTGTCGACCTGGGAAGCACAAAGATATCTCGTCGGCGAGAATGCCGACCTCCCCCACAACAACGGCACAATACTGATGCAGGTATTGTGCTGCCTCTTCCATTGCTGTTTTCTGTGGGGGGCTATGCCCCCTGCACCCCCCCCCGGACTCTAAGATTCCAACTACAGGTCGGAGGTGGTCCGGGGAGGGGGCAGAACACTGGGCGAAGGCGAAACATAGAAAAAGGAGTGTTACCACAAATGTTGTCTTAATGGTCTTTTTCTGTGTTTCGCCATCGGGGTGTCAACCACAATGGGTGATACGGTCGACCTGCAGTCTCCATTTTGTCCCTCCTGTGTTTCTTATTGGGTAGCATGAGGGTAGCTCCCTGCAATATCAGCTAAATCAAAAGTGCTTCCATCTATTCAATTGTTATTTTCTTGTCATGAACTGAGCCTTCAGGCTCTGGGTTACAAATTGTGTGTGGTTGTGCATGCTCTTTCTTTCCATCACAGGGCCCTGACCAGCTGCAACGCCGGCCTACCCCAGGCAACATGTCAGGCTAGCCCACCTTTTTTCCAGCTGGGTATCCAGAGTGTGGGACTGTGAAGGGACTCTAAAGTGCATGCATGATGGCCTAATTGAATCAGTTACAGAACTAATCAGCCAAATTACGTTCCTCCCTTGTTCAATCTCCCTGAATAAATCAGATCTAATTCTTTTTGCATTTAACTTGACTGTGGTTCTATTTTGTACAAGAAGCACTGTACTGCTATTACCTGCTGTGTCTAACCTTATTTTGCAGGGGGTCTCCAGGGTCAAACTGGTGGAATCAGCCCTGGTGGTACGTGCAAACAGAGTGGGGATTTGTATGCTGATTAGGGATTATTGTAACTGTGTCTGTTGTTCATTGCTTAGGTCACTAGAGGGGAAAGAGGGGGGGCTACAGTGTTGCGGAGGGCTGTACCCAGGTCAGCTACGCTACCAATAACCCTGTCCTCTAGATAGAGGCACCTCTTTTCAGTACCCAGGCCCCTTAACCTGCACCTAGTCACGCAGGCAGGGAGAATAGCCTTTGGGATAGCACCACCTAGGGGTTACACAAGTTTTACAGGTTCTAGCTGCCATACTTTCACTTTATTTTATGTTATCTTTTAGAAGCTCCTGTGCTCAACTGAGTCCTCAATCTTCACCAACTGGCCAGCTTGCAAACATGGCAGTGTCTTGCACTTCTGCAGCTGCTGTGACTGGCAGGTAACCTTGCAAGTCCTGCCTGTCCAGCTCTGTAAAACTTTTTTGGGGCATGAATTAACAGAAGGAGAATGACTTTAGCTCAGCCCAGTGGCCCCAGTGGAACACACTGCACTTCAATGTGGGGGACCTTTGTCCAGGCCCTGAGCTCCAAGCCCAGTCCTATGTCCTGGGCTGGTGGAGTCTGTGGTGTGCAGGGAATTAAAAGAGCTGGGAAAACTGATTAGCAGTTTCATTTTGAAAACACTAATCAGTTGTGAAAAGGGCATATCACTTGGCTCACATTGATAGGAAAAATAAAGAATGCTAAAATTTAGCCGGCCCACTGGTGCCGCAGTAACACTGTCGCTTGCTATGCTGGCGACCCCAGTTCGGGAACAGACTTGGGTCGCTTAGGGGCCAGCCAGGGGATGGAGTAATGAGCTTCCTAAGGACAGCATTCCTCCCTCTCATATGGGGGATGGGGCATCTTGCCACTCAATGGCCCCCTTGTGGAGGCCAATGGTAGTACAGTGGGAACAGCAATATGGGAAGAAGGCCAGCTGTGAGGCACGCATGCATGTCTCCGCTCATATGCATGCATGTCACTGCATGCACCCCTCCGCAGAGAAAAAACGAGCTGGAAGAAAGAGCCCCAGTCCACTGTTGCACCGGCACCCATGAAGGCCCATGCATTACCAACTTGGCAGGCCACACATCCCTACCATGTTCCTGGGAAGAAGTAAATAACCTGTTAGCTCACGTGAAAGTCGATGAGGAGGCTGTGGGGTGCCATCGGGTGAACCCAGGGATGTGAAAAAGCTTGATTAAAAAACAAAATGCTAAAAATTGCAAATTCTTTTTTATAAGTTGAATGTTTCAACTGGAATTAATTCCAATATTTACATCCACTTAGTGTTTGCTTCAGCTCTGCCATTACTACTCCACACGCTATTTTCTGTAATAGAGCTGCAGTGCAGACTGCCTTCCCGTACCCTATCGTACAACAAATCAGGTGCTGCGCTGTACTGTTAACAGCTCTTGATGCTCCTTGTAAATATAATAAAATCTTCCCCCACCATCTGAGCCTCCCCACCTCTCCCCCCACTTATTTAGCCCCTAGCAGCACCTTTGGCAATACATTTTTTTTAAAGTGAACCCCCCATCCATTTGAGTCACACCATCCTTCCCATTAAGTTCTTCAGAATCCCCTTTGGCCCCCTCACTAGTGCTTTATCTTAAAGGGGAACAGTCAGCACAAAGGGCCTCACGCTCAAGTGTGGGACTGGTCCCAATGTGCACTTTGTGTAACAAAAACATTTTGGTTCACTTATTGTTTATTGTAGTACAGTAGATTGTATCAGACTAATGTTGTTTACGTCTAGGCTGACGTCTTCTGTTACTGCAGATCCCAGAATCCATCATGGCTGACATCAGAGCAGTAGGCAGCAGTGTGAGCTTCAATAGCCTGCAGTGCAGCTAGAGATTTTATAATGTCCGATCACAACATGGGCTTTTTGGGACCCCACCTCACGAACAGTGGTGCTGTCGTTTCATTACTTGGTCCTGAAAGGTGATTCCGCACAGCAACTGCGAAATCACCTTTTGGGACTGAGTAGCCAAATTACAGTGCAAGTGTTCGTGAGGTGGAGTCCCATAAAGCCCATGTTGAAAATTTGGTGCAAAAATTCCTAAAAATGGCCGAGATGTCAACATAAGTTCAAAACACCACTGACAGCCATTATACAGCACTTACCTTGATTCTTCAGTTTGTGGTTCAACTTTGAAGAATGCAGACGTATCCCAGTCCAGGGATAGCACATGACATCCAGAGGTAAGTATAGGGTGAGGGGGTGGGGAAGCGGGTGCTCAGTGGTAGGGTGGGGATGGGGGTGGGAAGAGATGGGGACGACGAGGGACCATTTTCTTTTTTACAGGTTAAAAAAAAGATGTTGGGGAACTGCTTTCTTCTTTTCAGGTATTTTAATTTTACTAAAGATATCAGGACACTGGGAGTGGGCTCCCCAGTGTCCCACAGGGAAAGGGGGCACAGTGCTAATTGTTGTTTTGGAACACTGGGAGTGGGTTCCCCAATGTCTCACACTGCTGGCTGTGGTGAACATAACTGGAGACACTAGGAGTGGGCTCCCCAGTGTCCCACACTGAAGGATAAGCCACACCATGGTTAATGTGGAACCCTGTGGGGGGGTCAGAGGAGCAAGGACAGACTGGGGAGAGTGTAGTGAGCGGCAGGAGCTGCCAAGTAGCCCACACTGAAGGGTAAGCTGGGGAGGGTTAGAGGAGCAAGGACAGACTGGGGAGAGAGAGTGCAATGAGTGGATGGTGCCACCAAGCAGTAAAGCCACATAGCGGCTAATGCAGAAGCCTTGCGGGGGTGTGGGTCAGGTGAGAGGACCGAGGCGAGAGAGTGCAGTGAGCAGCAGGAGCCAAGTATTAAAGCCACACTGTGCCTAATGCTGAAGTCTTGGGGGGGGGACAGATGAGAGGACTAGGGGGAGAGAGAGAACAGTGAGTGGCAGGAGCCACCAAGTAGTAAAGCTACACCATGGCAAATGCTGAAGCCTCATGGTGGGGGGTGTCAGATGAGAGGAACAGAGACAGAGACTGCAGCCAGCGGGAGGAGCCAAAAAGAAATGTAACTCCGTCCATGCACATTAGTGTCTACTATAATGCGCATGACCAGAGTTATGGCTACAGAAGGAAATTAAGTACTCTCTCATTTGAGCAGTTCATTTCTTCAAAGTAGAGGACATGCCACGTCAGCAAAACAGAACTACTGTTATGACCAGAGTGCCTGATCATTTGTGTACACTGCCAAGCCCATTGCAGTTTCAGCTGTAACTGGCTTTGCAGTGACACATCTCTGAAATGCTGTATAGACCCAGTATGTTCCTTGCACAAGCACAAGTGAATGCAAAAATAGGTGCAAATAAAAGAGAGCATGGCATTACAGTTTTCCTTGAGTCACAGCTGGATGATGGCTGTTACATTTCCCCACATCACTTGGGGCCATCCCTGATGCACCCCACCTCCCTTGGTGTCCGAAGAGCCCCTTGGCAACCAGGAGAGGTGGGATCAGCAGGAAAAAGGCCTACTTTTAGAAGTGGAATGTCACTGGACCTGAAGGAGAGACAGTGAGGAAGTTGCAGTGGTGAGGTGCAATAACAAAAACAGAGTGGCTTGAGCATTTGGAATAATTATTTCCAGAGGCTTCACATCAAAGGTAGCATTTAAGCACCACTCATTATAATGCTCTGCAGGGGTGGGGTTATGTTTGTACACAAATGATCTGAATACTTACTGGCAGGTTTCCAGCAGGGTAGCCTACTCCAGGCATCTGAAGGGAAAAAACACAAACTTTTTTTTATTCTGTTTTTTTTTTTTGTTTTTAACATCCTCCCATCAGTAATATTACCCTTCTTTAGCCAGGCTACCTCCCAGTCTATCCACCTCCCATCTCTGTCACATATCCAGTTCCGAGAATCTACCTCCCATCTCTGTCACACATCCAGTTCCAAGAATTAACTTCTCATCTCTGTCACATATCCAGTTCCAAGAATTAACTTCTCATCTCTGTCACATATCCAGTTCCAAGAATCCACTTCTCCTCTCTGTCACATATCCAGTTCCAAGTGTCCACTGGGGCATTTTCTCAGACAGGACATTTCCCCTGTGTGGGGCACTCCCTCTAGAGCACTGTCAGTCATGGTCTCTTCATGCCCATCAGGATTGGTGGGGCCCAGGAGTGCTGGTGCCATTCTGCTGCACATTAGGGGAGGGGAGGTGTCCCATTGTTACTCCCACAAGGACACTGTAGCGAGGGTTCGTGCATGTATATGCACATTACCACGCACTGGTGCCAGACTGCATCCCTCCCTCCCTCCCTCCCTCATCTCTCTACCGCTGCACCACCACCTGTGGTCACCCAGGTGGCACAGTGGTAGCATAGAGCACAGCCCTCCCTCCCTCATCGCTCTTCAGCTGCACCACCACCTGTGGTCACCCAGGTGGCGCTGTGGTAGCATAGAGCACAGCCCTCCCTCCCTGGCACATAGCACCAGATGATGCCCACTGGGCTGCATCCCCACCACACCTCCCCTCCACGCTACCCCTGATTCCCTGCCCTCTGCTATTACCTGCATCCGATGAACCTTGTAATAACTGAATTGTTTAAAATTGTTCTCTGTATGAAACCATTTGTGTAACGTTTGTCTACTACTGTCATGAACTCTGTAAACTTGTAACCCTGTCTGTCCTCTCTGTGGCAAGGTACCTTTGTAAATGAGCCTCTGGCTCAAAGGTTGTAAATCCAAAATTGTACAGATAAATAAATAAAGAACACATCCACTGGTATAGTCAGACCTTCTCTCCCTGGTCCCAGTTTTGTTCAAAAAAATGTGGGTCACCGGCATCAGGAAACTGTTGTTTCTATTCTTCCAGTGCTAAGCCTTTACCTCTCTGCAGCCTCCTTAGTCTGAACTATCACTGTGAATCCCTCATACCCAGAACAGAGTCAGGGGCAACTCACCTCATCTGCCGAGATTGTGTGACTTTCTTCACCCATCACCCTCAGAGGCCGTTTCCTATTTTTAGACCTGAATTTTCGCCCCTCACTGCCACAAGGCAAGGCAATTTTATTTCTAAAGCACCTTATCCAGCCAAGGCTCAGGGTGCTTTACAGAGAAATAATAAATGATATACATATAAACATACATTACGGTAAATTAATACATAATGCAATAACATAACAGGGGCCAGATATTCAAAGCTTTCCACCTGGCGCAAATACGTTGCAATGGAATAGCGCCGAATGTGTGCTAGGCTGCAATATTCAGAAGCCCTTTTAGCGCCAGTGCTGTGTGATAGTGCCGATGCAAAAAATTTGTGTATGCAGGAGAGGGAATGAGGGGAGTGGCCATGAATGCCAGGGCATTGGCATATTCAAAAGAATAGTGCCGCCCTACAGCTGTTTGCGCCACCTGTAGTGCGGCGCTAAATACCACTGCAAAAAGAATGCGGTAATGAGGCGTTGTAACCTGAAGTAATTCGAAGTGTAACTTCAAAATATGTCAACATTTACCCTTGGTAGTCTAGTGGTTCCCCCAACCCCCATCATGATCCCAGACCCCTGTAGCCTTCAGAAATAAGTATTTTCCCTGGTAGTCCAATGGTTCCCCCCACCACAATCTCCGACCCCGTAGTTGTCAGAAATAGGTATTTACCCTGGTAGTCTAATGGTTCCCCAACCCCCATCACTATCCCTGACCCCCATAGCTGCCAAAAATAATTATCTTCCCTGGTAGTCTAGTGGTCTCCCCCCACCACCCCATTACGATCCCTGACCTACCCCATATCTTTCAAACATAATTATTTTCTTTGGTAATCTAGTGGTTCCCCCACAACCTCATCACGATCCCTGACCCCCATAGCTTTCAAAATTAAGTATTTTCCCTGATAGTCTTGTGGCTCTGCTGCCCCCTCCTCCCACATGACAGTGTCAACCCCCTCGCTCCCCCCCAACCATCCTTGAATGGAGCTGGTGACTGGTTCAACCCACCGCTCACCTCCGTGGCCAGCCGACAACTGAGTATTGAATGGAGTGCGTACCATAGTGAGTGATGAATGAGTGCTCATTCATCACTCACTTTAGCATCGCCCATTCAACACTCAGTCGGTGGCTAACGGGAGTGAGCAGAGGGATGAGCCAGTTACTAACTCCATTCGGGATGGTTGGTGAACGGGGTCAGCAATGCCAGGTGGGGGCCACTAGACTACCAGGGAAAATATTAATGTTGAAAGCTACAGGGGTCGGATCATGATGGGGTGGGGGGAGCCACTAGACTTACCAGGGAAAATAATTATTTTTTAAAAGCTACAGGGGTCGGGGATCATGATGGGGGTGGTGGTAGTGGGGCCACTAGACTACCAGCGTGAATAACTTTGTTTGATGGTTACGGGGTCGGGGATAAGGAGACAGTATAACATGGGGATCATGATGGGGTGGGGTGGGGAACCACTAGACTACCGAGAAAATACCTATTTCTGACAGCCATGGGGGTCGGGGATCATGATGGGGGTAAACTACTGACTACTAGGAAAATACTTATTTCTGAAAGCCACGGGTTGGGGATCATAATGGGGAGCCGCTGGACTACCAGGGCTAATAAATGTATTTGATGGCTACGGGGGTTGGGGATAAGGAGACAGTATAGCATAGTGGTTAAGGGCGCTGAGCTGCAAACCTGGAGACCTGGGTTTGAATCCCATCAGCCCCCACTTGCATACTGTGTGACCCTAAGCAAGTCACTTAACTTTGTTGTGCTCCCAGGTCGCACCTGGAAACAAGCTCTGGCTTAGTGTGCCTTTCCTGTTTAAACAATTTTCCTTTTTGGGGGACACTAGACTACCAGAGATGTGGTTGACTATGTCCAGGACAGTAGCATACCTCTCAAGTGTCTCTCATTATGAGGGACGTCCCTTATTTTATCCCTCTAAATTGCCCTGTCCCTCCTCTATCCCTTATGGAATAGGTGATACACACACAGAGAATGTGCTGTCAATTCATACGTTCAGGCAGCAATTAATAATATTCTGCGATGCTACATAAATAGGTAACTTTGTGCAAGTAATGGCAATGGTTCCACTGTGTTCTGTGCTTGTATCTCCATGTTTGACACTGTGAATACCTCTAAACTGTCCTTGATTTTCAGGGACGTCCCTGATCTTGTCTCATGAGTTTCCTCTGTCCCTTAAGACATATGTGTTTACGTGACAGAACAGTGGGGACTGTAAGCACAAAATAATGTCACTCATTAACATTAGAGGCTTGCTCTTCTTCAGAACATGCATCTCACACTAATCCCCTTATTCTATCAGCTTTCTGAATGATTGGTACCAATTTTGCAGATGTGTCCCTGATTTGGGGTCTTCGTCCCCGAGATTCTTAACTTTGTCCCTAATTTATGAGGATGGAGGTTGAGAGGTGTGATACTGTGTCCCTCACTGTGAGGGTCAGTGTCCCTCATTGCCCCTCAGTCAGCACGTCTGTGTCCCTCATTGCAGTGCTGCATGGGTGAGTGGTATGCACTGACTGTGCCTGTAAACACCCATTTCCTGCAGCATCCAGCCTGTATGTCCTTTCCGACCAACAGGGGGTTGCTGTGAGCACACCCTGGCCTGCAGTTTCAGCCTGTACTTCCATTCTGACCAACAGGGGGATGCTGTGAGCTCCATACAATAGCGCCGGGCATAGTACATAGGAGTGCATACAGAGCAGGACATAATGAGATGCAAATGTGACTGTTTGCCTACGGATTGCCTGAGCAGGCTCATTCACATAGGATCTTTGAATATGGCAAACTTTTGCCCCAGGCCAACATATTTGCACTGGGCTAATGTGTTCGCACTGTGCAACTGGGTTCACCCCAGGCAAATCTCTCAAAAGCATAGCACAGTTCTGCAGTGTGTGGCCTGCATTATTGTTTGCAGTTGTTGTGCAACACTTCATTGCTATCACACACATTGTCCACCAGCTTCAACTCTGCCCCACTCCACCTCTGTGTCCGCTAAGCTGCTGTTGCATTATGCACTTCCCTGTTGCTATATTCAGAGCTGTCTTGTTTCCCGGGCTATTTTAGCACTGTACTTCCAGCCCTGTTTGCACTGCTTCCTTTGCATGCTATATCCAGCAGGTTTAGCACTGGGGCCTATTCCTTTGATTATACAGTAGTTTGCTACTAGTTCAGGACTAATTTAGCATGCCGGGCAGTGCTAATTTAGCCCAGGGCCTAATTTTCAATATCTGTCCCCTGGAGTGTATGATCACATATTAGTTTTTAGTGACAATGCTAATGTAAAGAAATTACTCTTTAGTCCCTTATTAAATGTCTCCACTGAGGGGGAACTCCTTATAAGGTATGACAAGGATTTCAAGATGCATAGGGCTTCCGCCAAGAAAGCTCTATCCCCAGATTGTTTTAAATGGGCTCTTAAGATGGCCAGAAACAGCTCCTTGGTGAAGCGGATATAGTGGTTGGAAATTTACCAGGCCAAGTGGTCTTTAAGGTCACCTGGACCTAAACCATTGTATGTTAGAAAACAGTCAAACAGTAAATAACCCTGTGCCCCCACTGGAGCACAGAAGATTAATGGCTTGTTTGAAAGTAATTTTCTGTGCATCAACTGATTAGCCATTAGGAGCCTTCTTCAAAGACATTGCCAGACACCTCACATCTATAAGATGCCCAAGACTGCTGGGGTCGACAGAGTGAGTGTCCGAAATCTGCCTCTGAACCTGGTTCTCCCATGTGGCAGCACCACTGGGTCATCCCATTTACCATTTTATGTAAGATTTGAGGATAGACTTACAGGCGGGATACTGGGTTGCATAGGGAGAGACAACAACAGTAGAAAACAGGAAGTTGTTATCCCTCTGTACAGACAGTTAGTGAGACCCCATCTGAAGTACTGTGTGCAGTTCTGGAGACCCCATCTCCGCAAAGACATAGACAGAGTGGAGGCTGTTCAGAGGAGGGCAACCAAAATGGTGCAGGGTCTGCACCAGAAGACGTACGAGGAGAGACTAAAGCAGCTTAATATGTATACCCTTGAGGAAGGGGGCATGATAGAAACTTTCAAGTATTTCAAGGAATTAACAAAGTACAAGAGGATAGTATCTTTCAGAAGAAGAGATATGCAAGAACAAGGGAGCACAATTTGAAGATGGGGGACAGCTCAGAGGTAATGTTAGAAAGTATTTTTCACAGAGAGGGTTGTGGATGCATGGAACAGCCTTCCTGAGGAGGTTGTGGAGTCAGGAACAGTGGGAGAATTCAAGAATGCATGGGACAGGCATAAGGCAATTCTAGTGGGGGGTAGGAGGAAGTAAGTTGTTGATTAACTAGAATCTGCAGCTTATCCATCAGGTAGGGAATGGCAGACTAGGTGGGCCAAGTGGTCCTTATCTGCCATCAAATTCTATGTTTCTATGTTAGGGTTTCCACCAGGGTAGGATGGAGTGGGCATCGCAGGCTAGAGAGAAAAGAATTAAAGCCAGTCAAGCCCGAGATCATTTATTAAATCCTTAGGGGGAACAACTGATAATGAACAAAAAAGGTCAGCTAAAGCCAGGCATATAGCTCTGGGCTCGTTCCCTCTTTACAATAAGCTTAGCACTAAATACTCCCCCCCCCTCCGCCATACCTCTCAGCCTCCTGCCTTGCAAGTTAGGGACATGGTTTAGAAAAGTCAGGGAAGACAAATAACCCAAATCAGGGATGCATAACATCTTACAAAATGGAAATGTCAGCTCAGGAAGCCTGCAATATTGAGTTTGTACGACTTGATGTGAAAAGCATTTTCTCTTTCAACATTCCAAACTTCAAATCCTTAATCTCTATTGGCAAAAATACCATATTTTGGAGTGACTGGGGACATTTTTGAGGCAAAATCAGGGACAGTTGAGAGGTATGGCCTCCAACCCAGAGCACAGGATATACAGTACTTACGGGGAATCCACCAGGGTAGGATGGAGTGGGCATCGCAGGCTAGAGAGAAAACAAGAATTAAAGGCAGCCAAGCCCGAGATAATTTATTATGTCCTTTGGGGGAACTACTGATAATAAGCAAAGAAAATCAGCTAAATCCAGGCATATAACTCTGAGTGCTTTCCCTCTTTACGATAAGTTCAGCACCAAATACCTCAACACCTCTCAACCTCCTGCCTTGCAAATCAGGGACAGGGTTTAGAAAAATCAGGAACAAATAACCAAAATCAGGGATGCATCTTTCAAAATGGAAATAGCTTAAGAAGCTTGCAAAACTAAATTTATACGTCTCGATGTGAAAAGCATTTTCTCTGGCAACATTTCATGCTTCAAATACCTAATCTCCAGTGATAGAAATATCAAATTTTGGAGTGATCAGGGAAATTTTTGAGGCAAAATCACGGACAGTTGAGAGGTAACTCTCCCCGACCCAGAGCACAAGGTATACTTACAGGCATTGCGTCAGGGTAGGCTGGAACAGGCATTGCAGCAGGCTAGAGAGAAAACAAGAATTAAAACCAGCCATGTCTCAGATCATTCAGTATATCATAGATACATAGATACATAGACAGTGTCGGCAGATAAGGGCCTATGGCCCACCCAGTCTGCCCATTTGAGCTTGTAAGTTCAGTTTATGTTTTCCTAGTAGTCTGTTGCCCCTTACCCCTGACCTCCAGAATTCCTTTACGTCTATCCCATGCATTCTTAAATCCCGTGATTGTTTCAGCCCCCACCACCATATCCTTTGGGGAAACTGCTGATCAACAAAATATCCATCACTGCAATTTGTAATCAAATGTCATCCAGAATGCTGCTTTTCTTTCTTTTATCTTTTTCTATCCATAAATAAAACCTATGTCACTTTCTATTAAAAAAAACTTATTTTATATGCATAGCTTCAGATTTTATAAGGAGGTGTACTGGTATTCAAAATTATTAGGGAAGTCATATTGTACTAATTGATAAAATACAAAATTCTCTACCTCTTGATAAAATTCAACTTTGTTGGTATAGTATTCAAATGGTTGAAAGGCTTTGATGCTAGTGCCCATTAGAAAACTACTTGCAAAAATTATAAAAACACGCTGGGCCCGATTTTCAAAAACAAAACTATGACACAACATACATGCGTCAACGAGGATGATGCAAGTGGCACATTGTGTCATAGTTTGCGGCAATCCTGCTTCTCAAATGCCAGTTGTGGCGATATTGGGATGCCATGCGGTAAAGCCACCTTGTGCCTCCCTTGTGGCAAAAACAACTCTGCACCAGGTTACAAGGGCGCTTGTGCCACAGCAGGGCTGCACCATCCCTTTTTTTGTATTCTGTAAGCCCCACCATAGGTGCAGCAAGGGACTCAACTCAGACCACCCATGAGGTGGTCTAAGCACCATGCACCAATGTTGTGAATTGGGGGGGGGCTCTAAAAGTGGGGTGTAGGGGCAGAACAGGCATGGGGTGCCATAGGGATGTTGGGGAGACGGTGTGTTGTGAGGGAGTGATGTGGCACCCCATGGGGGTGCCATTTATATAACTATTAAGCTAATGACATGGTGCTGGTGGGGGTCCAGGGACAAACAGTGCCATGGCCCCAGGTGGGCATGCCCCTGACAGCAGCACTGTTTGTCCCTGGACACCCCGTAGTACCATCCATTAGTTTAGTAGTTATGTAATGGCACCTCCACCAAGTGCCACATCACCCCCTCACATGCCCACTGTCTCTCCAACTCCCCAAGGCACCCATTCCCCTTCTGCCCCAGACCCCTCCTGGCAAATATGTTTCAGCCCCCCAACATCCCCACCCCTCTAGTGTTGCATTGGGTAGGGGGGGAGATGGAGTCCTGTGACAATTCATGCCAGTGTGTGCCAATTATTTGGAGCTAGCCTGTAGGTATGGCAACTCCTGGGTTTTTGGTGCAGGGACCCCTGTTTTTACAGAATTGGGCACAGGGTCCCTGATGCACACGTTCACCACAGCCCTAGAGCATCGCAAATTATGGTGCTCTAAGGGCTGTTTGAAAATCAACCCCATGCTGTGCACTGGGTTTTTGTTTCTCTGATAGTTTCTGATGTTCTGTTCCCTTCTTACCACAGACACAGGGAACAGAATGCCAGAAACAGCCAGACAAACAAAAAACAAAGAACAGTATGCATTTTTATAATGTTTGCACGTAGTTTTCCTTTAAGATGAATGGGAATGAGTTTACACATTTACTATAGTCCCATTGTTTCTGTTCAGACAGTTGTCTGTCAGTCTGCTTCCTGCAGCAGTACCACGGTTGATTTATTCAGTAAAGGTATCTGCTTTTGAAGTGAATGTTCAGATTCTGTGCAATAACTCTAAGGGAATAGTGGACCCACGTTTTTCAGCACCTGAATTTTTCAGTGTCTCTCCCAAAACATAACATTACCATTTCACACTTAAATGCATTTTAATGTCCGTAGCATTCATTTTAACTGGACTGTGGTAACCTAATCATTGGATTTCTGTATCATGTTGCACTATGTACAGATAAACTGCCTTCATATACTGAATATTAATATGAAACCCATGGTAAGTGTAATTATTTTACATCTAGGACTATACAAACTTGCATCTTTTTTTTTTTAACCACAATTTGCAGAATTCTATTTCCAGAAATCACTGGCCTTACTGATGAACAAACAAAATCATCTAAAGCTAGGCACATAGTTCTAAACTATTTTCCTCATTGCAACAAGTTCAGCCCAAAATACCCCCACCTCCGCAAACTGGAGCACAGGAGAATGGCTTCTAATGGAAAGTAATTTTCCTGCAGCCAGATTCGTGGTTCTCAACAGTAGTGGACCAATCTGGCATGCTGATGACCTCGAGTTCATGCTCCAAGCCCAGGAGAACTGAAGCAGTGGCCAGCAGGGAAAGCTTGGAAATGAGGGACCAGGCTTACCAGTACACCTTGAGGGACCACTGAAGCTTCAGCCAATGGTGTCAGCCAACCCTGGGATCAGATGTGCCAACATCAGCAGCATTATTTCAAGCCTTGGATACTTGGGTGCAGGTGCTAGAGTTCACTTCAGAACCAGGGTTCTTCACATGGTAGCACAACAGGCTTCCCCTTGTTCACTAGACTGCCTCAACACGTCAGTGCTGAGAGCACTTACCTAATCAAGAACCGCCAACAGGGCATACTTTTCTAGAGAATTAATGCACACCCCTGTGTGAACTGGAAGATGCAAAGTCAACAGCCGAGTTCCTTTTAATGCACCTGGGAAGTACAATAATTCTCTCGAAATTTATGTGCTGGAGCTGGTTTATGTGTCCATAAACTAGAAAAAGGTGCCAGCTCATCAACGCAAAATAGAGCTAACTCTTATGACGCTGGTGACCTGGATTCACCCTTGAGCCTGGGTCATCAGAGGTTGGGGGCGGGATTTGTTGTTTCTTGGTGCCATTGTATACTGAGCATTGCCCAGTGAACTGCTGCTACTGTCTGCAGCGCTGCTGTTTTGTTTTTCTTTCTCTGTTTAGATGCTGTTTGGTGGGAACGCAGCTGTGTCTGATAGCTCTGTAAAACCTCCTGCCTGCCTGCAAGCTCTGAATCAGACAAGATCTTACATATAAGAATCCGTGACAAGATCGTTTACAAGTTCTAGACCGTATTATTTTCCTTGCTGTTTGACACAATTATTCATTGCTCATTTATTACAAACACTGTATCTGAGAGTGATACCATAGATAATAGGAAAGAAAATTAAGGTGTAAAAAAGTACTTATTGTCTAATCATCTGTAATGAAAGCGTGTAAAGACATCCATACAGCTTATCACAATGTCAACTGATTATGTAGTAAACAGCTATTACTCTCTACAGGCTACAGCAATGTTCTTTTTCATATAACTATTTTGGAAGTGTTTCCAATGTCTGTAGAGCTGTTTCTAGCATCTATCTAAACATGAGTGACAGTACAAATTTCAAAATGTTATTTATTGATTTAGTTATTACAGTCTTGGAATTTGACATACCTTTGAGTGTGAGACTCATTTACAAAGGTTAAGTCCAAAAGAAATCATAACAATTAGCTAAATACAACAATGTATCAAAACATGACATGGATATAACAAGAAAACAATCAGAGCCATCATATCAGACTTTGTCAAAGTTGGCAAATAAGAACCAAAAATAGATACCAGGGTAAAAGCTAAGATAAAATACAAAATCAATTTGTCGAAGTCGATAGGTTAACATGGGTCAGCCAAGACAAATGAAAAGGAGCAGTGAAAAAGGGGAAAGAGGGAGGAGGGGGAATAGGTGGAAATCAGGGTTCAGGTACTACAGAGTGAGGTGAAGTAGAGAGGGAACACGTCAAGAGAGAGGTACCTATGGGGGGAGTGCAGGGGAGGAGGGGAAGGGTGGGGAGAGTGGCAGCTGTTTAGCCACGAAATGAAGGGATACGTGAGGGTAAAGTAACTGAAACTGGGCAGTGGCAGCGGTTGAGAGAAAGAAGGTACTGTCTGAGGTTACATTTAAACTGACCTAACTTGGAGGCAATTTGTACATCAAGAGGAGATCAGATAGCCAGGTGGGAGCTCTGCAGAAAGGCCGCTGCGGCCGGTTAAGATCAGCTGTCTGAGGGTGTGCTGTCATCTGGGGTAGGTTAAAGAACCTAGCATTAGCCTGGTCCTTAGCAGCATCTGGGGGGGGGGGGCAGAAAACCAAGACTGCAACTGGGGGTCAGAGGAATAGCAGCTGTCTGGCATACTATTTACAAGAGTGTGCGTAGTGATGTTACTGATGACATTTCACACCGCTTTGCTGCAAAAAGAGAGGAAATCAGGATAAAATCACTGGCTGGCAGGATGATTCTCTGACCCCTGCAGGCCCTGCACCAGCATTCTTAAAAGGGCAAGTTGGGCAAGGCTCTCAGGTACCCCATCATGGGAGGTAAGCTGTGGGGGACATGAAGCCAGTAAGTCAAGGAGATGTTGGGTAATATGGTGGGCGGGGGAAGGGGGATCAGGGGGATATGGCAGTCAAGGAAAAAAAAAAATAGAAAAAAGGATTTATTTTAAGGAGAAAGAATTATTAGGTACAATATGTGAGTCTGATACCAAAGACTATGTGCCTTCGAATGCCTCCGGAGAGTACATTAACTCTGAAGAAGCCTGTGCCCTGTGGTGAGTTATTGCACTTATAAACAAGCATTTGTCAGTGCTGAATGTTGCTTGTTTCTATGTGCTGTTTAGGTATTTGGAAGTCACTGGAGTGCAAATATTGAAAATTTGCGAACTTACGAGCGTGCGTAGGAACTGCGCAATGCACGCTCGTAAAACAGTCATTGTTAGGAAATTTTTCATGAAATTTTCAACATAGCCATTTTAAGACCTCTGCTCATGAACAGTGTCACTGTGACTTTGTTAATGTGTCCCATACATTGAGTTTGCACACCGACTGTGCCATTGTGCGCTACATGGGCGGAAACACGTTTTGGGCAGGATGTGAAAAATGACAGCTGTACTGCTCATAAGGATGTGTGGTAAAATGGCAATGTTGAAAATCTGGAGTGGAAATATTGAAAATTCGCAACCTACCAGTGTGCGTGGGAACTGTGCAACGACACCGTGAAACAGTCATTTTAGGCATTCTTTCACCAAATTTTCAACATTGCCATTTTAAGATCTCTGCTCATGAACAGTGACACTGTGATTTTCTTAATGTGTCCCATACACTGAGTTCGCAGATAACCGAATGCGCCTGCCAGCGCCACATGGGCGGAAATATGTTTTGGCAGGATGTGAATGACAGCTGTACTGCTCATGAGGAGGTATGGTAAAATGGCAATGTTGAAAATCTGGAGTGAAAGTTTTAAAATTTAGAACTTCGAGCCTGGGCGTATGAACTGCGCAACGCACGCTCGTAAAACAGTCATTTTTAGGAATTTTTTGAACAAATTTTCAACATAGCCATTTTAAGACCTCTGCTCATGAACAGTGTCACTGTGATTTTCTTAATTCATCCTGTACATTGATTTCGCACACCGACTGCGCCATTCTGCGCTCCAAGGGCGGAAACACATTTTGGGTGAGATGTGAAAAATGACAGCTATACTACTCATAAGAAGGTGTGGTAAAATGGCAATGTTGAAAATCTGGAGTGAAAATATTGAAATTTCGCGAACTTACGAGCCCGTGTAGGAACTGCGCAATGCACGCTCGTAAAACAGTCATTTTTTGGAATTTTTGGACCAAATTTTCAACATGGGGTTTTTGGGACCCCTTCTCTTGAATGATGTCACTGTCATGGTGGTATTCAGGCCTGAAGGGTGATTTCGCAGTCACTGCCGAAATCACCCTCTGGCCCAAATAACGCCATGACAGTGACATCATTCATGAGAAGGGGCCCTAAATACCCATGTTGAAAATTTGGCAAAATTCTCAAAATGCCTGAGATATGCAATAAAGTTGAACCCCCCATCTAGCCTCATTATACAGCTTACCGCATTTTCAGTTCATGGTCGGCTTTGAAGAGTGTAATCGTATTCCCGGTCCACCAAGATCGCCATACGGAGTCCGGATGTAAGTATGGGGTGAGGGGGCCCAGCTGGCACAAGGATCGGGCCGCTCGCCGATGGGGATTGGCACCGCCGCCAAAGTGATTGATTGCCACGCTGGGGTGGGCCCCAGCGGCACCAACTACTGGGGCGATTTCAGCCGACGGGGATTGGGCACCCTGCCAGCTGCACAGTACGCAGGGGCACGCACGCCTGCGGTGGGGGAGCTACGCTTCACTGCTCACTCAGCCGTAGCTCCCTTTTCATAGAGTACACTGCATTTTGAGCCGCACAGACAGCTCCAAATGCATTGGCTTACAGGGGCCACGCCTGCCAGCTCACTGACTGAATTGGAGGAGGAGGTGACACACCTCCGAAATCTCCGATGATGGCACTATGTTTCTTGCACATGCGTGCAAGCAACATAAAATGGATGTTTTTTATTTTAATGACAAAAGGTTCTATCATAATGTAGTTAGGCTGTTGCTAGGTAGATAAGATCAGGTTAGTAGTGAACTGTCCGTTTCTTGGAGACTATTTGCATGGTATATTTACATAGTCAGGTGATGCTTTTAGACCAAGTACATTTGTTGGATTGCTAACTTTCTTGAGCCCATTTCATAAAAATAAAAGAACTGCAACAGGAAACCCCAGCTGTAGCCAATCAGGGATTTACATTGTCCACTTCCATTCTATAGATGGCAGACAACTGAGGTGGTTGGAGAGCTGTTCCAGTCATCCGCGGTGGGATAGCCTGTCTTTCCTTTTTGTGTGGGTAAATGAGTAGGGGTGAGCAGGGATATTTATTTTTACAAGGTCAAGCAGAGAAAGGAGAGGGTGGGTATTATTCATAGTGGGTGGCCACTGGCAGCTGAGAATTTGCTCAGTAGGGAGTTACATTAGGACTTTTTTACGTAGGTTGTGCTTGTGCAAACCAACATACTGTGGCAATACAGAATTTCAGGGATGTGTCACTGCTGAGCCCATTGCAGTTCACAGAACCAGGGGCTCGGCAGTTTACCCCAATGACCACTAGGTGTGGTCCTGATGCAACTCTCAGCTGGGTGGGCTGAATGGGCATGCACTTCAAAGGACTGAAGCCACTCTAATCTGAGAGGGCTTTGGCCTTTTATTTGCATGACCGTTCACACTTGGACATAGAAACGATCTCTACTCACTGGTGGTATATGGTTTTCAAAGGTGAGGTACTGTGTTCTTCCTCCCACAATGGGCAGGTAGGTGAGGGAAAGGGAGTGGCATGAGGGACCTATAGCGAGGTTAACTACACAGTTTTATTCTATGATTGGCGAAGACTCGTCGCATGGCAGCTGCCTAGCAGGAGTGGAGCCCTCAGGTCATAGCGGGTATCATCACCACTTGTCCCTCAGTTGTCTTGTCGGTGCTTATTTCCAGCAAAGATGGTAAGAACCACCACGGCAATGGTAAATGTCACAGCAGCATTTTAGTAACGTGTTTTATCGGTCATTAGCTTGTTAAAGGGTTGACTTTCAGCTTGTGCCCTGATTAACGGGAGTGACATAAAAAAAATGGAAATTTAAAGCATCTAGAGGGGGCAGAACCAAATGTAAGGCTTTGGGGTGTAAAGGAAATGAATTTAGGTGGGAAGTTAAACAGTGGTTGAATTAAGAAATGTTTAGGTGTGGGAACTGTCGCAGTTAGTTTTCTAGGTGGTGGAACTGTCATACAGTTTTCAAGAAGTGGTGGAACTGAGTTTCTGTGTGTTCCTGTTCATTTTAATACCTGGAAGTAAATCTGAAAAAGAATGCTGTATAGTTGGACTCTTCACGCCTGAACGTTTAGGACTTTTTGAAGATTTTTTTTTCAATCCATCTGTAACCACTCCGTGACAAAAAACAAAAGCAAAAAAAACCCAGTTCCTGGCAGTCTAGTGTCCCTCCCTCCTCCCCTAGTGCCCAATCCTCCAGTGTTCTGTCTCTGAAATAATGAAAAGTGTCTCTCGTCCTTTTTTTTTTAAAGCTGAAAAAAAGAAAACTATCCATCATTGTCTGCTGCGTTACTACCCACGCCCACCCTGACCCTCCCACACAGGACCCACCACCCCACACATCCCCTACCCCGTATATACTCACTGGAAGCCCGTCACTGTAATCTTCCTTGGACTGCAGACATGTCTTCACTCTTCAAAGCTTAACCGTGAACTGAGGTAAGTGCTTCAATGTATTTCAATGGGGTTTTCAACTTGGTGGCATAACTTGGCCAATTTTTAATATTCTTGGCCAAAATTTTCAGCATATCTTTTTTAGGACCTCAACCTCATGAACTATTAAATGACAGTAGGCAATTCTGTCCCAAAAGGTGATGTCGCAGTCACTGCATGAAATCACCTTTCGGGCTGGAACTGAAAATTTTTTCCACCTTTTTTCATGAGGCAGAGTCATGAGAAGCCTATGTTGAAAATTTGGCGTAAAAATATTAAAAAAACAACAAAGCTATAAGCCTGCATTGAAATTTGTGAATGCAGGCTTGTAACTTTGGCAATTTTAAATATTTTGACCCCAAATTTTAAACATAGTCTTTTCTTCACAGTATCTCGTGAATGTGACAGCTGTCATTTTTCAGATCCTAGCCAAAATGTTTTTTTTTCATCCTGAAAAGTGATTTTGCAGTTGCAGCGTGAAATCACCTTTCAGGCAGGAATTGAAACTTTTCTCTGCACTTATTCTTGAGGTGATGTCATAAAAAGTATATGTTGAACATTTGGAGTAACAATATTCACAAACAACAAAGTTATGAGCCTGCATTTAAATTTGTGAACGCAGGCTCGTAACTTTGGCAATTTTCAATATTTTGCCCCCAAATTTTCAACATATCGATTCCTTCACAGCACCTCATGAATGTGACAGCTGTCATTTTTTCAGATCCTGGCCAAAATTTTTTTTTTTGCATCCCGAAAGGTGATTTTGTAGTTGCTGCATGAAATCACCTTTCAGGCAGGAGTTACATTTTTTCCTCTGCACTTGTTCTTGAGGTGGGGTAATAAGAAGGGTATATTGAAGATTTGGGGCAAAAATAGTCACAAACAACAAAGTTATGAGCCTGTGTTGAAATTTGTGAATGCAAGCTCATAACTTTGGCAATTTTCAATATTTTGACCGCAAATGTTTAGTATAGCCAGTTCTTCACAGCACTTCATGAATTTGATAGCTGTTGTTTTTCAGATCCTTGCCAAAATGTTTTTTTTTTCCATCCAGAAAGGTGAGTTTGCAGTCGCTCTGCAAATTTACTGTTTGGGTGGGAGTTTAAATCTTCAAAATTTGGGGTCAGAATTGCAAAAAAAGAATGTTTAACAAGCACCCACCGTTCAGCGTTGACAAATGCTTGTTCTTCATTAGTACTGTGCCTGGGATGGAGGGAGCAAGCTGCGCTGCGACGACGGTTGGGCGATGGGGGTGTATTCCTGGGTGATCGGGGTGGGAAGAGGACGGTGGTCAATATTGCCATGTGGGTTGGCGGGGTTAAATGATTTAAAGGGCCTTTTTGTTAAACAAAGGCTTGGGGCAGACTCGGTAGGCCAAGTGGTCCTTATCTGCTGCTGAATTCTATGTTTCTCTGTTTCGGTGCTGGGGGGGTGGGGGCTAATACATCCATTACGAATACACAGATACAGCCGAATACTTGCATACTCTCTGAAGTATTTGGGGAATATTCATTGCATGCTACAGTTATGTAATCCCACACCCATAATGTTTGCCCTTGTTCACCCACCAAGGTACAGATTTGTATGTATCTTTAATTGTTAAGTATTTAAATTTGAGCTCTGTAGGTTCTCCCCTCTGAAGATTAAGAAGCAACTTTACACAGACCTGAAACATCAGGTCAGTTGAAATCAGCTATTGTTGTTGTTTCTGGGGCACCAGGATGCACTTTGCATTTTCCCATGTAACTTACCTTTTAGGTATAAAAAAAATTTGACTGCAGTTTTTCCTAGACACTCTACATTGCAAAGACTGCTTTAAAGATTAAAAAATTACAAAAAATACTTAGATTTAAAGTATCAAATTGCAATCTAGATATGTTTTTGTTTTCACAGAACTAAGTTAAAAAAGAATAGGAGTGAAGACTTAAGGTCTGATATTTCAGGTTGGGATAGCTTGGTCCCCATCTTTCCATAGCCCCTTTTTAATATGATTTGTGAAGGCAGGGTTTATTTCAAGTGTTGGTGTACTGTGATGCACAAATAAAGAAGCACCTTGGTACATAGAAACACAAAATTTGACTGCAGAAAAGGAGCGCATGCTTGGCCCACCCAGTTTGCCCAGATGTTCCCTGCCTAATCTGTCTCTGCAGATCCTATCAGGAGGCCTTTTACAGAACCCAAGTGGTAAATCGGTGAATTGTCTGAGGATTGGAGTAAAAGGATTTTCTCAGCCTGAAGGAACTGTGTATTGTAGCTGAATGTTTAAGGCAGTTGAGGAACGCTCTTAGCATTTTGAAGATTCAGTGTTGCAGTGAGTCTGCAACAATGTGCAGAGACCCTGAAGGGGAAAATTGGAACTGTGTGTGCCAGAGCTAACAGTTGGTGTGTACCTGAATCTGAGGAATCTGAAAGGAAATAAGTTTTGCAGGTGTCCAGTGTTTCACTAACCTGCAGTTTGCTGAAAACTAGCAATGAAAAGACAGCGGTTCAATCCAGAGACTGCAGGTCACTAGCCAAAGAAGCCACTGGAAGGTGGAGATTAGGAGAACTTGTTTGCTGCACATTGGAGCTGTTGGGTCCTGCCCAGGAAGAAAGTGAAAGCTGAAAGTCATTCACAGCTGCAACTGGGAGCCAGGTAGGTAACCTGCCAACCCCTACCGAGTGAGGCAGACTTGGCTGTATGGGACCACAGGTGCGTGCCTGAATGCTAGGGCACTCTGGACTTATTGGGGAGCCAATCTTTGGAGTCATTCCAGGGTCTGGGTTCCTTGTGACCTTGTAGGGCTTGCACTTGGGCTCTGAGATCCGGTCTGTGAGCAGGCTGAAGGGGACAAGCTGCAAGAATCTTCAAGCAAGTCCAAGGTCGGCCAACATTTTACTGCCCTATCTGCTTGCTGCCCTCTCCAAAATTGATTGAGTGATCCCTGGAGTTTCAGAACCCACTGTGCCAATAGCTGAATCCCAGTGCTTCAGGACTGTGAGTAACCCAGGGCTTGTCCTGTCAAAAGGGGGCATAAGAGAGTTTAAGATTGTTAGCATCCTAGGAAAAAGTTACTTGAAGGGCCCCAATGCCAGCCAACCCACGGCATCTAGCAGGCCTGTGTTAAGTCTGGGTACCCAGCTAGGACTATCAGGGCATAAAGGGATTACACTGGTACCAGTGGGGGTGGGAATGGTATGGGTTCTGGCCCACAGGCCTTGTTTAATCCAAAATAACCAAACTTCATTTTAACAGCAGTCCTGTTCCCAGTACCCCCTTTCCTAGCCCTTCCCCTTAAAATAAAGCTGTGGTTTGTTTGTTGTAAATTCTGTTTTGTGGGCTATTTATTGGTATTAGCTGCTAAGTATTGTATATGTGTTTTACATTATTGTTGCGCAACGTGGTATCCAGTGTGTGTGGTGGTTAGAAGGGGAGGTGGGTAGCTATGGCATCCCGGGGGGTTGTACCAATCAAACACCTGGCCCACTGTTACTTTACTCTGGGTAGAAGCACAGCGCTACTTTCTTTCTATTCTGGCATAGAATCCCCAGTCACCATTGCAAGAAAACCCAGGACCCTTAACCTATGTGGTAGTCAACAGGCAGAGATAGTAGTCCACTGGCACACAACGCCTGTGCTGCATACATGTTGAGATCTTTCTGTCTCTCCTCATAGGGTTCCTATGCAAACCCTGCACTATTTTAGTTGCCCTCCTTTAGATCACCTCCACCTTATGTGCTTCCTGAGGTGTGGTCTTCAAAACTGGACACAGTACTCCAGGTGGTTTTTCACCAGTGAATGACACAGTGGCAACACCACTTCCCTCCGAATACTGGGGATCCCCCCTTCCTATGCACACCAGCATTGCACTAGCCCTACCCACTGCTTTGTCACACTGCTCTGCCACTTTATGGTCCCCAGATAACCCCAAGATTCTTTTCCTGTTTAGCGACTGCCAGTACCTTCCTCCAACATCCTATGCTCAGTCCATGGGTTCCTGTGCTTCAGGTGCATGATACTGCATGTCTGGGCATTGAACCCCAACTGCTATGCTTTTGATCCCTCCTTGAGTTTCCCTAGATCCCTCCACATTCTTTTCACCCCCTGTCCTGAGTGTCCACCCTATTGTAGATTGTGCTATAATCTGCAAAAAGGCATACCTTCCCTTCCAGTTCATCTGCAATATTCTTCTATGAAGACATTGAAGAAGATTGGTCCTAGTACTAAGCCCTGTGGTACCTTGTTCATCACTCTCTCATCATTAGAGTGAGAGCTGCTAACTACCACCCTCTGTGTTCTAGCTGTTAACCAGTTTCTAATCCAGTTTACCACTTTGGTTTCCAACCCAAGGCTGCTCAATTTCTTTACAAGCTTCCTGTGTGGCAAAGTGTCAAAGGTCTTGCTAAAGTCCAGATAGGCCACATCCACTGCCCTCCCCCGATCTATTTCCCTGGCCACTCTCCCATATCACCGTGTCAAAGAAATCTATCAGATTCATTTGGCATGACCTTTGCCCCATGAATCTGAGCTGTCTCTCATGTTGTAGCCCACTGAATTCGAGAAACTCTGTCAGTCTTTCCTTTAGTAGGATCTCCATTAATTTCTCCACCACTGAAGTAAGACTGACCAGCCTATAGTTGTTAGCCTTCTCCATGTTACTGCTATTATGCAGCAGGACCACACCAGCCCTTCTCCAGTCCTCTGGAACCATGCCCGTTTCCAGTGAGCTGTTGAACAAGGCTGCCAGTTGGGCAGCTAGTACCTCCCCAGGTTCCTTTGGCACCCTTTGACGTATCCCATGCAGTCCCATAGCTTTGTCCAGCTTCAGAGCTGCAAGTCCCCTCTGGACTCTTTTCTCTGAAGATGGACATGTGAGCACCTCCTTGGTGGACACAAGTTTACTAACTGTTGTCTGCTTATGACAAATACTGTAAAATATTGATGGCAAAAAAAGGAAACTTGAACAGTTCCTGGGGAGTACATCTTCATCTATATACAACAAGTTGTGTTTTGTCCCTTTTGTTTCTTACTGCTACTACATTCCTGGTATTCAGCACCACGTAATCCTCTGAGCAGCTTATTTTTTTGGCCCTCTACATTTCTGTAATGCATACATTGATATATAGTTTTTACACTGATGTATTTGTAGTGGCCAATATCTCCGCAACTGTACTTGCTAGATGCTAGCACTGTATGCTGTTGAAGTACAGCATCAGGTTCTAGCATGTAAGCGCAACTATGTAAAATTGGTGTATCGATAACATAAATGCTGTATCAACCTGCCATTTTGCTATGACACCATATTCTCATTTAAAAATTCAGTTCCTAGCCCTTACAATTCCAAAGCTAGCCCATTCTAAGGATAATGTCTGTAAAAAGGGCTAGCTTTGCAACCATATGGACAGTCTAAGAACTGTATGGTATATAAATGAAAGCGAGGCGTAAAATTGACATAGCTGTGTCATGTCAATGCAGTTTTCATTCATCAGTGCATATCAAATCAGGTGTCAAATGGTTGGGTTAAGTGAAGGTGGAGAACACTTGATATAATATTAGCCACTCCATTGGATGATATGGTACTGGTGGTATTTTGTTAGGGAGATCAACAGCCTTTTTTCTCCTAGTTTTTTACAGTGTAAACCTTTGTGCAAGGTTACTTACCCCTCCTATGCCACCTCCCACACCGACCATAATGTTGATGGACTGAATGTCCACAGTTCCATCAATGAACACTGAGTCGACTCGTTCGACAGGGATGCGGTGCTTGTACCCATAGAAGCGTGACCCATTCACGTACACCTGGAGGGAAAGAAGAACAACATGTGAGAATGGGATTTCACCTACTTAAAGAATGATACTTACTTGAGTCCCACTAGTCACTATAAATATATATATATATATATATATATACACACACACATACACACTATATTTTTAAATCCCATTTCCCAATCTGTGGTAGAAACTCACATTTAGGGTACTTCTTAATTCATTATTAAACATTTAATAGTTCAGTCCAATCCTGAAGCTGACATGCACATTACATGCACACCAATCCATTCATTGACCTTTAGCTGTCTAGGATAACCTCGTTAGCTGCAACATCTTGCTTCCATGAGGGTCCCAAAAGAATAACACACTTGATCATGGGAGGCTCAGTGATAGAGGGAGTAGTCCCCCCTTACCCCAAAAATATCATTTAAAAGGGGAAAACAAGATTATGATTTTTTTTTATTCCACATTCTCTGTCACCAGTCAGTAATGACCATCTTTTGCCAGCATTAGGCACAGGGATAATAAGAAAGCAACACTTAGAAGCTAAGAATTGGTGTTCACAGTGCGAGTGGGTCACCGGGGTCAGCCAGGGAGGGTGAGGATTGAGCATCCGAAGGACAGCTCTCCTCCCCCAGGGAGGGTGACTTGGCAGCCCCACTGAGTAACTGCCCCAGATGGAGGCATGGTGGTAGAATGGGATGGGGGCACCAATGGAAGGATGGGTGCTGCAGGACTCCGCAGCGTGCGTACGCATTCACATATGCACACTAACGTGTAGCACCCCAGCAATGGGGAGGATCAGGAGGAGATGGAGGAAAAGACTCCCATGGTGGCGGATGAAGGATCAATCTCCCACAGGCTCCACACTGGTGGCTGGACAGCCAATCCTGTGGCTAGGATAGCTCCTAACGGTAAGAACCCAGAGGAACCAGGTGATGGGGCTGGGGGTGGTTGAGCGGATGGCAGCCACTGGGGAGAAACTTAGAAACATTGAAGTTGACGGCAGATAAGGACTGCAAGGCTCATCCAGTCTGCCCATTTTTTTTATCTTATGAATGTGCCATAGGCCTTTACTCTGTCAATGGCTTATCGATTCATACTCATCTGTATTGCTCCCTTATGCCTATCCCATGCCTGTTTGAAGCCCTGCACTGTATTCATATCCACCACTTCCTGACGTAGGCCGTTCCATGCATCCACCGCCCTTTCTGTGAAAAAGAACTTCCTCACATTACCCCTTAATCGGTCTCCCTCTAATCTCATGCTGTGTCCTCTTGTCCAACTATTTTTCTTATATTGAAACATGTTAGACTCTTTCACCTTGTTAATGCCCTTAAGATGTTTTAATGTTTCAATCATATCACCTCTCTCCCTCCTTTGCGCTGGCGTATACATATTGGGCTCCATTAATCTGTCCTCATATGTTTTCTAATGCAGTCCCTGCACCATTTTGGTTGCCCTTCTCTGGACTGCCTCCATTTTGTTAATGTCCTTGTGCAGGTGTGGCCTCCAATACTGCACGCAGTACTCCAGATGGGGTCTAACCAGTGTCTAGTAAAGAGGGATTATTACCTCCCTCTTATGACTTCTGATACTCGTACTAATACATCCAAACATCCTCCTAGCCTTACCTACTGCTTTAGTGGTCTGCTTGGATGATTTCAGATCATCTGTGATGACGATGCCCAAGTCTCTTTCTTCCCTTGTGACTGCCAGCAACTTCCCTCCCAACTCATAGGTGGCTTCAGGGTTACTCTTCCCTATGTGCATGATCTTGCACTTCTTTGCATTAATCCCCAGTTGCTACTCTTCCGACCATTTTTCCAGTTTGTCTCTTCTCATTCTGCTCATCCCATCTGGATTATCTACTCTGTTGCAGATCTTGGTGTCATCTGCAAACAGACAAACCTTACCCTCTAGTCCATCTGCAATGTCACTGATGAAGATATTGAAGAAGACTGGTCCCAGGACTGATCCCTGAGGTACCCCACTTGTGACTTGCATCTCTTCTAACTGGATACCGTTTACCACCGCTCTCTGTGTTCTGCCCGCCAACCAGTTTGCCACCCAGTTGACCAACTTCTGACCCACCCTGAGCCTACCCAACTTATTAATCAATCTTCTATGTGGAACAGTATTGAAAGCTTTGCTGAAGTCAATGTAGGCAACATCAGCTGCACCCCCTTGGTCCACCACTCTGGTTACCCAGTCAAAGAAATCTAGGAGTTTAGTTTGACAGGACCTTCCTGTTGTAAACCCATGCTGTCTTGGATCCTGTTTTGGTTCCTGTGCTCCTGTGGATTCCAGGAGTTGCACTATCCTTTCCTTATGGAGTGCCTCCATAATCTTGCCCACTACTGAGGTAAGACTGACTGGTCTGTAATTCCCTGCCTCCTCCCTTCTACCACTCTTGTGGAGCAGGATCACATGAGCCCTTCTCCAGTCTTCTGGGACCTCTCCTGTGCTCAGAGACTCACTAAACAGTTCTGATAATGGCTCTGCTAGTTCCACCCTTAGCTCCTTTGTACCCTGGGATGTGTACCATCTGGCCCCATTGCCTTGTCCACCCTGAGCTAAGCGAGCTCTTGTAGGACCCTTTCTTTTGTGAAGGGACTTGTGCACACCTCCCTCCCTCCCCCCTGTGTCCATGGTGCTGAGCTGTGGACCCTGCCCTACCTTCTTCTCAGTAAATACTGAGCAGAAGTATCTATTTAGGATAGATGCTTTTACGTGGTCCTCCTCCATGCACTCCCCCTTATCCCCTTTGATCTTAGCAATACCCCTCTGGACTTTCTCCTTTCACTAATATAGTTATAGAAAGTCTTGTCCCCTTCTTTGACTGTTCGTGCTAGTGTTTCCTTGGTTTGGGCCTTTGCCTGCCTTACTGACTTCCCTGCTTCCCTTAGGGAAGTTTGGTATGCCTCACTATCTTCGTCCCGCTGCGTTCCCTTATATTTCCTGAAGGCCAACCTTTTGGCTCTGACCTTTTCTGTTACTGTTTTTAAGAACCAGAGTGGTTTCCTCCTTCTTTTGCACTTCCTTTTCTGTCTAACACAATGGGATGTTGCGTCAAGTATTGCATCCTTAATGCTTGCCCACTTTGCCTGTACCTCCTCACCTGTATTTCTTCTTGCCAGGGGCTAGCTGGAGAAAGAGGCAAAATGTGTAAATAAAAAAAAAAGGAGCTAAGAATTGCACAACAAAGCAATAATGTCCCAAGGATTCTTGGAACATGGTACAGGGATAATAGGAGAGCAACACTTAGAAGCTAAGTATTGGTGTTTGTGGTGTGAGCAGGTTGCTGGGGTTGGCCGGGAAGGGAGAGGATTGAGCATCTGAAGGACAGCTCTCCTCTCCCTGGGAGGGTGACTTGGCAGCCCCATTGAATAACTGCCCCCAGGTGGAGGCCTGGGGTAGAACGGGATGGGGGTGCCAATGGAAGGGTGGGTGCTGTGGGACTCTGCAGCATGCATACACCTTCATGTATACACAGTGATGTGTAGCGCCCCAACAATGGGGAGGATCAGGAGAAAATGGAAGAAAAGACTCCCATGGCAGCAGATGAAGGATTGACTCTCCGCAGGCTCTACACCAGTGGCTGGACAGCCTATCCTGTGGCTAGGATAGCTCCTAATGGTAAGACCCCAGAGGAACCGGGTGACGGGGCTGGGTGGGGTTAAGCAGATGGCAACAGCTAGTTATAAAGAGGCAAAAAGTGTAAATTAAAAAAAAAAAGAAGCTAAGAATTGCACAACAAAGCAATAATTTTCCCAACGATTCTTGGAACATGGCAAGATGGAATTTAAGAGCTAGAAGTAATCGCCGCATGCACTCTTCATACCTTATAAATGTCATCCTTCACATGGATCACCATCTCAAAATTCTCTCCTTTCTTGAATGGCATGTCTTTCTTTTTCTCCTCACTGCCCCAAGAGTTTCCCTCGAAAGTGTTGAAGATCACTCTGTCTTTCCCTTCATAGCGGGGGTTAACATGTAGGGCAACGTCAGCCCCCTGGTACTGCCCACATGCAAGGTTTACAGTGAACCTAGAAAAGACAGAAAAAAAATATTTCCGTATCTTTCATTTATTTTTATTTTGCTTTAAAGCTTTTTAAATGCATTTTCCTCCAACTTGTTCATTTATTTTCTCTCATGGCTCCTCTCCTTAGAGTGGTGTCTAGCACTGGTGCCAAAGCAACATCCACCGCTGGCAAGGCATGGGCGGTGGGAGTGGGCACAGTCACCACTATGAGCAACCCTACAACATCATTCTGTCAATTCAACAATACTTGCATGGGGGATATGGTACTTCAGTGACCAGCAGCCCAAATGTCTTGCAAGCACTGGTAGGGCACTGCTGGGCAAACCAATCAAATGTTCCTCATTTTGCTACTCATAAGCCCTCTGTTCCAAATTTGGAAGAGTGCCATCATACACTATACACTGATACTTTAAAGAAGAAATCCAGATTACTCTGCTCAGTCAGAAGTAAACGTTGTGAACATGAAATACCTTCTTCCTACTGCATTCTGAGCTT
Organism: Neoceratodus forsteri; assembly: GCA_016271365.2. NCBI lineage: Eukaryota > Metazoa > Chordata > Ceratodontiformes > Ceratodontidae > Neoceratodus > Neoceratodus forsteri. The sequence goes on along the minus strand of CM057450.1, from coordinate 613,359,802 downwards.
CTGCCTCACAGTATGAAACTGTATCCTACATTTTGTCTCTCTTTCCCACAACATCCTACACTTGAGCAATGAAAGGTTGAGAGGTATGCTGCAGTAAGGAAGTCTGAAATGACCATGGATGTAGCTGTGAACACAAGAAACCATCATGGCATCACTTTAAATTAAGTGGCCTAAAAATATTTAATAAGAATGATATTATAAAATGGACCATAAAATCCTGTAATCTCATTGGTCAAAACACATCACATGACCTTTTTTCAACCTCACATATTTCTGGAGCTACATATTTTTGTGATAAATATAAGCTAGTTTCATAAGTGGGATAACACACTCATGGATGTACAATAATAAGGGAATAAGGCACTTCTCAGTTGGTTGCAGCACTCAGCTACACATTGGGCCTAACAACCACTCAAGGTATGCATTATTCACTTACAGCTGCACACTGCCATGTGTAATACCATGCATCAACAAGCTATTACTATTTAAAAAGCAGTTGCTGCTACCTGGCAGCAAAAAATACTGAAGGTAAGCCATCAATCATTACAGATTAAATGCATGATTAATACAAAAGTCTGGATATCTATTTAAGCAATAAGACATGACATGGTGTGGGTTATGATGTGATAACCGCACACCCAGCTGTGTTTGTGAGGTACAAGGAATTTACACCTAGTGCCTTCAGCACCTTAAGCATGATTATCACACAACCCACACCCTGGAGTGTCTTATTTGTGCTCACAAAATGGGTAAATTGTGAAACAAATTAAAAAAAGTAAACTGTATAACAACAGCTATATATATATATATATATATATATATATATATATATATATATATATATATATATATATTGTGTATATATAATTTCTTTTGTTAAACACACACCAGTAAATTCCTTTCCACCTGTCAATTATCTGCCTTTCACATTCAATGGATGGAATGCGTGTTTATGATGGAATACAGGAATTTCAAATTCTTAAAAAATCCACTGGAAGAATGTTCGCCTCTACATACAAAATTTTTTCTACTTATGTAAGGAGGGGGATACGAAGGGAAAGAACATTTAATCTTTTTTTTTATTATTAAATGGAGTTTTATTTTTTAGGGCCTAGCTTATGCTTTTTAGTGAGCAACGCTGACATCCACTTTTGTGATGGCAATCACACATTGTTTTGGGCAACACTGTCATGTAAGTGTGGTGTGTGGTGATTGCTGGAAAAGTTCCCAGACCATTGAGAGTTTGTCACCCCATAAGGAAATGGGTTTGGAACCCTTATGGCCAATCAAGGTGAGTACATTTCCTGCCCATTTCATAATAACATTTAATAGCTGGTTAAATAAGATGGGAGACCTCCAATGAACACCAAGAGCTGTAGGAAAGGGCGTTGGTAGTTCTGCAGGGAGTACTCTCCCGTTGGTTAAGAAGTAACCAGACTGATGCCCAGCATGACATCTGAATGACAATGTGCTGTCACAGGTGTCATCTTTTCAATGAGCTGTTAAACCGAGGTCCTGTCTGCCTGTTTGGATAGTTGATAAGGCAGACGTTTAAAAGAGACCATGGCACTTCTTGGAAAGAGTAAGGGAATTTCCACATCCCGGTCAGCTTTCTTGTCATTCACTAAAACCACAAACAGCTTAACCTGGTCCAGTATCAATAGTTAGAATCTGTATCCCCCCCAGACAAGGTTAAAACAAGCATTTGTCAATGCCGAATGTTTGCTTACTGGCATTGGCAGTGGTAGTGTAGAAGTTACAGAGCTGCGTAATAGGAATGGCAGTGAAGTATTGAACTGAAGCCAACCCCACCACCACCCTGCAGAGAGTGACAGGCATAGGGGTGTGCATTTGGGTCGTCAGGCATAACGGCCACGCATTTCACCACACCCCACTCTGCAGAGACTGACAAGTGTCACGTGGTTCCTTGGGGTCTTTGGGTCTTATGCGCACTCCATTTCATTAGGAAATACAGTGAGATGGGTGCAATATAGGAGAAATTGGGGTGAAGTTTGGGGTCAAGAGTCCAAGGCATACCTTGATGCCTCTCAGTGACTGCAGGGTGGAAATGGTATGAGCATCACAGGCAAGAATCCCAAGTCACACCCCTGATTCCTGTCATTCTCTATAGGGTTGGGCGATTTAGTTGAAAAGCCTAATACCTCAGGCATTCGTTGGTATTTAACTCCAAATTTCAACATGTTTGTTTTGTGACCCCACCTCATGAACAGGGGAATATCAGCTTGGTAGCCGAAAGCTGCTTATGCACAGTGACTACGGGATTTAGCACCACAGGTGCAAAAATATTCTGAACAGGTTGTAAAAAATGACAGCTGTACTCTGTCATGGGGAGGTGTAAAAATGGCTATGTTGCAAATGTATAGTAAAAATATTTAAAAAAATGGTGAAGTCACGAGCGTACATAGAAACTGTGCAACGCACACCCATTATATAAGTAGGTTGGGGATATTTTATAGCAGATTGTCAACTCAGGCATTTTGGTGCCTCCGATCATGAACAGTGTCACTGTGATTTTCTTTATCTGTGCCGAACAATGATTTCCAACAGCGACCACGCATCTCTGCACTGAAAGTGTGAAAACACACTTGCCATGTTGTGAAAAATGGCAGCTGTACTGTTCATAAGGAAGTGTTGAAATGCCACTAGTGAAAATCTGGACTGAAAATATTACAAAGTCGCTGGAACTAACGAGGATGCGTGGAACTGCACAATGCTCACTCGTAACACAGTCATTTTATGGACTTTTGTCACCAAATTTTCAACATAGCCATTTTAAGACCTCTGCTCATGAACAGTGTAAGTGTGATTTTCTTAATCTGTCCTAAACATTGCTTTCAGACACCAACAGCACCATTGTGCGCCACATGTGCCATAACACATTTTGGGTGACATATGAAAATTGCAGCTGTACTGTTCATAAGGAAGTTTAATAAAATGGACATGTTGAAAATGTAGAGTGAAAATATTAATTTGCAAACTTATGAGCATGCATAGGAACTGTGCAACGACGCTTGTAAAAAGTCATTTCTAGGCATTTTTCCACCAAGTTTTCAACATAGCCATTTTAAGACCTCTGCTCATGAACAGTGTCACTGTGGTTTTGTTAATGTGTCCCATACATTGAGCTTGCACACCGACTGCCGCATTGTGCGCTACATGGGCAGAAACATGTTTTGGGCAGGATGTGAAAAATGACAGCTGTACTGCTCATAAGGAGGTGGAAAAATGGCAATGTTGGAAATCTGGAGTGGAAATATTGAAAATTCGCAAACCCACGAGCTGCATGGGAACTGTGCAACGACACCAGAAACAGTCATTTTAGGAATTCTGTCACCAAATTTTCAACATTGCCATTTTAAGATCTCTGCTCATGAACAGTGACACTGTGATTTCCTTAATGTGTCCCATACACTGAGTTCGCATCGACGCGCCATTGGCGCCGCTACATGGGCAGAAACACGTTTTAGTGAGATGAAAATGACAGCTGTACTACCTCATAAGAAAGTGTGGAAAATGGCAATGTTGAAAATCTGGAGGAAATATTGAAAATTAAGAAAACCTATGAGCGCATAGGAACTGCGTAACGCACGCCGTAAAACAAGTCATTTTAGATTTTTCACTTAGCCTCAACATAGCCATTTCAAGACCTCTGCTCATGAACAGTGTCACTGTGATTTTCTTAATTTGTCCCATACATTGATTTCAAGATAATCGACTGCGCCCATTCTGCGCCACAAGGGCGGAAACACATTTTGGGTGAGATGAAAAATGACAGCTATACTACTCATAAGACAGTGTCATGAAATGGCAATATTGAAAATCTGGAGTGAAAATATTGAAATTTCGCGAACTTACTAGCTCAGTGAGAACTGCACAACGTGATGCTCGTCAAACAGTCATTTTTGGAATTTTGCACCAAATTTTCAACATGGGGTTTTGGGCCCCTTCTCATGAATGATGTCACTGTCACTGTGGTATTCAGTCCTGAAGGGTGATTTCGCAGGCCACTATGCAAGTCACTGCGCTGAAATCACCCTATGCAGCCTTCAATAACATACATGACAGTGACATAGTGTGAGAAGGGTCCCAAAACCCCATGGAAAATTTGTAAAATTCCCAAAATGCCTGAGATATGCAATAAAGTTGAACCCCCCTATCTAGCCCATTATACAGCTTACCGGCATTTCCTCAGTTCGCGGTCGCCTTTGAAGAGTGCAGACGTGTTCCCGGTCCACCGAAGATTGTCGCGCCAGAGTCCGGAGGTAAGTATGGGGTGAGGGGGTGTGGGGAGGCTGGGTGCGCAGTGGGTGGGTGCGGGATGTGGGAGGGGCCTCGGGGACGCGCCGGGACAGTTTTTGTTTACAGGGACAAAAAAAAAACGTCGCGGGACCGCTTGCCACGCTGGGGTGGGCTCTCAGCATGGCACAACGACTTTGGGAGTTTCAGCCGACGGGATTGGGCACCCCCGTCGCAAAAACAAACTATTGGCACGTTTGCCAGGCTGGGGTGGCCCAGCGGGCACAAGGACCTTTGGGGCGTTTCAGCCGATGGGGATTGGGCACCCCGTCCAGCAAATCATTGATTGCCACACTGGGGTGGGCTCCCAGCGTGGCACCAAATACTGGGGGTTGAGACGATGCGCGCAGCCGACGGGATTGGGCACCCGGCCATATATGCTGCATGTGGGCGCGACGCTTGCAGGGTTGGGAGTAGCCATGTGAGCAGCCGATAATCTTATCTGTGCTCACTGAAGCGTAGCTCCCCCTTTCAACTGTATGCCACTGCATTTTGGAGCGTGTCATAGACAGCTCCAAAATGCATTGGCTTACAGGGGCCGTGCCTGCCAGCTCGCTGCCTGAATTGGAGGAGGAGGTGACACACCTCCGAAATCTCCGATGATGGCACTATGTTTCTTGCACATGCGTGCAAGCAAACATAAAAACAGAAGGTGTTTCCTGTACCTTCTTTCCTTGTCAGCAAACACTAACTAACTATCGAAGCAACCAACTAAAAGAAGCCTTTTCAATTATGACCTAGATAAAAGTCTAAAGAGTTGAATGTAAATCTTCCTCACATAGCAGCAAAGGGTAGTAAATGTACACCATCTGAGCATTACAATGTTTTAAATGGAAAATGCACATCTGTTAGCATATTTCTGGATGCTAATTAAAGAGCAATAGATTGATCAATAAAGTCAGTTGACTGCCTTAATATATGTTTCTTGAATGCTTCATTAATTATCAGTTGCAGTTGCAGGGTTGCTAAAATGTCCATGGAGGCTTATTTACAGTAGCAAAGATCTTGTTTACTATTACTATATGTTTATTAAATACTATTTAGGCCACTTATTTAAAAACAATACCAGTGTCACAAAGGAAGTAGAGAGAGCATTGTCTGTTTTCTTATGTAGAATCACCCTCCCACCCAAGAAACTCCACACTACCTACTGTGTCTAGCAAAAGCAAATCTTATATGAAGATCAGTACAAGGCATTTCTCCACTAGTGGTCTGGAACCACCATTTTTTTACATGATATCTGAAACAGAGTCTGAAACCTTTAGATGCATTTCATAAACTGTCAATAACAGAATAAGTATTCATTTGGCTATAGAATGTAATTTTTTAGTTATATTTCCTTGGACACCAAGCCCAGCCTAATACTCAAACTACAGATTGTGACTCTAACCATGATACCACCAACAGCTCAATCTGGTTCAATGTCAGTTGGCATACATCTGTATCCCCCTCCCCTGGGTCATGCCTGAAAATAGGCAGGATTTATCTAGTGCACTTACCCGGTCAACAAAAACTAAATAAATAAAAAAATAAATAAATATCATAAAGGCAATTTGGATGTATTTGTATTCAACCACAGTGTAGTACAATATGCTGTATATAGCCTACCCCCTATAAAAACAGAATCTTGGGAGGTGTCTTTCAAGGCTGGTTGCCTAGTACAGTATATGGCTGGAGTAGAATGACCTCTGTCTCTGAAACCATCTGTTCCACATTCTGTCAATCTCTTAGCATGCTCAGCAGGTCTCTCTCACTCTCACTCTCACTCTCATTCCCACTCTCATTCTCCTTACCCACCCTATATTTTCTTTAGAAGCCCTCCTGCCCTGTCCCCTGTATCTCTTTAATGTTGTGCTGTTGGCTATTTGACCAATAAATTTATCAATGTGTAATTCAAACATGGTTTACTGATCAACTCTACCATAGGATTCAAGTAAGCCAAATGGAAAATAATTATCTGAAAAGGAAGGAAAAAAAAAGGTGACCCTACCTATCGGCATGGTGTGGAACGTGCCCTTGAATATAAATTGACATCCCTTGTCGAAGTCCTCCATAGATTGGGCCACTGTATGGAAGAGTCTGGAAGGAAAGCAATGGATTACTAGATATAAGAAAAGTAATGCAAGGGCATGTGCGGGATCATATTGTACCGTTTCCAATAGTTTCACAAGGACACTTTATGGGCTCGACTGACTTTGCAGGTTCCTTCTATCTACTGCTCCTTGAGGAGGAGAAGAAGAAGATGAAGAAGAAGCAATAGATGAAGAACAATAGTTTATATAGTGATTTTCATACACATTCTCTCCCAAAGCACTTTACAAGTAGTGCTAGACTGGTGGGGAAGAGACTGAACATGTAGTGGCAGCCATTACGCACATCAACACCCACACACAGCCTTGGACAGTTGCATGAACTGTTTTTTGGGGAACACTGCTTACTGACAGCGCACTTTCAGTCACAGAGTCCAGGGTTTAGTACTAACAGAGGAAGGCAAGTAGATAATAAAATTGTATTTTGTGTTAAACTGTGTTTGGGCAATAGGTTGTAGTGATAGTAGTGGTAGGGGCTTAGCTGAGCAAAGAGGACTTTGCACACATAATTTTATTTACAATTGAGCTGTAGCTGATAAAGTAGCTTTCAACATCTTTACTTTAGGAACAACAAAAGACTAGCAGACGGGTTCCCACTGCACCGGTTTGAAGTCCTTCATGAATGTTATCTTTTTGTATTTGTTACACAGCATTATGCATACCCACCAATGACAAGAACTTGGACATTTTTTTATAAGCAGTACCCACTTAGGAGTGAGAATGGATGTCTCAGTGAACTGATGGTAGGCTAAAGAGCCTTCCACCCCTAGGTCACTGGTTCAAGTCTGGCCATAGTCAATACTGGTTAGAAGTCGTTATCATCTGAGGACTGTTCAATGGTTTTACTATAGTGCTGCAGCATCCTTCCCATCGACATCCCCGACAGCAACAGACACAATGCCGAATGTGCACTTACTATCATTTCTGATATGAAGTACATCGGAAAGTTTCTCCTGTCACCTGAAATTTCTCAAATTGTTATCCATTTTAATTGTATCCCTAATATGTTGTACTCCTATATTGTACTGTATCATCACTGTTTTTTTCCTGTTGAGGTTGTAACCTCTCGGGTCATGCCTGAAAATAGTCACTTTTGTGTCTAGTGCACTTACCCAGTTGTCAAAAACTAAATAAAATAAATAAATAGGTAGGGCTTGCTACAGAGAAGAGTAAACTGTTTGCAACATGATAAACGGCATAAGATGAATGAAAATTCTTAGTTGCAGCTGTCGCCGAGTGGAGCGGAGAAAACAGGACTCAGAGAGGAAAGTGCTTTGCGCTTATTTGTGACTGTGTTCCTGTGCTGGATATGGCGATCGGGGGCAGTAATGCAAGGCACTGTGTTTGGGACAGGGACAGTGTGTGAGGAACAGGAGGAGGGTGGACACCACTAGAGGGAGAATGAGGGAGGGTCTCTAAGAGAGATGCCATACCCCATGAGGTACAAGCCAGTCAATATGGTGGTTGTAGCCCCTGTATATACCCACAATCCGTAGTGACCCCAAAGCATGAGTACCATGAAGCAGGAGTGTGGTGTCTGACCCAGTGGCATCGGGGTGTGTGGAGTGGAGCAGAGGGTGGAGGGGTGGAGAGGATAGGGTAGGAGGAAGAGGGGAGAAAGTGGAGGCAGGCATGGGTAGCCAGAAAGGGAAAAGGAAGGGCTTGGAGACGAATGGAGAAACAGCTGGGTTAAGTAGAGGATGCAGTGGCATGTTAACTAGGGAGGAGAAGGAGCAATTAGGTGGGGGAGCAGCTCATACAGCAGTTGAAGAAATAAGGAAGAGAGACATGAATGGAGGGGATGGAAGATGGTAATCCTAGAGGACTCCATAATCAAGGGTATTTACTGTGGAAAAAATTGGGGACACAAATGCAAGATAGAAGGTGTGCCCAAGAATCAGGGAAATGATAAGATGGCTTGGGGGAACCAAACATAGTTATACACCTAGGTACCAGTGACCTAGCTGGGGAGGAGGTGGAGGCAGTACAAGGTAGATTCAGGGCATTAGTGAGGACCTTCATTGAGGCAGCAAGATCACTAGCTTTCTTGGAACCAGTGCCAAGGGCCAGCACAGATGGGAAGAAAAGGATAGAGGAATTCAATGACTGGGTGAGGGAATGGTGCAAAGAGGAAGCATATGACTGCACTGGGGACTGGGGAAAGACCTGGTCAAATGAAACACTTTTTGCACCAGACAGACTACACCTTAGTTGTGGGTCTCGAGGGCACTCATGGACAAGCTGTGGGGGCACATAACCATAAACTTAATTTAAACTACTGGGGGGGGTGGCAGGTGGGCCTGCAAGCCCAATGACTCTGGGAGGGGAAGGTCAAAAGACCTCACCATATACTCATAGAAGAGGTCTGAGGGGAAGGGGAGCAAAGCAATCAGCAGAGGGGGGTTGGGGAGCACGTAGAGGGGAGAAATGAGAAAGAAGGAAGTGGGGGAAGGGAAAGAGGCTCAGATTCTAGGTGAAAGGTAGTGTTCTTGAGTGTGAAAAGTCTTGGAAAAAAGATGGATGACCTTCAGGCGCTATTAGCAGAAGGGGGGTAGACATTGCAGCAATCACTGAGACTTGGGACACTCCAAACCATGACTGGCACATCTCTATCCCTGGATATAAATTATATAGGAGTGACAGGGCAATAGGGAAAGGGGTGGGGGTTGGGGTTTACATCAGAGATGGTATAACATGTACGAGGGAGGAGCTGGAGGATGGGAGGACAAAAAAAAAATGTGGAACCACTTACTGTCTCATACAGGGAGGAAGGTGAGGTTAGGGGTGGTTTATAGACCAACCAACCAGGAAGAAGAGAGGGACAGGGAATTGAATTCACAAATGTTGAATGCTGCAAGAAAGGGAGAGGTGGTAATAGTGGGAGACTTCAACCTACCCAAGGTAGACTGGAGTGTACCAACCACAACATGTGCCAGCAGTCAAGGGATCCTAGAAGTGTTGAACAGTGGGTTCCTGACTCAGGTTATCACAGAACCCACCCAGGAGGGTGCCATCCTTGATCTGTTGCTCACGAATGGGGAGCATGTACAAGACACAATGGTCAAGGGGCCTCTGGGTATAAGTGACCATCACACAGTGGGGTGCTGGTTGGATATGGGCAAGGAAAACATCCCCACTAAGACCAAAATTCTGGATTTTAGGAGGGTGGACTTCAAGAAGATGGATACGTTGCTAAGGAGACACCTGGCGGGCAACAGGGCAGATATAGGGGTGGACCAAAGGTGGTGCATCATTAAGAAGAGAATAATGGTTGCCACAGAGGAGTGCATTAGGCTCAGGTGGAAAAAATCAAGGGCCAAAGCACCCAGCTGGTTTAGTGCCGAGGTCACCTAGGCAGTGAGGGACAAGAGGTTACCCTATAGGAAATTCAGAAAGACCAAGAGAGAAGAGGACAGGGAGAATTACCTAAAGATGGTTAGTGAAGCAAGTAAGGTAGTCTGGTGGGCTAAGGCTCAGAAGGAACTGCAGATAGCTGAGGGAATTAAGAAGGGGGAGAAGGCCTTTTTTTGCTATATAAGTGAGAAAAGAGACAAGAAGTATGGGACTGTTGGGCTTCAGAAAGGGAATGGGTGGGTGGAGGAGAATGTGGGAAAAGCAGAAGTGCTGAATGAAAAGTTCTGTTCTGTTTTCACTAGGGGAAAAAGACAGACCAGTGTCAACAGTGGGTGGGGGGAGGAGCAGGAAGGAGGGAACATGGATGTGGTGGTAGAGGAGGATAGAGTGAGAAGAGGGCAGCTAGCATTGAAGAAGAACAGATCACCAGGCCTGGATAGCATACACCCAAGGGTGCTGAGGGAATTGGCAGAGGAGCTTGTGGATCCACTGGCAGGCCTGTTCAGTAGTTCACTGGAGTTGGGCATGGTACTGTAGGACTGGAGTATGGCACATGTGGTGCCTCTCTATAACAGCAGACCCAAGAATGACCCAAGGAATTACAGACTGGTCAGTCTGACCTCAATCATGTGAAAACTTATGTAGCCCATACTTATGGAAAGGTTGGTAGAATATTTAGAGAAGCATGGTCTCCAGGATGTGAGGCAGCATGGTTTTATGGAAGGAAGATCATGTTAAATGAATCTGATCAACTTCTTTAACTGGGTCACTAAAACAGTAGACAGTGGCCAAGTGCTGGACATCCTCTACCTGGACTTCAGCAAGGCCTTGGACTCTGTGCCCTACAGGAGGTTGATCAGGAAGTTGGCAGATCTCAGGATTGGGGAGAGAATGACCAGATAGGTGGAACATTGACTGAGGGACAGGACCCAGAGGGTGGTGGGGGGGAGAGTTTTCTAGCACCAGGGAGGTCACCAGTGGGGTCCTGCAGGGCTTGCTGTTAGGACTGGTGTTGTTCAATGTCTTCATCAATGATATTGGGGATGGTAATAAGGACAAAATGTGCCTATCCGTGGATGACACCAAACTCTGTGGGAGGGTGGACACACCCGAAGGGATACAGGACCGTAAAGGAGTATCTGAAAAAACTTGAGAGGTGATCTGGGATTTGGCAGCTTGGCTTCAATGAAAAGAGATGCAAAGTTATGTACATTAGAGCCAAGAATTCTAGGACAGAGTACAACCGGAGCAGGGTCTGGGTGTCTGCAAAACAGGAGGAGAAGGAGCTGGGAATAATGATCACTAGTAACCTGAAGCACTCCATGCAGTGCAGGAAAACAGCAGCAAGGGCAAATAAAATGTTGGACTACATAGCCACGGGATCAGCAGTAGGTGAGAGGAGGTTATTATAACTGAGCTTGCACAGATCACTGGTGAGGCCACATCTGGAGTATGTAGTACAGTACTGGTGCCCATACCTTAAAAAGGACATTAACCTGCTGGAGATGGTCCAGAAGAGGGCAATGAAGATGATCATGGGCCAGCAGGCTAAAGCATATGAGGAGAGGTTGAGGGCCCTGAACATGTACTCCTGGAGCAGGGAGGAGGGTGGAGAGAGGGAGATAGAAAGAGAGAGAGAGGGAGAAGAAGAGGGTTGGGGAGAAAGAGAGAGAGAAAGACCTTAAAGTACATGAAAAGGATAAACAGGGTGTATAAGGAGGGGCTCTTTAAATAAGTGTCAACTGAAACACAAGGGAACACTCATTAATTGGGAGGGGGAGGTTTAGAAGGGAGGCTAGGAAGCATTTCTTCACAAAGAGGGTGGTGGCCAGTTGGAATGCACTTCCGGAAGAGTTGATCTCTTTGAAAATGGTTGGCAGCTTCAAGAGAGGCTGGGACAGAATTAAGAGGAAACTAAGGGTCATAGGAGGGAGAATGGAAAGGGTGGGAGGGCTTGGGGGGCAGGGTCAGTAGCTTAAGCTATGGACCCTGTAATACAAGCAGACTAGATAGATCAAATGGCCTTATTTTGCTGGCTTCTTCATATGTTCGTATGTTCATAAAATTAAGTTGTAAACTACTCAGTTTCTAATTAAATAATGTGTAGCATTACCAAAATTCAGAAAAAGTAAAAAAGAAATTATAATTTTTTTTAAACTGTCATGTAATTTTATGTATAGATAAAAAGATATTTAAAAAAAAACAGTCTATTGATACAATAATCTAGTATAGATACAATGTGTTTGCCATTTTGTGGCTACATAGTTGATATTACTATGCCTATGTTTTGGGATGCACCACATCCCTCATCTTTCAGGGCCAGATCAGGTCCAGCACATTGAGATTGAGGCCGGGTTTGTTAGGTCCCCCCCCCCAAGGAGAGGGGACAGGGACTGACCCATATACCGAGAAGGACTTCACAAATACAGCAAATAAGTAAAGTATGATACTGCTTAAGATACTGCCAAGAATTACTATGTTAGGGTCTACTGTGCTATTGAAGACTCCTGGAGACACCGAATGTTGCAGTGTTCCCTAGAGAACGTATGTAATATTGTGTCTATGTGTGTGCGTCATCTACAGAAAACAATAAAAATCTTTAAGTTCAAAAAAAAAAGATTGATTTTATACTAAAAAAGTGGTTTCAAAAAATACCAATACATATAGAATAGTACTGAGACAAAAAAACTGCATTGATAGGACTGATTCTTTTTTTTTTACTTTATGTTTATTATATACATAACAAACATACAGTGAAAAACAATGAGCGTGGGACGTACAGTATCGTTAGAGAACCATGAGGGTGCCACACCTCTTAATAATATCATTTAGACTGACTCATGCCATGAAGATATGACATCAGAGAGGAAAATGTATATAATAAATCATCAATTACGTTTTTATTTATTTATTTAGTTTTTACAATTAATGCTCCATTAATGAGTCCAAGAGCTGCATGGTGAAATGTTCATTGTACTTAAATCCATCGTTTGTTGAATTTTCTGTACTTTCTAAAAAGGATACAGAAACTACACCATGAGATATGAAATTCTTGTGCACTGTCACTACCCTAAGTTTAAATTGGAGACGGCAACACAAATGCTTCCTACAATAAAGGCACAACACGCTTTAACAGGTGACATCTATCTATAGAGCCATAAAGTATTTAAAGTTAAAGCACAGCAAACATAAAACTGCCCCGATGAAAGAAAAGTGGAACTATATCAGTCCAAAAAGAACAATTGATGTGATAAGTTACAAGGTGGAAGGTGGATTCAGGGATCACTTCAGAGCTCCGACAGCCAGATTCACAGATAAAGAAACAAGTAGCTCACTGGAAATCCAACCGCTAACCCACCGCACAGTTTAAGCTGGAAATGATGGAAATGTCAGAGGAGAAATGAGCCTTAAACACCCTCAGGAGTTACCGTTGGTGGGCTCATCTTGGTCCTCTCAATGACAATTAGATGGGTCATATTTCTGTGCCCATTTCAAGGCATCAGATGGGATGGAAAACAGAAAAAAATCTTTCTCTCATGTACAGTGTGTAGGTGGGCAGGGAAAATGATTCCATGACTGACACCTGTCTCCCAAAGCATGGTCCTTACCCCTTCAAATTATTTCTTTTTCCTGCTGAGTGGCATAACTTATATCTGGATAGAGACTAACTGTATAGCCATCTTGAATCAAGGGGCCCTTGCATCTAGCCAACGCTAAAGGAAAGTCTCTGGTGCCCACACCAACGGTCACCAGTACAAAGGCCTGAGGAGCCTCAGGATTGTTGGGCCTGCCATAGAGAGTTACCTGATAGGTTTTCTGAATAGTAAACAGATGGGCAGAAATATCACCCCCAAACTGCTGTGCCAGCCAATCTTGTAGAAAAAGTGACAGAGAGTTCCCCTTGATACCCTCCAGCATGCCAAGGATCCTCACATCAGCTGCTGAAGCCTGATTCTCGAGCATCTCCAAATGAGACCGCAAGTGCTCTCCGTTTTGAGGGCGGCTGCTGCTCCCAAGGCTGCATCTGCTCTCTTGGAGACATCTACAGTAGCAGACTGCATCAACTCAATTGTGGTCTCAAAGCTCACCACTCTGTTAGTTAGGGTGTCAAATTTGTTAGCCGGACCTGAAACAGTTTGAATGAGCTGTTTGATTTTAACACCCAGTGTGTGTAAAGTTTCATCAGCAGATCCTGCTGAAAGATCCAATGTTCTGCTCTACATAGACCTTGTGGTGGGAGTCCCCAGTGGAGTTTTACCTTTAGCTCCCTTGGGTATAAACTTGTCTTTCTGAGGGTTGTCCATTTGGCATGATGTCATAACAATGTCGACAATAACATCATGGCAAGAAACGCCACAGGCAAAACAGCAGATCTTGAAATAACGTTAGAAAAAACACAGACGGGAACAAAACAGCATGCCCCATTAAAAACAATGGGACTTTCTGCTTTTTGGGGGGACTTTGCGCCCCCAAACTCCCTGACATGAGGGTCTTCACCTTCCGCACCTCTGGACTTTAAATAAACTACAAGGGGGTGTGGACTTTGGGAATGGGGCAAAACCCGAGGACGGGGAAAAATGTACTTTTGAGAAAAAAAAACAATGCTAAAAGCTGTAACACCGGAAGATCTGGGGGGAACCAAACCACAATCCCAGGTCTTTAACCATGCCGTGTGCTGGTGCCTTAGTCACTCAACCACAGGAGCGGCCCAACCAGGCATCACACACAAGGCAACTTGATCCCTCACTTGTCAGAGAGCAGAGTGACAGGGGTAACGGTAATTCCCTACCACTATTATACCCCTGTTGCTCTAAATGTAGCTGCCCTTTACACAGCACGGTTATTGCCATGTGGTTTTTGATTCGAGGTATTGACCTGGTACTGCCCATTTTACTCAGAGGAGCTTTAGCAATAAATTCACCTAGTATAGCTGAAAAAGGCAGTTTCCAAAGTGTTTTATAAAAGAACAGAGCCAGAAGAAATTGCTGCATTCTAAGCCCTAGCTCTTCAAAAGCCGACTGCAAACTGACTTCAAAAGCCGACTGCAAACTCTAAAGAATTATTTATTTGAACAAGCCTTTAAATAGGTCACCCTGTTGCCTTTTAAATTGTTTTTACATTTATATTTATTGTGATGATTGTCATTCTGTTATGTATCTGTGCTTTGATACTTTGAAAAGTGCATCACAAATAACATTTGATTTGATTTGATTTGAAGAAATTACGGTAAGTCCTATAATTGCAGTGAATGGGGGGGTTTCAATTTAGGTCAATATCTCAGCCATTTTTGGAAGTTTTGGTCCCAAATTTTCAACATGGAGTTCTTAGGACCCCACCTCATGAACACAGTCACTGTCATTTTGTTTCTCGATCCTGAAAGGTGATTTCACGGTCACCGCATGGAATTACCTTTCGGGACCAGTTAATAAAACAACAGTGCCACTGTTCATGAGGTGGGGTCCCAAAAGCTCTTGTTGCAAATTTGGTGAAAATCTCCAAAAATGATCTGCTATGCATCTGTTGTGATTCTACGCACGCTGTAAGGTCATCATTTTAAGATTTTCACTCATATTTCCAACATTGCCATTTTTCTACCCCCCAACCCCCATGAACAGTACAGCTGTCATTTTTTTGTATCCTTCCAAGATGTGTTTTTGCACCTGTGGCATGGAATGGTGCTGTTTCTGTGCGAAATCAAATTTCAGGACAGATTAACAAAATTCCAGTGCCAGTGTTCATGAGGGGAGGTCCCAAAAAGGCCATGTTGAAAATTTGGTGAAAACATTCCAAACAAGCATTTGCCAGTGCTGAATGTTTGCTTGCTGGCATTGGCATTGGTAGTGTAGGAGTTAGAGAGCTGCATAATAGGAATGGCAGTGAAGTATTGAACTGAAGCCAACCCCATCACCACCCTGCAGAGACTGACAGGCATTGGGGTGTGCCTTTAGGTCGTCAGGCATAACGGCCACGCCATTTCACCACACCCTACTCGGTGTGCCTTGAGGTCTTTGGCCCTTATGTGCACCCCATTCCATCAGGAAGTATGGTGAGATGGGTGCGGTATAGGAGAATGGGGTGAACTTTGGGGCCGAAGAGTCCAAGGCATACCTCAATGCCTCTCACTGGCTGCAGGGTGTGGAATGGTATGAGCATTACAGGCGAGAATCCCAAGTCACACCCCTGATGCCTGTCAATCTCTACAGGGTGGGGCATTATGGTCGGAAACCCTAACATCTCAGGCATTCGTTGGCATTTTCACTCAAATTTTCAACATGGGTTTTTTGTAACCCCACCTTCTGAAGAGTGGCAATATCAGTCTGTTAGCCAAAAGCTGATTTTGCATAGTGACTACGCCATTTGGCACCACAGGTGTGAAAACACATTTCGAACAGGATGTGAAAAATGACAGCTATACTGTTCAAGAGGAGGTGGAAAAAATGGCAATGTTGAAAATCTGCAGTGAAAATATTAAAAAAACTGGTGAAGTCACGAGCGTGTGTAGAAACTGGGCAATGCACACCCATAATGCAATTAGTTTGGGGATGCTTTATAGCAGATTGTCAACACAGGCATTTTGGAACCTCCGCTCATGAACAGTGTCACTGTGATTTTCTTAATCTGTCCCGAACAGTGATTTCCCACAGTGACCACACATTTCTGCACTGGAAGTGCAAAAACACATTTCGGCCATGGTGTGAAAAATGACAGCTGTACTGTTAATAAGGAAGTGTGGAAAAATGCCAGTGGTGAAAATCTGGACCGAAAATATTAGAAATCCAAGAACTTACGAGGGTGCGTGGAAACTGCGCAATGGTCACTTGTAACATAGTCATTTTATGGACTTTTTTCACCAAATTTTTAACATAGCCATTGTAACACCTCTGCTCATGAACAGTGTCACTGAGATTTTCTTAATCTGTCCCGAACATTGATTTCGCACACAGACTGCACCATTGTTCCCACTCCCAGTTATGCCCCTGCTACTATATTCCTCCTCTTGCACTTAGTACAACGGCAGCTTTTCTCCTCCATATGTCGCTGTGTTTTGGGGCAAAAATCATTTCATTGCCTTTCGTACGGTCCTCCGCCCTCCCAGTCCCTCACTCTTCTCTAACAATTGGGTCCTTTTCTCTTGCGCCCTTGTTCCCCACCTCTCCCTACATTATGCACTTGATATCTTCTATCTGGTATGCCTACTCTCTCCCTAACATTTCCCCCTACAAAATGCACAGTTTTTGGGCTTGGATCCAGCACAAGTTCATTATCCACGACTCCTTGTAGTTCTATGTTCAATGTATATTACCTGTAAATGTGCATTTTTACTATAATAGCAGCTATTTTTACTGTTTGTACTACTGTACTGTAACTTGTCTTTCTGTATTATTACTGTAGGACCACAGGTCCACTTTGTAAATGAGCTTGCTCAATGGTGCCCGCCTGGATAAATAAAGATATTCATTGTGCGCTACATGTGTGGAAACACGTTTTGTGCAAGATGTAAAAATGACAGCTGTACTGCTCATAAGGAGGTGTGGTAAAATGGCAATGTTGAAAATCTGGAGTGAAAATATTGAAAATTTGCGAGCTTACGAGCATGCGTAGGAACAGCGCAACACATGCTCTTAACACAGTCATTTTATAGAGTATCATCACCAAATTTTCAACACAGGCATTTTAGGACCTCTGCTCATGAACAGTACCACTGTCAGTTTCTTAATCTGTGTGGAACACTGATTTCCCTCACCAACCGCCCTATTCCACGCCGGAAGTGCGAAAACACATTTTGTCCAGGGTGTGAAAAATGACAGCTGTGCTGTTTACAAGGAGGTCTGAAAAAATGCTAATGTTGAAAATCTGGGGTGAAAATATTGCAAATTCGAAACGTTACAAACGTGCATAGCAACTGCGCAACGCACGGTTGTAAAACAGTCATTTGTTTTATTTTTCCCACCAAACTTGAAATATAGGCTTTTTGAGAGCCCACCTCATGAACACTGGCACTGTCGTTTCATTACTCGGTCCTAAAAGGTGATTCCGCGCAGTGACTGCAAAATCACCTTTCGGGCCAGATTAACGCCGTGACAGTGACAGAAATTCATGAGGAGGGGTCCCAAAAGCCCCATGTTGAAAATTTGGTGGCAAAATTCCAAAAAATGCCTGAAATATGCATCACAGTTGAAAAACCCCTATTTATTCCATTATACAGCTTACCGGCATCTCCTCAGTTTGCGGTTGGCTTTGAAGCGTGCAGACGTGTTACCGGTCCACTGCAGATTGTCGGGCCAGACTCAGGAGGTAAGTATGGGGTGAGGGGGGTGTGGGGAGGCAGGGTGCACAGTGGGTGGGTGCAGTTTGTGGGAGGGGGGCCAGGGAGACTGCCAGGGGACCGTTTCCTTCATTACAGGTATAAAAAAAAAAGACATCGTGGGACAGTTTTTATTAACAGGGCAATGTGGCACACTGGGGTGGGCTCCCAGCATGCCAACTGAGTCTTTTTTTTGGGGGGGACTGCTGTAGCCGATGGGGGATTGGGCACCCCTGTCGGCACACAACAAGGGGGATGAGTTATGCCGCGGGATTGGGCACCTCCGCCGCACAACAACGGGGATGGGTTGATTATGCTGATGGGGATTGGGCACCTCCATCGGCACACAACAAAAGGGGGACATTATGCCAACAGGGATTGGGCACCCCGTCGGCAGACAAGAAAAGCGGGGGGGGGCGTTACATACTGCCGATGGGGAGTGGGCTCCCCTGTCGGCAACATACATTTGGGGCACTGCAGCCGATGGGGATTGGGGCCCCTGTCAGCAAACAAACATGTTGGGGGGCACCCCCTCGGCAGGGGAGGGGGTTAATATTGTTTGTGAACAGGTGGCAAGCCGCTGCCATGTTCACAAACAATATTAGGGCTGCAAGGTCCCGCCCTGCAATGACAGGTCGCTCCCTCATTGCAGTGAATGTCTGACGCTGCAATGATGAGGCGGCCCCTGATTGCAGCAGCTATTTTTTCATAATTTGGTGGCAAGATTCCAAACTAGTGTCACCGGCTGTGTCCCCCATTATTGCTGGATATCACACACGCCCCAAAATGCCGTGCCGGTATTGGCCTCAACAGTACCGCACCTCCAGAACCTGCTTCGGCACCAAGCTGCCACAATATATTTCTTGCGCTGCATGCAAGCAAACATAACAAGCATTTGTCAATGCTGAATGTTTGCTTGCTGGCATTGGCAGTGGTAGTGTAGAAGTTACAGAGCTGCGTAATAGGAATGGCAGTGAAGTATTGAACTGAAGCCAACCCCACCACCACCCTGCAGAGAGTGACAGGCATTGGGGTGTGCCTTTGGGTCATCAGGCATAACGGCCACGCCATTTCACCACACCCCACCCTGCAGACACTGACAAGTGTCACGGTGTGCCTTGGGGTCTTTGGCCCTTATGTGCACCCCATTCCATCAGAAAGTATGGTGAGATGGGTGCAGTATAGGAGAATGGGGTGAACTCTGGGGCCAAAGAGTCCAAGGCATACCTCGATGCCTCTCACTGGCTGCAGGGTGTGGAATGGTATGAGCATTACAGGCAAGAATCCCAAGTCACATCCCTGATGCCTGTCATTCTCTACAGGGTTGGGCGTTATGGTTGGAAACCCTAATACCTCAGGCATTCGTTGGTATTTTCACTCCAAATTTTCAACATGTTTTTTTTGACCCCACCTCATGAACAGTGGCAATATCAGTTTGTTAGCGAAAGCTGCTTATGCACAGCGACTACGGCATTTAGCACCACAGGTGCAAAACATTCAACAGGATGTAAAATGACAGCTGTACTGTTCATGGGAGGTGCAAAATGGCAATGTTGCAAATCTGCAGTAAAAATATTAAAAAAACTGGTGAAGTCACGAGCGTGCATAGAAACTGTGCAACGCACACCTGTAATGTAATTAGTTTGGGGATTTTTTACAGCAGATTGTCAACACAGGCATTTTGGGACCTCCGATCATGAACAGTGTCACTGTGATTTTCTTTATCTGTTCTGAACAATGATTTCCCACAGCGACCACACATCTCTGCGCTGAAAGTGTGAAAACACATTTCGGCCATGTTGTGAAAAATGACAGCTGTACTGTTCATAAGGAAGTGTGGAAAAATGCCACTGGTGAAAATCTGGACTGAAAATATTACAAAGTCATGAACTTATGAGGGTGCGTGGAAACTGCGCAAGGCTCACTCATAACACAGTCATTTTATGGACTTTTGTCACCAAATTTTCAACATAGCCATTTTAAGACCTCTGCTCGTGAACAGTGTAACTGTGATTTTCTTAATCTGTCCCAAACATTGCTTTCGCACTCCGACTGCACCATTGTGCACTACATGTGCGAAAACACATTTTGGGCAACATGTGAAAAATGGCAGCTGTACTGTTCATAAGGAAGTGTAATAAAATGGCAATGTTGAAAATCTGGAGTGAAAATATTGAAAATTTGCAAACTTACGAGTGTGCGTAGGAACTGCGCAATGCACGCTCGTAAAACAGTCATTTTTAGGAATTTTTTCACCAAATTTTCAACATAGCCATTTTAAGACCTCTGCTCATGAACAGTGTCACTGTGATTTTCTTAATTTGTCCCCGTACATTGATTTCGCACACCGACTGCGCCATTGTGCGCTACATGGGTGGAACCATGTTTTGGGCAAGATGTGACAAATGACAGCTGTACTGCTCATAAGGAAGTGTAATAAAATGGCAATGTTGAAAATATGGATTGAAAATATTGAAAATTCGCAAACTTACGAGCGTGCTTAGGAACTGCGCAATGCAGGCTTGTAAAACAGTCATTTTTAGGGATTTTTTCACCAAATTTTCAACATAGCCATTTTAAGACCTCTGCTCATGAACAGTGTCACTGTGATTTTCTTAATGTGTCCCATACATTGATTTCCACACCAACTGTGCCATTGTGCGCTACATGGGCGGAAACACATTTTGGGCAAGATGTGAAAAATGACAGCTGTACTGCTCATAAGGAGGTGTGGTAAAATGGCAATGTTGAAAATCTGGAGTGAAAATATTGAAAATTCGCGAACTTACGAGCCTGCGTAGGAACTGCGCAATGCACGATCGTAAAACAGTCATTTTTTGGAATTTTTCCACCAAATTTTCAAAATAGGCTTCTATAGAGCCCAGCTTATGAACACTGGCAGTGTCGTTTCGTTAATCATTCTGGAAAGGTGATTTTGCGCAGTGGCTACGAAATCACCCTTCGGGCCTGAGTAATGCCATGACAGTGACAGCATTCACGAGAAGGGGTCCCAAAAACCCCATGTTGAAAATTTGGTGCAAAAATTCCCAAAAATGCCCGAGATATGCAATAAAGTTGAAAAAACCCTCTCTATCCCATTATACAGCTTACCGGCATTTCCTCAGTTCACGGTCGACTTTGAAGAGTGAAGACATGTTCCGGTCCACCGAAGATCATCGCGCCGAGGTCCGGAGGTAAGTATGGGGGGGTGGGGAGGCAGGTGTGGTGGGTGGGTGCGGGTTGTGGGAGGGGGCAGGGAGAAGCGCCGAGGGACAGTTTTTATTTGCAGGTTTTTTTTTTTGAATGACGACGGGATGTTTGCCATGCTGGGGTGGGCTCCCAGCGTGGCACCCTGTACTCTGGGGGACGACAGTGGAGCCGACGGGGATTGGGCACCGCCGGCTATACTGATGAGTTGCCACCTGGGGTGGGCACCCAGTGTGGCATGTGGAAAGAGCTTTGGGGGAGCGCAACACAGCCCGGACGGGGATTGAGCACCCCATCGCTATACAGTGTGTGAGTAAAGGCAGCACGCAGTATGCGGCATGTGTTTGTGTGTGTGTGTAGGGGAGCTGCGCATGAGCAGGCGATATCTGATCGCTGCTCACTGAAGCGTAGCTCCCCCTTTCAACTATACGCCACTGCACTTTGGAGCTGCCATAGACAGCTCCAGCATGCATTGGAGGACTGGGGCCGAGCCTGCCAACACATTGACTGAATTGGAAGAGGGGGTGACACACGTCCGAAAACTCGGATGATGGCACTATGTTTCTTGCACATGCGTGCAAGCAAACATAACAAGCATTTTTCAATGCCGAATGTTTGCTTGCTGGCATTGGCAGTGCTAGTGTAGAAGTTACAGAGCTGCGTAATAGGAATGGCAGTGAAGTATTGAACTGAAGCCAACCCCACCACCACCCTGCAGAGAGTGACAGGTGTTGGGGTGTGCCTTTGGGTCGTCAGGCATAACGGCCATGCCATTTCACCACACCCCACCCTGCAGACACTGACAAGTGTCACGGTGTTCCTTGAGGTCTTTGGCCCTTATGCGCACCCCATTCCATTAGGAAATACGGTGAGATGGATGCGATATAGAAGAATGGGGTGAACTTTGGGGCTGAACAGTCCAAGGCATACCTCGATGCCTCTCACTGGCTGCAGGGTGTGGAATGGTATGAGCATTACAGGCAAGAATCCCAAGTCACACCCCTGATGCCTGTCATTCTCTACAGGGTTGGGCGTTATGGTTGGAAACCCTAATACCTCAGGCATTTGTTGGTATTTTCACTCCAAATTTTCAACATGTTTTTTGTGTGATCCCACCTCATGAACAGGGGGAATATCAGTTTGTTAGTCGAAAGCTGCTTATGCACAGCGACTATGGCATTTAGCACCACAGGTGCAAAAACATTCCGAACAGGATGTAAAAAATGACAGCTGTACTGTTCATGGGGAGGTGTAAAAAATGGCAATGTTGCAAATTTGCAGTAAAAATATAAAAAAAAATGATGAAGTCACGAGCATACATAGAAACTGTGCAACGCACACCCGTAATATTATTAGGTTGGGGATTTTTTACAGCAGACTGTCAACTCAGGCATTTTGGTGCCTCCGATCATGAACAGTGTCACTGTGATTTTCTTTATCTGTCCCGAACAATGATTTCCCACAGCGACCAAGCATCTCTGTGCTGAAAGTGTGAAAACACACTTCGGCCATGTTGCGAAAAATGACAGCTGTACTGTTCATAAGGAAGTGTGGAAAAATGCCACTGGTGAAAATCTGGAATGAAAATATTACAGTCATGAACTTATGAGGGTGCGTGGAAACTGTGCAATGCTCACTCGTAACACAGTCATTTTATGGACTTTTGTCACCAAATTTTCAACATAGCCATTTTAAGACCTCTGCTCATGAACAGTGTAACTGTGATTTTCTTAATCTGTCCCAAACATTGCTTTAGACACCAACAGCACCATTGTGCGCTATGTGCAAACACATTTAGGCAACATGTGAAAATGGCAGCTGTACTGTTCATAAGGAAGTGTAATAAATGGCAATGTTGAAAATCTGGAATAAAAATATTAAATCCGCAAACTTACGAGCATGCATAGGAACTGCGCAATGCACGCTCGTAAAACAGTCATTTTTAGGAATTTTTTCACCCAATGTTCCTTCGCATGCTCATAAGTTCGCGAATTTTCAATATTTTCACACAAAATTTTCAACATAGCCATTTTAAGACCTCTGCTCATGAACAGTGTCACTGTGATTTTCTTAATGTGTCCCATACATTCATTTTGCACATCGACTGCGCCATTGTGCGCTACATGGGCGGAAACACATTTTGGGCAAGATGTGAAAAATGACAGCTGTACTGCTCATAAGGAGGTGTGGTAAAATGGCAATGTTGAAAATCTTGTGTGAAAATATTG
The DNA here is from genome assembly GCA_016271365.2 of Neoceratodus forsteri. Lineage (NCBI taxonomy): Eukaryota > Metazoa > Chordata > Ceratodontiformes > Ceratodontidae > Neoceratodus > Neoceratodus forsteri. The sequence continues at coordinate 613,336,301 of CM057450.1, read as the reverse complement.
AAAATTCACGAACTTATGAGCGTGCGTAGGAACTGCGCAACGAACGCTTGTAAAACAGTCAGTTTTAGGAATTTGTTCACCAAATTTTCAACATAGCCATTTTAAGACCTCTGCTCATGAACAGTGTCACTATGATTTTCTTAATTTGTCCTGTACATTGATTTCGCACACCGACTGCGCCATTGTGCGCTACATGGGCGGAAACACATTTTGGGTGAGATGTGAAAAATGACAGCTGTACTGCTCATAAGAAGGTGTGGTAAAATGGCAATGTAGAAAATCTGGAGTGAAAATATTAAAAATTTGTGAACTTACGAACCTGCGTAGGAACTGCGCAACGCATGCTCGTAAAACAGTAATTTTTTGGAATTTTTCCACCAAATTTTCAAAATAGGCTTCTTGAGAGCCCACCTTATGAATGCTGGCAGTGTCATTTCATTAATCGGGCCTGAAAGGTGATTTTGTGCAGTGACTGCGAAATCACCCTTCGGGCCCGAATAACGCCATGACAGTGACATCATTCATGAGAAGGGGTCCCAAAAACCCCATGTTGAAAATTTGGTGCAAAAATTCCAAAAAATGCCTGAGATATGCAACAAAGTTGAAAAAACCCTATCTATCCCATTATACAGCTTACCGGCATTTCCTCAGTTCGCAGTCGGCTTTGAAAAGTGCAGAGCGTGTTCCCGGTCCACGAATCGTCGCGCCCGGACTCTGGAGGTATGTATGGGGTGGGGGTGTGGGAGGCAGGGTGCGCGTGGATAGGTGCGGGTTGTGGGGGCAGGAAGACTGCGTGGGACCGTTTTTTTTTTACAGGTTTTTTAACATGTGGCCTTGCGGGACATTTGCCATGCTGGGGTGGGCTCTCAGCGTGGTACAAGGGACGCTGGTTGGGGGACATGGAGCCGATGCGGGATTGGGCACTACCGGGCTATAAGACAGTTGCCACGCTTGGGGTGGGGTTCTCAGCGTGGCACCCTGTACTCTGGGGGTGGTGGACAGTGGAGCTGACGGGGATTGGGCACCCTGTCGGCTATACCATTGCATTGCCACGCTGGGGTTTGTACCCAGTGTGGCATTTGAGGCTTTGGAGGAACGCAGGCACAGCTAACGGGATTGGGCACCCCGGCTGCTATAGAGTGTGCGGGGGAGCACGGCGGTGTGTGTGTGGTGTGTGTGGGGAGCTGCGCATGAGCAGGCGATATCTGATCACTGCTCACTGAAGCGTAGCTCCCCCTTTCAACTGTACGCCACTGCATTTTGGAGCTGTCATAGACAGCTCCAGCATGCATTGGCGGACTGGGGACGCGCCTGACAACACACTGACTGAATTGGAAGAGGGGGTGACACACCTCTGAAAACTCGGATGATGGCACTATGTTTCTTGCACATGCATGCAAGCAAACATAAAAATGACTGCATTAAGAGTGTGCACTGTGCAGTTTCTATGCACTCTTGTAACTTCACCACTTTTTCATATTTTCATTCCAGATTTTCAACATTGCCATTTCTTCTCACCTCCTCATGAACAGTACAGCTGTCATTTTTCACATCCTGCCCAAAATGTGTTTTTGCACCTGTGGCACCGACTGGCACACTTGCTGTGCGAAATTACCTTTTGGAATTGAGTAACAAAATGATACTGGCACTGTTCATGAGATGATGACCCCCAAAAAGCCCATGTTGTAAATTTGGAGCAAAAATACCAACAAACGCCCAGGGCATTAGGGTTTCCAACCGTAATGCCCACCTTTAAAATGCAAGATAGAGGAATATACAAAGAAACATATGGGAGGCATGTACAAGAGAAATACTAAAAGCGAACTCTTGGCATTGACAAATGCTTGTTGAATTACGTTTGTAGCCTGCCCCTGTTTCAGAGTTAGAGCTTTCCAAAGATCATTTCTGGGCTAACTTTAGAACTCTTGAAGGTTTTGTTTAATGAAATCTTGGAGTCAGCTATGTTGATACATCGATATTTGATATTGCTACATCTTCCATCCATATATTGATATATAAAAATATGAAATACTGTTATTTTAACAACATATTATATTGGCATGTATGGACGTATCAGCACATGAGACTTGTATCATCAGGATCTAGTCATGTTGACTGGACTCCCAAGTTTTTATTTAAAAAAAAATATATGTTATTAATCCTGACAGTTCAAACGTTACAGCTTTCTTTTTTTTATTTTTGTATAATTTGTTTATTGATTTTATAGAAGAATCAAGAACGACATTACACAATGACACACAGACATACAGACAAACAAATGCATCTCACAATTCATTGTTATTACATTCTGGGGTTTCTCATCATTATCTTTCTTTTTTCTCATTTAATTCCATGTGTTCACAGCGGTTTCTATTAAACCCTTTAACTATCGTGTCCTCTCATTAAGACAGTAAAACAACAATGAGGCAACCAGGCGATGAGGCAATGAGGCATGGGGAAGCCCAAAAAAGGAAAAGTCCCTCAATATCCAATCCTACTCCTGCTCCAGGCCACAATGCAAGATAATCATCTCTTCATTATTTAATGTTGCCAGGAAAGGGGCCCATTCCCTATAAAATGTATCCTGCCTATCAGTCAATGTCAATGACAGCCTTTCCAAAGCCAGATTTTGTAACACTAGCTGGCGCCATTGAAGTTTGGGAGGGACTACATGGCTAACCCAGGTATTTTGTATACAGTGTCTGGCCATTACCAACATTATTCTGAACCACCGTGGCAGTTGCTCCCACTCACCTGCCTCTCCTGGAGACATACCAAACAATCCCACTACGGGATCCATTTGAATGGGGAGCCCCGCCATCTGTGTAATTTCTTTACATATTTTAATTCCAAAAAAACCTTAATACCCTACAGTTCCAAAAGGAATGAATGTATGTTCCTCTCTCCTCTCCACACCTGCCACTGAAGGGAGAAATGGATGGGTGTGCTCTATGCACCACCGTCGGTGGATAATACGCTCTGTGCAGGAACTTATAAAAGGCCTCCTTACACTTGTTACAAAGTGAGAGCCCCATGTGACCCACCAGCATTTGTCTCCAACTATTCTCTGAAATTTGGGTGCCCAAGTCTTTTTCCCACAGTTGTTTAACTTTCTGCGTATAGTCTGGGAATATTTCTCTCCCCACCTTTACCACCTTACCAATGAACCCTTTGGGGTCTATTTATGTCCTATGTATCATCGTCTCCACTGGCCCCCACCCATGTGACTCACCCCCGCCACTCTCTATCTTTGACAGGAATGCCCGCAATTGCAGATATCACAAGGTTTGCTGTCCTTGCAGGCCCCTCTCTCTTACAATATCTTCCAATGCACACAGTATATCCCTTCTAACCAGATTACCCACACATTTAACTCCCTTTCTTTCCCAGTCCCTGAACCCTTTATCCTCTAGTCCCGGTAAAAAAAAAAAAAAGGATTCCCCTCCACTGGTAATAATAATGTTTCCCCTTTATTAACCCCTCTAGATTTCCTAAGAAGGTTCCATGCCTCCAGTACTGATTTTACTAAGGGGTTACAACCCCCCTGAGCAGCATAAGCCTGTATGCCTTTAGAATGTAGGTATGTAGATAAGCGTCTCTGACACCCCCATTGTTCCATCATGACCCAACTTGCCACTACTGGGCGGTATACACAGTCAGTAATGTAACACTGCTGGATGGCTAAATAATAGGTTGTTATGTCAGAGAAATTTAGGCCTCCCCTAGCCGTCTCAGCCTTAAGTCTCTGCAATCGATTTCCAGGTTAATGCCCCCTCCAAATGAACTGAGTAGCCAATTTTTCTATTTTTGCAATGTCCCCTTTAACAAGGTGCATAGGGATCATTTGCATAAGGTACAACATCCTTGGCAAGATATTAATTTCCAGTAAATTGATTCGCCCCAACCAAGCTATAGGTAGCTGCATCCATCTCCTCAAGTCCATTTCTATCACCTTGAGAAGTGGTGTGTAATTTAATCCTTACAAGGACCCGATTGTCCTACCCACTTTAATGCCCAGATAGGTGAGGCATGATTCCTGATCCTGTATTCCCCATTGCCTATCAATAGCCTCCACCTTAGAGAAGCAGAATGTTTTGGATTTAAATTAATTTTATACCCAGAAAATGCGGCAAATTTCTCTATCAATTCCAATAGTAATGGCATAGACTTCTGAGGGTCCCGAATAAATAACAACATATCATCTGCATATAGGGTAACCTTATGCATAACCTCCCCCTTCCCTTTAATACCCTGAATTCCCTGACACTGCCTTATTGCAGCTGCTAAGGGCTCCAATGCCAGAGCAAACAGCAGTGGTGACAGTGGGCACCCCTGCCCCATACCCCTCTCCAGATCAAATGGTGCAGAGAGCATCCCATTAACCAAGACTCATGCTCTGGAGGCTTGATACATGGCTTTAATCCACCCAATGTATGACCCACCCAGACCAAACCGGATCAGCACCTCAAAAAGGTACTCCCACTCTACTCTGTCGAATGCTTTTTCCGCATCCATAAATATGATATTTGTTTTCTCTGTCTCTTGCCCTGCCCTCGAAACCGCATTAAGCAATCTACGCATGTTATGATAGGATACCCTCCCCTTTATGAACCCAGTCTGGTCTGGGTGTATCAACATAGGCAGATAATCCTCCAGCCTCATTGCCAAAATCTTGGCTAAGATCTTGAGGTCACAATTTAGTAGCAAAATCGGTCTATATGAGGCACATTCTAGTGGCTCCTTGCCCGGTTTAGGGATCAGGCATATCATAGCATCATAACAAGTATCCGGTATCCGCAGCTGTTCTTCCCCCTTATCCCCTTGGAATACCTCACATAGTGTGCCCGCTAACTGACCCCTAATGCTCTATAAAATTCCAGCGGAAATCCGTCTGGACCACCCGCCTTACCTTTTTTGCATTCTACCAATAGCCTCTTCCTTTGTTACTGGCTGGTTTAAACGGTCTCTCTGGCTCACCGTTAGCCTGGGTAGTTCTATTTTTTCTAAAAGTTCCTGTATCCAGCACCCCACATCCTTACATTCTGCTTTGTACAATTGAGCATAAAACATCTGAAAGCAGTCCGTCACTTCCCCTGCCTCCCTATGCACCCTGCCCTCCCTGTCCTTTATCCCTATTATCCTGGTGGGGCATTTGCCCCCCCAATGAGTCGAATCATAAGTGGGCCCGGCTTATTAGACCACTCAAACATCTGGCGTTTAGTATAAAACCATGATTTCCTAGCTTCTCCATGCACCAGGGAGTTCAATGCCTCCCTTGTAGATGTTAGCAACAGACCTATTGCATCTCCCTCTCCCTGAGCCACCCGTCTTTTCAAATCTTTAAGCTGCTTCACTAATTTCTGCCTCTTTTCTTGCTTCTCTTTCTTAACCATGGCCATGTAGGCAATTATGGAGCCTCACAGGAAGGCCTTCCCAGCATCCCAAAAAACAGACCTAGGCACCTCTGAGCCTTGATTAGTTTCTTTATAAAAACCCCACTGTTTTGATAAGTATTCCCTAAATTCCTTATTAGGAAGCATATATGTAGGGAATTTCCATTGCGGGGGCGTGTCTCTTTATCCCTTACATCCTGACCCTCCCTATCATCATGTCGTGGTCCGAGATATGGATTGGGCTATGTGAAACGTCAATTAACCTGTCATTCCATTCTCGTGGGACCAGAATATAATCGATTCTTGTCCAGGTCCCGTGTGGGTTCGAGAAAAATGTGTATTCCCTGGCCCCTGGATTTACTGTTCTCCAACTATCTATTAATTCAAGGTCTAGCATGCCCGGCCACCACTGATTTAATGCCTCTGACCTTCTCCCTTTCCCTCCCGAGTGATCCATGATTGGGTCTGATACACTGTTTAGGTCTCCCCCTAGTACCAGACCAGGGAACTGTTCCCTAACTAACAAGTCCAAGCTCAGAAAGGTCAGAAGCTAGGTGCATACGTTACAAATGTGATTTGTTCCCCATACAGCTGCCCCACCACAAAAATATATCTCCACTCTTTATGGTCTTTCACAACTTTTTGAACTTCGAATGGTAGACTCTTATGCAATAGGATAGCCACACCCCATTTCCGTGAAGACTAGGAAGCGGCAAAGCACTTACCCACCCACCCCTACCAAGTTTTACATGCTCAATGTCCGATAGGTGGGTCTCCTGTAATAGTGCTACTTGCGTACCCTGCTTTCTAAGTGCTGTTAAGAGCATTGTGTGCTTGATCAGACTCATGACCCCCCCGCACATTCCAGAAGACCACTGTTAAATCCTGTTTACTACCCATATTATTTTTCTTGCTTGTCCCCTGCACAACAGCCTACCATTGTGCCCCCATGCCCTCCAATATATCGCCTCAGTACTCCCCCTCGAGTTCAACATGAGACGCATGTAACAACACACAATAGAAATAACAGCAAGATAACAGAGTAACATAAACAGTTCCCCCAACTAATTGAATAAGAAGATCTCCTCCTAGATTCCTTCTTACCCCCTCCCCACCTGATCACCCCAGTGGAGTACCTCCCTATTACGTCTTTTACCACTTTGTATTTTCCCCAGACCGTACCCCCCCAAGATGACACCAAATGCGTTCTCAGCATGAGTGTCAAAGTACCCCGTCTAGTGACATCAGTGCCCTGCTGCTCCCGCCACAGCCGCTACCTTTTACTAGTCTATTTATTAAAGAGAAAACAGAATGAAATTTATTGCACTGTATGAGCAGGAAAAAGTTTAACCTCCCACCACCAGTTTTAATATTTTCCTGTGCAGCCTTGCCCACCACTTACACCCAACAGTACCCAATGGTGCCCAATAATAGCATGCCCCAGATGAGCTTTACATCACCCCAGGTCCCTCAAAGAGGCATGTCAGATTATCCTCCAGCCCCAGTAGGCCCTTACTCTCCTCGTTCATCTGTGACATTTCTCTTTCGCCAGAGGCTTCCCGCTCAGAAAGTCCTAGGGCCATGAGAAAAAGGGGTAGGCCATGCCTCAAACATATGCGCTAAGCCCTCCCTCTCCCACAAGCTCACGAGTGAGCTATCTGGTTCCTTTCTGTGACCCCTCAGTCTTCTTATTCATCTTGAATCAAAGCATTCGTCTCCACAGAGATCTAATCTGTCCCAAATATTCACCATCTACATGATCGTATCATCCCAAAGAGGGGAACAGCCGGAGTAATCGACCCTTTGCATTTCAGGCCAACTACCTGTCCCAGTCTCTCATCAGGGGAAGGCCCCAGGACACATCTTCCGAGCTCCGGGTGTACAGAATATTCCCCATGTTCCCATCTCAGCTGCTCAGGTCATACAAACAGAAAAACATTTCTAACATGGATGTTGCAATGGCAACGAACTCACAGTTCGATATCTGGGTAACCTTCTCCGTGCCATCATTTGCTCAGCTTTTTCTGCTGGTCTGCCACGAGTATTTCTGCCTTATTAAGCTCCCAAAAGGAATACGTCGCTCCCTCATGTTTTATCTTTAGCACTGCAGGGTATATCATAAAGTTTTCAACCTTAAGATTTCTCAACTGAGCCATGAGTGGGTTAAACACCTTTCTTTTCTAGAGAAGTCGTAGGGAGTAATCTTGTGAAATAAACATGCGCGCCCCTTCATATTCCAGTGCCCCCTTCCCTCTATATGCTCTCAGGATCGCTTTTCTATCCTGGAAAGCATGAAAATGGATGATTATCTATCATGGGGCTGGTCTCCCGAAGGTCATGGCATTGCAGCTTGGTGGGCCCGTTCCAGCTTGAGATTGTCATTCCTAGGCTGAACTCCTAACAGCTCTGGGAGGGTCCGGGCACAAAAGTTCATCACATCTCCCTTCTCCGCACCTTCTGGTAAGCCTCTCAGGCGGGGATTAAGTCGTCGGTAGTAGTTTTCCTGATAGTCCATGGCATCTTTTAGCCCCTTCAATTCTTTCTGTAACTGCATAATTTGCCTTGGTGTCTCTGCACTTTCGTCCTCCAGCCATGATATCCTTTCCTCATTCTCCTCTATGCTATTGGAATGCGTGGCCTGTTGCTCAAACACTTCTTGGAGTTTTGAATCAATCTTCTCCTCTAGCTTCAGTAATCTAGGTTCCAATGCAGCAATCACTTGGCCTGTGACCTCTTGGCCCAACGCACCGATTTCGGCTGCTGACAAGGAAACTTTGCCCGCGCTTTACTCGACGTGGAGGCCATAGGGGCTACTGCCTTCTTCCCCACTTTTCCAGTGATCCACTGACTTTTCCCTGTATTAGACACAAGGTATTCCTCCATAACACTTTCCTGAATGATTTTGCACTGCTGCGATATTATGGGGTTAACTTTTTCCACTCTAATTTTAATTTTAACCGGCTGTAAGCACAGAGCAGAGTTGTGGCACGTCTATCTCGTTAACTGCTCATCAGCGCCTCCACGTTACAGCTTTCAAAATATAATTTCAAGCATTATGAAATATCATTAAACAAAAACTATTTTTGGAAATGGCTGGAGGACATTAGTGGTAGTTCTGTTTAAGAATAAGCACATTATTTTCTAGTTAGCATTCATAGGTAGCAAGAGCTTGACGTCTCCACTTACAATATGACTATAATGCAACTGTACTGCAGCTACTGAAAACTGTGAGAAAATCACAGGCTTCTACAGTCATTCCGTCTATTCATGTTTTGTACTAGGCTGGCAGGTGTTACTAGGGAACTATCTTGGCAAACGGAATTCAGAGCTGGTCTTTGTAACAAAAGCTCTGAGAAACTTTAAGTCTATGTTATTTGCAAATAAAACTGCATTTTTATTTCCATATCACTGCCAGCTCCTGGAGATAATATTAATTATATAGCAGTATGATTATCTCGGAACAGTTCAAAGAGCTATACCACTATATGTGACTGGTCATGAGGCAAGCTACAATCTTTTACCAAAAGAGGAAGTGTAAAGAAAGGATTTGTTCAAAGTGTATCCCGCCTTCAAATGAAGCTCTAGTTTTCCAAGCATACTCTAACACTGATAAGAACAACCTTCCCTACTACCTACAAGGAACCTTCTGGAGGTCCCATCAAGTAAATGTTAATGGCTGAATGCAACAATTTGTGCTTTAGGGGAAAAAATGGTATTGGAAATATTGCAGAAACATAAAATGTTGGACAAGAACTTGCTTATTTGTTGATTGTTTGTCCCAAAGACGTCCCTGTGTTTATGCCCTTTAAAGAGATCTCCAGAACTTCCATAGTAATTAAGAAAAAGAGACAAAGAAGCTTATGGGCTAATATGGCATAGTACTCCTTTGAGTTCTGTCATGATTTCTGACCAATGTACTGCAAGATTATTTTTGGGGGTGGGGGGAGGCCCTTTTGTAACAAGAATATTGGGTTACCATAGGCACAAAATGGCAGAAACTCCACTGGGAGCAGGGCCCTTTATTTCAGCTGAGGCATTACAAACTCCTTGGGACAAATAGACTGAAGTACAAGTGCTGCTGATTCCTGTTCTTCAGCCATTTTAGAAAGTTACTGTAGAAGCAGAATTTTGAGCAGAAACCCATTGCAGATGTTGTTCTTGTAAGTAAATATGGAATAATGTATAGTTGGTGTGCGTAATGAGAATTTTATACACACCCATGTTGTGGGATGCTACATAAACCACAAGAGTGAAGCTCAAAGGGTTTATAAAAGCATCCCCTAGCAAGGGTGTATGTAAAATTCAAGTTCAACACCCCATGTTGCATTTTATAGAATTGCTTTCCAGAAATCACTTCAGTGTTTGACGCTGACCCCCTGCTCTCATGCTGGTCCTGAGTTCATACTGATCACTTAATCAACCACTTGAATACAGGGGAGACAGTTTCAGACAGGTTAAATCAGGTACCTGTTTTTTATGATTTGGGATGCTGGCTAACCGAAAAATTTTATTTTATTTTATTTATTTATTCAAATTTCAGAATTACAATCCTTTGAGTCGATGATTCCTTTGCAAAGGCTCCACGTCAGTACATACATACATACATACATAGCTTAAAGACAATTTGTACATTGCTTACTAGGCAAACATTACATTAAGACAAATTATACATGGTTACTCTGTACAGGTTAATTTTCAGGCTCGTATTACATTGCTTTGTTAGGTTCTCTAGGGTTGTTTATGGACCCTGGGTCATTGCAGGGGAGAGGAACTGGGTCCCAAGTTTGAGGCCAACTCCAATACGGGAGTATGGGTTTATCGGCATCGTTAGTGATGAGTCATGGAATAGTACTAATTTAGCACAGTTGTGGAGAAGTTTGGAACAAGATTGTCTTGAACAAGTCAAAACAGAATTATGTGGTGTGCAACAGCCGTTATAACCAGCTGGTTAAAACAGACAATCCCACAAATGTTTTTAGCATTGAAAAAATGGTTGGCCAGTAATTATACGTTAATAACTGCCATACTAAGCATCAAAACTCTACTGTGTAGCTCTGGACATGGCCTGTTTCCTTATGAATCCATCTACAGTTTAATGATATTCGGAGCTGCTTCACAGGAATGAATACCAAATAGCTTGTTGGGCACATTGAGAGCAAAAAGACAGTCTAATTCACTGACATGGGTGACTGCAAGCTCCAGGCATATGTTCTGTGGTGGGAGGGAGGTGGAGAACAGGGAGCATGACCTATCTTGAAAATAGAGACTCACCAGAAATATTGTAATAAAAAAGAATGAGTGGCTAAAACTGGAAATCCCTCATACTGTGTGTTGAGAACTGTGACTGACTGATACTGAGGTGTGGGGTGGGAGTCCATTATA